>CM022298.1:476897936-477497936 GCA_011799875.1 Thinopyrum elongatum | reverse complement strand
AGAGCAGTTCCAAGAAGGCTCGGGCATTCATTGGCAAGGAAATGGACTCTGAAGCTGAATCTGAGGAACATGAGGAAGAGGAGGCATCTGAGGAGTCACACTCTGGCGTGTCGAGCCTAGCCCTCGCTACTGCTTACATCAGCAAGTCCATCTTCAACACTGAGGAAAATGGCTTCCCCAACACTGTTGATGACGGCAACGATGACTATGCTCCCACCTATTGCTTCATGGCAAAAAGTGCCAAGGTATTCAAATATCCCTCCTCTGAATCAAGTGAGGATGAATCTGATGGTAACCTCAAACCCAGCTATTCCAAACTTGCTAATATTGCTGTTAAACAACAAAAGGCTTTGGAAAAGGTTCAAAATATGCTAGACAAAAGCGATGACCTGTTAGGTGAGGAAATGGATTGAACTCAAACATTGACTGATAATCTTCAGCAACTACAGTCTAAGTTTGACAACCTTCAAAGTCATCATGAAACTCTCTTAGCCGATCATGAGAAGCTTTCTTATGAATTTCTTCAAAGAAAGCAAGATCTTGAGAAGCTAAGGGTGAGTCATGAAGATCTTCAGAAGGAAAATGATTCATTGCTTGCTCAATAGATCAGTTCTGCTCAGGAAGAATTTATTCCACCATGCTCGAAATGCATTGAACGTGAAACTGCCAATTCTTCACCTGAAAGTTCAAATGCTTCTATTACTGCAAATTCTTCAACTATCTCTGTGGTCACAAATTCCTCATCTAAGGATACCACTAGTATCACTGACGAAAATGCAGGGTTGAAGGAATTGTATGTGACAGGCATGTACAAAAGCCTCAAAGGGCATCAGACTCTTTGTGATGTGCTCAAAAAGCAGATCTTGAACAGGAACCCTAGGAAAGAGGGTATTGCCTTTGAGAGGAAACTCAATGTTGATGGATCCTACTGGAAACCTGAGCAGTATCCCAAAACCTCATGGGTTGCTGCGAAGGGACCTCCCATAGATGCATCCACTTTATCTAGCTTTACTTGTGAATTCTCACATTCATCTGATGAGTCATTTGACTCCAACTATAAACTGTTCAAAAATCAGAATGGTGAAGTATTTGCTAGATATGTTGGAACTAACTGCAGGAATGGTCCCCCTATGAAGAAAATCTGGGTTCCCAAAAGGTGCCTTGAAAGTCTTTAGGTGAATGTCCTCATGACACCACCTGTGAAGAATAAGAACCCCAGATCAAATTCTTCATATGGACCAAAGTCTTCATATGGATCCAAGTCCTCTTATGGATCAAATTCCTCACGTGGATCCAAGTCCTCATATGATCATCATCATGCTAACGCTTCTGTTTCGCAGGGAAAATCTAAGAGTTCTGATTATGTGCATTATTCTTCAAATCATTATGTTCATAAGTCCTCGAAGAATTTCTCTGCTTACTCATATTCCTATACTAATCCCTCTTCTGTGAAACGAAGCGCTTTGGCTTCAATGCCACCTTTCTCTTATGGAGCTCGCAGGATGATGAACTCTTTGCCACCCCTCCAGATGTGGGTGGTGAAGAAAAAGAATTAACCTCTTATGTAGGGTCAGGTCTCCAGACGAACTAAATCGTCTGAAGAATTTTCTGGAGACCTGAAATGCTTGAAAGGACGCAAGCTAATCATGAAGAAATGATTCATTCATTTCTCACGTCCTCATACTACTATATATACATATGTTGCATTAACTGATGATTTTCTGTCTGATGAAATTGATGTCATATTCTTCACTCTGAAGATATGTGTTCGTAAGATGCACTAATTCATCTGCAGGATGATTTACCCAAAGCTACTGAGTGGGTCCTCGATGGTGGATGTACTAATCACATGACTGGTGACAAGACCTTACTGATGAACACTCCTTTATCTCCATCACATTTGAAACATATCACTTACACAGACAAAGGCAAAAGCAAGGTATTGGGTCTAGGTAGGGTTGCAATCTCAAAGGATCGACACATGGACAAAGTCATGCTTGTCGAGTCCCTCAGATTCAACCTCATGTCTGTCTCAATGCTTTGTGATCTTGATATGGTTGTTGTCTTTGGCAAATATAGTTGCTTAGTGCTCATGGAATCTGACAATTCCAAAGTCTTCGAAGGCTTTAGGAGAGGAGACTTGTATATTGTTGATTTCTCTGCAGGACCACAGCCTGCCACTTGTCTACTTGAAAAAGCTTCAGAAGGTTGGCTATGGCATCGACGACTAGGTCATGCTGGCATGAGGAAATTACACACGCTCGTGAAGAAGAAGCACGTCATTGGCATTGAGGGTGTCAAATTCCTCAAAGATCATCTTTGTAGGGCTTGTGAGGCTGGAAAGATGACCAGAGCCAAGCACCCCTCGAAGACTATCATGACCACCTCTCGTCCTTTTGAATTGCTTCATATGGATCTCTTTGGCCCTACTCATTATGCCACACTAACAAATGCAACATCTCTATATGGCTTTGTCATTGTTGATGATTATTCTCGTTACACCTGAGTGCATGTCATTACTTACAAAAATGAAGTGCAGGAAGTCTTCAGACGATTTTCCTCAAGGGCTTCGATGAACTTCGGTGTGAAGATCAAGCATATACGTAGTGACAATGGGACCGAGTTCAAGAATACTGGTCTTGATGACTATCTCGATGAACTTGGTATTACTCATGAGTTATCTGCCCCATACACTCCTCAGCAGAATGGCATCGTGGAGCGCAAGAACAGGACTCTTGTTGAGATGGCTCGCACTATGCTTGATGAATACAAGACACCTCGTCGCTTCTGGCCTGAGGCAATTGATACCGCATGCCACATTATCAACAGGGTATATCTTCACAAATTCTTCAAGAAGACCTCATATGAACTCCTCACTGACAAGAAACCCAATGTGAGTTATTTCAAAGTCTTCGGTGCTAAATGTTGGATTAGAGATCCCCATCACATTTCTAAATTTGCACCGAAAGCAAATGAAGGTTTTATGCTTGGTTACGGAAAGGACTCGCACACCTACAGGGTCTTCAACACCTATCACAACAAGGTTGTTGAAACTATAGATGTGCGGTTCGATGAAACTAATGGCTCGCAAAGAGAGCACCTACCTTCTATGCTAGATGAAATGACTCCTGAGGAATCCATCAAGCTAAAAGCTACTGAGGATGTCATACCTACTGAAGAATCTGCTGAAGAAGTCATTCTAGATCATGAAGAAAATCATGCTGGTGCATCTGAAGAAAATGGCTCTGAAGAAAATGCTGAGCCAAATCAAAGTCGCCAACCTGCTCATCCTCGTGTTGCAAATGAAGTACAGATTGAGAGAATCATCAACGCACCAGGTCCTCTTACTCGCTCAAAAGCTTCACATTTGTCTAACTTTTGTGGGCATTTAGCTTTCGTATCTATCACAGAGCCCACCAATGTTGATGAGGCATTTCTGGAGCCTGAATGGATTCAAGCGATGCAAGAGGAATTACATCAATTCGAGCTGAACAATGTGTGGGAGCTTGTCGAGCGACCAGACCCACGCAAGCACAATATCATCGGCACCAAATGGATCTACTGCAACAAACAAGATGAAAATGACCTAGTGGTGAGGAACAAGGCTCGTCTTGTAGCTCAAGGCTACACACAGGTTGAAGGAATTGATTTCGATGAAACTTTTGCACCTGTTGCTAGACTTGAGGCTATTCGCATATTGCTTGCTTATGCTAACCATCATAATATCATCTTATATCAAATGGATGTGAAAAGTGCATTCCTCAATGGTAAGCTTGAGGAAGAAGTATATGTTGCTCAACCCCCAGGTTTTGAAGATCCTAAGCATCCAGATCAAGTCTTCAGACTCAATAAGGCCCTCTATGGCCTCAAGCAGGCCCCTCGGGCGTGGTATGATACTCTGAAGGAATTCCTCATGAAGAAAGGCTTCAAACCCAGTTCACTCGACCCAACTCTTTTCACCAAAACATATGATGATGAATTATTCGTGTGCCAAATATATGTTGCTGATATTAACTTTGGCTGTACTAACCAATGTTACACTGACGAATTTGCTTATATGATGAGTGAGGAATATCAAATGTCCATGATGGGAGAATTGAAATTCTTCTTAGGTCTTCAAATTCATCAACAGCGCAATGGCATCTTCATTTCTCAAGAAAAATAACTCAAGGACGTTCTGAGGAAATTTGGTATGCAAGAATGCAAAGGCGTCAAAATCTCTATGCCCACAAATGGCCACCTATGCATTGATGAAAATGGTATAGACTTCGATCAAAAGGTATACCGCTCCATGATTGGCTCTTTACTGTATCTATGTGCATCTAGTCCAGATATTATGCTTAGTGTTTGCATGTGTGCCCGTTTTCAAGCTACACCGAAGGAATCACACCATAAGGCTGTGAAGCATATTCTTCAATATCTAGCTCACACTCCAACACTTGGATTATGGTATCCCAAGGGCTCGGCTTTTGATCTCATTGGATATTCTGACTCTGACTATGCTGGTGATCATGTGGACCGCAAGTCAACATCAGGCACATGCCATTTCCTTGGATGATCCTTAGTATGTTGGTCCTCGAAGAAGCAGAACTGCGTATCACTCTCTGCTGCTGAAGCTGAGTATATTGCTGCTGGTTCTTGCTGTGCTCAATTGCTATGGATGAAGGAAACCCTCAAGGACTACGGCATCAATGTGAAGAATGTGCCACTCTACTGCGACAACGAGAGTGCCATCAAAATTGCTCATAACCCAGTTCAGCACTCAAAGACAAAGCACATCCAGATTCGTCGTCACTTTCTTCGTGATCATGTGTTGAAGGGCGACATCTCAATCGAGCACGTGAAGACTGAAGAACAGCTAGCCGATATCTTCACAAAGCCCTTGGATGAGAAGAGATTTAGCAAGTTGCGGTGTGAGCTAAATATCTTAGAATCTTTGAATGTCCTTTGAAAAGGACACACATCCTAACACTTATGCAAATTGATGACTTAGATGTGCAACACACGAAGAAACGTTTTTCTTCAATCAATGAAAACTAACCCTCTAAGTGTGAAGAAATTAACGAAGAATTTGATTCTCAGAGCCCTACGACAATTGTACGCGGCGTCTGAAATCACCATTCTTACACAGTGGGTCACGCCACCAACAAAAGTTGAAAATCTTCAATTTGAGTTTTTCTTCTGATTGAAAATCTTCAGTTGTTCAAATTCTTCAACTTTGCAAAGTCTTCACTCTTTTCGACTGTGTTCTTCATTGACTATATATATATATATATAATTGAGTTTTTCATGTCCTCAGCAGCATTCACTTATTGCTAATTCTTCAAAGTTGATTTTCTTCTAAGTGAATGTGATCGGACCCGTTCCCCCCTCTATGCTAAACTCAACCCAGTCTGTTCACAAATTCTTCATGTGCGTTCTATTTGAAACCCGTTCAAAGTCTTCACTTTGTCCTTGACAGCTGAAGAATTTGCGAACGAATCATTAAAATATTCTTATCTGAATTTTTGGCTTTTGCTGCTCAAACCGTTCCATATCCCTCGATAAGATTTATCTATTCACCCACGATCTAACACGATCTCCACTTCACAGTACGTGGGTGACACATGTCGTTAGGATGAGAAGGGTCAGGGGCACGTTCGTCCATTTTCTTTGGACGAGCGGTTTTTCACCTCGGCTATAAATACCCCTCGCGCTCCTCAGATCTCATTTACCCCGCTCGATCTTACTCCCCTCGCTCAAGCTCTCAGACCTAGCGCCGCCGCTACACTCCATCGTCGCCGGTGAGGAAGAGCTTCACTGCCTCGACCTCGTCGCCGTCGTACTCACGCCAGCCGCGGAAATCTTCACTCCGCTGCCGCCGTAGCTGTTTTCCATCGCCAAGTTAGGGCGTGGAACATCTGAATGGACGAGCTTCTCCACTGCTACTCTCAGTTCGTCGTGTTCTTCATCAAGGGTAAATAAAATCTATTTTTACTGCCCTTATTGATTCTAATGATTTCCACAAAATCTTCAAAAGGTGTTTATTCTTCAACTTTCATGTTCTTAAACACCAACTTGCTTCTGTTCTTGATCTGTTTCTCTAAGCAACGTTTTTCTTCAAGATTCCTCAATTGTGTGGATTTTCAATCTATACAACTCTGGAACCTAAGTCAAAGAACGCTTAGTGAAATTCCTCAAGACACTCCTGGTCAAATTCCTCAAACTTGATACTTTTGAAAAACTTCTGAGAACGCATATGACCTCTCCATATTCTTCGCACCTATATTCTGTTCACAGGTACACATGTCCGCTGCTGAATCACTAGGTTCTCATCAACTTTACTCATTTGCAGCGTTCCTTGAAGAAAAATTGCATACCTCGTCAGAAAATTCGATTGTTCAAAATCCTCAAGTGAAGAAGATGGCTGATGGTAAAAGACCTCAGAAAGGAGGAAAGAGGCCAGAGACAAATACTGCTTTTGAGATCCCTGATGACATCTATGATGAATATTGTACTCCTGATGAAGCAACTCATGGCAAGGAGAACAAAAATCAGCACAAAGTGCACATTCAGAAGATTGAGAGGAGATGGGCAAGAGAATGGAGGGAGTATCGATATGTGACTCCAAAGTACATGAAGAAATTCGCTGTCAACCCTCCATGTCCAAGACCTCCATTGGCTCTAGGCCAAGAAGCTGATCCCACAAGCATCAGAAGAGGTGAGGAATTTCCTCAGGAGTGGGCTAAGTGTCAAGTCAAGCTGGCCAAAATGGCTAAAGAGGCAGTGAAGAAATTTAACGAAGATTCTGCTACTGCCGCTGCTGAGGCCTCTGCTAGCAAGCCTAAGAAGGCTAGGACAAAGAAACCAGTTGTCAAGACAAGATCCTCAGCTGCAATGCCCTCATGGCCAAGTTCTTCAAAGCCCTCACGGCCTGATCCTCAAGCAACTTCTTCAAAAGCAGCTCCAACTCCCTCAGTTGCAAAATCCTCAGCTGCTCCTGCAAAGTCCTCAGCACCTGTACATCTTGCCACATGCCAAAGGACTACTGGAATCTCAATTGCTTCAGGAGTCTCTGCAAGTTCCTCAGCTCCACCTCAGTCTTCAACAGCTCCGACCTTGCTGAAGAAAAAGGCCACTGCTGGACGAGGCACAAGGCAAGTCCTCACAAGAAGCAGGTCGCCTTTCAGGTTCCGTCAAGCGAAGACAAAGCTGATGATGAAGAATTAGCTGAGATCATCAGAGATCGACAACAAAGGGCCGCTAGTGCCAAAGGCAGTGCTGTGCCCCTTATGCTGGATCCAAGGAAGATCCTTGATTTCTTTGATCTATGGCACAAGGATCCAAATACTCCTTTGCCTGAATTGAACCTCACTCCTGGCCAGAGCCACATGTTGACGGCCTTCATAGCCGAAGAAAAATGGAAATTTGAGAAGGCCAGGCAAGTCAAGAAAGCTCAATACAAGAAGGAGCGTTTTCTGAAGAAGCATGTTGTGAATATGTCTCCCGAAGAACTTGTGAATATGCAGTCTGAGATCAAAGCACTCAGTGATGAATTTGACGCATATCGTGCAGATTGGCTAGGTGCCAAAGTCAGAATCGTCAGAATGGCAAAGGGATTCACTCCGAATGTTGCAGCTTCATCGCAACCCAAATTTCCTCCGACTGAAACATCTGCTCAGCCTACTAAAGAACATGCAAGCACGGCTGATGAAAATTAGACTGTCGAAGAAAATGAAAGCACCAGGGCTGATGAAGAAATTCCAGTCTCTAAAGAAAATGCCAGGGCAACTGCATCAGTTGTGCCTGAAGGATTTCAACCAATTTCCTCTGCTCCTCCTGCACCGATGACAAGCATCAACCTTCCTTCTGCAACAGAAGCGAAGAAAACCAAGGCTGCGGAGCGAGCAGCTGTGAAGAAAAGGAAAGCATCTGCCTCCTCAGAGTCTTCAGCTCCAAAGAAAGTGAAGACTTTGACAAGCTCTTATACAAATCCTATAGATGTTGTTCCAATATCAAGCATGCCATCAAAGGAGATTATTCCCTTTGGTGAGGAATATGAAATTCCAAGTGAATCTGATGAAGAAGATCCTTCTGCTGCTTCGACAGAGCAGTTAGATGAAGAAATTGATGTGGACAATATCACTTCAACTCCGCTAGTATCATCGCCCATGCCTCAGTTCACAACTGAAGAGGCAGGCGTTGAGGAAATTGATGATGAAGATGAAGATGTGGATATTGGGTGTACTACACCAATTCTGAATGATGACTACTGGGAAAGTCATCACCCCAATTCACCACTGACGACTCCACTGCAAAAAATTCCTCAGTCCCCTGCTCAAACTGAAGAAGTTCCAGCCACTAGTGCTGATGTACATGTTTCTGAAGAAATGGAGGCCAAGGCTGCTACTGATGCCTTTGCTCCTGAAATTCCTCAGCCTGTGGCTCCAGTGGCTATACCTCAAGAGGCTGTGAAGACTTCAATTGTTAATCTTCAGCCCAAGCCACAGAACCCTCACTCCAAGAAGCAGAAGTTCAATGATGTAGATTTCTTCAATGAGCACATATTCTTCACTGACTACAATCCCTATGACTCTGCTCGACTTCGTCGCAAGCGCTTCTGGACTGCTAGCCAGATGAACTTCTATTCCTCACTGTTGTTTGATAAGGACAATATCTTTGAACATGATCAAATTCCTCATGTGGATATGGAATCGCTGCCATGGTTCACCCCAGTCCTCAGTGTTCTTCATGACGCTGGGTTACTCAACTTCTGCACCGACATCTATGATCGGAATGAAGAACTCATTCTTCAATTCTTCGCCACGCTGCATATTACTGGAAATGTTGATGATGTCAATTCATGGGTATTGGACTGGATGACCGATAATACTCATTTCAAAGCACCGGCCTCTAAATTGCTTCATGCCGTCTCAGTCAGTCCTCCCACTGAAGGTGCAAGGCTTCTCTATGTTGAACCTGAACTATCCGATCATCTGATGCAAGTGCTGATGAAGCCTTTGAAGCCAGGCCAAGCACCAAGGACCAAATTCCTTGTCAAGGAATTGCTCTATGTGCCAAGGACAGTTTATCGCATATTGACCAAAACCCTCAGTCCAATCAAGGGCCACAACTCTGATGACGAAGAGGTTGTTGGCCTTATGAAGAATCTGTTGTTTAATATCATTCATGGTATTCCTATCAACTACCATGATTTATTCATGAGGACTTTGGCCAATGCTGCTCTGTCACCTTTTGAGTTGAAGCCTTATGCTCCCTGGATCATGAAGTTCATCAGATCAAGGTCTTCAATTCATTATAAGGCTGACTTTCAAAAACAACTCAGCTATTTGCCCCCTATTGAAGTCCTCAAATGGACTATTTCCTCAGCTGATGAGAAGGGCAAGGCTGCAGTTATTGATGAGGGAACTCGTCCATTGGATGGACAGTTTCGCAAAGCTACTTCATATTCCACCAATGATGACTCTGCAACACAAGATTCTGCCGCCAAAGCTTCAGAACATAATCCTCAAGCCACAGCTCCGTGTGTGATGACTGATTGTGAACTTCTCCTTAGTCTTCATCAGAAAGTTGATCGAAATCACAAGTGGGTCAAGCGTCAGTTTGGTGCAATTCTTCAGAACATGACAGTCACTCAAAATACTGTGAAGAAGAATCACTACTACTTGCATGAAGTCTTTGACCACACTTGGGCTATTCTGTCGAATCTTCATAGTGCTGAAGATCTCAAGGAGATGGGCTTCCAACAGGACTTTGACTGGTCTCAGCCACCTTCGAAGAAATTCAAGAAGGTCAAAGTTCCTCAGCATGTTGCCAGTTCATATTCTTCATCGCGCGAGACAGATGAAGCTGAAGATTTGAACGACACTGCGGCAGGCCCTACCTCAACGGACGACCCCAACAACGCTGGTGCTCCTCCATCGACATCATGATGATATTCTTCAGGGGCGTTAGTCCTCATTTTTCGTCCCTTTTGGTCATTCGATGACAAAGGGGGAGAAATTTGAGTTAGTCTTCAAGCGGGTCTTATATATGGGCTATATTTCTGTTAAGTTACAACTCTTGCTTTTCTGAGGTGTTTGATCTGATGAGTTGTAAACTTAAGTCCTATGGTGGTCTGATACTTTTGAACTGCTTTCTGCATGCTTATTTCCTCAAGTACCTTCATGCACGCATGCTGAATTTCGTCAGACACCATATTTCATCATGCATTTCAAATTCTTCATATCATATGTTAAATGCGTGTATGAATTACAAGATATAGGAGGAGATCTCCATGATATTACTCTACAATGTGCATTTGCTATTCAAAGCAAATTCCTCAAATATGCACATCTTCAGGGGGAGTTCTTCTATATCTTGCAATCAAATTCCTCATTATCAGTATTTACACTTCATATGTTTATCCCCGTTGAAAACTTAACCTATATTGTCATCAATCACCAAAAAGGGGGAGATTGTAAGTGCATCTAGTGCCCCTTAGTGATTTTGGTGTATTGAAGACTTATAGGTTAAGGAACTAATGCGTTTGTGAGTGTACACAGGTCTATAAGTCTATGAGGAGTTTGATATTTACGATGAAAGTCGACCCCTAAAAATGAATATCTTCAGTTGAAGACTTTGGTTTTCTTGAAGACTTTGAAAGTGAAGAAATTGGTGTGACCTTGAAGACTTGATATTCATGTGAGGATTATGAAGTGTGAAGACTTTTGTTTTCGTAGTTTCATTTTCTTCTTCTTGAGTCATAGGAAACACCGTACTGTTAAAGGGGGTCGAGGTAAAACTAAGGAAAAGTTTCCAAGTGATGCTCATCTCAAAATCCTACACCTACCCAATCCTTTCGAGTGAAGCCATTGGAAATCTCATACAGTTCAGTCAATTTCTTCAGTGACAGAGACGAAGTTCGTCTGTTCTCTGAGGAATTTGTTCTGACTAAGGAGTTAGGAATTCTCCAGTGCGGATTGCCTACAAGTGAGGAACATGATAGCCCTGAGGAATTTGAGAGCTCAAATTTCTGACTGTTGCTGTTCTACGCGCCAGCTGTCCAAATATCCTACCCACCTAACGGTCATATCATTGAAGGGCATTTATGTCTTATCATGCCGGGCTGCTCCGAGAGATAGATTGACACTTGTCATTTAGAGCATCCCATCCTCCGAGGACTTTGAGCGAAAATCATCAAGTGAGGAAAAACCCAAAAACCCAAACACCTACAAACCCAAAGTGATTGAGCATCACTGAAGAGATTGTTCCTGTGTGGAACCGACGCTTGTTACCTTTGAGGACTGTGCATCCTCCAGACGGTTAGGCGTCATGGTCTAGAGCATCCAAGAGTAATTGTGGATCACCGAGTGACCGAGTCTGTGAAGGTTTGGAGGTCACCTGTGAAGACTTACCACGAGTGATTGGGCGAGGTCTGTGTGACCTTAGCTCAAGGAGAATACGATGAGGACTGTGTGTCCTCAGGTTTAAATACCTAGCCGCTCCAACCAGATGTACGACTGTCACAGCAGTTGGAACTGGTCTACCAAATCATTGTCTTCACCGAGCTACTGGTTCTATTTCCTCAACCCTTTCATTTCCTCATTCATGTGTTGATTTACTTGATCATTACTGTGTGAAGACTTTGACTGAAGACTTTCTCAATTTCCTCAATCCTATTTCTTCAGTCACATAGTCTTCAGCCTGCTTATCCTGTGTTTCACGCTACCTGTACTCTGTGCCTATTTCATTTCATCATGATGACTGTACTTATGCCATGTTATGTTTGCATCTGAGTACTTATTCAGCTGCTAAGTAGTTCGTTACTTAGGAATTTCCTCACCGTGAAATTCCTCAGTGACGAATTTGTAAAAATCGCCTATTCACCCCCCCTCTAGTCGATATAACGCACTTTCACTAGCCAAACAATCGGGAACGTAGGGGTAATCACAGGAGCCAGGCAACCCGGCTTGGCAAAGATCTTAAGTTAAACAAGTGCATATGTTGGCTTAACATGTATGAGAAGGATGCAATCATAACGAATGCGGTGTATGCATTTATGCGGCTCGTCTAAGGGAGCCCCCAAGCGAAGCTGGGTATTACATTTAATGGTATATAGTAGGGGCCTGGTGAGGTTCGATTTGACCGAACTAGCACCACGATGAAAGAGAGAAAAAGGTAAAAAAGAAAAACAAGGCAAAAATTGACGTCGGACTCAGGCGTAAAAACGCCGCAGCCTTGCTGCGTTCCATGGGTTCGGCTCGAGGACGTTGTCAGACGGGCGGCGAAGATGATACGCTCCTCCTACAAGTACTTCATCGATGATGTACGGTCCCTCCCATTTAGGTGATAGTTTATTCTTCTGTTTTTCAGGGAGTCGGAGGACAAGGTCTCCCACGTTGTATGTCTTTGCCCGCACTTCGCGGTTGTGGTAACGTCGTGCTTGCTGTTGATAGAACACGGACCAAGCCCGAGCTATGTCTCGCTCTTCTTCCAGTGCGTCTAGATTGTCCTGTCGATCGAGCTCGGCTTCCTTTTCTTCGTACATGCGCACTCTAGGCGCGTCATGGATGAGGTCGCATGGGAGAACTGCTTCCGCACCGTATACCATAAAAAATGGTGTGTATCCGGTTGACCAATTAGGGGTGGTGCGCAGCCCCCATAGTACGGAATCAAGTTCCTCGACCCAATGGCAGTCAGATTGTTCAAGGGATCGAACTAGGTGAGGCTTAATGCCGCTCATAATGAGTCCATTGGCCCGTTCGACCTCCCCGTTGGTCTGTGGGTGGTACACCGAGGCGTAATCGAGCTTGATGCCCATTTTGCCGCACCAGTCTTTGACCTCCTGGGCGGTGAAGTTGGTACCATTTTTGGTAATTATGTTGTGGGGGACACCATAACGGTGTACGACATCGGATAAGAAGTTGACGACTGGTCCAGATTCTGCCGAAGTGACGGGTCTTGCCTCAATCCAGTTGGTGAATTTGTCGACCATGACCAATAGGTACTTCTTTTTGTTTGTCCCCCCTTTGAGTGGCCAGACCATGTCGAGACCCTAGACCGCGAAAGGTCAAGTTATCAGTATCGTCCGAAGGGCTGTGGGGGCATATGGCTTTGATTTGCGAACAGCTGACATCTGACGCAGTGTTGGACTAATGTATGGGCATCTTCGCGGGCGGTAGGCCAGAAAAAACCTGCTCGGAAAGCTTTGCTGACCAAAGCCCAAGCCGCCGCGTGGTGTCCGCCCATGCCTGCATGTATCTCTGCCAAGAGCTGCTGCCCCTCCTCCTCGGAGATGCATCTTTGTAAAACTCATGTGGTACTCTTTTTATAGAGTTCGCCTTCATGGACCTTGTATGCTTTAGAGCGCCGAACTATACGCCGCGCTTCGGTTTGGTCCTCCGGAAGCTGCTTTTGTGTGAGATAGGCTAGCAGGGGTTCTGTCCAGGTTGGGGTTACGACCATGACTTCATGGGCGGACGGTGTTTCCTTGAGTGCGGAGCAGCCGATGATATGGTCGTCTGGCGCGTTGTCCGGTGAGGCGTTGTTAGCGGGCTCATGTGTTGATGCGCTGGTGATGTCATCCTGCCACACCACGAAGGGCTTAAAGAGCCGCTAGAGGAAGGTGTATTTGGGAACAGGGTCGTGCTTGGCGCCGGTGCGGGCGAGGACGTCGGCTGCTTGATTGCTGTCTCTAGCGGCATGGTGAAATTCTAGGCCCTCGAATCGGGCCGATATCCGGAGGACAGCATTTCTGTAAGCTGCCATCTTGGGGTCCTTGGCATCGAATTCGCCATTGACTTGAGAGATCGCTAGGTTTGAATCTCCCCTTACCTCGAGGCACTACACTCCCATTGTTGTGGCCATACGAAGGCCATGTAGTAGCGCTTCGTATTCGGCTGCGTTGTTGGAGTCCTTGTACATTATCTGTAAGATGTACCGAATAGTGTCGCCTGTGGGGGAGGTTAAGATGACCCCAGCCCCCAGTCCGGCTAACATCTTTGAGCTGTCAAAATACATTGTCCAGTGTGAATATGTACTATATTCCCGGGGTAGTTCGGCTTCGGTCCATTCGGCAATAAAATCGGCCAGCACCTGAGATTTAATGGCTCGGCTTGGTTTGTATGTTATCTCAAAGGGGAGGAGATCGATGGCCCACTTGGCGATGCAGCCCGTGGCGTCTCTGTTATTGATTATATCGTTCAAGGGGACCTCCGATGCCACTGTGACTGAACATTCTTGAAAGTAGTGTCGAAGCTTTCGGGATGCCATGAAGACTGTGTAAGCTATCTTTTAATAGTGCGGGTACAGTGTTTTACATGGCGTTAGCACTTCAGACACATAATAGACCGGCTTCTGCACTTGAAATTTATGGCCCTCGGATTCCCTTTCCACCGCAAGCACCGCACTGACCACCTAATTGGTGGCTGAGACATATAGCAACATGGGCTCGCCAACACTAGGTGCGGTTAAGATAGGGTTGCTGGCTAGGAGTGTTTTAATCTCCTCGAGCGCCGTAGTTGCTTCATCTGTCCATTGGAAATTCTTGGTCTTTTTGAGCAGCTTGTAGAGTGGTAATGCTTTTTCTCCAAGGTGGGATATGAAGCGGCTCAAGGCTGCCACGCATCCTGCCAGCTTCTGAACATGTTTGAGCTCTGTTGGTATTGCGAGCTGAGATAGCGCTCTAATTTTGGCCGGATTGGCCTCGATTCCTCTATGGGAAACGATGAAAATAAGTAGCTTTCCGGCGGGGACCCCGAAGATACATTTTTCCGGGTTGAGCCGTATGTCATAAGCTCGCAAGTTGTCGAAGGTTTGGCGTAGGTCATCTACCAGTTGGTCTATGTGTTTGGTTTTGACAACCACATCGTCCACGTATGCCTCGACCGTTTTGCCAATTTGATTTTTGAGGCATGCTTGAATCATGCGTTGGTATGTGGCTCCTGCGTTTTTCAATCTGAACGGCATGGTGTTGAAGCAGAAGGGCCCATAAGGGGTAATGAATGCGGTTGTCGCTTGGTCAGACTCTTTCATCTTGATCTGGTGGTATCCGGAGTATGCATCAAGAAAACATAGTGAGTCGTGTCCGGCGGTGGCGTCGATGATCTGGTCTATCCTTGGCAGGGGGAAAGGATCCTTAGGGCCCCTTGTTAAAGTCTTTGAAATCAACACAGAGCCGCCAGGACTTATCCTTCTTTGGTACCATTACCAGGTTTGCTAACCACTCGGGGTGCTTGATCTCACGGATGAATCCGGCCTCCAACAGTTTTGCGAGTTCTTCGCCCATGGCTTGTCGTTTGGGTTCGGAAAATCGGCGCAAGGTCTGTTTCACTGGCTTAATGCCTTTTAGAATGTTGAGGCTGTGCTCTGCTTTCCTGCATGGGATTCCTGGCATGTCCGAGGGGTGCCAGGCGAATATGTCCCAATTTTCATGCAGGAATGTCCTTAATGCCTCGTCGACTGCGGGGTCCAGCTGTGCTCCTATGGACGTCGTTTTGTTGGGATCTGTTGGGTGCACTTGAAATTTTACTATTTCATCTGCTGGCTTGAATGACGTGGATTTTTGTCTTTTACTGAGAACCACGTCGTCCCTGTCGACGGTAGTGCGTAAAGCTGTTAATTCTTCGGCCGCGAGGGCTTCGGATAGTGCCTCTAGGGCGAGAGATGCCGTTTTGTTTTCGGCTCTCAAGGCTCTGCTTGGGTCGCTTTTAAGTGAAATTACCCCATTGGGCCCTGGCATTTTGAGTTTCATATACCCGTAATGTGGTATGGCCTGAAATCTCGAGAATGCCTCTCGCCCTAGAAGGGCGTGGTATCCGCTACGGAAGGGCACAATGTGGAATAGCAAGGGTTCGGATATGTAGTTATCGGGTGTGCCAAACACAACATCGAGGGTTATGCATCCCGAGCAGTGTGCCTCCCTACCGGGTATTATACCGCGGAATGTAGTGCTACTGCGTTCGATGCGAGACCTGTTGACCTACATCTTCTCGAGCTTATCCTCGTAAATGAGATTGAGGCCGCTGCCTCCGTCCATTAGTACTTTAGTCAGTCGGAAGCCATCGATGATGGGGTCAAGGACCAGTGCGGCTAGTGCATGGCTGACGCGGGGGCTTGGCTCGTCCTTCTCATCGAAGGTGATAGGAGTATTCGCCCATGGCTGTGCGGCCGCCACTTGAATTATCTGGCTGAGCTCCCGAAGAGCCTTTTTCCTTTTGCTGTTTGAGGTGAACGTCTCATATACCGTAAGGACATTGTGGTCCTGTGGTGAGGCTGAAGACTGTTTATCTGGGGGTGTAAGGCCCAAGATTGGTTCGCCATATTTGGCCACTTGTCTTACCACCCAGCAGGCTCGAAGTCTGTGGGTTGGGTTTGCATCTAGCAAGACTGAATGTATTGGGCATGGTTTATCCAGTAACTCATCTAACACTGATCTGGGCCTGGCTTTCTTGTCATTGGGCTCGCGCTCCAGTGACCGATTTGTGTAGGCTCGTTTAAGGCGAGGCTTTCCATGGTGCGTGGTGGGCTATGGCCCATGCTCAGCTGTTGCACCCTCCATGTGTCCTCCATGGCGCAACATTTGCGCACCATGTCTGATAGTTCGGTGAAGCTTTGAATTCGGCGGCGCGCGAGGGCGTTTAAGAGGCCCTCATCCCTGCAGTTGAACTGGAAGGCTTTAATTATTTCTTTGTCACAGCAAGGTGCCATCCTGTTCTTTACCATGAGAAATCTAGCCCAATAAGGGTGGATTGTCTCGTTTGGCAGCTGTTTGACATACATGAGGTCCCATATGTCTGGGCTTCCTGAATCTGGAGAGTATTCCGTGTGGTGGGTGGGTGGGAAAATTTCGAGAATTCCCCCTGCCGTGGATCCGGACTATCCTTGATGGGAGGTTGAGGCATGTCCGGTCCTGACCGCACAGGACTTGGATCCGAACTGGTGGGTGGCAGGATAGGCTCAAGGCCGGGACTTGTGTCAGGTGTTATGTCCGGAGGTACATCCGGGCTGGTGTCTGACTCCGAGCTGGAGATTCGAGTGTACATCGTCTTTATCTTACATGGTTGTGGCCCCTCTTGTGCCTCTTTGACTGTGGCGACGAGGTGCGTGACCGAAGGGGTGTTTATTTCTCGGTCATCGGGTTTAAGCCTGATCCGGTCGTAGGCTGTAGGCCTGATAACAGAAATTCCTATTGCATGGAACAGATCTGCCAACTGATCTGCCGGCTGGGCACATAGGGGTGTTGAACACTCCGGTGATTTGACGGGAGGCCCTGCGGGCGGTCCGTCGGAGTTGGGCTTCGGGGCCGGACCTTGAAAGATACTGGACTTTCGTGAGTTTGCTAGTCCTAGGGTCGATGCCCCTGGACTGACAGATCCTTCAATGGGGGTGAGGCCTTCGATCTGGTCGAGGCGACTGGCGGGGTTGGCGTGCACTAATATGCCGCCAAAGATGAGGAGGTGACCAGGGACGGTAAAGCCCTCGGTACGGTGCGGTCTCCATCGACCGATTGAGCCATCGACCCTCTCGGCGATCGCACAGCGGAACTCTCAATGAAAGCACCAATGTCGGTGTCAAAACCGGCAGACCTCGGGGTAGGGGGTCCCGAGCTGTGGATCTAGGATCGATGGGTAACAAGGGATGACGAACACAATGTTTACCCAGGTTCGGGCCCTCTCGAAGAGGTAATACCCTACGTCCTGCTTGATTGTATTGATTGTATAACGTGGTTTACAGAGTAGATTTTATACCTCGAGATCAGTATGAGCTAAACCCTAGGCTACAGGGGGATGAAGATAGCTCTCCCCCTAATGACTACAACCCTCGGTTTATATAGACACCGATAGGGTTAGGGTTACCGAAGATAGATTACAACAAGAGGGAAAGAGATCTCGTCCACCCTTGACTTGGAGGGCACACTACGGCTTCACAGGTCTCCGGTCACCACACGGCTCCACTAGTCCGGCCCATATACAATGGGTCGTCGCCCCGAGGACCCCTTAGTCCGTGACTCCCTCAGGCTGAGTTACATTATTGGCGACTCATAAGTGAAAAGCCTAAGTAGGCCCAAGAAGATAAGATATGAAGACTGGAGGTGGCTTACAAGGTGGGCCTGTTGAAGTCCCAAGACCAGGTGATGGTGTCATAACCCGGAGGTGTGAGCCGCCCGATGGCGACTTGCCTAGCAAGGCAAGGCGACTTAGAACCCGGGTCGCTCATGTTGTATGATCTGATTTGGACTCTTGTAAGCCCAGGGCCTCGACCTGTGCATATAAAGGTGAGACCCTGCGGTGGGTTAACTAAAGTGACAATCAATCGATAGCTAGGTCAAGCGATTTCGCTCCCTTGTAATCGATACTCAATCAATACAACACAAAGAAGGACGTAGGCTTTTACCTCATTGGTGAGGGGCCAAACTTGGGTAAACCCGTGTCTCTCGTCCCGCTCAACCCCTTCAATCTAACCCTCGTAGCCATGGACTCACATCTAAGTCCTTTCACGAGGGCATCTGCCGTGACAAAACCACGACACTATGGTTAGATTTTATCTTAATAATTTTCTCGTAGTTGCGGATGCTTGCGAGCGGGTTAATCATAAGTAGGAGGTTTGTTCAAGTAAGAACAACACCTAAGCACCGGTCCACCCACATATCAAATTATCAAAGTAGTGAACACAAATTAAACCAACATGACGAAAGTAGCATGGTGAAATTCCCGTGTACCCTCAAGAACGCTTTGCTTATTATAACAGACCGTTTTGGTTTGTCCTTTGCCACAAAAGGATTGGGCTACCTTGCTGCACTTTATTTACCGTTACCGTTACTTGCTCGTTACAAATTATCTTGCTATCAAACAACCTGTTACCAACAATTTCAGTGCTTGCAGAAAATACCTTGCTGAAAACCACTTGTCATTTTCTTCTGCTCCTCGTTGGGTTCGACACTCTTACTTATCGAAAGGACTACAATTGATCCCCTATACTTGTGGGTCATCAAGGCTCTTTTCTGGCACCGTTGCCGGGGAGTGAAGCGCTCTTGGTAAGGAAAAATTATTACTACGTGCTGAAATTTATTGTCACTTGTTACTATGGAGAACCATCCTTTGAGGGGTTTGTTCGGGGTATCTTCACCTCGACCGGAACCACAATTAGTTGCCCCTCAACCTACTGCACCTACTGAAAATATTGGTTATGAAATTTCTTCGGATATGATAGAACAACTGCTAGCTAATCCTTATGCAGGAGATGGAACTGAATATCCTGATATGCACTTGATATATGTGGATGAAATTTGTGGATTATTTAAGTTTGCAGGTTTGCCCGGAGATGAAGCTAAGAAGAAGGTTTTCCCTTTATCTTTGAATGGAAAAGCATTGGCATGGTATAGGCTATGCGATGATATTGGATCTTGGAACTGGAATAGATTAAAATTGGAGTTTCACCAAAAAAATATCCTATGCATCTAGTTCATCGTGATCAGAATTATATATATAATTTTTGGCCTCGTGAAGGAGAAAGTATCGCTCTAGCTTGGGGAAGGCTTAATTCAATGTTATATTCATGCCCCAATCATGAGCTCTCGAGAGAAATTATTATTCAGAATTTTTATGCTCGGCTTTCTCATGACGGTCGATCCATGCTCGATACTTCTTGTACTGGTTCTTTTATGAAGAAGACTATTGAATTCATGTGGGATCTTTTAGAAAGAATTAAATGCAACTCTGAAGATTGGGAACTCGACAAAGGTAAAGAGTTAGGTATTAAGCTTAAGTTTGATTGTGTTAAATCTTTTATGAATACCGATGCTTTTCAGAAGTTTAGCACTAAATATGGACTTGACTCTGAGATAGTAGCCTCTTTCTGTGAATCATTTGCTACTCATGTTGATCTCCCTAAGGAGAAGTGATTCAAATATCACCCACCTATTAAAGAAGAAACTAAAGAACCGGTCATAGCTAAAGACGAAACTATTATTTACAATGTTGACCCAGTTGTGCCTACTGCTTATATTGAAAAACCACCTTTCCCTATTAGGATGAAGGAACATGCCAAGGTTTCAACTGTGGTTCACAAAAGTAATATTAGAGCACCTAAACCTTCTGAGAAAATCAAAGTAGAACCCAGTGTTGCTATGGTTAAAGATCTCCTGGTAGAAAATATTGATGGGCATGTTATTTACTTCTATGATGAAGCTGCTAGAATTGCTAAACCTGACGAAAAAGATAAACATGGACCTGTTGTTGGCATGCCCGTTGTCTCAGTTAAAATAGGAGATAATTGTTAACATGGTTTATGTGACTTAGGTGCTAGCGTGAGTGCTATTCCTTTTACCTTATACCAAGAAATTATGAATGACATAGCACCCACTGAAATAGAAGACATAGATGTTACTATTAAACTTGCTAATAGAGACACCATCACACCAGTTGGGATTGGTAGAGATGTTGACGTCTTGTGCGGGAAAATAAAACACCGTACTGATTTTCTAGTTCTCGGTTCCCCACAAGATGACTTTTGTCCCATTATCTTTGGTAGACCTTTCTTGAACACTGTCAATTCTGCTATAGATTGTCATAAACAAACTGTCAGTGTCAGCTTTGGTGATGAGTCTCATGAATTTAATTTTTCCAAGTTTAATAGACAACCTCATAGGAAAGAATTACCAAGTAAGGATGAAATAATTGGTCTTGCTTCTATTGCCGTGCCTCCTACTGATCCATTAGAACAATATTTGCTAGACCATGAAAATGATATGCATATGCATGAAAGAAATGAAATAGATAAAATTTTCTTCGGACAACGATCTCTGCTCAAACATAATTTGCCTATTGAAACTCTTGGAGGCCTCCTCCACCTAAGGGTGATCCTGTGTTTAAATTAAAACAATTGACCGACACTTTGAAGTATGCTTATCTTGATGAGAAAAAGATATATCCTATTATTATTAGTGCTAACCTTTCAGAACATGAAGAAGAAAGATTATTGAAATTCTGAAGAAGCACCATGCTACTATTGGATATACTCTTGATGATCTTAAGGGCATTAGTCCCACTCTCTATCAACACAAGATTAATATGGAACCTGATGCTAAATCCTTTATTGATCATCAACGACGATTGAATCCTAAAATGAAAGAAGTGGTAAGAAGTGAAATATTAAAGCTTCTGGAAGCAGGTATAATCTATCCCATAGCTGATAGTAGATGGGTAAGTCATGTTCATTGTGTCCCTAAGAAAGGAGGAATTACTGTTGTTCCTAATGATAAAAATGAATTTATTCCACAGAGAATTGTTACTGGCCATAGAATGGTAATTCATTTTAGAAAATTAAATAAAGCAACTAGAAAAGATCATTACCCTCTGCCTTTTATTGATCAAATGTTGGAAAGATTATCTAAGCACACACACTTTTGCTTTCTCGATGGATATTCTGGTTTCTCTCAAATACCGATTTCACAACCTGATCAAGAGAAAACCACCTTTACATGCCCTTTTGGAACTTATGAATGCACCTGCTAATTTTCAAAGATATATGACTGCTATATTCTCTTATTTTTGTGAAAAGATTGTTGAGGTTTTCATGGATGATTTTTTCCGTTTACGGAACTTCTTTTGATGATTGCTTAAGCAACCTTGATCGAGTTTTGTAGAGATGTGAGCAAACTAATCTTGTCTTGAATTGGGAGAAGTGCCACTTTATGGTTAATGAAGGTATTGTCTTGGGACATAAAATTTCAGAACGAGGTATTGAGATGGACAAAGCTAAAGTTGATGCAATTGAGAAAATGCCATGTCCTGGAGATATTAAAGGTATTCGTAGTTTCCTCGGTCATGCTGGTTTCTATAGGAGGTTTATTAAAGACTTCTCTAAAATTTCTAGGCCTCTTACTAATCTTTTACAAAAGGATGTTCCATTTGTTTTTGATGATGATTGTGTAGAAGCCTTTCAAACACTTAAGAAAAGCCTTAACTTCTGCACCTATTGTTTAACCACCTGATTGAAACTTGCCTTTTGAAATTATGTGTGATGCTAGTGACTATGTTGTTGGTGTTGTTCTAGGACAAATAGTTGATAAGAAATTGAATTTTATCCATTATGCTAGCAAAACTATAGACAGTGCCCAAAGAAATTATGCTACCAGTGAAAAAGAATTTTTAGCAGTTGTGTTTGCTTGTGATAAATTCAGATCTTACATCGTTGATTCAAAAGTAATTGTTCACACTGATCATGCTGCTATTAAATATCTTATGGAAAATAAAGATGCTACACCTAGACTCATTAGGTGCGTTCTCTTGCTACAAGAATTTGATTTACATATCACTGATAGAAAAGGAGCTAAGAACCCCGTAGCTGATAACTTGTCTAGGTTAGAAATATTCTTGATGACCCACTACCTATTGATGATAGCTTTCCTGATGAACAACTAGCTGCAATAAATGTTTCTCATAATACTCCTTGGTATGCTGACTATGCCAATTATATTGTTACTAAATACATACCACCTAGTTTCACATACCAACAAAAGAAAAAAATTCTTCTATGATTTAAGACATTACTTTTGGGATGACCCACATTTTTATAAAGAAGGAGTAGATGGTATTATTAGACGTTGTGTACCTGAGCATGAACAGGAACAAATCCTACGAAAGTGCCACTCCGAAGCTTATGGAGGGCATCATGCGGGAGATAGAACTGCTCACAAGGTATTGCAATCTGGTTTTTATTGGCCTACTCTCTTCAAAGATGCACGTAAGTTTGTTTTATCTTGTGATGAATGTCAAAGAATTGGTAATATTGGTAAGAGTCAAGAAATGCCTATGAATTATTCACTTGCTGTTGAACCATTTGATGTTTGGGGTTTTGATTATATGGGACCTTTTCCTTCCTCTAATGGGTATACACATATTTTGGTTGCTGTTGATTATGTTACTAAGTGGGTAGAAGCTATTCCAACTAGTAGTGCTGATCATAACACTTCCATTAAAATGCTTAAAGAAGTTATTTTCCCGAGGTTTGGAGTAGTCCCTAGATATTTAATGACTGATGGTGGTTCACACTATATTCATGGTGCTTTCCGTAAAATGCTTGCTAAATATGATGTTAAGCATAGAATTGCATCACCATATCATCCTCAATCTAGTGGTCAAGTTGAACTTAGCAATAGATAAATAAAACTAATATTACAAAAAAACTGTTAGTAGGTCTCGAAAGAATTGGTCTAAGAAATTAGATGATGCACTTTGGGCTTACAGAACAGCATATAAAAATCCTATGGGTATTTCTCCCTATAAAATGGTTTATGGAAAAGCTTGTCATTTGCCTCTTGAGTTAGAGCATAAAGCATATTGGGCAATTAAAGAACTCAACTATGATTTCAAAGTTGCCGGTGAAAAGAGGTTATTTGATATTAGCTCCTTAGATGAATGGAGAACCCAAGCTTATGAAAATGTCAAATTATTCAAAGAAAAAGTTAAAAGATGGCATGACAAAAGAATCCAAAAGCGGGAATTTAAAGTTGGAGAATATGTTCTTTTGTACAACTCTCGTTTTAGATTCTTTGCAGGAAAACTTCTCTCTAAATGGGAAGGACCATATATTATCGAGGAGGTTTATCGCTCTGGAGCTATCAACATTAATAATGCCGAAGGTACTAACCCAAAGGTGGTTAATCATCAAAGAATTAAATACTATATCTCAGGTACGCCTATTAATGTTGAAAGCAATATTATTCAAACCATGACACCGAAGGAACACATAAAAGAAACCTTCTAGAACACTCCAGAATCATGAAAAAGAGGAGGTACGTGATACGGTAAGTAAACGGACTCCGAAGAATCCGCAAAAATATTTTCTGTCAGTTTTGGAATATTACAAAAATTAGGAAAATAAGAAACAACCAGGAAGGCAACCGAGGAGGGCACAAGACACCAAGGCGCGCCGGGCCCCTGGCGCGCCCAGGTGGGTTGTGCCCACCTCGGGAACCTTCCCGACTTCGTTTTCCCTCTGTTCTGCTTGTTTCCCAAGATAAAAAAATCTATATATACCCCCCGAACGTAGTAACCACCGTATCGTGGAGAAATCTTTTGTTCTTCTTTCTTGTTGTTTCTCTGGCAGATCTGAAAATATGTCATCTCAAGATTCGGAGGAAGAGAGACCTGTTTCTTACCAGCCTCTAGACCCAAACATCTTCAAGAAGGATTTTCCCTATATGTGGTTTACAGATGAGAAGGATGAAAATGAACCTATCCCTCCTCGTTTCCTGAAGGAAAGCAAGGAAGCATTATGCAAGAGGATAATAAAGTTTAAGATGGAGAATGACGAGTTGAGGGTGGATAATTTTATCCTCCGAAGCAAGCTGCAAAAAGGGATAAGCCTGCTACTACTTCACCACCACCATCATCATCTTCACCACCAAAGGAGACTTGAGTTCATGGTATGGGCACTCCCCTTGGCTTGTGCCAAGCTTGGGGGATGTGCCCCGGTATTGTATCACCACCACTATCTTTTCCTTTATCTATTTTAGTTTGATCTTTAGTTATCCTATGGTTTAGTTCAATACAAGTTTAGTTCAATCCTTTCTTTTCGAGTGCTTGCTTAGTGATCTATCTATCTATGTAATCATGTGCGAGATATATAATAAAGTTTTGCTTGAGTTTTGCTTCTTTACTCTTTTATTTTTCAATAAAAAGAAAGGAAAATAAATGAAAAAGATCATATGCTAATCTTATGGTAAGTAATGACATCACATAAAGAAAGGTAAAGTGGTAAAATTTGTTGGAGATTGACAAACATAGCATTGGTCAATAATGCAATTCATGAAAGAATTAATAAGGGAAGAGAAGATTCACATGCAAATACACTATCTTGGGCATCTTTTATGATTGTGAGCCCCCATTAAATATTATATGCCAAAATTGTTGACGTTGGACAAGACAACGTAATGATTTATGTTTGTTCATATTCACATAGAAGTTATATTGTCATAGATCCTTTAACATGTGGTGCTTGCTCAATATCTTTGCTAGCCAAAAATTCCACACCAAGTAGAGATACTACTTGTGCATCCAAAAACCTTGAACCCAACTTCATGCCTTGAGAGTCCACCATACCTACCTATGGATTGAGCAAGATCCTTCAAGTAAGTAGTCATCGGTGCAATAAGGCAATAAAAATTGCTTCTAAATGTGTTGGATCATTTAGTGTAAGAGAAAATTGAGCGTTGTACGAACTTGTGATGGCAAAATAATAAAAGCGACAGACTGCATAATAAATGTTGCCATCGTAAGGGGCAATATAACGTGACGTTCTTTTGCATTTAGGGATTTGGCATACATACAAAAAGCGCATGGCAACCTCTGCTTCCCTCTGCAAAGGGCCTATCTTTTACTTTTATGTATTTACTTTTATGCAAGAGTCAAAGTATTCTTCCCTATTCCTTTTTATTTTCTATTTTTGCAAGCATCATGTGGTGAGGAAAGATCTAGGCACATATATCCAGTTGGATATGAGTGAGCATGAGTTATTATTGTTGACATCACCCTTGAGGTGAATACGTTGGGAGGCGAAACTCTAAGCCCCTATCTTTCTATGTGTCTGGTTGAAACTTCTTGATCATGGGTATGCTGTGAGTGTTAGCAATCATAGAAGATTATATGATGGTTGAGTATGTGGACTTGCCTAAAGGCTCCGACACGTGACTCTTCCTGAAAATATGATGAATTGTAGTTGCAAAGCTGACTAAGAACATAGTCTGTTGGTTTTCAATAAAGTTTATGCTTTATACTTCGATGTTATGATGAATTGTTATTTGTTCATGAGAAGTTATATGATAAAAGTTGTATGATAAAGCTTTATGATTAAGTTCATTGATGTTATAATAATAATCATGATGCTTCTATGTCCGTATTTTGTTTTTATCGACACCTCTCTCTCTCTAAGTATGTGGACATGTTTTTCGATTTCGGTTTTTTGCTTGAGGACAAGTGAGGTCTAAGCTTGGGGGAGTTGATACGTCCATTTTGCGTCATGTTTTCCTACTATTATTTATAATGTTTTTATGCATAATAATGCTTTTGGGAGTAATTCTAATGCTTTTTCTCTCATAATATGCAAGGTTTACACAAAGAGGGAGAATACCGACAGCTGGAATTCTGGACCTGAAAAAGCTACGTCAGAGTTACCTATTCTGCACTTCTCCAAATGAGCTGAAAATTTACAGAGAATTGTTTTAAAATATATGAAAAATACTGGAGCAAATAACTACCAGAGGGGGCCCACCAGGTGGGCACAACCCACCTGGGCGCACCAGGGAGCCCAGGCGCGCCCTAGTGGGTTGTGCCCTCCTCGGCCCACCTCCGGTGCCCCTCTTCTGGTATATAAGTCATTTTGACCTAGAAAAAATAAGGGGAGGACTTTCGGGATGAAGCGCCGCCGTCTCGAGGCGGAACTTGGACAGGAGCACTTTTGCCCTCCGGCGGAGCGATTCCGCCGGCGGAACTTCCCTCCCGGAGGGGGAAATCATCACCATGGTCATCACCAACAACTCTCCCATCTTTGGGAGGGCCATCTCCATCAACATCTTCAACAGCACCATCTCCTCTCAAACCCTAGTTCATCTCTTGTGTTCAATCTTTGTACCGAAAACTTAGATTGGTACTTGTGGGTGACTAGTAGTGTTGATTACATCTTGTAGTTGATTACTATATGGTTTATTTGGTGGAATATTATATGTTCAGATCCATTATGCTATTTAATACCCCTCTAATCTTGAGCATGATTATTATTTGTGAGTAGTTACTTTTGTTCTTGAGGTCATGGGAGAAGTCATGTTGCAAGTACTCATGTGAACTTGATATGTGTTCGATATTTTGATGATATGTATGTTGTGATTCCCTTAGTGGTGTCATGTGAACGTCGACTACATGGCACTTCACCATATTTGGGCCTAAGGGAATACATTGTGGAGTAGTTATTAGATGATGGGTTGCTAGAGTGACAGAAGCTTAAACCCTAGTTTATGCGCTACTTCGTAAGGGACCGATTTGGATCCAAAAGTTTAATTTTATGGTTAGATTTTATCTTAATACTTTTCTCGTAGTTGCGGATGCTTGCGAGGGGGTTAATCATAAGTAGGAGGTTTGTTCAAGTAAGAACAACACCTAAGCACCGGTCCACCCCCATATCAAATTATCAAAGTAGCGAACACAAATTAAACCAACATGACGAAAGTAGCATGGTGAAATTCCCGTGTACCCTCAAGAACGCTTTGCTTATTATAAGAGACCGTTTTGGCCTGTCCTTTGCCACAAAAGGATTGGGCTACCTTGCTGCACTTTATTTACCATTACCGTTACTTGCTCGTTACAAATTATTTTGCTATCAAACTACCTGTTACCAACAATTTCAGTGCTTGCAGAAAATACCTTGCTGAAAACCACTTGTCATTTCCTTCTGCTCCTCATTGGGTTAGACACTCTTACTTATCGAAAGTACTACGATTGATCCCCTGTACTTGTGGCTTATCAGTAATCATGTGAATTTCGTATTTGTTTGATATTTTCATGATGTGTATGTTGTGATTCCCTTAGTGGTGTTATGTGAACGTCGACTACATGACACTTCACCATCTTTGGGCCTAAGGGAATGCATTGTGTGTTGGGAAACGTTGCATGGAAAACAAAAAAAATCTACGCACACGCAAGATCTATCCATGGAGATGCATAGCAACGAGAGGGGAGAGTGTGTCTACGTACCCTCGTAGACCGTTAAGCGGAAGCGTTTGTCAATGCGGTTGATGTAGTCGAACACCTTCGCGATCCAACCGATCAAGTACCGAACGTACGGCACCTCCGCGTTCGGCACACATTCAGCACGATGACGTCCTCGCCTTATTGATCTAGAAAGACGGGAGAAGTAGTAGATGAGTTCCGGCAGCATGACGGCGTGGTGACGGTGATGGTGAAGTTGTTCCCGCAGGGCTTCGTCGTGCACTGCAGAAAACTAGACGGAAGACTAAACTATGGAGAGGGGCGCCGCACACGGCTAAGAGATTGTCGTGGGTTTTGTGTGGCGCCCACTCCCTCATATATATAGGTGGGGGGAGGGGAGGCATCCAGGAGGCGCCCCAAGGTGGTCGGCCGGCCCCCTTGGGCGCCTGCCCTTTGGCCCTCCCCCCCCTTCCTTGTTTGCTTGCGGGGGGAAGGCACGAGGAGGTGGCGCCCCCCCCCCCCCCATTTCCTTCCTCTTAGGTCAAGGGAAGGAAAGAGGGGCTAGCCCTCCCCCCTTACCATCCATAGGGCCGGCAGCCAAGAGGAGGGGCGTGCCAGCCCCTTGTGGGCTGGTGTATTCCCCTCTCTTGGCCCATAAGGCCCATTAACCTCCCGGGGCTTCCCAGAACCCCTTCCGGTGATCTGATGACTACCCGATACAATCCAAAACCTTTCCGATGACCAAATAGCATCATCCTATATATAAATCTTTACCTCCGGACCATTCCGGAGCTCCTCGTCATGTCCGTGATCTCATCCGGGACTCCGAACAACATTCGGTCACCAAATCACATAACTCATATAATACTATATCGTCAACGAACGTTAAGCGTGCGGACCCTACGGGTTCGAGAATGATGTAGACATGACCGATATGACTCTCCGGTAAATAACAAATAGCGGGACCTGGATGCCCATATTGGTTCCTACATATTCTATGAAGATCTTTATCGGTCGAACCGTTATGACAACATACGTAATTCCCTTTGTCTGTCGGTATGTTACTTGCCCGAGATTCGATCATCGGTATCTCCACACCTAGTTCAATCTTGTTACCGGCTAGTCTCTTTACTCGTTCCGTAATACATCGTCTTGCAACTAACTCTTTAGTCACTTTGCTTGCAAGCTTCTTATGATGTGTATTACCGAGAGGGGCCAGAGATACCTCTCCGATACACGGAGTGACAAATCCCAATCTCGATCCATGCCAACTCAACAGACACCTTCGGAGATACCTGTAGAGCATCTTTATAATCACCCAGTTATGTTGTGACGTTTGATAGCACACAAGGCATTCCTCCGATATTCGGGAGTTGCATGATCTCATGGTCGAAGGAACATGTATTTGACATTAAGAAAGCAATAGCAATAAACTGAACGATCATATGCTAAGCTAATGGATGGGTCTTGTCCATCACATCATTCTCCTAATGATGTGATCCCGTTATCAAATGACAACTCATGTCTATGGTTAGGAAACCTTAACCATATTTTGATCAACGAGCTAGTCTAGTAGAGGCTCACTAGGGACACGGTATTTGTTTATGTATTCCCACATGTATCTAAGTTTTTGGTCAATACAATTCTAGCATGAATAATAAACCTTTATCATGGATAAGGAAATATAATAATAACAACTTTATTATTGCCTCTAGGGCATATTTCCGTCAGTCTCCCACTTGCACTAGAGTCAATAATCTAGATTACATAGTAATGAATCTAACACCATGGAGTCTTGGTGTTGATCATGTTTTGCTCGCGGAAGAGGTTTAGTCAATGGGTTTGCTACATTCAGATCTGTATGTATCTTGCAAATTTATATGTCTCCATCCTTGACCTTTTCACAAATGGAGTTGAAGCGTCTCTTGATGTGTTTGGTTCTCTTGTGAAACCTGGATTCCTTCGCCAAGGCAATTGCTCCAGTGTTGTCACAAAAGATTTTCATTGGACCCGATGCACTGGGTATTACACCCAGATCGGATATGAACTCCTTCATCCAGACTCCTTCATGTGCTGCTTCCGAAGCAGCTATGTACTCCGCTTCACACATAGATCTCGCCATGACACTTTGCTTAGAACTGCACCAACTGACAGCTCCACCATTCAATATAAATACGTATCCGGTTTGTGACTTAGAGTCATCCGGATCAGTGTCAAAGCTGGCATCGACGTAACCCTTTACGACGAGCTCTTCGTCACCTCCATAAACGAAAAACATATCCTTGGTCCTTTTTAGGTACTTCAGGATGTTCTTGACCGTTGTCCAGTGATCCACTCCTGGATTACTTTGGTACCTCCCTGCCAAACTTATGGCAAGGTACACATCAGGTCTGGTACACAGCATAGCATACATGATAGAACCTATGGCTGAGGCATAGGGAATGACTTTCATTCTCTCTCTATCTTCTGCCGTGGTCGGGCTTTGAGTCTGACTCAATTTCACACCTTGCAACACAGGCAAGAACCCTTTCTTTGACTGGTCCATTTTGAACTTCTTCAGAACTTTGTCAAGGTATGTGCTTTGTGAAAGTCCTATTAAGCGTCTTGATCTATCCCTATATATCTTTATGCCCAATATATAAGCAGCTTCACCGAGGTCTTTCATTGAAAAATTCTTATTCAAGTATCCTTTTATGCTATCCAGAAATTCTATATCATTTCCAATCAACAATATGTCATCCACATATAATATCAGAAATGCTACAGAGCTCCCACTCACTTTCTTGTAAATACAGGCTTCACCATAAGTCTGTATAAAACCATATGCTTTGATCACCTCATCAAAGTGTATATTCCAACTCCGAGATGCTTGCACCAGTCCATAGATGGATCACTGGAGCTTGAACACTTTGTCAGCACCTTTAGGATCGACAAAACCTTCTGGTTGCATCATATACAACTCTTCTTTGAGAAATCCATTAAGGAATGCAGTTTTGACGTCCATTTGCCAGATTTCATAATCATAAAATAAGGCAATTGCTCACTTGATCCGAACAGACTTAAGCATCACTACGGGTGAGAAAGTCTCATCGTAGTCAACCCCTTGAACTTGTCGAAAACCTTTTGCGACAAGTCAAGCTTTGTAGATAGTAAAATTACCATCAACGTCTGTCCTCTTCTTGAAGATCCATTTATTCTCAATGGCTTGCCGATCATCGAGCAAGTCCACCAAAGTCCACACTTTGTTCTCATACATGGATCCTATCTCAGTTTTCATGGCCTCAAGCCATTTATCGGAATCTGGCTCATCATAGCTTCTTCATAGTTCGTAGGTTCGCCGTGGTCTAATAACATGACTTCCAGGTCAGGATTACCGTACCACTCTGGTGCGGAACGTGTTCTGGTCGACCTATGAAGTTAAGTAGTAACTTGATCTGAAGTTTCATGATCATCATCATTAGCTTCCTCTCTAGTTGGTGCAGGCATCATGGAAAGGTTTTTCCTTGGTGTACTACTTTCCAATTTGAGAGAAGGTACAACTACCTCATCAAGTTCTACTTTCCTTCCACTCACTTCTTTCGAGAGAAACTCCTTCTCTAGAAAGGACCCATTCTTGGCAACAAAGATCTTGCCTTCGGATTTGTGGTAGAAGGTATACCCAATGGTCTCTTTAGGGTATCCTATGAAGATGCACTTCTCCGCTTTGGGTTCGAGCTTATCAGGCTGAAGCCGTTTGACATAAGCATCGCATCCCCAAACTTTAAGAAACGACAACTTAGGTTTCTTGCCAAACCACAGTTTATACGGTGTCGTATCAACGGATTTAGATGGTGCCCTATTTAACGTGAATGCGGCTGTCTCTAATGCATAACCCCAAAACGATAGTGGTAAATCGGTAAGAGACATCATAGAACGCACCATATCTAATAAAGTACGGTTACGACGTTTGGACACACCATTACGCTGTGGTGTTCCAGGTGGCGTGAGTTGTGAAATAATTCCACATTGTCTTAAATGAAGGCCAAACTCGTAACTCAAATATTCACCTCCATGATCTGATCGTAGAAACTTTATTTTCTTGTTACGATGATTCTCTACTTCACTCTAAAATTCTTTGAACTTTTCAAATGTTTCACACTTGTGTTTCATCAAGTAGATATACCCATACCTACTCAAATCATCTGTAAATGTTAGAAAATAACGATACCCGCCGCGTGCCTCAACACTCATCGGACCGCATACATCGGTGTGTATTATTTCCAATAAGTCATTAGCTCACTCCATTGTTCCGGAGAACGGAGTTTTAGTCATCTTGCCCATGGGGCATGGTTCGCAAGTATCAAATGATTCATAATCAAGTGATTCCAAAAGTCCATCCGCATGGAGTTTCTTCATGCGCTTTATACCAATATGACCTAAACGGCAGTGCCACAAGTATGTTGCACTATCATTACCAACTTTGCATCTTTTGGCATCAATATTATGAATGTGTGTATCACTACGATCGAGATTCAACAAGAACAGACCATTCATCAAAGGTGCATGACCATAAAAGATTTAATTCATATAAATAGAACAACCATTATTCTCAGACTTAAATGAATAACCGTCTCGCAATAAACAAGATCCAGATATAATGTTCTTGCTCAACGCTAGCACCAAATAACAATTATTGAGGTCTAAAACTAATCCCGAAGGTAGATGTAGAGGTAGCGTGCCGACGGCGATCACATTGACCTTGGAACCATTCCCGACGCGCATCGTCACCTCGTCCTTAGACAATCTTCGTTTATTCCGCAGCTCCTGTTTCGAGTTACAAATATGAGCAACCGAACTAGTATCAAATACCCAAGCACTACTACGAGCATTAGTAAGGAACATGTCAATAACATGTATATCAAATATACCCTTGTTCACTTTGCCATCCTTCTTATCCGCCAAATACTTGGGGCAGTTCCGCTTTAAGTGACCATTTCCCTTGCAGTAGAAGCACTCAGTTTCAGGCTTGGGTCCAGCTTTGGGCTTCTTCACGGGAGTAACAACTTGCTTGCCATTCTTCTTGAAGTTCCCTTTCTTTCCCTTGACCTTTTTCTTGAAACTAGTGGTTTTGTTAGCCATCAACACTTGATGCTCCTTCTTGATTTCTACCTCCACTGATTTCAGCATCACAAAGAGCTCGAGAATCGTTTTCGTCATCCCTTGCATGTTATAGTTCATCACGAAGCCTTTATAGCTTGGTGGCAGTGATTGAAGAACTCTGTCAATAACACACTCATCTGGGAGCTCAATTCCCAGCTGAGTCAAGTGGTTATGATACCCAGACATTTTGAGTATGTGTTCACTGACAGAACTATTATCCTCCATCTTGCAGCTATAGAACTTGTTGGAGACTTCATATCTCTCAACCCAGGCATTAGCTCGAAATATCAACTTCAGCTCTTGGAACATCCCATATGCTCTGTGGCGTTCAAAACGTTTTGAAGTCCCGGTTCTAAGTCGTAAAGCATGGCACACTGAACTATTGAGTAGTCATCAGATCGAGCCTGCCAGACGTTCATAACATCTGCAGTAGCTCCTGCAGCAGGTCTGTCACCTAGCGGTGCATCAAGGACATAATTCTTCTGTGCAGCAATGAGGATAATCCTCAAGTTACGGACCCAGTCCGTGTAGTTGCTACCATCATCTTTCAACTTAGCTTTCTCTAGGAACGCATTAAAATTCAGGGGAACGGTAGCACGGGCCATTGCTCTACAACACAGATATGCAAAATTATTAAGACTAAGTTCATGATAAATTAAGTTCAATTAATCAAATTACTAATGAACTCCCACTTAAATTAACATCCCTCAAGTTATCTAAGTGATATGTGATCCAAATCAACTAACCCATGTCCGATCATCACGTGAGATGGCGTAGTCATCAATGGTGAACATCTCTATGTTGATCATATCTACTATATGACTCACATTCGACCTTTCGGTCTCCAGTGTTCCGAGACCATGTCTGTACATGCTAGGCTCGTCAAGTTTAACCCAAGTATTCTGCGTGTGCAAAACTGGCTTACACCCATTGTATGTGAACGTAGAGTCTATCACACCCGATCATCACGAGGTGCTTCGAAACGATGGACTTTAGCAATGGTGCATACTCGGGGAGAACACTTTTATCTTGAAATTTAGTGAAGGGATCATCTTATAATGCTACCATCATTCTAAGCAAAATAAGATGCATAAAGGATAAACATCACATGCAATCAAAATATGTGACATGATATGGCCATCATCATCTTGTGATTTTGATCTCCATCTCCAAAGCATCGTCATGATCTCCATCGTCACCGGCTTGACACCTTGATCTCCATCGTTGCGTCGGGGTCGTCTCGCCAACTATTGCTTCTACAACTATTGCTAGCGCATAGCGATAAAGTAAAGCAATTACATGGCGATTGCATTTCATACAATAATTAAGAGACAACCCTAAGGCTCCTGCCGGTTGTCGATATTACAAAACATGATAATCTCAGACAAAAACGTATATCACATCATGTCTTGACCATATCACATCACAACATGCCCTGCAAAAATAAGTTAGACGCCCTCTAATTTGTTGTTGCAAGTTTTACGTGGCTGCTACGGGCTTCTAGCTAGAACCGTTCTTACCTACGCAAAAACTATAACGGTGATTATCAAGTTTGCTATTTTAACCTTCTTCAAGGACCGGCCGTAGTCAAATTTGATTCAACTAAAGTAGGAGAAACAGACACCCGCCAGCCACCTTTATGCAAAACAAGTTGCATGTCAGTCGGTGGAACCGGTCTCATGTACGTGGACATGTAAGGTTGGTCCGGGCCGCTTCATCCCACAATGCCGCCGAATCAAAATAAGACGTTGGTGGTAAGCAGTATGAACATCACCACCCACAACTTCTTTGTGTTCTACTTGTGCATATCATCTACGCATAGACCTGGCTCATGATGCCACTGTTGGGAAACGTTGCATGGAAAACAAAAAAATTCTACGCACACGCAAGATCTATTCATGGAGATGCATAGCAACGAGAGGGGAGAGTGTGTCTACGTACCCTCGTAGACCGTTAAGCGGAAGCGTTTGTCAACGCGGTTGATGTAGTCGAACACCTTCGCGATCCAACCGATCAAGTACCGAACATACGACACCTCCGCGTTCAATACACGTTCAGCTCAATGACGTCCTCGCCTTCTTGATCCAGCAAGACGGGCGAAGTAGTAGATGAGTTCCGGCAGCACGGCGGCATGGTGACGGTGATGGTGAACTTGTTCCCGCAGGGCTTCGCCGTGCACTGCGAAAAACTAGATGGAGGACTAAACTGTGGAGAGGGGCGCCGCACATGGCTAAGAGATTGTCGTGGGTTTTGTGTGGCGCCCCCTCCCTCATATATATATATATATATATATATATATATATATATATATATATATATATATATATATATATATATATATATATATATATATATATATATATATATATAGGTGGGGGAGGGGAGGCAGCCAGGAGGCGCCCCAAGGTGGCCGGCCGGCCCCCTTGGGCGCCTGCCCTTTGGCGCCCCCTTTCCTTGTTTGCTTGCGGGGGGAAGGCAGGAGGAGGTGGCGCCCCCCTTTCCTTCCTCATAGGTGGAGGGAAGGGAAGAGGGGCTAGCCCTCCCCCCTTACCATCCATAGGGCCGGCAGCCAAGAGGAGGGACGCGCCAGCTCCTTGTGGGCTGATGTATTCCCCTCTCTTGGCCCATAAGGCCCATTAACCTCCCGGGGCTTCCGGGAACCCCTTCCGGTGATCCAATGACTACCCGATACAATCCGAAACCTTTCCGTTGACCAAATAGCATTGTCCTATATATCAATCTTTACCTCTGGACCATTCCGGAGCTCCTCGTCATGTATGTGATCTCATCTGGGCTCCGAACAACATTTGGTCACCAAATCACATAACTCATATAATAATATATCGTCAACGAACGTTAAGCATGCGGACCCTACGGGTTCGAGAATGATGTATACATGACCGAGACGACTCTCCGGTCAATAACCAATAGCGGGACCTGGATGCCCGTATTGGTTCCTACATATTCTACGAAGATCTTTATCGGTCGAACCTTTATGACAACATACGTAATTCCCTTTGTCTGTCGGTATGTTACTTTCCCAAGATTCGATCGTCGGTATCTCTATACCTAGTTCAATCTCGTTACTGGCAAGTCTCTTTACTCGTTCTGTAATACATCATCTTGCAACTAACTCGTTAGTCACTTTGCTTGCAAGCTTCTTATGATGTGTATTACCGAGAGGGGCCAGAGATACCTCTCCGATACATGGAGTGACAAATCCCAATCTCGATCCATGCCAACTCAACAGACACCTTCAGAGATACCTGTAGAGCATATTTATAATCACCCAGTTACGTTGTGACGTTTGATAGCACACAAGCCATTCCTCCGATATCTGGGAGTTGCATGATCTCATGGTCGAAGGAACATGTATTTGACATTAAGAAAGGGGTAGCAATAAACTGAACGATCATATGCTAAGCTAACGGATGGGTCTTGTCCATCACATCATTCTCCTATTGATGTGATCCCGTTATCAAATGACAACTCATGTCTATGGTTAGGAAACCTTAACCATCTTTTGATCAACGAGCTAGTCTAGTAGAGGCTCACTAGGGACACGTATTTGTTTATGTATTCACACATGTATCTAAGTTTCCGGTCAATACAATTCTAGCATGAATAATAAACCTTTATCATGAATAAGGAAATATAATAATAACAACTTTATTATTGCCTCTAGGGCATATTTTCATCATTGTGGAGTAGTTATTAGATGATGGGTTGCTAGAGTGACAGAAGTTTAAACACTAGTTTATGCGCTATTCCGTAAGGGGCTGATTTTGATCCATATGTTTAATGCTATGATTAGATTTTATCTTAATTATTCTTTCGTAGTTGTGAATGTTTACAAGAGGGGTTAATCATAAGTGGGAGGCTTGTTCAAGTAAGAACATCACCCAAACACCGGTCCGCCCACATATCAAATTATCAAAGTAGCGAACGTGAATCAAACAAACATGATGAAAGTGACTAGATGAAATTCACATGTGTCCTCGAGAAAGTTTTACTTATTATAAGAGACTGTTCCGGCCTGTCCTTTGCAACAAAAAGGATTGGCTATCTTGCTGCACCTATTGTTACTTTTTTTACTTGTCACTTGTCACAAATTATCTTGCTACCAAACTATCTGTTACCGATAATTTCAGTGCTTGCAGAAAATACCTTGCTGAAAACCACTTGTCATTTTCTTCTGCTCCTCGTTGGGTTCGACACTCTTACTTATCGAAAGGACTATGATTGATTCCCTATACTTGTGGGTCATCAGATATGTTTAAAAACTTTAGTTGTGCTATTACTGGCTCATGTTTCAATTGGTAAATAAGAAACTTAATGGCGTTGTGTGCCGTTTCAGGGTGACAACTATTCTGCCCCCATGGAAGAATTGTTTCAATTCTTTAAAGAGAGAACCATACAACAAAAACCTGCCAAACTCAAGGGGTCAATATACTCTGAATCAATTCATACACTCTGAAATATAAATTCATGCCATATACATTCAGCTTCTACTACAAAAAAATTGTAGTTGGAAACCTAGCAAGTATTACACTTCAAAGACCAAAAGCTTGAAAGTGGCATCACTTGTTAGTCCAAGCACCATCTATATATGGCAATTGTATCGGTTGTACAATACTTTCTTTTTGGGCAAACGTTCTACAATCTATAGATGCAGTGTGATAAAAGCAATCGATCACCATCCTTTGCTCATCCTCTTTCTCTGGACCAGAGCAAGCACACCGCCGATCAATCAACCTTATATAATGCCCTATTGAAAAGTGAAAATAGGAACAAAGAACATCACCTACAATAGTTAGTATTCTTATGTAGACTGGAATTAAATTCATGACTTTAGTAATAAAAACAAAAGAAGTCAATACATCAATGGTGTTTTGTGTGTCACTTTACTATTAATGAAATGGAAATTTTGTAATCTATCTTTCTCATCTTTAAAAACTCACGAAAGCTACAAGTGAATTTTTTCAAAATGAACCCTCTCTAATATGGTGTAAGGAGGCAATTATGTTAATTATTAAGCAAAGGAAATTTTGACAATGAATCTACTCAATTTCGGAATGAACATCCTACTGCTCCTTTTGATCTTGATTGTTCCTTCCAAATAGCCTATTCTCAGAGCATTCTCTTCTCTATAGCACCATCAAGATCCTATATACATCTAATCCAATCAAACAAATACATCAGAAAACAATAATCCAAATATACATCCCAAATCACAAGAAGCATAACTTTGTCGCGGATAGGTCATGTGCAACCTTGGCCCTTCAAAGATTTTGCTAGTGTTTCTTGAGTTTTTTCTAAAAGAAAAATCTTTAGCTTGTCATTAGTCCTGCTCGAGCCCCGGCAGAAGGACTCTCGCGTGGTTGGCAAAGAGGAGGAGTCGGGGTTCCGAGCGAAGAGAACACCCATCTAAGCAATGGGCTTGGTGTAGTAGTGCACGTCGTTAGTGTATGATAAATAGATACGATCGCAAGTCATCTTTTTTATCCTAGCATGGGTCAGATCGTAACTTGCTGAGCTATACCAATAGTGTTAACTACAACGTGAGCAGTACTACGACGAATCTGCTAGGCAAAAAGGGATTCCTCCATACGAGTTCCAAACGCAGCTAGCACCATCTCACGAACATGAGAACCATACTAGTTCTCATGCCCTAGCCTTGACCGGCAGTTGGCCAGATGCAATGGCTGCCATGGTGTCCTGCTTAAATTATGCAGGATGCGACTTTGTCTCAGGAACATATATGAAAGGTTAATTAGCCTCGCTATCCTTCCTCCTCATTTCTCTGTGACGCCGCCTTTGAATCCTCTATGTGAATCCATCTTGTTGATTTGAATGGGCCGTGCAGTTAATTAGCCTCTCTTTATTTCCTTCTTTCTCTGTCATTATCTCCGAGGCGGGGAAACTCAAAGACGTATATAAGTTGGTAGATTGTATGTAAGGGGTGAGGTGGGACTACTAAATATGTGAATCAGCCTTTAATTTTACACACAATATAAGCTAGTTGAGTTGGTCGTGACATTATATAGTGCGTGATAGGTTTTGAGTTCGATTCTGCTCACAAGCAAGTTTTATTTTGCCTCAAATGGGATAGGTCGGCCAGCAAGTATTCAGGATAGGTGGACCGTTCTATTGTCCTGGCTCGCACGAACCACGGAAGAACCTTGGCTCTACGAATTAGTACCACCTCGGGATAGGTCGGCCAGCAAGTATTCAGGATAGGTGGACCGTTCTATTGTCCTGGCTCGCACGAACCACGGAAGAACCTTGGCTCTACGAATTAGTACCACCTCGTGTACGAATGAAAAATTGGGTGAACAGATGAAAAATACAGGGAAACACACCTTTCTTTATTAATAATATAGATATAGATTAGCGCATTGCTATTTTAATTTTTTAAGATAACATGGCACATTTATTGAATATACCATGGTAAATTATTATATTAGAGGAGGGCAATTTTATCTATATCTATACCAATATAAAAAGACTCAAAGGGGCAGATCCAAATCATCTCAACCATCAAATCATGTGATCTAGCGGTTCAAATCGCTCCAATGTTGAGCACCAAACACGTTTAACGCTCTAATTACCCACCACTGCCATTGGTTATAAACATGTTTAGACTCAATGCTATCCCATGAAATCTGCCATGTAATTAATATCTTACTATTCCCGTGAAAAAATAAATTAATATCTTACCAAATATCAATGTGCCACAAATGTACCTTACCTAATATAATGTGCCACTAATATCCTACCTAATAGGTGCATTGCACGTACATAATTACTAGTAGAATATAGCATTACAATTTTCTAAAACTACAGCATGTCAGTTTGTAAATTTATGTTTTAAGCCTTTTATGTATCAACATTTTTTTTCTAATAGCAAATTTTTTTCTTGCAAGAAGCAGTTAACTAGGCCTAGCCATTTTTTCTTGCATGTTCTCTCGACTAGCATGGGGGCTCACGATGGAGCCTGCTAAAGCGAACATTCGACAAAGAGAGATTGGTTCGCTCGATCGAGAGCGACTATGTCTGGCTTACAGCGGGACCTAACGTACACTCGCGTCAATGATGCACCGGTGGGCCGGCCTAGTATTTCCAGCTGTGACTAATGGTCCAGCCCAACTTTCAGGTTAGTTAGCTTTGTTTATATTTTTTAATATATATTAAACACATATATCCCAAAACTTAATTTACCTCAAAAAATTTAAAATCAAGAACTTAACAAAAATGTTAATGTAGTGTAAATATTTTGTTAGCATAACTTTAAAAACTATTGATAGCCTTAAAAAATGTTTGTGACATTTAAAAAATATTCACGTGTTTACAAAACATGTACAATGATTTTTTTTAAATGTTTATAAAATGTACAGAAATGTTCCTATAATTCATGAAATTGAAATGTGCATAAAAATAATTCACATGTATAAGGAAAATATACGATGTGTATGAAAAACTTAGACATCAAAAGATGTATTTGAAAAAAAAGGTTAAACATGTATATCAAAAGTGTATAATGTGTATGAAAACAATAAACATTAAAACATATATTTTCAAAAAAATGTTAATCATGTAACTAAATATATATTAAATGTGTATAAAAAATATTTTGGGTGTATAAGAAAAGTGTATGATGTGTACGAAGAAAAGTAGGCATCAAAACATATATATGCAAAAATGATAATCCTGTATATAAAAAAACCTGTATAAAAATGTTTTAGATATATAATAAAATTTAGAATATGTATGAAAGCAATAGACATGAAAACATATATTTTTTAATGTTAATCAATTATTTGAAAAATGTTAAACATATATTTCAAAAATCTTCTTGACGTATACAAAAAATGTACAATGTGTATAAAAAATGTAGACATGTGTTAAAAAAAGGAAAAAGGGAAAAAGAATAAAAACAAATCAAAGAAAGAAACATAGAAAATAGAAGAGAAAAGGGAAAAGGAAAACTAGAGAAAAACCAGTGCAAAAGAGGAAAAGAAACAAAGAAATAAAAACCCAAAGAAAACCGAGAAAGAAAAAAGCCGCAAAGAAAAATGAAGAAAACAGATGATAACCGAGAAAGAAACAAAGAAAGCCAAAAGAAATATTAAAAAATCCGAGGGGAACTAGTAGAAAAAGAGTGAAAACGAGAAAGAAACAAAGAAAAAAACTGAGAAAAATACGGAAAAAGAAAAGAAAAGGAAAACCGAAAAAACCATAGAAAAGCAACGAAATACTATAGCTAACGAGCATCTTCATCCGAAACCCGAACGAGTCGCCAGCGTACAGAAAAAAAAGATATACCGGGCCAATACCTACGCAAGAGACTAAAAGCTTCACCGAGGGGAGCATGCATTTCACTATAAGCGAAATATAGCTCCCGCACGCTCTGTGGTCCATAATCCTACAAGTACTCCAGTTGCATAATGTAGTGCGTATAGTTTTTTGAAAAGTAAACCTTTTGAAAATTTTGATCAAGTTTATAGAGAAAACTATTCATATATACATTACCAAATATATGAAAGATGAAACCACGTCTTACGATGAATCTAATGGTATATGTTTGACATTTTAGATGCAATTTTTTTCACAAACTTGTTAAAATTTGTGAGGTTTGAATTTTCAAAAAATCCATATGCACTAAATTCTGATATGGAGAGTGTATGTTTAGCGTGGCGCTGGATAAGCTTTGAAGAAGACTAAACCTGGTTTCTTCAAAATTGAGACAATCATGCAGTAGACAGTGCAGTAAACAACCCCTAAAAAAATGGCAGTGTTTGACGTACACGGATATGTGTCGGCTGATTGTCTCACTAACCTCAGCACACAGCAACTTGTTCGTTGCTCCGTGCCGCCAGTTTGGGTGCGGTTGTCCCGACAAGCGGCGGCGCGACTCGCCGCACTGTCCCCTGCGTCCCTCTCACGGCCGGCCTCTAAATACTACTCTTACATCTCCACGGAGTTTTAGTAGATCCCGCACGCAAGCCAGCGAGATCGGCGCGTCGCGTAGCTCCGCCTAACTAGTAAAGCAGCGCTGATGGTGGAGATCCCGGTGATCGACCTGCGGCTCGCCGGCGCGCGGCCGGAGGAGTCGGCGCGGCTGCGGGACGCGTGCGAGCGCCTGGGCTGCTTCCGCGTGTCCGGCCACGGCGTGCCCGCGGCGCTCCAGACGGAGATGAAGGCTGCCGTGCGCGCGCTCTTCGACCTCCCCGACGAAGCCAAGCGCCGCAACGCCGACATCATCGCCGGCAGCGGCTACGTCGCGCCCAGCCCCGCCAACCCGCTCTACGAGGCCTTCGGCCTCCTGGACGCCGCCGCCCCCGCCGACGTCGACGCCTTCTGTGCGCGCCTCGACGCGCCGCCCCGCGCCAGGTAGGACCAAATCGACCGCACCTTAATCAATTTCGGATCCTCCAATTTTGATCTCAGCATACGCTAATCTTCGCAGGGAGACCGTCAAGAGTTACGCCGAGGGGATGCACGAGCTGATCGTGGACGTCGCCGGCAAGGTGGCCGCGAGCCTTGGGCTGGAGGGCCACCCGTTCCAGGACTGGCCGTGCCAGTTCCGCATCAACAGGTACAACTACACGCAGGACACCGTGGGGTCCTCGGGCGTGCAGATCCACACGGACTCCGGCTTCCTCACCGTGCTCCAGGAGGACGACTGCGTCGGCGGCCTCGAGATGCTGGACCCCGCCACCGGCGAGTTCGTCCGCGTCGACCCCGTCCCCGGCTCGTTCCTCGTCAACATCGGCGACGTCGGCACGGTACCATCGATTCGTTTCAGCTGGAAATTCTTGGCGTATTCCTTTCCGTCCGGTTGCGCTGAGCACCTCGTCTTGTGTTTCAGGCGTGGAGCAACGGGAGGCTGCACACCGTGAAGCACCGGGTGCAGTGCGTGGCGGCGGTGCCGCGCATCTCGATCGCCATGTTCCTGCTCGCGCCCAAGGACGACAGGGTGTGCGCGCCGGAGGCGTTCGTCGACGCGCAGCACCCGCGCCGCTTCAAGGCGTTCAACTACGATGACTACAGGAAGCTCCGGCTGTCCACCGGCGAGCGCGCCGGCCAGGCGCTCGCTCGAATGGCGGCCTGAGACGCGTGACGTAGCTATTTGGCGGGGCCTCTGCCTGCCTGTTGGCTCGAGAGTGTAACTCTGAGCTTTTCAGAGAGAGCTAAGCTTCAGTCGATTATTGACGGTTGAACCAAGTGAGGCTGTGAATTGTCGTTGTTTTCATCGATCAATAAAATCCTGTACGAATTGCAAAAGTGAAAACTGCAAAAGAGCAAACTATGGTCTCCCTTTCCACGCAAGGCCGCAACTCACGACGGCAATCCTTTTTTATTTTTATTTTTTCAGGCAATTATTATTCTTAGAGCAACTAGTGGTCATGTGGGCAGCCCACCATATTTTTGAAGGTTGCACGCAAGCAAATACAAGTCACTGTTATTTGCAATCATCTGAAGTGCTCTGGTCACCCTCGGCCATCCATCCTTAAATTGGTCCAGGACGAACACGCTTAACTTTCGGATGAGCTTCCGGAATAGAAGGTGCAGCTTGTTGATATGATTGATCTATCATTCCTATTAAATTTCGGATGAGCTCCCGAAATAGAAGGTGCAACTTGTTGATATGATTGATCTATCATTCTTGTTTCAGAGGAGGAAACCATCACGCTTGATCAACCATTAACAAGCAATCCTAATGTGGGAGGTTTTGGTGAGGGGACGTAGAAATCGTGCTTTTGGATTCATTACGTGTCCAAGGCCTTTTGTTCTTCTTCACATCCGTTATTTTGGCACAAGTTTTTTTGGTTCTCAAAAAGAAAAAACCGGGATATCACATCCGCCATCAAATCCATCTACACATAATGTGAATCCTATGCCATTTATGAGCCTCTAAACAAAATATACAAGAAAAGTTTGGAGAAATTTACCTCCAAGCAAGCTGCCGAACACCTTGAGGGCACGGTCGAAGGGGTGGCGTAGCCGGACTACTGGAAGAAATTGCAAGGCTGCGAAGAAGCGTGAGAAGTCCGGCGCCGTCTCAACGGTAGTGATTGGGGCCAAATCACAGCGGTTCGGGTGGCAGAGTGGTACCAAACAAAGGCCGTGTGGGGATGAGGACGGCAGAGGAAAGGAGCACACATTCTGAAATATCTGTGGCGCCAATTTTTGGGTGGATGGAGGGTGAACAATATCGTCTCGCCATATCTCCACATATGAGGCTTGCGGGCTGGATTTGGAGCACCCACCAAATTTTATGGTGATAGAGGACGGGACAAAATTATGCTAGATGGGCCTTTATGACCGAAATTGGCATAATGACGGTTATTATGACCAACTGACATTTTTATAGGAGTAGAGGTTAGTATTGGTCTGATTTTGCTTTGGACAATGCTACACCTATGGAAAATAACCTATGTACTTTCCGTAATGTGCAACATGGACTTTCTGGATTGGATATAGAAGAATTGAGGGGCCCAACTCCCTGGAAATCGGGGCAGAGAATTATTGTTAGGAAGCTTACGTTACTTTTTGTAGATTCGTTCGTAGATGGAGCATTATCGTTTTGGTTTCGGTAGGAGTTTCAGCTGCAGGGCAGAATCTTTAAGGGGAAAAATGTTCGTATTCTAATAAGAAAAACAAAATTCAGAGATTCTTTTTCCTCTCTCCCTGATGCGCACCTCATCCAAAACTACCGCACTTCCGCCGCCGCACGGCGATGCTCTCCTCGTCGCTCGCCTTCTCATCCCACCGTCTAACCCCTCCCCCCGCCGCTGTTCGCCGGAGCACATCTTCCACCATCACGATGCGGGACCGGGGCAAGAACCGGAAGCCGATGCAGCGGGGGCGCTACCTCAGCACCGAGGCCATCCAGGCCGTCCAGTCGCTCAAGCGCGCCACCCTCTCTGGAGCCCCCGCCGCCGGCGCCGTCGCGACGGACCCCAAGCTGCGGCGGCTCCTGAAGGCCGACATGGTCGCCGTCTTCCGCGAGCTCGCGGCGCAGGGCGAAGCCCACCTGGCACTCAAGGTACAGCCCAATTTGTGTGTGCACTACTGGGAGCAGAGTGTATTGAGACTCATAGGATTTTAATTCTGAGCACAACAATTACTGATGATTCAGCTAGATATTTTCACATTTGTTGATTAACCCTAATATGTACTCACAGTTGCTGTTATGCCCTTCCTGGCCATTAGGGTGGATAGGCTGTATTTCTAGCCTGATCCATCAATTTATCACTAGAGAAAACCTAGGCTATTCATGAAATGCCTGTTTATATCACCTGCTATCGTTCGGAAATGCGTCACAGCTGTCCACATTGTTCCTGCTTTGTTCCAAGCCAATGTTATTTCACTGTGTGCCTGGAGTGGGCATGCCATAGATGACATTTCTTAAGCATACCTAAGGAACAAATCTGTGAAGTGATGAATGTGTGTATAGTTCCTTATCATTCTTGCAACAAGAATCTTAAATAGCAAGTTTGTTTTAGTCTACATTAAGAATTATGGACATGTAGAATTTACATGAGTGATAAATTTTACTCGAGCAACCGGCACGAGGGCTGCCTTTTCATCATGAAGAATATAGCAAATTACATGTGGTGGTCATGTTTTTAGACGGAACACACCGAAACCTCCACAAAACATGCTAACTAGTGATATTGTGGCCCACACAGTGCGCTCATGCCGTGAGCGGGGGCTTGCTGATCATGAATGGTGACAATCCACTGGCAGTACGCAGGGTTGCCGAAACCTAATCTGTTGCTGTTGCCCTTCCAGTATATGTTTTCTAAATGCTTTCTTTTGGGGTATTTGCATGGCAATTTACTTTGTACTCCCTCTGTCCGAAAAAGCTTGTCTCTCAAATGGATGTATGTAGCACCAAGTTAGTGCTAGATACATCGGACAAGCTTGGGACAAGTTTTTTCGGACGGAGGGAGTATTCATTAGTACAGTTTTTACTATGCTATTCTTATCTGCATTTAGATTAATAGATGATGCTGGCAAGCACATACTTCTTGGCTGGAACTGAGAAATGCGCACTAATATGCTTCTCGGTTTTTTTCATCTCTGACAGGTCTTTGAGGAGATTCGAAAGGAGCACTGGTACAAGCCTAGGTTGTTCTGGTATGTTGATCTTATTACAGTGCTTGCTAGCAAAGGTTTGAGGTCCGAGGTTGGCAAAGCCTGTTCTTATCTGAAGAGGGAACAATTAGAGCCTGACACGGATGGTTTCAATCTGCTTCTGAAGACACTCTTAGATGCTGAGTTCACACAATTAACAATGGACTGCTTCCGTCTTATGAAACTATGGGACACGGAACCTGACAGGACAACATACATAACACTGGTCAAGGGTCTTGAATCCCTAGGAGAGATGGATCTATCTGCTAAGATGAGGTTGGAAGCAGAAAGTGACTATGGAGACCTCTGGGACTTCTTTGACGAAGAGGAGACGATTGAGACTTGAGCAGTTCATTCTTAACAGGATGTTGTATGGCCATGTCGGAAGGGGATCATATATAAAGTTAACTATGCAGTGTTAGAACAGATGAATGGAAGTCCATGATCTTGGACCCAGCAGAATTTTTGTGCAACAAGTAGTGATTAGTTACTAGTACCATTATCTACCCGAGATTTATACATGGTAAAGAAGGGCTACCTCCAGGCTGCAGCTTCATCAGTTCATGTTTTTCTCTTGGAGTGTAACTTGTTAGTTTTTCCTTTGAGAATATCTATGTGTATAATCAATCACATTGTTGCCTCTGGATGTACAGTCACACTGATGTGCACAATCAAATTACTGATATCTTTTCATGATTTCATTTCAGTATGAATGGCTACGTACTTGCTTGCAAAAATGTAGGCATCATCTGCCTTCAAGGAAGATAAGATGTCTTACCGCTATCTGGTAAACATAACAGTTCATCTGTTCTTGCCAATTGCAGTACTCAGTATGAGTATGAGATGACCATAGAAGGATTAAGAGATCAAACTGCCATCATATGCAAAGAACAAAAGGGAACATTCCTGGCAACTCTCGCGTGTACAAGTTTCTTCACTTTCAGAGAGTAATGCAGTTGCCAACAAAAATCCATGCAAGGCGAATCAAAAGCTTCGTGAACGTTTGCTGGCTGCAACGGAGATCACTGAAGAAACAGCCGGGTTAATTCCCTTCCATGTTCCTGCAATTGTGTTTCGGGTGATCAAACGAGACCTCTGCTACAACGAGCCCGGGGCGTGACGTGAGCGGCTAGTTGTTCAGATCAATGTCAAAAACAATCCTGGGCGCATCCGAGCGTGAACTAGATCCAGCGCCCTTCCTCGCCTGGTTCTCCGCCTCGCTCGAGCGGGCTGGTGGCGGCGGCGGCGGAGTGACCACCGGCTTCGTGAACACCTTGTAGACCACCAGGTCCATGTTGGCACCGGCCGGGCCGGTCGTCGCGCCGCGGAAGGCGGCCGCGCCCTTGTGGAGCGCGTACTCCTTCATCAGCCACCGCGTCTGCTCCCACGTCACCTTGCCGCCGCCGTCGTCCGCCCGCGCCGCGCGGAACGCGAACCTGCGGTGGCGGGCGTACACCTCCCCGCGGAACTCGTACCCCTTCGCGTCGCCGTACTGCATCCACCACCCGCCGGGCGCCCGCCGCATGCTGCTGGCGGGCTTCGCCGCGAAGAAGTAGCCCCACGCCTCCCCGTCCCGCTTCCTGTGGCTGGGCGGGAAGGGGAGCGCGTCCGGGCTCGCCGCGAAGATGTCCACGCCCTCCGCGACGAAGCCCGGGGCGGCGCGGTCGGCGATCTTGCCAGTGGTCGCCTTGGGGCCGAGGTACTCCACGATGATCTGGCGGCCGCTGGGTACCTTGTAGTTGTAGTTGTACTTCCCGCCGAGGCGCGTCCACGACATGGCCGCGGGGAGCACCGGCTTCGCGATGACCTTAGGTGGTCGGTCCGAGCGCGGCGGAAGGGGGCTTCCACCTGGCCGGAGCGCCTCGCCAGGGCGGGCACACGGCAGTAGCGGTGGAGCGCCCCCTCGGGCCTTGACGAACGCCGCCTGGGTTGGTTGGGCTTCGCGCGACGGAATGCTGCCCCCTACTCGCCGGACCACCAAGCCGGAGCGGGCAGGCGGCGGCACGGGAACCGCCGGTTTCCTGAAGACCTTGCGGACCACGAAATCCATGTTGGCGTTGGGGTGGTCGGGCAGCTTGCTGCGGAAGACGGCCGCGCCCTTGTGGAGGCGGTACTCCTTCATCAGCCACCGCGTCGGCGTCCACATCACCCGAGCCTGCTCCGCCCGCGTGGCGTAGAACGCGTACCTGCTCCGGTAGCCGAGCGCCTCCCCTCTGAGCTCGTACCGCTTCTCGGTGCCGTGCCGCACCCAGCACCCGTCCGGCGCCGGCTGGGCGCTGTCGGCGGTCGGGGCCGCGGCAGCGAAGTAGCCCCACACCTCCCCGTGCGCCCCCCTGTGGCTCGCCTGGAAGGGGAGCGCGCTGGGGCTCGCGGCTAAGACGTCCACGCCCGCCGTGACGACGCAGCCGCCGGGGATGACGGCGGCGTCGGGGAGCTCGCCGCGGAGCGCGTTGCGGCCGAGGTACAGCGTGATGAGCTGGCGGCCGCTGGGCCTGAACACCGTTCCTGGCCGCAGCGTCAGCCCGGCGGGTTGCGCCGTCGCCATGCGTAGGGGGATGGAGAGTTGCGAAGCGAAGAAGCCCGAGGAGGTGGGGTTGTTGGGCTTCGGAGGGAAGAGGGGTTCGAGTCATGGGAGGTTTCGGGTTAGGGGCTGTATATATAGTGGCACGATCGTGGATGGCAAGCAGTGGTGTTCTCCAAGCCAAGTCCAATTGCAAATCCAAGATTGTCCTTCGAAGTGAATAATAAGCTTCTAAAAGTCATGGGAGTACAGTTGATTCTGGCCTCATGGGACTTTCTGTAACAGCAGTGGTAGATTCCTACACAATGTGCAGTTCTTGACAGCATTTTCCTCCAACAAAAAAACAGCAGATGGTAAGTCACAGATACATGAATGATGGCCAATTCTGGAGATCATATTCAGCAAGTTATCTGTGCTGCAAAATCGTTTGTCGGCCTCGTTTCGAACACACAAAAAACTTTCCTCGTCATGATCTGCTGCTATTACTAATAGAAAGTGGAAACCAAATGCTCGGCAAGTGAAGTGCTACAAGATCTACCAGTCATTGGTAAGCTCTGGACCGAATTGACTAGCACAAATTTAGTCCTCTGGATCATGAATATTCGAGTCATCAGTAGCATTGAAATTTACTCGTGCTTCAGTTCAGTCCAATTTATAGAAGGGAAAACGACTCTAAATTTGTATGTGCATTGAAAAAAATAAGGGAGTACCAATTTTAACATCTATACAAGTTTCCGCACTATGATTAGGTGATTACAACTTTTCTGTGACCAACCCTCGGAAATTATAATCTCTAAACAGGTATAAGCAAATAAAATCATAGGGTTACCTGAAGGTCGAAGGATATACCTCCTGAAATATACTGGCAGTTTTCTGAATTTTTGTATATTCATTATGCAAGGTGAATGTGCAACATAAGGACATAATTTCAGATATAAGTCAGAAAGGCACTAATTATTTGTTGAATTAAAACCATTACTCCTTGGCAAATGCAATTGCTACAAAATCTGCTTGACTTGGCTAAGCTCTGGAGACTGGAGAGCAATGGCTAGAAATATTTTGGACTTCAGGGTCTTGACTCTTGACTCTAACACATCAAAGTGCTGCCAAAAATAACTCCTACAATTGATCGCCGCTGTGATATCGGCACGCAGATCTCCTGCGTGTTCTTGATAGGAAAAAAAATAAGCATTATATACTGACTTTGCCAAAAAAATTCCTTTCTTGAATCCCAGGTCCATGTCCACTTATCTTCAGCGCCATGGATCGTCGGGGTTTGAGAAATAATTTCCCACAAGGTAACCACCTGCAGGGAAGTGTCAATGTTGATCTGACCATTGATATCTTTGATCCAAACTTCATTGGAAGTTGCTTCAGCAACAGTTCTGCGCAACCAAAACGTTGCTTGGAAGGTAGCAAATATTGTTCGTACACAATATTCATTTTCGGAAGCATTTTGGAAGAAATATATCATTTGATGCCAGGACGGCAAGTCACAGATCCATGAATATTACGGTTTCTACAAGTATGGTTATTATACTCAACAAGTTATTTGAAATGCAAAATCGTTTGTCGGCCTCGGCCATGCATGGCCCCATGATCTGCTGCTATTGGAAGGGGAAACTAGCTACTCGGCAAATGCAAGTGCTAGAAGATCTACATGACAAGGTTAAGTTTTTTTTTTTTTTTGGAAACGAGCTAAGCTCTGGAGTGAAATGACTAGCACAAACTTAGCCCCCCTGGATCATGAACATAGGCTTATAAATAAACTGAAACTGGCACATCCTTGCAATAATTACCCAAAATTCCAGTCAGTAGCATTGACACCTACTACTAGGCTAGTTCAAACAAAAATAACATCTACTACTAGTGTCTCAGTTCAGTCCAGTTTACAGAAGGGCAAACGATTCTAACTTTGCACGTGCACTGAACAAAATAAGGGAGTACCAATTTTCACATCTATATACAAGTTTCGGCACTATGATTAGCTGATTACAACTTTTCTGTAACCAACCCTATTTTTTTACTCTAAACAACTACTCGTGAGGGTTGAAGGATATATCTCCTGAACTATCCTGGCAGTTTTAAAAATGTTGTAATTAGATGACTCAACCTTATCTCACGAACTAGATGACCGAAACAAAGCTACGACAGTCGCACACAGAAACCCAAACATGGGAAGAGACGACCAAGACTCACGTCCACATAAAAGCTAAATCATAATATGAAACGACCAAGACTTGTGTCCGCCCATTGCCAAGCATCGGTTTTAAACTGATCGATGACTCTTCACAAAGGCAAGTATGTGTTGTTGAAAACCTTCGTGTTCCTCTCTCACGATATACTCCCACTAGTAGAAAAATGACTTTACGTGAGCAACATTACTCCCGGTTTATAAACGGACCGGCACTAATGTGACCATTAGTGCCGGTTCCAACGGCTAGGAGGGCGGGCATCATTAGTCCCGGTTCGTGTTGAACCTCTAGTACCGGTTCGTGACACGAACCGGGACTAAAGGGGTGGTGGCAGGCTGGGGCCCCACTAGCACCTTTAGTCCCGGTTAGCCTCTAGTCCCGGTTTGTGTCACGAACCGGGACTAAAGATGCACTATATAAACCCTTCGTCGAGCCCGAGCTCTGTGTTCTTCCCCTTTCCTCTCCTCTTTGTTCTTCCCCTCTTGCTCGAGCTCATCCTTCATTTTTGCAAAAATTTGTCAAGGTTTGAAGGCACCCCATCCATCCAAGTATTCACAAAGGTTAGCAACTTTGTCCTTTCATCTCTCATTGCTAGATTAGCTCTTGCAATGCTCTATAAGTATAGTAGTATAGTGATTTGTGGGTTTTAGTTTGGGAGTATTTATATGTGGTAGTTTATTTGATTTATATGCAATTTTACTCAAAATAAATTCTTAGTTTGCATGTGTAGGTGTGGTTTACTTAGTGCCTTTCCGTCCCCGTCCTAACCACCGTCGATCGCCCGCACCGTCCCGTCGCCGGCACCACCTTGGTGAGCCTCTTGTTCTTATCCTTTTTTATTAAAAAAATCATGTTTGTGTGATTTAGATAGTTACTTGTATAATTTTCTTACCCGTACGTTGTTTGTTATACATAGTGGCATGGTTTTGATATCCGTCCCCGTCGGCCCTCGTCCGGTTTATGATTCGGATGTGGTATATTCTTTTTTATAACTATTTGTTGCATTTCGTGTTTATGACAAATTATGCCCATCAAGTTGACATAGATATTTTTATTTAGGAGGTATGTGAACCGGAAATTCCAACCGACCCTCTTGTCGAGAGGTTAAATTTAGTTGAAAACGAAAACAATTACTTGAAGGAAAAATTGAAAAGAATTGAGGAGGAGAAGATGGAATTGGAGTTGCATGTTGCCGATGTCGTCGGTGATCACAAGATCAAGATGGATAAAATGCGTTTGAAGATTAGAAAGATTAGAAAGTATGCCATTGATAGTGAGGCTTGGTATCACTATGCTGTTGGATCAATTGTTACCTTAGTTGCGGTCTTGATCGCATTTATTGTTGTATTTAAATGCTTTAGCTAGAGAGTTTGTATGTTGTTTTATGAGAATAAGTGTGTATAAACTTGTATTAATTTGGTCTTTTCGGTGTTGTGTAATGAAGATGAGCCGGCAATGGATGTACGATGACCGATGCTCTCCCCAGTTCATTAATGGAGTGCATACTTTTCTGCTTGCGGCTGAGACAAACAAGCGGGCGGATGGTTTTATGTGTTGTTCATGTGCTAACTGTAAGAATAATCGAAATTACTCTAACGCAAGAACCATTCACGTCCACCTGTTTGAGTCCGGTTTCATGTCCGGCTATAACTGTTGGACCAAGCACGGAGAAAGAGGGGTCCTAATGGAAGAGAATGAAGAAGAAGAGGATGACGACAGCTATTCTGGCCATGGTTTCCCTGAATACGATGGTACAACAACAATGGGGGAAGAAGCTGAGCCGGCAATGTGGGAAGAAGCTGAAGAAGAGGCATCAGATAAGCCCGCTGATGATCTTGGTCGGGCCATTGCCGATGCAAAGAGAAACTGCGCAAGTGAAAAGGAGAGGCTGAAGTTGCAGCGCATGTTAGAGGATCACAAGAAATTGCTGTACCCAAATTGCGAAGCTGACAAGAAAAAGCTGGGCACCACACTGGATTTGCTGCAATGGAAGGCAGAGAATGGTGTATCTGACAAGGGATTTGAAAAATTGCTGATAATGTTAAAGAAGATGCTTCCAAAGGACAACGAATTGCCCGACAGTATGTACGAAGCAAAGAAGGTTGTCTGCCCTCTAGGATTAGAGGTGCAGAAGATACATGCATGCCCTAATGACTGCATCCTCTACCGCGGTGAGTACGAGGATTTGAATGCATGCCAGGTATGCGGTGCAATGCTATAAGATCAGCCGCGATGACCCTGATGATGTTGATGGCGAGCGCCCCAAAATCGAGAGAAAGTGGGAGGACTTTACAGATGACGCAAGGAACGTATGGTTTGGTCTAAGTGCAGATGTCATTAATCCTTTTGGGGAGCAGAGCAGCAATCATAACACCTGGCCTGTGACTCTATGTATGTATAACCTTCCTCCTTGGTTGTGCATGAAGCGGAAGTTCATTATGATGCCAGTGCTCATCCAAGACCCTAAGCAACCCGGCAAAGACATTGATGTGTACCTAAGGCCATTAGTTGAAGAACTCTTACAGCTGTGGAATGAAAAAGGTGTACGTGCGTGGGATGAGCACAATCAGGAGGAATTTGACCTACATGCGTTGCTGTTTGTGACCATCAATGATTGGCCTGCTCTCAGTAACCTTGCAGGACAGACAAACATGGGATACCACGCATGCACGCACTGTTTAGATGATACCGACAGTATATATTTGGATAATTGTAAGAAGAATGTGTACCTGGGACATCGTCGATTTCTTCCGAGCAGGCATCCCGTAAGAAAGAAAGGCAAGCATTTCAAAGGTCAGGCAGATCACCGAAAGAAGCTTCGCCACCGTACTGGTCGTGATATACTTAATATGGTCAAGGATTTAAAAGTAATCTTTGGAAAGGGTCCTGGCGGATAATCTGTTTCGAATAACGCTGACGGACGCGCACCCATGTGGAAGAAGAAATCTATATTTTGGGACCTACCCTAATGGATAGACCTAGAGGTCCGCTCTACAATCGACGTGATGCATGTGACGAAGAATCTTTGCGTGAACCTGCTAGGCTTCTTGGGTGTGTATGGGAAGACAAAAGATACACCGGAGGCACGGGAGGACCAGCAACGTATGCACGTACATCAAGGTCATGCCAGCTACGCTCTTACCAAAGAAGAGAAGGAAATCTTCTTTGAATGCCTGCTCAGTATGAAGGTCCCGTCTGGCTTCTCGTCGAATATAAAGGGAATAATAAATATGGCAGGGAAAAAGTTTCAGAACCTAAAGTCTCATGACTGCCACGTGATTATGACGCAACTGCTTCCGGTTGCATTGAGGGGGCTTCTATCGGAAAACGTTCAATTAGCCATTGTGAAGCTATGTGCATTCCTCAATGCAATCTCTCAGAAGGTAATCGATCCATAAATCATACCAAAGTTAGAGAATAATTTGGTGCAATGTCTTGTCAGTTTCGAGTTGGTGTTCCCACCATCCTTCTTCAATATCATGACGCACGTCCTAGTTCACCTAGTCGAAGAGACTGCCATTCTAGGTCCTGTATTTCTACATAATATGTTCCCCTTTGAGAGGTTCATGGGAGTCTTAAAGAAATATGTTCATAACCGTGCTAGGCCAGAAGGAAGCATCTCCAAGGGCCATGAAAATGAGGAGGTCATTGAGTTTTGTGTTGACTTATGTGTTTTGGCATTTGAAACGCGAAGAAATATTATGTACAAACAAAATTTTAACCCTTTTTGACTTCATTTGCTATTTTTCATTCATTTACTGATTTTTTTGAGCTAAATGAACCTGAAATTGAAAAGCACTACAAATGAACTCTGAAAAGGTTGAAAGTTGGCATGGTATCATTATTTCACCCACATAGCATGTGCTAAAAAGTTGAGAGGGTTAAGGCAAAATCTGGATGCACTTCGTGTACAAAATGAATAATCTCTTTCAAAGTATCAGGGTTTCGGACGAAAACTCATCTGTTACAAAGGCATTTTATTTTTTTAAACATATTTCAACTCCAGACTTTTTGTGCGTTTATTATGCACCATTCGAAGCCACGTCATCAATTTTCAACCCTTTCTGACTTCATTTGCTATTTTTCATGCATTTACTGATTTTTTTGAGCTAAATGACCCTGAAATTGAAAAGAACTACAAATGAACTCTGAAAAGGTTGAAAGTTGGCATGGTATCATCATTTCACCCACATAGCATATGCTAAAAAGTTGAGAGGGTTACGGCAAAATCTGGATGCATTTCGTGTACAAACTGGACAATCTCTTTCGAAGTATCAGGGTTTCTGACGAAAACTCGTCTGTTACAAAGGCATTTCATTTTTTTAAATAACCTAAGAATTACCAAATTAAATATAATGATAAAATACACTAATATTAAACAGCAGAAAAAAGAATCACTGGAAAATCTATTTTTAAAGTAAAGTTATTCACAAACTAGTGATTCATATAAATTTCAAATAATTCAAATTTAAACTATTCAAATTTGAAAACTACTGGCACTAACAGAAAGTTTTAATTTTTTTTTACCTAAAGCAAAAATATTCACAAAGAAACTCTAAATAAAGCAAAAAACAATTTAGAAACAAAAGAAAATAAATAAAGCAGAAAAAAAAAATTAAAAAAAAGCCCGCCTATTGGGCCGCCACAGCCTGCATACGACTAGAAATCCAACCTCTAGTTGGGCCAGGATGCAGGCCTGTATGGCCCAGTAGGCCCCACTGGGCGGCAGAGGTGCGGTAGGCCCAGAAGGCCTGCATTAGAGAGGAGCTCGACACGGTAGCCGCGGCGGGGCTTATAAACCGGTGCGAGCTCCTCTCAACTAGCGAGGTGGGACTAAACATCGACCGCGCCCCTCGCCTGGCACACAACCTTTAGTTGCGGTTGGTGGCTCCAACCGCGACTAAAGACCCCCCTTTAGTCGCGGTTGGAGCCACCAACCGCGACTAAAGGCCCCCCTCCCGCCGCTTGGCCTGGCCAAAAGTGACATTTAGTCCCGGTTGGTGGCTCCAACCGGGACTAAAGGTGCCTCCTATATAAGCAGCACTTACAAAATTTTCGTTCCCATTCTTCATCGACGCCGAACAGACGCCGCCAGGCTGTCGCCTCCGCCCGCGCCGATCGACGCCGCCAGGCTGCCCCCGAGCCCGTCCTCATCGTCGCCGACGCCGCCGCGCCTCCTCTCCGATCCGACGCCGCCCCCCTCGATCTCCTCCTCGACCTCGCCCGCGCCTCGCCGTCGCCGTCGCCTCGACCTCGCCCGCGCTGTGAGCCCCTCTCCCCCCTCTCCTCCCTCCAATCGAAGCCGCCGCACCGCCGTAGGTGCACACACGCGCGCACACACACACACACAATTTGTTCATCTTTTTTTCATTCATAGATTGATTTTTTTTACTAGATGTTGTGTATGATGTATATATGTATGAATACAATGTATGATGTATGTATACAATTTGCATAGAAAACATTTGACCACATGTATCTTTTCCAAACCGGAATTAATTAGTATAATGTATGTATAGAAATTTTGAGGAATTTTGACATTTGAGGAATTTTGACTAGTTTTTTTTTTCACTAGTTTTTTTTATACATGTATGCATGAATGTTTGATGTTTTAGTTGTTTTAGATGATTATTTAGTATATATGTATCCACAGAATTTTTTTCACTATACATGTTGGTATATTAGTATATATGTATGTATAGAAAAAAGTTGAGGAATTTTGAAATTTGAGGAATTATTTGTATATTAGTATATATGTATGTATAAAATTAATTAGTTTAGATGTTTTAGATGATTATTTTTCACTATATGTATGTATGTTTAGTTTTTTTTTCATAGTTTTTTCTATAAAATGTATGTATGTATATATGTATATGTAGATGAACGGTGGAATTTGCATAGATTTTCTGTTGTTTAGTTTTTTATACTTATAGAAAAAAGTTGCATAGGAAAAAGTTACATAGGAAAAAGTTGACCATGTATTGACAATCAAGCATGCTATACCTTTTAGTGTGGATTAGTTTGCATATAGGTTTTTTATGTCATAGGTAGAATGGTCTTTTGAATAGAATAGTAAACTAGTAATAGTATAGGTTTTTTAAATATAGGTTTACAATATAAATTTTTATGTCATTTTCACTTTGTCATCAAAGAATGATATACCTTTTAGGAAGATTGTTAATTCATTTCCATTCCGACAAATTTTAGGCGCTCGATATGTCCTATTTTAGCAAAGGTCATGCCGTAATTTTTAATCTTTGAATTATGAACATATATAGGAAATGTCTGACGACGATAAGATCCCCGAGTGCGATGACTGTACCGACGACGGGGGTATGTGCGACAGACCGCACCTAGATAACGGTACATGCTTCTCCCTCACACTTAAGGAGGGCTTCGAAGGTTTTACGGTATGTAACTTCAGTGGCACGTGTTTCTTCTGAATTAAGCATGGCTTAAGATTTTTGCTTTAACGTGTAATTTCCATTTTTTATAATTTGACTAGTGCATACCCTGCTATGCAAGACCACATGTCCTTGAGAAGCTATCTTTCGAAGAGATATCCAAGGTGGACACGAAGATAGCTCAGCTTAAAACGAAACATGGTTTCGATTTTGAGGTTAAGATCATAAATGGAGTAGGTCACACTCATTTTGGATGTTTAAATTGGGAAGGATTATGTAAGGCCTATGGATTCGAGGAGGATATGAAATTAACATTCGATCTTGGCAATCCGGAAGATGAAAACATTTGGCTGGATCCTAACATGATTCCGATTCTGCCTCCGTGTGAGTTTGTTAAACACATTTGTTAAATGATCTATATTCCTTATCTAAAAATACTTGTTATTCATACCTGCTGAACTTGTTTTTTATAATTGACAGCTTATTTTCTCTCTTCCCAAGAAATACAAAAGATAATAGAAGACACCTACTACAGTCATGGCGCAGAGCTAACTTGGGAGGTGAAGAATTATCTTATCTCCTTTGTTAAAGACGTTCTGCAATTTAAGATCATCTATGGAGTTGGGAAAAATTATGGTAAATACGTGCACTAGTCCACGAGTTGTGCGATGCTAACATTCGTGCTAGTATCATGGTAATATTTTTACCATTGTGTCACTAGTTAGTCTATCTTTTTCATACATTCTTCTGAAGTAAACTTCATTGCTAACTATATATGTTACTATTATGCTCTTCAACAGAAACTCCTGGATGTGGTTGTGCCTCCATTTATGTTTGTCGAAGGTGAGATGACAGTTGTTTGCGTACGACCATGGTCGGAGGGTCTCAAATATGCATACTCGGCCTCTAAAACAGATGGAGGCCTCAAAATCAAGGCTTGGAGAAAAATAGTGGTTGAGCGAAGGCCATAAAATGGAGACAGTTGGATCTCTATGCTGCATAACGGAGAAGGAGGTTTTTTTTCTTCTGTTTTATGCTATGCTACCCGAGAGAGAGTAGTAGATCCTGCTACTTTACCTAATGCGGTTGGTTAACTTATGATGATCATAATGGTGAGATTGTTATATCACTAGCACCTTATCTAGTAGTGGTTAACTTATGATGATCATAATGGTGAGATTGTTATATCACTACGACCAAGATGAGTTGTATATATGACTGTTATATCACTACGATCAAGATGAGTTGTATATATGACTACAATGATGATGAGTTGTTATATATATCATTATGATGATGATATGAGTTGTATATCATTAGGGTGGAAGAAACACATATTAGATTAAAGTGGATGTATCCACGTGACCAAGTTGAATATGTAGGAATATATGTAGCATAAAATATGTTTGAAATGAAAAAGAATTAAATGGAAAACATAAAATTAAAAGAAAAAATAAACCATAAACCCCTAAACCTTTTAGTCCCGGTTGGTGCCCCAGCCCCCCGGCGCGGGCTCGTGCCACGTGGTGGGTCTTTGGTCCCGGTTCGTGACGAACCGGCACTAAAGGAGGGGGGGGCTTTAATCCCCACCCTTTAGTGCCGGTTGCAGATTCTGCACTGATCCAGATGATTAGAGACACCAAGGAATTTAAAGTCTTTCTCTTTCTACCATGAGTTCTCGACCTGGCCTCCTGCCACCATCATGGATTGGAATGGAAGCCGAGGGAATGATCTCGGCCAGATTTGCCCATTGCAGCACCGAGCTCCAAATGATCAAAATGATGTTGCAACCCATGATGTGGTGTTGAACCGTCTCCTGTGTAGAGATACAGAAACAACAAGTATAATTACGTGCTAAATCCCTCTTGGCAAGACAGTATGCCGTCTAAACATGACCTATGACGGCGAACCAAAGAAAAGTTTGCATTTCAGCGGCGCCCAGGCTTTGCCATAGGGTGCAATCCGTACTGCAATTGATCGCCACTGTGATATCGGCACGCAGATCTCCTGCGTGTTCTTGATAGGAAAAGAAAAAAATAAGCATTATATACTGACTTTGCCAAAAAAATTCCTTTTTTGAATCCCAGGTCCAGGTCCACTTATCATCAGCGCCATGGATCATCGGGGTTTGAGAAATAATTTCCCACAAGGTAACCACCTGCAGGGAAGTGTCAATGTTGATCTGACCATTGATATCTTTGATCCAAGCTTCATTGGAAGTTCGCTTCAGCAACAGTTCTGTGCGACCTGACGACTGGATATACTAATTATTTATTGGTTTAAAATCTGTTAAGTAAGTCACAGATGCATGAACATTACAGCTTATACTAATATGGTTGTTATGTCCAGCAAAGTCTTCCAAACCTTAGCTTCCAATTATTCAGATGTGAAGACAACTTTAGCTTGTTTGCTGCCATTGAAACTGGAAACCGTTACTCCTTGGCAAATGCAATTGCTACAAGATCTGCTTGACTTGGCTAGGTTCTGGAGAGCAATGGCTGGCAATATTTTGGACTTCTGGGGCTTGACTCTAACACATCAAAATGCTGCCAAAAATAACTCCTGCAACCCTGAAGCAATTATTGTAAGCTTGATAACATTCCAGCCAGTAGCATTTATGGAGAAGTTTCCCTTAGCGTTAGCCTCTCAGTTCAGTCCAATTCATATATCGACAAAGAAACGGAGATCAATTAATTCTCAACCTCACCGAGTTTCTGCACTATGATTTGGTGCTTACAAATTTTCTATGAACAATAATGTGCAGAGAGAAAACCATAATAAGTTCTCTAAAAGATATACTACATCTAAACTGTTTTGATAGATGCTGCAAGAAAGATGGATCACAGTTTTTTCGACAAAGGGTGAATTTTATTGACTCAAAACAAAGCATTAACTAAATACAAACATAATGAACACACTCACGACCTTTACATAGCTAGGATACACACGGTCACACCATCACACACACAAATAAATACACAGACAAATAGCAAAGTCATACAAGACCAAAACTATTGTCTAAGCGACAGAAGAAAACTCGGAAACGATGAAAACAGCCATCGACGAACTACAACAACCAATCTACCTCAACTAGATCGAGCGCACAATCCAGAACTGAAAACACAAGAGACACAACAACGCTGAAGAAATCAACATGCAGCTGTGGCGTAATGCTACTCCTGCAGGAGGAGGAGCACCGCCCCTTGGTTGCCCTAGTTCCCCAGCGTTAACCGCCGCATGATCTCATCGAGTCGCGGGTACACGATGTAGCTCTCGGAGCCCTCCTCCTCGCTGGAGCTGCTGTCGACAGGCGGCGGCGGCCGAGGGACCACCGGCTTCCTGTAGACCTTGTGGACCACGAAGACGACGTCCGCCGGCACGGGGCCCGAGTGCTCGCGGCGGAAGGCGGCCGTGTTCCTGTTGAGCCGGTACTCCATCCGCCAGCGCGTCGGCGACCATACCTCCCCGTCCCTCCACGTGAAGCGGTACGCGAACCTGCGCCGGAACGCCACCGCCTCCCTGCCGCCCTCGCCGCCGTAGTACGCCTTCTCGTGGCCGTACTGCACCCAGCACCCGCCCGCGCCCGGCGTCGGGCACGTCTCGTCGGCGGGCCGCGCCGCGAAGAAGAAGCCCCATTTTTTTTAAAAGGAGGATGTACCCCGGCCTCTGCATCTGAACGATGTATGCAGCAATATTATTAATTATTCACAATGATCATACAAGGTGATACATCAATAATCCTGAAGTCACCATCTTGACAACGCTGTTGCTACTCCTACCCCTTGATGAAGGCGTGCCGAATGTCCGGGCCTAATACCAAACAGATATCACACCAAAGCCTAACATCTAAAACCCGGGTGTCCCATCCAAGCCACTACCTGGATTGGGTTCCACATCGGTCTGGCACACTCCCAGTGCGCACCGCACGCTGCAAGGGCCGTCACCTCCATCTTCCCTCGGTCCATCCTCAGAGCAGAACTGATGCGCCGACCTTGCCAGGACTCTCCGTCATCAACGCCACCATGACGCCAGACAACTTTCTCGTCCTGCGCGAGTCCATCTTCAATACGCGCCCATCGCCGAATCTCCGTGGTGCCATGCCGCCGGGATCCGCCGTTGGCCTTGCGGTAGATGTAACACCGCTCCACGTCTTGTCCCCTCCAGCCAGCACGTGCTCCAAAACGATGCCCCCAGAAGGGACAACGGCATCGAAGGTGCCATCATCGTCCGATCCGGTAGACCCAGATCTAGGGTTTCCCCCAGAGCAACACGAGTGGGGTGCCATGACCTACAACAACGATGCCTCAAGAAGGGAACGACGTCACAGACGCCGCCATCGTCCGCCATGACCGTAGTCGGCGCGATTTTCACCGGAAATCACGCCCCCCCCCCCCCGATCTCGCAGCTGACTGAAACCGAACGGCGCTTCGCCGTGAAGACCAAAGCCGCCGTCGGCACGCTGGCAGGGAGCCTCCAGCCGCCCCTCACCGTTCCTCCACGCGCCACCGGTTGCCACGCCGGGGCGGATCTGGACTGGACGCCAGATCCGCGGCTTCCGTCGCCCATCTCCAGGCATAGACTACACCGAGAGGAAGAGCACCATGCCGGCCATGGATCTGGCCGCCGCCGCATAGGCAAGGGACGCCGCCCTACCTGCTGCTCGCGGATCCAACACCGGAGTCCCCCCTGTCGCCTCCGGATGATCCCGCAGCCCTCGCCGTGTCCGGCCCTCCACACGCAGGATGAGGCACCGCAGCACCGCCACCGGACCTGCCCGCGCGCCGCCGCGCCCTGGATGAACGCGACGCCGCCGCCCGAGGACGCCCGCCCGCGCCGAGCCCCTGCGCGAGGAGGAGATGGGGCCCCGCTGCCGCCAGCACCTACCGAGCTTTGCCCGGCGGCGCGGATCGGCGGCGGTGAGGGGAGAAGAGGGGCGGGGGACCTGAGGCGCCGATGGCTAGGGTTGCCCCCTCGGTCGCTCGCGGGGGGAGCGACGCGAGAGGGACGGAAAAGAAAGTTACATGGTGGTTACCTTTAAAATTGGGGGAGAATTTCACTTCCCCGGCTTCTGCACCAACTAGGGATGCATACGGCCTTTTTAAGTGTGAGTACTAGAATTTTTAATCTCGGTTATGCACCGGGCCTAGTCCTCAATAAATGCGTGAGTATCAGGAAAGCCTGATCCTAAAAAATAAATAGGAATCTAAATTCGCCTTCGTGAGGACATTCACTCCTCCAACCAGTTGAGCTAGGCTCACTCCTCATACCTCGCCCTAATCCCTCTTGTGGTTTTCCGGGAAGGAGAGCACGCGTGGGCGCAAGGACAAGACGTCCACGCCCTCCTCGATGACGCCGGGTAAGAAGACGCCGCCGAGCCCCGCCCTGGGGATGAGGTAGTGGCCGACGAGTTCACGGCCGGTGGGTTGGAACCAGGGGCGGCGCCAGGGGTATTCTTGGGTATTCGGCTGAATACCTAAGATTTTGACAAACCATTGAAATTTTATATAAAACAGGAGATTTTTTTTGCAAAACAGTGATGATTTTGGCAAAATGAATACCCTCCTCCAAAATGAATACCCACCCTCTAAAACCTGGCGCCGCCACTGGTTGGAACACGTAGCCAGCTTCTGCCAGATTAGCCATCGCCGACCGATACCGAAGTTGTAGCCTAGCTAGGAGGGGTAGGTTCTGTAGGCGACGCGAAATGTTGGGTGGATCCGAGAGACAGAGAGTTCGATTATGCGGTGGGAGAACTCAGATCCGCGGGCCTGCTCCTCCTTTTGTAGATGGGACGGCATCATGGCAGTTGGCAGGGAAGGTTTCAGAAGCAAGTACAGATGGCACACTAGATAGAGGATGTCTAATTCGGTCGCGTGTGCTCAATTCGAATAAAATTTGATGGCCCGTTGATCAGGAGTGTCCAATCTGAAATCAGGGTCAGACTGGAATGGCCTTTTTCGGTCTCGTCCCGGCTTTGTTTTTTTTTTTCTTTTTTTTGTGTGAATGATTTGGATTGTATTAATCAAGGTAGATCGTTACAATCCTGTTGACACAAAGTGTCAATTTCGTCAGGTCCGCCTCTCAGCCAAACTGCAGTACGTGGTACCGAAAGTCCCAGTTGGGCTAGCATATGGCTTACATTGTTACTATTTCTATTCACATGAAATAACTTGTACTCTCGTCTTGTGACAGGAGCCTCTATACCTCACTAATTAGGGATGCAGCAGGTGAGCGATTCAAGCCCTTCTCCTTGATCATGTTCGCTGTGACAAGACAATCCGTCTCAAGGATGAAAGGTTCTCTGCTCCACTCGAGGGTTAGGGTGATCCCCTCCATGCACGCAACCACTTCCGCCTCGAGCGGACTCGCACAGTATGTGAGGAACCTGCAAGAGGAGAAGATGATTGCACCACTGTGGTCTCGGAGGATCATCCCGGCACCGCCTGTGCCGTCCTCCTCTCGCCACGCGCCATCGACATTGAGCTTGTTCCATCCGGCTGGTGGCTTCGCCCACCGCTCCGGAGCTCTAGTATATGAAGTCTGCATGACATGCGCCTTACTATTACTCCTAGTCTCCTGAGAGACCACCATTTTCCCCTTCATGATGTCTACGTGAGGATGTTGCTGAATACATCGTAGGCTCTCAATGTAGCTGCACAAAAATCTGCGTGAAGCTTCGACAGTTGGAGATGGCTTATGATGAACAATTTCATTACGAACATGCCAGTTGCGCCAACAGGTCATGATCACAGGGAGCCGTTGCTCCTCCGGGAGATCATTCAGTAGATGTAAGAGCCATTCGTCGCCGGTGTTCAAGATGTCCATCGGCCGTGGCATGCTGGTGGAGTTCGCCATCTCTTCCCACAATATACGAGCGAGCGTACATCTGCACATTGCATGGAAAGTATCCTCCGGTTCCATGCCACATAAAACACAAGTATTAGTGACTTCTAATTTTCTCTTTGCCATGTTCACCTTAGTTGCAAGGGAGTTCGTAATTAGACGCCATGCGAAGACGTGTACCTTTGGGGGGGCAGGGCACCCCCACACTGCCTTCCAGACGGCACGAGTGCTGTCCGGTGCCCTGCTAGCGGCGCACATGTTAGTGCTAGATGTGATGTCGAGGGCGAGACGGTACGCGCTTCTTACATAGAAGATGCCACGGGGGTCGGGAGCCCACGCCAGGACGTCCTCCTGAAGCCGTGGCGAGGCCTTGATCTTGAGGATGCAGGCGGCATCAATGGCGTGGAAGTGCCGGTGGACAAGCTCCGGTATCCACCGCCCATTAGCGTCCAGCAGGTCACACACACGGTGGAGGCGACAGGTACCACGGCTCGTGATGGGCCTGTAAGACGTCGGCCTGGGTAGCCAGGGGTCACGCCAAATACGGACCTGCTCCCCATTGCCAATGCGCCACAACAGTCCTTTCTTGAGAAGTTCCAAGCCATGCTGGACAGCATGCCACGTGGGAGAAGCGTTACCTGCAAAAACAGTGTCCACTAGGGATCCATTAGGATAATACCTCGCCTTCAACACCATGGCACAAAGTGAGTCCGGATTCGTGAGTAGACGCCATGCTTGTCGAGCTAGCAGGGCTGATTGAAGATACGAAAGTCACGGAACCCAAGACCTCCTCTCCCTTTTGGTTCAATGATTTTTTCCCATGCCCTCCAATGGGTCTTCCTTTTCCCATTTTTTGAACCCCACCAAAAATTCCGCACCAACGTTGTGAGGTCATCACACACTGAGGCGGGTAATTTAAACACCCCCATGATATAAGTCGTCCCGGCTTTGTTTCACAACCGTGCTTGGCCCAAAACAAATGGCATCGGATTAGAGTCCACAATTTTTTTTCTAATATAAGCGAGGCAGGGTAATCTAGGCTTTGGAACACCTTAGCATTTCTTGAGTCCCAAAATTTCCAGAGAATTGAGAGAGGCACGCCTCTGGCTAAATGGAGTTCTTAAGGTTGCTTTTGACATAGCACCCCTCCCCCTCCCGAAGCAAGTAGGTGGCAGAAGAGTAAGTTGTTGCCAAATCCGCATGGCTTTCAGACAGTTGATGAAGAGGTGATTTGTGTTTTTGGAAGGAACAAAGTACCTTAAAAGGGCGGCGGCTTACGATAGGTGACTGTCAAACATATGTTCGTTGATTTAATTTGTCGTCGAACAATAACCAAGCAACAAATATTGACTATATCTGGAGCACGACAGCGCTAGATGAGCTCGGCATGATGACATTCCACATTTTTATCCCATATGAGACCATACATGCTAATTTTAAAGAGACAAAAAAAAACAGCGGAACGATTCACCATCGATATGCATGCATCTATCTGACAAAGCAATTATGTCGGCGCTCTAAATGTTACTTCTACTAGTAAAAGAGGGAGGGTGATCTAGGCTTTGGAACGCCGCAACATTCCCTAAGTACTAATTTAATAAAATCAAGGCGGTCTCTAAATTAGCAACCCCCCCCCCCCCCCCCCCCCCCCGCGTCGCTCCGACCATGCTGGGGGGGGGGGGGGATGATCTCCCCTTTCTCCACCCTCTCGCTCCTGCCGCCCCTACCTTCCACTCCTCCTCTCTCCTCGCTGCCGCCGGAGCTCACCGGCGGGCAAAGCCCGGCCGGCAGCGGTGGTGGCGGGGCTTCCTCTCCTCTCCGAGCGGTGGTGGGCGGCGCGGGACGGCCCCTTTGTTCCGGGACACGGCGCTTTGTGGGGCACGCTGGCGCTGGTGGCTGCTGCTCCGGCGTGGAGGGCTGTGTGTGTTGCCGGCGGTGTTGCTCGTCGTGGCAGCCGAGGCGGCGCGCGCCTGACTGCGACGGGGCTCCAAATCAGCCTTCAGATCTGGCGGCTCCTTCTTGGCAGGCGGTGCGGGGGGCTGGCCATGACCTCGCGAGGTCGTGGCTCGGGGCGTGGTCCGCGGCGGCGGGCGGCCTGCTCCTGCAGGGGTGCGGCGGCGTGGGTCATCGGTGGCTGGGCGCTTTGGAGGCCCTCTTTGGCTGCAGGATTCGGACAGTCCGGCGACCCTCGCCGCGGTGGACGGGGTGGCTGCCGCTGCGCCTTGTGGAGCTGGCTGGAGGCCATGGCGGGGCGTCAGGGGTGACGTCTGGGAAGGTTGCATGAGATATGGGTGGGCTCTCTACCCATCACCGGTGCAGGGGGCGCCGGTCCGGACATGCTCCGCTCCTCTCCTCCCCATTTTCCCTGCCTAGTGCTTCTGGGTTTGTGGTGTTCGGGGCAGGCTGGTCACCAGCGGCTCTGTCCGTGCTAGGGATTGGTCGGTCATTTCCAAGCCTGTTCCTTTGTCGGTCTCTAGAGTGTCGGGATGCAGGGCGGCGGCCTTGGTGGTGGGAGCGGCGTGCTCGTGGGCAGAGCTCGCGGCTCAGGTGCGGGCTAGTCTCCATGGTCGCGTGGGCGGCATGGCGGCTGGTGCTTGTCGATCGGTGGCGGTGATGCGGCTCTGTCCGCAGGACTGTCCGTAACATGTTCGGAGGCGGAGTATGTTGACCTGGATGAAAATCCTGCCTGGCATGTCCAGGCCGACCAAGGCAGCGCCCGAGGACGTCGGCATCTTCTTGAAGACTCCGTTGCGGTTGCTCCATGTCCTCCAAGGTACCCCGGATGAAAATCTTGATCCTCTGGATCGGGTGGTGGCAGCACTCCAGTGGCGTATCCTTCTTGAAGGCACCGCCTTGGGGTTCATGGATCGATGGCTTGCAGCTTGGTCTCTTTTATGGCTTGTTCCCGGTTGAGTACTCCCTCGACTTCCTAGTTGTTGGGGAACGTTGCATGAAAACAAAAAAAATTCCTACGCCCACGCAAGATCTATCAAGGAGATGCATAGCAACCAGAGGGGAGAAAGTGTCTACGTACCCTCATAGACCGTAAGCGGAAGCGTTTCACAACGCAGTTGATGTAGTCGAACTTTCTTCGCGATCCAACCGATCTAGTACCGAATGTACGGCACCTCCGCGTTCAGCACACGTTCAGCTCGGTGACGTCCGTGCCTTCTTGATCCAGCAAGACGGCGCGGTAGTGGATGAGTTCCGATAGCACGACGGCAACACATGTCTATGGTTAGGAAACCTTAACCATCTTTGATCAACGAGCTAGTCTAGTAGAGGCTTACTAGGGACACGGTATTTGTTTATGTATTCACACATGTATTTAAGTTTCCTATCAATACAATTCTAGCATGAATAATAAACCTTTATCATGAATAAGGAAATATAAAATAACAACTTTATTATTGCCTCTAGGGCATATTTCCTTCAGTCTCCCACTTGCACTAGAGTCAATAATCTAGTTCACATCGCCATGTGATTAACACCAATAGTTCACATCGCCATGTGACCAACACCAAAAGGGTTTACTAGAGTCAATAATCTACTTCACATCGCCATTTGATTAACACCCAAAGAGTACTAAGGTGTGATCATGTTTTGCTTGTGAGAGAGGTTTAGTCAACTGGTCTGCCACATTCAGATCCGTATGTATTTTTGCAAATTTCTATGTCTACAATGCTCTGCATAGAGCTACTCTAGCTAATTGCTCTCACTTTCAATACGTATCCAGATTGAGACTCAGAGTCATCTGAATCGGTGTCAAAGCTTGCATCGACGTAACTCTTTACGATGAACTCTTTATCACCTCAATAACCGAGAAATATTTCCTTAGTCCTCTTAGGTAACTATGGATAATTTTGACCGCTGTCCAGTGATCTACTCCTGGATCACTATTGTACCTCTTTTTCAAACTTATGGCAAGGTACACAATAGGTCTGGTACATAGCATAGCATACATGATAGAACCTATGGCTGAGGCTTAGGGAATGACTTTCATTTTCTCTCTATCTTTTGCAGTGGTCGGGCATTGAGTCTGACTCAACTTCACACCTTGTAACACAGACAAGAACCCTTTCTTTGGCTGATCCATTTTGAACTTCTTCAAAACTTTATCAAGGTATGTGCTTTTTGAAAGTTTTATCAAACGTCTTGATCTATCTCTATAGATCTTGATGCTCAATATGTAAGCAGCTTCACCGAGGTTTTTCATTGAAAAATTCTTATTCAAGTATCCTTTTATGCTATCCAGAAATTCTATATCATTTCCAATCAGCAATATGTCATCCACATATAATATTAGAAATGCTACAGAGCTCCCACTCACTTTCTTGTAAATACAGGCTTCACCGTAAGTCTGTATAAAACCATATGCTTTGATCACTTCAACAAAGCGTATATTCCAACTCCGAGATGCTTGCACCAGTCCATAGATGGGTCGCTGGAGTTTGCACACTTTGTCAGCACCTTTAGGATTGACAAAACCTTCTGGTTGCATCATATACAACTCTTCTTAAGAAATCCATTAAGGAATGCAGATTTGACGTCCATTTGCCAGATTTTATAGTCCATAAAATGCAGCAATTGCTAACATGATTCGGACAGACTTAAGCATCGCTACGGGTGTGAAAGTCTCATCGTAGTCAACCCCTTGAACTTGTCGAAAACCTTTAGCGACAAGTCGAGCTTTGTAGACAGTAACATTACCATTAGTGTCAGACTTCTTCTTGAAGATCCATTTATTCTCTATGGCTTGCTGATCATCGGGCAAGTCCACCAAAGTCCACACTTTATTCTCATACATGGATCCTATCTCAGATTTCATGGCCTCAAGCCATCTGTCGGAATCTGGGCTCATCATAGCTTCTTCATAGTTCGTAGGTTCGCCTTGGTCTAGTAACATGACTTCCAGGACAGGATTACCGTACCACTCTGGTGCGGATCGTGCTCTGGTCGACCTACGAGATTCTGTAGTAACTTGATCTGAAGTTTCATGATCATTATCATTAGCTTCCTCTCTAGTTGGTGTAGGCATCATAGGAACGGTCTTCTCTGATGTGCTACTTTCCAATTCGAGAAAAGGTACAATTACCTCATCAAGTTCTACTTTTCTCCCACTCACTTCTTTCGAGAGAAACTCCTTCTCTAGAAAGGACCCATTCTCAGCAAAAATTTTTTTGCATTCGAATCTGTGGTAGAAGGTGTACCCAATTGTTTCCTTAGGGTATCCTATGAAGACGCACTTCTCCGATTTAGGTTCTAGCTTATCAGGCTGAAGCCTTTTGACATAAGCGTCGCATCCCCAAACTTTAAGAAACGACAGCTTAGGTTTCTTGCCAAACAACAGTTCATACGGTGTCGTCTCAACGGATTTAGACGGTGCCCTATTTAACGTGAATGCAGCTGTCTCTAATGCATAACCCCAAAACGATAGTGATAAATCGGTAAGAGACATCATAGAACGCACCATATCTAATAAAGTACGGTTACGACGTTCAGACACACCATTACGCTGTGGTGTTCTTGGTGGCGTGAGTTGTGAAACAATTCCACTTTGTTTTAAATGAAGGCCAAACTCGTAACTCAAATATTCGCCTCCGCGATCAGATCGTAGAAACTTTATTTTCTTGTTACGATGATTCTTCACTTCACTCTGAAATTCTTTGAACTTTTCAAATGTTTCAAACTTGTGTTTCATTAAGTAGATATACCCATATCTACTCAAATCATCTATGAAGGTCAGAAAATAACGATACCCGCCGCGTGCCTCAACACTCATCGGACCACATACATCGGTATATATTATTTCCAATAAGTCATTAGCTCGCTCCATTGTTCCGGAGAACGGAGTTTTAGTCATCTTGCCCATGAGGCATGGTTCGCAAGTATCAAATGATTCATAATCAAGTGATTTCAAAAGTCCATCCGCATGGAGTTTCTTCATGCGCTTTACACCAATATGACCTAAACGGCAGTGCCACAAGTATGTTGCACTATCATTATCAATTTTGTATCTTTTGGCATCAATATTATGAATATGTGTATCACTACGATCGAGATTCAATAAACCATTTACATTGGGTGTATGACCATAGAAGGTTTTATTCATGTAAACAGAACAACAATTATTCTCTGACTTAAATGAATAACCATATCGCAATAAACATGATCCAATCATATTCATGCTCAACGCAAACACCAAATAACATTTATTTAGGTCCAACACTAATCCCGAAGGTAGAGGGAGTGTGCGATGGTGATCTTATCAACCTTGGAATCACTTCCAACACACATCGTCACCTCGTCCTTAACTAGTCTCTGTTCATTTTGCAACTCCTGTTTCGAGTTACTAATCTTAGCAACTGAACCGGTATCAAATACCAGGGGATACTATGAACACTAGTAAGGTACACATCAGTAACATGTATATCAAATATACCTTTGTTCACTTTGCCATCCTTCTTATCTGCCAAGTATTTGGGGCAGTTCTGCTTCCAGTGACCATTTCCTTTGCAGTAGAGGCACTCAGTTTCAGCCTTGGGTCCAGTTTTAGGCTTCTTCATGGGAGCGGCAACTTGCTTGCCATTCCTCTTGAAGTTCCCTTTCTTTCACTTGCCCTTTTCTTGAAACTAGTGGTCTTGCTAACCATCAACACTTGATGCTCTTTCTTGATTTCTACCTTCACCGATTTCAGCATCGCAAAGATCTCGGGAATCATTTTCGTCATCCCTTGCATATTATAGTTTATCATGAAGTTCTAGTTGTTGGGGAACGTAGTAGTAAATCAAAAAAATTTCCTACGCATCACCAAGATCAATCTAAGGAGAGACTAGCAACGAGAGAGAGAGGAGTGCATCTTCATACCCTTGAAGGTCGCGATGCGGAAGCGTTGCAAGAACACGGTTGGAGGAGTCGTACACGCAGCGATTCAGATCGCGGTCGATTCCGATCTAAGCACCGAACAACGGTGCCTCCGCGTTCAACACACGTGCAGCCCGGTGACGTCTCCCGCGCCTTGATCCAGCAAGGAGGAGGGAGAGGTTGAGGAAGACAGCTCCAGCAGCACGACGGCGTGGTGGTGGAACTTTGCAGTTCTCCGGCAGGGCTTCGCCAAGCTCAAACGGAGGAGGAGGAGGTGTTGGAGAGGGGGAGGGCTGCGCCAGGGGAGAGGTTGTGGCCTCCCTCCCACCCCTCCACTATTTATAGGCTGGGGGGGAGAGGGGGCCGGCCCCCTAGATCCCATCTAGGGTTGGGGGCGGCGGCCAAGGGGGGGAGGAGTGCCTCCCAAGTCAAGTGGAGGCCCTCCCCCTTTAGGGTTTCCCCTCTCCCATGCGCATGGGCCTTAGGGGGGTTGGTGCCCCTAGCCCATTAAGGCTAGGGCGCCCCCTTACAGCCCATGCTGCTGTATTGGACGTGGTGGAACCCTTTCCAGACTTCCGGACCCCTCCGGAATCCTCCGGAACCTTTCGAAAGCTTCCCGGTACAATACCGAAAAAACTGAACTTTTTCCGGAACCCCAATAACAACTTCCCATATATAAATCTTTACCTCCGGACCATTCCGGAACTCCTCGTGACGTCCGGGATCTCATCCGGGACTCCGAACAACATTCGGCAACCACATACTATTTCCCATAACAACCCTAGCGTCACCGAACCTTAAGTGTGTAGACCCTACGGGTTCGGGAACCATGCAGACATGACCGAGACATATCTCCGGCCAATAACCAACAGCGGGATCTGGATACCCATGTTGGCTCCCACATATTCCACGATGATCTCATCGGATGAACCACGATGTCGAGGATTCAATCAATCCCGTATACAATTCCCTTTGTCTACCGGTATGATACTTGCCCGAGATTCGATCGTCGGTATCCCTATACCTTGTTCAATCTCGTTACCGGCAAGTCTCTTTACTCGTTCCGTAACGCATGATCCCGTGGCTAACTCTTTAGTCACATTGAGCTCATTATGATGATGCATTACCGAGTGTGCCCAGAGATACCTCTCCATCATACGGAGTGACAAATCCCAGTCTCGATTCGTGCCAACCCAACAGACACTTTCGGAGATACCTGTAGTGCACCTTTATGGTCACCCAGTTACGTTGTGACGTTTGATACACCCAAAGCATTCCTACAGTATCCGGGAGTTGCACAATCTCATGGTCTAAGGAAATGATACTTGACATTAGAAAAGCTTTAGCAGACGAACTACACGATCTAGTGCTATGCTTAGGATTGGGTCTTGTCCATCACATCATTCTCCTAATGATGTGATCCCGTTATCAACGACATCCAATGTCCATGGTCAGGAAACCGTAACCATCTATTGATCAACGAGCTAGTCAACTAGAGGCTCACTATGGACATGTTGTGGTCTATGTATTCACACATGCATTACGATTTCCGGATAACACAATTATAGCATGAACAATAGACAATTATCATGAACAACGAAATATAATAATAACCACTTTATTATTGCCTCTAGGGCATATTTCCAACACTAGTAGCTTGGTGATAGTGACTAGAGAACTCTGTCAATCACTATCTTATCTGGAAGATTAACTCCCACTTGATTCAAGCGATTGTAGTACCCAGACATTCTGAGCACATGCTCACTGGCTGAGCTATTCTCCTCCATCTTGTAGGCAAAGTACTTGTTAGAGGTCTCATACCTCTCGACATGGGCATGAGTCTGAAATACCAATTTCAGCTCTTGGAACATATCATATGCTTCGTGGCGTTCAAAACATTTTTGAAGTCCCGGTTCTAAGCCGTAAAGCATGGCGCACTAAACTATCAAGTAGTCATCATACCGAGCTTGTCAAACGTTCATAACGTCTGCATCTGCTCCTGCAATAGGTCTGTCACCTAGCGGTGCATCAAGGACATAATTCTTCTGTGTAGCAATGAGGATAATCCTCAGATCATGGACCCAGTCCGCATCATTGCTACTATCATATTTCAACTTATTTTTCTCTAGGAACATATCAAAAATATAGGGGAGCTACAACGCGAGCTATTGATCTACAACATAATTTGCAAATACTATCAGGACTAAGTTCATGATAAATTAAAGTTTAATTAATCAAATTACTAATGAACTCCCACTTAAATAAACATCCCTCTAGTTATCTAAGTGATACGTGATCCAAATCAACTAACCCATGTCCGATCATCACGTGAGATGGGGTAGTCATCAATGGTGAACATCTCTATGTTGATCATATCTACTATATGACTCACGTTCGACCTTTCGGTCTCCAGTGTTCCGAGACCATGTCTGTACATGCTTAGGCTCGTCAAGTTTAACCCAAGTATTCTGCATGTGCAAAACTGTCTTACACTCGTTGTATGTGAACGTAGAGTCTATCACACCCGATCATCACGTGGTGTCTCGAAACGATGAACTTTCGCAATGGTGCATACTCGGGGAGAACACTTATATCTTGAAATTTAGTGAAGGGATCATCTTATAATGCTACCGTCGTTCTAAGCAAAATAAGATGCATAAAAGATAAACATCACATGCAATCAAAATATGTGACATGATATGGCCACCATCATCTCATGCTTTTGATCTTCATCTCCAAAGCATCGTCATGATCTCCATCGTCACCGGCTCGACACCTTGATCTCCATCGTTGCATCGTGGTCGTCTCGCCAACTATTGCTTCTACAACTATTGCTAACGCATAGCGATAAAGTAAAGCAATTAGATGGCGTTTGCATTTCATACAATAAAGAGACAACCATAAGGCTCCTGCCGGTTGTTGATAACTTACAAAACATGACCATCTCATACAATAACATATATCACATCATGTCTTGACCATATCACATCACAACATACCCTGCAAAAACAAGTTAGACGTCCTCTACTTTGTTGTTGCAAGTTTTACGTGGCTGCTACGGGTTTCTAGCAAGAACCGTTCTTACCTACGGCAAAAACCACAATGGTGAATTATCAAGTTTGCTGTTTTAACCTTCTTCAAGGACCGGCCGCAGTCAAATTTGATTCAACTAAAGTAGGAGAAACAGACGCCCGCCAGCCACCTTTATGCAAAACTAGTTGCATGTCAGTCGGTGGAGCCGGTCTCATGTACGTGGACATGTAAGGTTGGTCCAGGCCGCTTCATCCCACAATGCCGCCAAATCAAAATAAGACGTTGGTGGTAACCAGTATGACCATCACCGCCCACAACTTCTTTGTGTTCTACTCGTGCATATCATCTACGCATAGACCTGGCTCATGATGCCATTGTTGGGGAACGTTGCATGAAAACAAAAAAAATTCCTACGCCCACGCAAGATCTATCAAGGAGATGCATAGCAACGAGAGGGGAGAGTGTGTCTACATACCCTCGTAGACCGTAAGTGGAAGCATTTCACAACGCAGTTGATGTAGTCGAATTTTCTTCGCGATCCAACCGATCTAGTACCAAACGTACGACACCTCCGCGTTCAGCACACGTTCAGCTCGGTGACGTCCGCACCTTCTTGATCCAGCAAGATGGCGAGGTAGTGGATGAGTTTCAACAGCACGACGGCGTGATGACGGTGATGGTGAAGTGATCTCCGCATGGCTTCGCCTAAGCACTACGAAAATATGACCGGGGGAGTAAACGGTGGACGGGGGCACCGCACACGGCTAAGACAATGTTGTGTCCTTGTGTGGTGCCCCCTCCCCACATATATATAGGTCGGAGGGAGAAGCAGCCAAAGGAGGTGCCCAAGTAGGAGGAATCCTACTTGGAGTCCCTCCCAAGCCGCGCCCCCCTTTCCTTATTTGGAGCGTGGGGAAAGGCAGGGGAGGGTGGCGCCCCCCCTTTCCTTTCTCCCATGAGAGGGAAAGGCAGGAGGGGCTATCCCTGCCCCCTTTCCTTCCCTTAGGGCCTGCTGTCCAAAGAAGGGGCGCACTAGGGGCTGGTCTGTCCCCCCTTTGGCCCATTAGGCCCATACACTTACCGGGGGTGTCCGGAACCCCTTCCGGTGACCCGATGACTTCCCGGTACGTCCCGAAACACTTCCGGTGTCCAAATACCATCGTCCTATATATCAATCTTTACCTCTCGACCATTTCGAGACTCCTCATCATATCCGTGATCTCATCCGGGACTCAGACCAACATTCGGTCACCAAAACATATAACTCATATAATACTATATCGTCAACGAACGTTAAGCGTGCGGACCCTACGGGTTCGAGAACTATGTAGACATGACCGAGACACCTCTCCGGTCAATAACCAATAGTGGAACCTGGATGCCCATATTGGCTCCTACATATTCTACGAAGATCTTTATCGGTCGAACCGTTATGACAACATACGTAATTCCCTTTGTCCATCGGTATGTTACTTGCCCGAGATTCGATCGTCGGTATCTCTATACCTAGTTCAATCTCGTTACCGGCAAGTCTCTTTACTCGTTCTGTAATACATCACCTTGTAACTAACTCCTTAGTCATTTTCTTGCAAGCTTATGATGTGTATTACCGAGAGGGCCCAGAGATACCTCTCCGAAACTCGGAGTGACAAATCCTAATCTTGATCTATGCCAACTCAACAAACACCTTCGGAGATACCTGTAGAGCATCTTTATGATCACCCAGTTACGTTGTGACGTTTGATAGCACACAAGGTATTCCTCCGGTATCCGGGAGTTGCATAATCTCATAGTCGAAGGAATATGTATTTGACATGAAGAAAGCAATAGCAATAAACTGAATGATCATTATGCTAAGCTAATGGATGAGTCTTGTCCATCACATCATTCTCCTAATGATGTGATCCCGTTATAAAAAGACAACACATGTCTATGGTTAGGAAATCTTAACCATCTTTGATCAACAAGCTAGTCTAGTAGAGGCTTACTAGGGACACGGTATGTGTTTATGTATTCACACATGTATTTAAGTTTCCGATCAATACAATTCTAGCATGAATAATAAACTTTTATCATGAATAAGGAAATATAAAATAACAACTTTATTATTGCCTCTAGGGCATATTTCCTTCACTAGTGTGCCTAGTGTGTATCTTTGTTGTCTTGGAATTGTTTGGGGGAGTGTTGGCTGCTTCTTAGCACCTGTGTATCTTTCCTTGGGTGCGTGTCGTGTTGTGTGTTGTATCACTCGTTGTAAGTGGTTTTTTCTTTATATATAAAGCGGGGCGAAAGCCTTTTTCGGTAAGTCCTAATTTAGATAATTGAGAGAGGCACCTCTAACTAAATGAAATTTTTTAGCTTGCTTTCGGCGTAGCAACAACCCATAAGCCCTGGAAGCAAGTAGGCGTGGGTTGTTGCCAAATTCGCATGGGTTTCGGACAGTTGATGAAGAGGTTATGTGTCTTTGGTAGGAACGGGGTACCTCGTTTGGGCGGCGGGTCGAGAGAGGTGCACGTCGAACATATTTGCCTTGGTTTAATCTTTCCTCAAACAATAACCAAGCAAGAAATATTGACCATATTGAGCATGGCAGTGCTAGATAAGCTCGGTATGATCACACTTCACATTTTTATTACATGTGAGACCATACATGCTAATTTTAAAGGGACAAACATATAGCGACAAAATCATTGACGTCGGCGCTCTAAATGTTATTTTTTAAGCTTCAAAATGATATATCTCTCAAACGATTTTTTGTGCATATCCATGGTCCGCATTGTTTCGACGAGATCATTGAAACTAGACCCTATGTTGTTGAGCTTCGACGTTTATATCTTTCACATGTGTCATAATTTGTTTTTCTATGAAGTTGGCTTAGTAGAAAAGTTACTAGACGGCAAACATAGAACGACAACTTTATGGATGTTTAAAAAAACATCTCTATCTCTATATCTATGCTTTTATATCTATATCTATATATGTCTCTTCCTATCTAAAAAAAGGAAAAGGTTTTCCGTTCCGCTCCATACTTCTTCCATCCTCCCTCGCACCACTGTATTGTTTCGGTACCACGAGAAAGACCAGAGAAAATTCGTCATGTGAAAGTCCCACGCACGCACCTCTGGCTAAATGAAGTTTTTGAGGTTGCTTTTGGTGTGGCAATAACCCATAAGTCTCGGAAGCAAGTAGGCCTGAGTCGTTGCCAAATCCGCATGGCTATCGGACAATGATGATGTGATTTGTGTCTTGGGAAGGAGCGGAGTACCTCCGACAGGCGGCAGCTTGAGGTGCTTGTCGAACATATTTTTCTTGGCTTAATCTTTCCTCGAATAGTAACCAAGCAAAAAATATTGCCATATTTGGAGCATGACAATGCTAGATGAGCTCTACATGATCACACTGCACATTTTTATCCCTGTGAGACCATACATGCTAATTTTAAAGGTAAAAATATAGTGGAACGTTACACACACGCATCAATGACGCCATCGCTCTTAATGTTATTTTGAAACTTCAAAATGATATATCTCTCGAACCATTATTCGGATTTACAATCTATCTCCATGGTCTGCTGTTTAGACAAGATCATCAAAACTAGACCCATATGTTGTTAAGCTTTGATGTTTTTTCTTTCGTCCAAAAGTGTCACCAAATTTTTCTATGAAGTTGCCTTAGTACCAAAGTTACAAGGTGGAAACTTTGATACTAATACAACAACAAGTTCATTAAACATGGGTTGACACCTTTATGGATGGCTTTCCTTCTTCAAAATATACGCATCTCCTAAATCACTAAGCTCCATGGGGCAAAATCTCCCAGGAGTGATCGAGGCGGCCGATTTCGCTAGTGGTCTTGATTTTGACTGGGCAGGCGCGTTGAGTGGGCCCCTTTGGTCGGGCGTGTGGGGGTGTGGGCCTAAGCGTTGTGGCCATTTGGAGGGGTTTGTTTGGGTACGTGTCGCACGGTTGCCTCCCTCTTCCACGCTCTGCTTGCATCAATTATAAGAGATGACACGGTCTACAGACCCTAGCGCCTCCGAAACCTCCCATCCACGTGTCGCACACTGCCGCTCACTGTGCATCGCCTTCTTGTTCCTGTCGGGGCGCTGCTACTTCTTGAGCTTGCGTTGGTTTTTCCCTTGAAGAGGAAAGGGTGATGCAGCAAAGTAGAGATAAGTATTTCCCTCAGTTAGAGAACCAAGGTATCAATCCAGTAGGAGACAACGCATAAATCATCAATACCTGCACAAACAATCAAACACTTGCACCCAACGCGATAAAGGGGTTGTCAATCCCTTCACGGTCACTTGCAAAAGTGAGATCTGATAGAGATAGATAAAACTAAACAAAAGATAAAGTAAATATTTTTAGGGTTTTTGGTTTATAGATCTGAAAATAAAAGATTGCAAAATAGTAGATCGGAAAGTAATATGATGGAAAATAGACCCGGGGGCCATAGGTTTCACTAGAGGCTTCTCTCAAGATAGCAAATAATACGATGGGTGAACAAATTACTGTCGAGCAATTGAAAGAAAAGCGCAAAGTTATGACGAAATCCAAGGCAATGATTATGAAATATAGGCATCACGTCCGTGTCAAGTAGACCGACTCCTGCCTGCATCTACTACTATTAAGTTCATGAAGAACAGAGTAACGCTTTAAGTAAGATGACATGATGTAGAGGAATAAACTCAAGCAATATGATGTAAACCCCATCTTTTTATCCTCGATGGCAACAATACAATACGTGCCTCGCTGCCCCTACTGTCACTGGGAGAGGACACCGCAAGATTGAACCCAAAGCCAAGCACTTCTCCCATTGCAACAAAAACCAATCTAGTTGGCTAAACCAAACCAATAGTTCGAAGAGAATTACAAGGATATCAAATCATGCATAAAAGAATTCAGAGGAGATTCAAATAATATTCATAGATAAGCTGATCATAAATCCACAATTCATCGGATCTCGACAAACACACCGCAAAAGAAGATTACATCGTATAGATCTCCAAGAACATCAAGGAGAACATTGTATTGAGAATCAAAGAGAGAGAAGAAGCCATCTAGCTACTAGCTATGGACCCGTAGGTCTGAGGTAAACTACTCACGCTTCATCGGAAGGGCAATAGAGTTGATGTAGAAGCCCTCCGTGATCGAATCCCCCTCGGGCAGGATGCCGGAAAAGGCCCCAAGATGGGATCTCATGGGAACAGAAGGTTGCGGCGGTGGAAAAGTGTTTTTGTGGATGCTTCTAGTGGTTTGGGAATATATGTGAATATATAGGAGGAAGATCTAGGTCAAGGCGTCATCGAGGGGCCCACAAGGCAGGGGGCGCGTCCTACCCCGCTGGGCGTGCCCTCCCCCCTTGTGGCCGCCTCGTGGCTTTTCTGACTTGCACTCCAAGTCTCCTGGGTGTCTTCTGGTCCAAGAAAAATCATCGCGAATGTTTTATTCCGTTTGGACTCCGTTTGGTATTCCTTTTCTGCGAAGCTCAAAAACAAGGAAAAAACAGAAACTGGCACTGGGCTCTAGGTTATTAAGTTAGTCCCAAAAATAATATAAAATAGCATATTAATGCATATAAAACATCCAAAATAGATAATATAATAGCATGGAACAATAAAAAATTATAGATACGTTGGAGACGTATCAAGCATCCCCAAGCTTAATTCCTGCTCGTCCTCGAGTAGGTAAATGATAAAAACAGAATTTTTTATGTGGAATGCTACCTAACATATTTATCCATGTAATTTTCTTTATTGTGGCATGAATGTTCAGATCCATAAGATTCAAAACAAAAGTTTAATATTGACATAAAAACAATAATACTTCAAGCATACTAACAAGGCAATTATGTCTTCTCAAAATAACATGGCCAAAGAAAGTTTATCCCTACAAAATCATATAGTCTGGCTATGCTCCATCTTCATCACACAAAGTATTCAAATCATGCACAACCCCGATGACAAGCCAAGCAATTGTTTCATACTTTTGGTGTTCTCAAACCTTTTCAAGTTTCACGCAATACATGAGCGTGAGCCATGGACATAGTACTATAGGTGGAATAGAATATGGTGGTTGTGGAGAAGACAAAAAGAGGGAGATAGTCTCACATCAACTAGGCGTATTAACGGGCTATGGAGATGCCCATCAATAGATATCGATGTGAGTGAGTAGGGATTGCCATGCAACAGATGCACTAGAGCTATAAGTTTATGAAAGCTCAAAAGAAAACTAAGTGGGTGTGCATCCAACTTGCTTGCTTATGAAGACCTAGGGTAATTTGAGGAAGCCCATCGTTGGAATATACAAGCCAAGTTCTGTAATGAAAAATTCCCACTAGCATATGAAAGTGACAACATAGGAGACTCTCTATCATGAAGATCATGGTACTACTTTGAAGCAGAAGTGTGGAAAAAAAAGGATAGTAACATTGCCCCTTCTCTCTTTTTCTCTCATTTCTTTTTTTTGTTTGTTTGGCTTATTTGGCCTCCCTTTTATTTTTTTTCCTCACATGGGACAATGCTCTTATAATGAAGATCATCACACTCTTATTTACTTACAACTCAAAAATTACAACTCGATACTTAGAACAAAAATATGACTCTATATGAATGCCTCCGGCGGTGTACCGGGATGTGCAATGACTCAAGAGTGACATGTATGAAAGAATTATGAAAGGTGGCTTTGCCACAAATACAATGTCAACTACATGATCATGCGAATCAATATGACAATGATGGAACGTGTCATAATAAACGGAACGGTGGAAAGTTGCATGGCAATATATCTCGGAATGGCTATGGAAATGCCATAATAGGTAGGTATGGTGGCTGTTTTGAGGAAGGTATATGGTGGGTTTATGGTACCGGCGAAAGTTGCGCGGCACTAGAGAGGCTAGCAAAGGTGGAAGGGTGAGAGTGCGTATAATCCATGGACTCAATATTAGTCATAAAGAACTCACATACTTATTGCAAAAATCTATTAGTCATCAAAACAAAGTACTACGCGCATTCTCCTAGGGGGATAGATTGGTAGGAAAAGACCATCGCCCGTCCCCGACCGCCACTCATAAGGAAGACAATCAAAAAATACCTCATGCTCCAACTTCTTTACATAACGGTTCAACATACGTGCATGCTACGGGAATCACAAACCTCAACACAAGTATTTCTCCAATTCACAATTACTCACTAGCATGACTCTAATATCACCATCTCTATATCTCAAGACAATCATAAGGAATCAAACTTCTCATAGTATTCAATGCACTTTATATGAAAGTTTTTATTATATCCCTCTCGGATGCCTATCATATTAGGACTAAATTCATAACCAAAGAAAATTACCATGCTGTTTAGAGACTCTCAAAATAATATAAGTGAAGCATGAGAGTTCAATAATTTCTACAAAATAAGGCCACCGTCGTGCTCTAAAAAGATATAAGTGAAGCACTAGAGCAAAATTGCCTAGCTCAAAAGATATAAGTGAAGCACATAGAGTATTCTAATAAATCGTGATTCATGCGTGTCCCTCTCAAAAGGTGTGTACAGTAAGGATGATTGTGGAAAACTAAAAAACAAAGACTCAAATCATACAAGACGCTCCAAGCAAAACACATATCATGTGGTGAATAAAAATATAGTTTCAAGTAAAGTTACCGATAGACGAAGACGAAAGAGGGGATGCCTTCCAGGGCATCCCCAAGCTTAGGCTCTTGGTTGTCCTTGAATATTACCTTGGGGCGCCTTGGGCATCCCCAAGCTTAGGCTCTTGCCACTCCTTATTCCATAGTCCATCAAATCCTTACCCAAAACTTGAAAACTTCACAACACAAAACTCAACAGAAAATCTCATAAGCTCCGTTAGTATAAGAAAATAAATCACCACTTTTGGTACTGTTGTGAACTCATTATTTATTTATATTGGTGTATATATACTGTATTCCAACTTCTCCATGGCTCATACCACCTGATACTACCAATAGATTCATCAAAATAAGCAAACAACACATAGAAAACAGAATCTGTCAAAAACAGAACAGTCTACGAAGATCTGAATTTTTATAATACTTATGTAACTCCAAAAATTCTTAAAAATTAGTAAAACATATTAAATTTGCATATAAATCTTGTGCAAAAAATTCAGGGTTTTTAAATGCTCCAGTGAATTATTAAAATTCTGTGACTGGACGCAAAAGTTTCTGTTTTTCAGCAAGATCAAATGAACTATCATCGTAAGCCATCCCAAAGGTCTTACTTGGCACAAACACTAATTAAAACACCAAAAAACATCTAACCAGAGGCTAGATGAAAAATTTATTGAAAAACAGAAACAAAAATAAAATTGGGTTGCCTCCCAACAAGTGCTTTTCTTTAAAGCCTTTTAGCTAGGCATTGATAATTTTAATGATGCTCACACGAAAGACAAGAATTGAAACACAAAAGGGCATCATATAGTACGTGAAAAACACATCTAAGCCTAACATACTTCCTATGCATAGGCATATTATAGGCAAACAAATTATCAAGGCAAGGAAATCCTAGCATATGCAAAGAAGAAAAAAGAAACAATAGCAATCTCAACATAACGAGAGGTAATTTAGTAACATGAAGATTTCCCCAACCATATTTTCCTCTCTCATAATAATTACATGTAGGATCATAATCAAATTCAATAATATAACTATCACATAAAATATTCTCTTCATGATCCACATGCATGCAAAGTTGACACTCTTCCAAAATAGTGGGATTATCATTAAATGAAGTCATGACCTCTCCAAGCCCACTTTTATCAAAAATTTCATAAGATTGATCATACTCCAAAGTAGTGGGATCATTATTACCTAGAGTTGACACTCTTCCAAACCCACTTTCAATATTATTGCAAACATATCCATCATGAGGCTTAAATAAATTTTTAAGATCATAAGAAAAATCACCCCAATCATGATCATTGCAACAAGTAGTGGACCTAGCAAAACTAGCATCCCCAAGCTTAGGGTTTTGTATATCATTAGCACAACTAACATTAATAGAATTTATAGTAGAACCATTGCAATCATGGTTTTCATCCAAGGAGCTATCGTGAATCACTTCATAGATTTCTTCTTTTAACACTTCATCATAATTTTCAGATTCACGAATTTCAAGCAAAACTTCATAAAGATAATCTAGTGCACTCAAATCACTAGAAATTGGTTCATCATAATTGGATCTCTTAAAAAGATTAGCAAGTGGATGAGGATCCATAAACTTTTAGCAAGCGAAGATGCAAGCAAAAAGAAGGCACATGGTAACACAAGCAAACAAAAGATCGAACGGAAGAAGGGCGAATAAAAAGGAAAATCTTTTCGAAAATCATTTTAGAAGTGGGGGAGAGGAAAACGAGAGGCAAATGGCGAATAATGTAATGCAAGAGATGAGAGTTTATGATGGGTACTTGGTATGTCTTGACTTGGCGTAGATCTCCCTTGCAACGGCGCCAGAAATTCTTCCTGCTACTTCTTGAGCTTGCATTGGTTTTTCCCTTGAAGAGGAAAGGGTGATGCAGCAAAGTAGAGATAAGTATTTCCCTCAGTTAGAGAACCAAGGTATCAATCCAGTAGGAGACAATGCACAAATCACCAATACCTGCACAAACAATCAAACACTTGCACCCAACGCGATAAACGGGTTGTCAATCCCTTCACGGTCACTTGCAAAAGTGAGATCTGATAGAGATAGATAAAACTAAACAAAAGATAAAGTAAATATTTTTAGGGTTTTTGGTTTATAGATCTGAAAATAAAAGATTGCAAAATAGTAGATCAGAAAGTAATATGATGAAAAATAGACCCGGGGGCCATAGGTTTCACTAGAGGCTTCTCTCAAGATAGCAAATAATATGATGGGTGAACAAATTACTGTCGAGCAATTGAAAGAAAAGCGCAAAGTTATGACGATATCCAAGGCAATGATTATGAAATATAGGCATCATGTCTGTGTCAAGTAGACCGACTCCTGCCTGCATCTACTACTATTAAGTTCATGAAGAACAGAGTAACGCTTTAAGTAAGATGATATGATGTAGAGGAATAAACTCAAGCAATATGATATAAACCTCATCTTTTTATCCTCGATGGCAACAATACAATACGTGCCTCGCTGCCCGTACTGTCACTGGAAGAGGACACCGCAAGATTGAACCCAAAGCCAAGCACTTCTCCCATTGCAAGAAAAACCAATCTAGTTGGCCAAACCAAACCGATAGTTCAAAGAGAATTACAAGGATATCAAATCATGCATAAAAGAATTCAGAGGAGATTCAAATAATATTCATAGATAAGCTGATCATAAATCCACAATTCATCGGATCTCGACAAACACACCGCAAAAGAAGATTACATCGGATAGATCTCCAAGAACATCATGGAGAACGTTGTATTGAGAATCAAAGAGAGAGAAGAAGCCATCTAGCTACTAGCTATGGACCCGTAGGTCTGAGGTAAACTACTCACACTTCATCGGAAGGGCAATAGAGTTGATGTAGAAGCCCTCCGTGATCGAATCTCCCTCCGGCAGGATGCCGGAAAAGGCCCCAAGATGGGATCTCACGGGAACATAAGGTTGCGGCGGTGGAAAAGTGTTTTCATGGATGCTTCTGGTGGTTTGGGAATATATGTGAATATATAGGAGGAAGATCTAGGTCAGGGGGTCACCGAGGGGCCCACAAGGCAGGGGGGCGCGCCCTACCCCCCTGGGCGCGCCCTCCCCCCTTGTGGCCGCCTCGTTGCTCTTCTGACTTGCACTCCAAGTCTCCTGGGTGTCTTCTGGTCCAATAAAAATCATCGCGAATGTTTTATTCCGTTTGGTATTCCTTTTCTGCGAAGCTCAAAAATAAGGAAAAAACAGAAACTGGCACTAGGCTCTAGGTTAATAAGTTAGTCCCAAAAATAATATAAAATAGCATATAAATACATATAAAACATTCAAAACAGATAATATAATAGCATGAAACAATCAAAAATTATAGATACGTTGGAGATGTATCAGGCGCCGCTAGCTCCCAGGCCAACACCTGCCTGTTTTTCGTCGTCGTTGGCTATCCCCGTTGGGTGCTGGACTTGATAAGTTCTGGCGGTGCATAATCTGGTCAGTGCCCTCGGTGGGGTGGTGAACGTGGCCGTATGTACCAGACCGAAGGTCGCACATGGGTTTTACCCTGATTCAGGCCTCTAGTGAGGAGTAATACCCTAAGTCATGCTTTGAGTTCTTATTCATGGTGGGTGTACCTCGGACGAGGGATTAGAGTGGCGGAGATGAGATTGCTACCGAGAGTCTAGTCTATGAGAGTATATCAGAATGAGAGCCTTGTAGCCCTCTCCTTATATGCACGGTGAGGGCTATAGTTTTACAAGAGGGAGATCCAATCATGGTTGCCGCCATGCTGGCTTGGAGGGCAAGATGATCCTTGGAAGCCTACCCATTCCTCCGGGCACCTTCCTATTGCTAGCTATGTGGTCGGCCTCCTGGGCCCCTTGGCAGGTCTGCTGCCGGGCTCCCCGTGGAGAAGGCACCCTCGGTGCGTCACACCTTTAGTAGCCCCCGAGCTTGTGTGGGGTGGAGCTCTTTGGTCTTTGAGAACCCAGGCGAACTCCTCGTCTTTGTGTTGGATGTCAGGACCTATTTCTGGGAGCTCGACCTTGAAGACGTCTACGGCCCTGTTCACCGCGAGGACTCCGGGAATGCCTTCTGTTGCGGGCTCGACTGCGGCACGGAGCTCGCTGAAGGCCGAGGCCCCGTGTTCTGAGCTATGATGTCAAGTCTCCGGTTGATTGAAGCGTCATAGCCAGGCCTGTGTTGTCTTGTCAAAACAGGCTCATAGATGATAATGGCTGAATTCGCACGCCCACATCTCGCGGAATGGGAAACCGCAGAGGATGTGGGGCGCTTGTCACACCGTGAGGCCCGACTGTTCAGTTTTATTGCGGCAGCAATAAAGCAGGGGAGAAAAGGTAATTTCTCCTTCCCCTCCTTTCATCTTCATACTCACGCATTCGCCTCCTTGCATCCTCTGCTATTACCACACATCCATAGCTCGCACAACCTTCGGCCTTAATCCTCTGCGTCCGTCAAGATAGCCAAATCCAAGGATGGCCAGGGACGGACCCACGCAATACGCCGCTTAGGCGACCGTGGCCGCGAAGCGAAAATGGAAGAGGGCCATTGATGGCCGCGACCCGCAAGCTAAAGTAGCCTCGTGCGGCGAATGAAACCACGAGGAAGTGGTTCTCGTCATCCGTCCGCGTTGAGGAGCTCGACCAACTGGTGGTGAAGAAGTGTACCCCGGCAGATCTGGTCCGCAGGATGCCCGAGAAGGAAGCCCCACCAGCGTCGGCCGCCGAAGAGCACGTGCTTTATCAGGAGTTCTTCGGAGAGAAGTGCGGTGATTGATATGGTTATTGTTGTTGCCAACACATGAAGTGATTAAGTTGAAGTCGCCGCCAAGCAGCCACGGACCAGCACACAACACCCTGCATCCCAGAGGTCTGCCAGGAACTACAACTTGTCGTCATCGCCTTGAGGGCCATAAATCATAGTCAACCACGAGTACAGGTTCGCCAGAGACGAGAGCTGTAATGTGGTGCAAGACAATGGTGGGACTGGAGATGGACACTGCTGAGCGCTGCCAGGCGAGAAGAATGCCTTCCCGGGTGCCGATCGTGGGGAGGAAGAAGAAGTCCTGAAAGCTTGGGCCAACGCCTTGATCACCGTGGGCAGCACGACAAGGTTCAGTTTGATCTCTTTGAGACAAACCACAATAGGAGAGGCAACATAAATAATAGGACGAACGGTAGCGTGTTTGGTAGGGCAATTAAAACCGCGAACGTTCCAACAAATCGCACGAAGATTGCACTCCATAAATACCAAGGATGGGTCCAATGGGGGATGGGGGAGGGGGCACGACACTAATCTACGATAGTCCGAATATTGGCAGTGGTGTGATGCAGCCTGGAAAGCACGGTGTTAGGTATGTCCCACCCGGAAAGTAAATGGATGAACCTACTTTGGAAAACTCATTCTAAATGCCAAAAAACTCTGAAAAAGTTTCACGCATACATCTTCACATTCTATGTGCGCGCAGAAAGTTTCGTAGAAAAACAACATTTTCTTTGGCATGTGCAAAAAAGACAAAAAAATGCATCGTGGAACGCTATTTAGAAGCACTGAAGTTTGTCTTTTTCACAGAGGCAAAATAAAAAGAGATTTTTTTCACAAAACTTTGTGCTGCATACACATGTGTGCGAAGATGTATGCGTTTGTTTCGATTTTTTTGGCATTTTAAAACGCGTTTAAAACACATTTTTGAGAAGCGGGTTCATATGCCCATGAGTTCAAGACTTTACCACTCTATCTCACCCATAGTAATCTGCAAAGCAAGGGGATGTTCAAACATCTTGGAGTACTTGGCCAGACTCTTGAGTAAGCAGCTTGTCTTCTTGAAGAATGACTGTCGTAGAACACGCTTGGCCGGTAAAAGTAATGCACCGGCTGCGTCTAGGCGTGGAAGGGGTAGCTAGCAACGGCAAGGGTGCAAATTTGCACGCCACGCGCAAACGCATGCAAAGCGGGGTCCACCACCGAAGCCGCATGGGAGCCATGCAGCAATGTTTGGCTGGAAAAGATGCAGCCAAAACGTTGCTGGGGCTAGACAGTGTTTAGCTGGAAGAAACAGCTAAAACGTTGCTTGTGAGGTAGTAGCAAATATTGTTCCTACACTACACTTGTGGAATCATTTTCCAAAAAATATATCAACTGAAGTGAGGATGGCAAGTCACAGATATACATGAATATGACGGCTTATGCAAGTATGGTTATTGTACTCAGCATGTTATTTCAAATGCCAAATCGTTGGTCGGCCTCGGCCATGGAGCCATGGTCTGCTGCTATTGGAAGTGGAAACTAACTACTCGGCACATGCAAGTGCTACAAGACCTACCTGACAAGGCTAAGCTCTGGAGTGAAATGACCAGCACAAATTTAGTCCCCTGGATCATGAACATATATAGCCTTATAAACTGAAACTGCACATCCTTGCAATGATTGCCCAACACTCCAGTCAATAGCATTGACATCTAGGGGTCAAAAAAGAAATAGCATTGACATCTACTACTAGTCTATAGTTCAAACAAAAATAACATCTACTACTAGTGTCTCAGTTCAGTCCAATTTACAGAAAGGCAAACGATTCTAAATTTGTATGTGCACTGAATAAAATAAGGGAGTACCAATTTTCACATATTTACAAGTTTCGGCACTATGATTAGGTGATTACAACTTTTCTGTAACCAACTCTAATTTTCTCTCTCTAAATAACTACTCCTGAAGGTTGAAGGATATACCTCCTGAACTATCCTGGCAGTTTTTTAAAATGTTGTAATTCATACATGACTCAACCTTATTTCCTGAACTAGATGACCGAAACAAAGCTACGAACAACCCAAACATGAGAAGAGACGACCAAGACTCACGTCCACATAAAATCTAAATCATAATATGAAACGACCAAGACCTGAGTCGGCCCAGTGCCAAGCATCGGTTTTAAACTGATTGATGACTCTTCAGAAAGACAAGTATGCGTTGTTGAAAACCCTCTTGTTCCTCTCTCACCATATGCTTCAGATGATTAGAGACACCAAGGAATTTAAAGCCTTTCTCTTTGTGCTATGAGTTTTCGACCTGGCCTCCTGCCACCATCATGGATTGGAAGGGAAGCCGAGGGAACGATCTCGCTCAGATTTGCCCATTGCAGCACCGAGCTCCAAATGATCGAAATGAGCCGCCTCCTGTGTAGAGGTACAGAAACAACAAGTATCATTATGTGCTAAATCCCTCTTGGCAGGACGGTCTGCCGTCCAAACACGACAATGAGCCAAAGAAAAAGTTTGCATTTCAACGGTGCCCAGAATTGCCTTATGGTGCAATCCGTACTGCAATTGATTGTTGCAGTGAAATAAGCACTGTATACTAACTTTGCCGAGAAAACTCCTTTTGAATCACAACTCCAGTGTGACGCCCCCGAATCAATCGTGCACTAATCATACATGCAAACATGCACGATCAAGCACAGAGACTCACGGGAAGATATCACAACACAACTCTAACACAAATAAACGGAGATCCACAATATTACAGACCAGGGATCACGAGGATCCGAATACATAAGTCAGTCATACAATTATTATCTAAGTACAGACATAGTTAGACAAGTTTTGCCTTAAGAAGGCTAGCACAAACAACGACTCTAGATCGAAAGGCGTAGGCCTCCTGCCTGAGAGCCTCCGATCCTACTCCTGGTCGGCTGGCTCGATCCAGTAGTACGTACCGTCTGGACCCTCCTGGTAGTAAGCTCCTGTGGTGGCATCTGGCTTCGGGACTCCATCGTCTGATGTATCATCAAAGTGGGGTACGGGAAAAAAGAAGTAACAAAGCAACCGTGAGTACTCATCCGAAGTACTCAGCAAGTAAGGATCTACACTACATATGTAACATTAGCAAAGGAGACAGGCTGTATATGTGGACTGGGCTGCAGAAATGCCAGAATAGAGAGAAGGCCTAGTCCTATCGAAAACTAGCATCTTCAAGCATCTTCACGAAGCCACCATCTTGCAGCAATAGAAGAGAGTAGAATAGCATTTTATTAAGCAAACATGTTGAAGCAAGCCTAGAGATCCTTCCTCGACTCCCTGCGAGAAAGCGATCCCGAAGCTTCCATTAATTAAAGGGAAAACTTTGTTTTTGCCACTCTAGGTTTTGCCCATCTCACTTTTGCCACTCTAGAATTTGACATCTCACTTTTGCCACTCTTAACTTTTGACAATACGTCACAAATGCCATTTCATGGCAAAAACGATAATTTTTTATTTCACTTTTGCCACTCTTAGCTTTTGCAATGTATCACAATTGCCACTCCAATTTTTTTGCTTTTGCCATGAAATGGCAAAAGTGATATATTGTCAAAAGCTAAGAGTGGCAAAAGTGAAATGTCAAATTCTAGAGTGGCATAAGCAAAGTGGGCAAAAGCTAGAGTGGCAAAAACAAAGTTTCCCTTAATTAAACAAGTATCCAGTTCAAGTAGTAGATCGGGATAAACAAACTGAGCGTCCTTTACCGTAGGACTGGCTATCGATAGATTATTCATCCCTGCAGGGGTGCACTACTGTTACCCAACACGCTCGATCAACTCTGGCCGGACACACTTGCTGGGTAATGCCCAGCCTCGGGAGATCAACACGAAGCAGCGCCCTACCTAGGCTCAGCAGAGAGGTCAGCACGCCGGACTAACCTATGCACCCAGAGGTCTTGGGCCATCGCCCTGGGCACCCTGCGCGTTGCGAGACTGGCCGGGGTGCAGGGGCGACACTGAACTCGTCAGTGAAGTATCCAGCCCAATCCCAACAATCAGCCCGCACGGTGAACCGTGACGTCTGAAGAGCTTTCGGGAGAAGCGTACGACGTAGAGGGCTCCATAAACCATAATCCCGTGTGGTGGTAGTGCGTATAGGGCACGTCGACCCACTCAGATTAAACACCCAAATCCAATAGACTCATTTAGTAACACGCGGAGACGATCAGAGTTTCTGAAGCTCCGCCACAATATCACACTCGAGTGCCCTTCTGGCACACCTGACAACATAGATCCCCTGCGGGCACCCATCAGGGTCGACCCGCCTGTAACAAAGGTCAAAATAACCGTGTGGTCATAGCATCAAGGGGGAAACCCGAGGAATCACCCTCGGTGGATTCCACTTGATGAAATCATCAGGGTGAACGTATGAGGCATCACCCTCGAGGTTCACACTGAGGGGTTGGACGACAGAGTCGTATCGGAAGTGGAGAAGGAGGAATCACCCTCGATGACCACGACCGTACAGCTACACTGTAGAGTATTCATCAGGAGTGCGTTACGAGGTATCACCCTCGGCACTCGATATTAACTATGCAGAGTCGTACAACTAAGGGGGTGAAGTGAGGTGTCGGTCTCTGGTCGACGATCACATTGATCGAGTCGTCGATGATCAAGTAGGGGCAACAAGGGTAAGGTGGTGGGGGTCACTGATGGTTCACTACCAACCTATACTAAGCAGTTTAACATAGGCGGGTAAGGTAACAACAAACAGGTTACAAAAGCAGGCTATGCATCAGAATAGGAGCAAACATTAACAGTAGCAAAATCTAATGCAAGCAGGAGAAATGGAATGGGCGATATCTGGATGCTCAAGGGGGGGGGGGCTTGCCTGGTTGCTCTGGCAAGAAAGAAGGGTCATCAACGGGCTGCTCGTCTGGAGCGTAGTCGTACCCAGCTGCAACGTCGTCGGTCTCGGCGTCTATCGAGAGAGAAGGAGGGGGAGAGAAACAATAAATTCACGGCAAAAATGCAAACAATATGTATGACATGCCTAAATGCTATGCAGCGGTATTCTATTGGCTATCTAAATGATTTAGTTAATTTAGGAATTTATCCGGATTTATTTAATTAAAGTTGGGCACTATTCATTTAGCGAATTCGGTCTAAAAGTTCCATGTTCATCTAGCTAGGGGCATCTGACAGGAATACGGAGGGCGTATTCAGATTCGTATCGAAATTCTGAGCAACTTTCATATATAAATTATTTTCATCGGAGTTACGGTTTATTTTATATTAAAATTTAAAGATTTAATCATTTCTGAAATTATTATTAATTAATTTAATTCAAAAAAACAATTATGACATCATCATGACATCAGCAGTCAACAGGGTGTTGACTGGGTCAAACTGACAGGTGGGTCCCGGTTGTCATAGACTCAGTCTAACTAAACAGGATCAATTTAATCTAACTAATCTAATTAGCAGGTGGGGCCCAGCCGTCAGTGAGAGATTAGTATACTAATTAACTAATTAATTAATTATCTGTTTTATTTATTTTTAATAAACGTTTAATGGGGTGGGGCCCGCATGTCAGTGGGCCATTGCGCCCAGTCAGCGTGTTGACTGGGGTCAACGGGGCCCAGTGGGGCCCGTGGTCAGCGGCAGGGAGGCGGGGCCAGCGGTGCCAAGTGGCAGCCACGTCGGCACCGGCCACCGGAGCGCGCCGGCGAGCCCGAACAGTGGTGGAACTCCGGCGAGCTCGGGATTCGGCTGTGGTGCACGGTTTGGCGCGCGGTTTGGTGATCTGGAACGGCAACTCCACACCGCGTCGAGTGGTGGTGGAGGCGTGGCCGGAGACGGTGTGTAGCGACGGCGGCGAGCAGCGAGGCGGACGCCGGAGTTCGGCCGTCGACGGGAACGGGGCTACGGTGCGAATGCGAGCAAGCGGAGCAGCTAGGCGAGGCCTACGCGATGCGGCAAATGCAACGGAGGCACGCACGGGACCAAATGGTCGCCGTGGCCACGCCGGCGACGAGGCCAGGCGGCGGAGGGCTCGGGTGAACTTGGTGCGGTCGCTACGGGCGACGAGAGGAGGCAGGGGAGGGCGCGTTCGGCGGAGGGGCTCACCGGGGAGGCGTGGGGACTGGGCAGTGGGCTCGGGGTGGACCGTTGGGGCAGATCGACGGCGAGGTTGCACGGCGGCCGTAGATGAGAAGAGGAGGAATGCAACGGCGCGAGGGGCTCCCGGGCTCGATCCGGTTGCGTAGTCGATGAAGAAGACCACGGCGGTGCTGTTGGACTTGTCGGGGCGGCGAACGGGCGACGGTGGCCGCGGCTACGGCGATCGGCGGCGACGGTGGCGCTCGGTCATCTCGAACGGGAGCGAGGGAGGGGACGAGAGGAGGAATGAGGGCTCGCTAGGGTTTGCAGGAGGGGGCGGGGCGTTGCTCTTATCCACAGCGCGGGCACGGGAGCGCGCTGTCGAGCGAGGGAGAGGGGGGGCCAGTGCGCGGCGAGCGCGCGCGCGGGCGACAGCGCGGCGAGGTGAGCAGTGCGAGGTAGGAGGAGGCGCGGGGTGGGCTGGGCCGGTGCTGTACCGGCAGGCTTAAGTGCACAGTAGCATATTAGGCCTTTTCTCTTTTTCTGTTTCCTTTTCTTTTCTGTTTTGTAAATTGTTTGGGCACTAAGTGGTTTTTGTTAAATATGAGACCTAGCCCATAAATCACAGTGCCACATATCCTATCACCAAAAATTAGTTTGGGGTATTTATCATTTCCTATTAATTTTGGATTAATAAAAAGGTTATTAAATATTATTTTCAGCCACTGTTTAAGGTTGTTTGAGTCACTTAATTAATTTATTTACTGTTAGTTACAATTTTATCATTGTCTCTGGAATATTTGTTATTTAATGAACATTTTAGTTTCTGGTTTGAACAACTTTTATTTTTCACTTTGATTTAATTTGAAGTTTGAACTAGGAGTTGAAAAGCAATATGATGCAAATGATGATTATGCACTGTTAATCTAGCTGACTTGTCATTATCAAAAGTGATTACTGTGGCTAATGATATGGGGTGTTACATCCAGGTCCACTTATCTTCAACGCCATGGATCGTCTGGGTTTAAGAAATAATTTCCAGAAGGTAACCACCTGCAGGAAAGTGTGAATGTTGATCTCACCATTGATATCTTTGATCCAAGCTCCATTAGAAGTCGCTTCAACAACAGTCCCGCGCGACCTGACGACTGGATATACTAATTATTTGTTGGTTTAAAATCTGTTAGGTAAGTCACAGATGCATGAACATTACAGCTTATACTAATATGGTGCTTATGTCCAGCAAAGTCATCCAAAGCTTAGCTTCCAATTATTCAGATGTGAAGACATCTTTAGCTTGTTTGCTGTGACTGAAACTGGAAACCGTTACTCCTAAATACTAGAACTGAAACTGGAGTGGTATTCAAACTGATATCTCTCTCTCCAACCATTTTGAAACTGAAACTGGAGTAGTAACCATTACTCCTAAATACTACTCCAGTTCCAATTATTCGAAACAAAACGGACCATGAAGATAGATCATAAAATCTAAAATTATTCAGATGCGAAGACATCAGACCAAGACTCACGTCCACATAAAACATAAATCATAAAATGAAACGGTGATAATACCTCCGAACTGTTCTGGCAGATGCTGCGAGGGAGGCTGACTACATTGTACTTCGAACGAAACGGACCAACCAATCTACCTCAACTAGATCGAGCACACAATCCAGAACTGAAATGAAACGAAATAGAGACACAACAACTCTGAAGAAATCAACATGCAGTTGCATAATTCTACCGCCTCCTCTTCAACACCATGGAGCGCTCGGAGCCCTCCTCCTCGCTGGAGCTGCTGTCGGCAGGCGGGGGGAGCACCGGCTTCCGGTAGACCTTGTGGACCACGAAGACGACGTCCGCCGCCTCGGGGTCCGGGTGCGCGCGGCGGAAGGCGGCCGCGTCCCAGTTGAGCCGGTACTCCTTCATCAGCCAGCGCGTCGGCGACCATACCGCCCCGCCCTTCCACGTGTAGCGGTACGCGAACCTGCGCCGGAACGCCACCGCCTCCCGGCCGCCCTCGCCGCCGTAGTACGCCTTCTCCGTGCCGTACTGCACCCAGCACCCGCCCGCGCCCGGCGTCGGGCACGTCTCGCCGGCGGGCTTTGCCGCGAAGAAGAAGCCCCATACCTCGCCGTAATCCCTTATGTGGTTTTCCCGGAAGGGGAGCTCACGCGGGGTCAAGGACAAGACGTCCACGCCCTCCTCGATGAAGCCGGGGAAGATGTCGCCGCCGAGCCCCGCCCTGGGGACGAGGTAGTGGTCGATGAGCTCACGGCCGGTGGGTTGGAACACGTAGCCGGCTGTCAGATTAGGGTTCGCCATCGCCTACCGATACCGAAGTTGTAGCCTAGGAGAGGTAGATTCTGTGGGCGACTCAAAATGTTCAGTGGATCCGAGAGAGAGAGAGAGAGTTCGATTATGCCATGGGATAACTCAGATTGGGAGGACCTGCTCCTGCTTTTGTAGATGGGTTGGCATTAATGATAGGAAGGTTCCAGAAGCCAAGTACAGATGGCACACCAGATAGAGGGTGTCTAATTTGGTCGGTGATAACCTGTGCTCAATTAGAACTAAATTTGATGGGCCAATTGATTAGGATTGTGCTATCGAATTTGTTGCACAACCATGCTTGGCCCAAACAAATGGCAACGGATTAGAGTCCATAAATATTCCTAATATAAAAGAGGGATGGTGATATATGCTTAGAAACACCTAAGCATTTCTTCAAGATAAATGAGTCTCAAAATTTCTAAAGAATTGAGAGAGGCACCTATGGTTAAGTGAAGTCTTGAGGTTGATGATGATGTCGCAACGCCCCCCCCCCCCCCCCCCCCCCTCTCCCCCGCGGGGGCTTGCGCGCGGAAGCAAGTTGGCGGCAGAACAATGAGTTGTTGGCAAATCCGCATGGCTTTCGGACAAATGATGAAGAGGTGATTTGTCAGATGAGCTCGGCATGATCACACTCCACATTTTTATCCCATCTGAGATCATACATGCTAATTTTAAAGGGACAAAAAATATAGCGGAACGATTCGCCAGCGATATGCATGCATCTATGGGCGGCAAAAGCAATGACATCAGCGCTCCAAATGTTGCTCCTGACACTTCAAAATCATATCTCTCTCAGACCATTACTCGGATTTATGATCAACCTTCATGACCCGCTTTGTTTCGACGAGATCATCAAAATTAGACTATATGTTGTTAAGCATTGACATTTTTTTTCCTGAATGGTGTCGTCAAATTTTTCTATGAAGTTACCTTAGTACCCGGTAACTTTGATATGAATACAACAACAAGTTCGTTAAACATGGGCTGACAACTTGGATGTTGAAACTCCCAGTAGCGATCCAGTCGATAGATCTGCTCGGTTGTCCCCGATTTTGACCGAGTCACGCGTAGGCTGGGCTGGCACCTGGTGGGCCTTGGTCAACATTTGGGAGTGTGGGCCTGGGCTGTCGGCGAGGGGAATTTTGATCGGCTGTCCCCGATTTAGTACAAAGTTTGTTTGTAATTAAAAAAAAATCAAAAAAATTTAAAATTTCTTTAGAATTTCAAAATGTGTTCCAATTTTCAAAATTGTTTGTGTCTTCAAAAAATTGTTCAAAATTTTGAAAAATGTCTGCGTTTCAAAAGTAATCAATTTTTTCACAGAAAAAATGCGTTCAAAATTTCAAAAAACCTTCAAATATCTATGGATGTTTGTAGTTCTTATGACTCCGCGCTACTCATTAGTAACGAAATTTTTGCTCGATCCAGTCGCTGGCTAGGCTTGTGCGCGTGAGAGCTGGAGGTCCTGTGTTCGACCCCTAGCGAGCGCAATAATTTGTGGAATTTTGCACAACGCTGCCACTTTTGGGCCGGCCCGACTGGCTGTTTGTTTGTTCGTAGAGCTGCTATTCGCTGTGAAATGATCCCTAAAAAAATCGCTGTGAAATGTTGCAGATAGGAGCTCGCATGGGGGACGGAGTTCTTGGGGAGGTCCTATTTCGCGCGATGCATGCTGGGAGGAGGCGCAACGCGCCCCTCCCATACCCAGTGTGCTGTTTCACCTTTCAGGCCGGCGTACAAAGCATCCAAACATTTTTTCATTTTCTGTTTTTGTATTATATTTTCTTCTTTAAATAATTCAGGATTTCTGAAAAGTTTTGAAATTCTAAAAATTAAGAATTTTGAAAAAACTATCATAAAATATTCACTGATTCAAAAAAATGTTTGTGATTAAAACAAATGTTTGTATATTCAAAAATATTCATGATTTTTTTTTCTAGATATAAAAAAGGTCATGATTTTGAAGAAATATTTTTGGATTCAAAAGATGTTCACAAATTCAAAAATTGGACATGAATTTTTGAAAATGTTCACAAAATTCAAAAATTGTTTGTGAATTGCAAAAAAACATCAATTCCAAAATGTTCGCTGATTCAAAAAAAAATCACGTATTAGAAAAATAATCATGCATTTCAAAAATGTTCGTCAAAACAAAAACAATGATCTTAAATTGCAAAAATGGTTCCCCAATTTCCAAAAGTGACCCATCCCCACACGGCAGCACACGGTTTTCATGTGACCGGCCAAATAAGGCAGTCACCAGTAACCTAATAAATCTTTCATATCTTTGGCAACACATTAAATTCAGATTAACCTGTACAAATCCAACAACAGCCAATCTTTTGCTATGTTTGGCAACCCATTAAATTTGGATTAATCGATACAAATAAATTTGAATCAATCTGCGGTAACCTAATAAATCTTTGGTATATTTGGCAACCAATTAATTTAGATCAATTGGTACAAATCAATCAACAATCAATCTTTGGCAACCCATTAAATTCATGTCAACTAGTACAAAACAATCAACAACCGATAAATCAACAGCTACACTATATTTGTTCACCAATCCACCTCGCCCCCATGGTTATCTCGATCTCGTTGTGCCTCCCCGTTGCCGAGGACAACGTCCAGCTCACTGTAACACCCATGTAATTAAACTATAGTGATCTCCCCCTAATTATTGCCATGTCATCATGTTTTGCAATAATGCATGCCACTTGTTCCAAATCAAACTCAAATTCAGATTCCAATTACAAGTCAAAACATTATTTCTTCAAATAGTAAAACAAAAATGTTCGTCATATCCTAAATCATCCCAAAGTAATTGTCATGAAGAAACCAACCATGTTTGAATTCCCAAATTTTTCAGAGAATTGAGAGAGGCACCTCTGGCTAAATGAAGTTTTTGAGCTTGCTTTTGGCGTATCAACAACTCATAAACCCTAGAAGCAAGTAGGTGTGGGTTGTTGCCAAATCCGCATGGATTTCGGACAGTTGATGAAGAGGTTATGTGTATTTGAAAGGAACGGGGAACCTTGTACGGGAGGTGGGTCGGGACTTAGGAGAGGTGCTTGTCGAACATATTTGACTTGATTTAATCTTTCCTCAAACAATAACCAAGCAACAAATATTGAGCATGACAGTGCTAGATGAGCTCAGCATGATTACACTCCACATTTTGTATTCCATGTGAGACCATACATGCTAATTTTAAAGGGACAAACATATAGCAACGAAGTCAATGACGTCGGTGCTATAAATGTTATTTTTTAAGCTTCAAAATGATATATATATCTCAAACCATTTTTTGAGCATCTTCATGGTTTGCTTTGTTTCGACGAGATCATTAAAACTAGACCCTATGTTGTTAAGTTTCGACATTTTTGTTCTTTCACAGGTGTCATAATTTTTTCTATGAAGTTGGCTTAGTAGCAAAGTTACTAGGTGGCAAACATGGAACGACAAACTTTACGATTTTTTTAAAAATATCTCCATCCCTATATCTATATCTATCTCTTCCTATCTAAAAAAAGAAAGGTTTTCCATTCCGCTCCGCACTTCTTCCATCCTCCCTTGCACCTCTGTTTTTTCTATACAACGAGAAAGACCAGAGAAAATTCGTCGTGTGAAAGTCCCATGCACGCACCTCTGGCTAAATGAAGTTTTTAAGGTTGCTTTTGGCGTGGCAATAACCCATAAGCCTCGGAAGCATGTAGGTATGAGTTGTTGCCAAATCCTCATGGCTTTCGGACAGTTGATGAATAGGTGATTTGTGTCTTCGGAAGGAGTGCAGTACCTCTGATAGGCGGCGCCTTGAGGTGCTTGCCAAACATATTTTTCTTTGTTTAATCGTTTCTCGAATAGTAACCAAGCAAAAAATTATTGACCATATTTGGAGCATGACAACGCTAGAATGATCACACTTCACATATTTATTCCATGTGAGGCCATACATGCTAATTTTAAAGGAACAAACATATAGCGACAAAATCAATGACGCCGGCGCTCTAAATGTTATTTTTTAAGCTTCAAAACGATATATCTCTCAAACCATTTTTTTGGGCATCTCCATGGTCCGCTTTGTTTCGACGAGGTTAAGCTTTGACGTTTTTTTATTTCACATGTGTCATATTTTTTTATACGAAGTTGGCTTAGTAGCAAACTTACTTGGTGGCAAACATGGAACGACAATTTTATGGATGTGTCTTAAAAACATCTCTATCTCTATCTTTATATCTATACTTCTATATCTATATCTATCTCTTCCTATCAAAAAAAGAAAGGTTTTCCGTTCCGCTCCACACTTCTTCCATCCGCTCTCGCACCTCTATTTTTTTCTGTACCACGAGAAAGACCAAAGAAAATTCGTCGTGTGGAAGTCCCACGCATGCACCTCTGGCTAAATAAAGTTTTTGAGGTAGCTTTTGGCGTGGCAATAACCCATACTTTCGGACATTTAATGAAGAGGTGATTTGTGTCTTCGGAAGGAGCGGAGTACCTCTGATAGGCGGCAGCTTGAGGTGCTTGTCGAACATATTTTTCTTGGATAATCTTTCCTTGAATAGTAACCAAGCAAAAAATATTGACCGTATTTGGAGCATGACAACACTAGATGAGCTCGACATGATCACACTCAACATTTTTATCCATGTGAGACCATACATGCTAAATTTAAAGGTGCGAGGGAGGATGGAAACCAGACCCGTCATTTTCTCCAGAGACAATAATTTTAAAGACCAGATGAGCTCGACATGATTACACTCCACATTTTTATCCATGTGAGATCACACTCCTCTATCTCTGACGTCGAGTCTCTGGTTGGTTGAATCGTCATAGCCAGACCCCGCCTGGTCTTGTCAAAACAGGCTCGTGGAACCTTGAGGGCGCTCGTTGGTTGTGCGCTGTCATGCTGATAATGCATGAATTTACACGCCCATGTCTTGCGAAATGGGAAACCATAGAGGACGTGGGGCGCTTGTCACGGCGTGAGGCCCGCCCATTCAGTTTTATTGCGGCGGCTATAAAGAGGGGGAGAAAAGGTAATTTCTCCTTTCCCTCGCTTCATCTTCATCCTCACGCATTCGCCTCCTTGCATCCTCTGTCATTACAACACATCTATAGCTCGCACAACCTTTCGCCTTAATCCTCTGTGTCCGTCGAGATGGCCAAATCCAAGTGTGGTTAGGGACGGACACGCGCAATATGCCACTCAGGCGACCGTAGGAGTAGCTCGTCTTCTTGCAGAATGGCACAATAGCGTAGGAGAACACACTTAGCCTTGGTATAGGCAAAGGCAATGCACCGGCTGCGTCTAGGCGTGAATGGGGGAAGCTACCAGCTGCAAGGGTGCAAATTTCACGCTATGCACAAACTCATGCAACGCGGGGTCCGTCACCGAAACCGCATGGGGTGGTGCAGCATGCACAACAGAGCCACGAAGTGTTTTGCTTGAAAAGACGTAGCCAAAACGTTGCTGGACCAGACACTGTTTGGCTGGAAGGGGCAGCCAAAAGTTGCTTGTTGGGAGGTAGCAAATATTGTTCCTACACAATATACAGTTGTGGAAGCATTTTTCAAGAAATATATCATTTGATGTCAGGACGGCAAGTCACAGATCCATGAATATTACTTTTTTTTTCGAAAAGGAGATCCATGAATATTACGGCTTCTACAAGTATGGTTATTGTACTCAGCAAGTTATTTGAAATGCAAAATCGTTGGTCGGCCTCGGCCATGGCCCCATGGTCTGCTGCTATTGGAAGTGGAAATGCAAATGCAAACGCTACAAGATCTACCCGACAAGGCTAAGCACTGGAGTGAAATGACTAGCACAAATTTAGTCCCCTGGATCATGAACATATAGGCTTTGTCGGTGTACTAGGTATTGGGCCACTAGTACCCCTTACTTGTGCACGGGCAGTTGTAGCCGTCCTCGCGGCAGGGCTTGCCAGGATCAGCTCGAGGTCGATTTAAGTCATCAAGGAAATCATCAAGTCAGAGATATGAGGATCAGCAGATAAGCAAAGCCGGAAATCGAAGGCCAGCTTCCCTGGCAAGATCCTTGCCGGGATGGCTCGTGGAGCCCGGCAAGCCTCGGCGCCCGGCAAGGCTTGGTTCCCAGCAAAGCTTGGCGCCCGGCAAGCCCTGGCGCCCGGCAAGGCTGGGCGCCCGGCGAGATTCTGCCACTGTGCCACCGCTTCGGCACAGTAACGAGCCTGACATTCTGGGTCCTTCTCTGGATGCGTGGCAACGCGCCAGTGGAGGAGAGCTTAAGCGGTGCTGATGGGATGGCCCCTTTTTCCATCCCCAAGAAAGTGAGGACACCTAAACGGACACCTCACGGTGCATTAAATGCGCTTGTCCTAATCCGTCAGGGGTTAGGTATGATACCCTGTAGCTACTTTACACCTCAATGTATGTACATTTTGCCACTGTGGAGACCCCTTTGAGCATATAAAAGGAGGCCCAAGGCAACTGCTACAGAGGAGGAGAACTTCTGGCCCATTCTGCATGCGTAGCTGCTCTTTGAACGCACTGTTCATTGCGAGCGCTCCTGAAGGCTGGGCTCAAGAACATCAATAAGAACACAAAGCAGGAGTAGGGTTTTACGCTGATCAGCGGCCCGAACCTGGGTAAAAACTTCCCGCGTCGATCACTGGTTCTGCTCTTTGCGCATACCTCTTCCCCCGCCGAATCGTAAAGGGATCTCTCGGGATCCCATAGGTGTCGTGCCCCGACATCTTTGGCGCGCCAGGTAGGGGGATTGAGGTTTGCGTGAACCTGATCTGGTGGTCGACGCCCTAGTTCCTTCATCATCTTCATCATCATGCCGCCCAAGAAGAAGAACATCGCGACAACACAACCGTCCGGGTCCGTTTTGCCCGGGCCTTCGCAGACAGGCGATGGTGTGGGTGCAGAAGGAAGAGGACTGGAACCCCCGCGGCGTTCTGGTGACCCAAGCCAAGCGAGCGGTATCGTTCGCAGTGGCAGTGGTAACTTGCGCGCCGCTGGATCTAGAGATGGCGTTGTGTTGCCTACGGGTAGCACAACAAACTCTAGGGATCGAAGAGCGCCTGCTGGAGCTCCCGCGCCGGCGCGAGCCTCGCAACCTGCCCAGGTCGTGCGAGATGAGCGACATCATGGCGCTAGTGGTTCGGGGCGTCCCTACGAAAAGGTTTCTGCGCATAGATCCCAAGATGCGCGGGACCAGCATGCACACCGAGCTGCCGGCGAAGGTGGCGCGCGGTCACGTGACCGTGGCGGTGCTCCTTCTAACTTGGTTAGGAGTCAGAGCACCTCACGCACCTCGCACTTGTCGCCGCCACCTACGCCAGCGGAAGCCTTGGCACGTGCACAGCTGCTCCTCGATTTTCCTCCCGCTCCGGAGAAGATGGAGGAGTGGCGAGCTACTATCCAGAGCCTTATCGGCTTCGCTAACAAGGATGGACCGCAAGAGGCAGGGCCCTCTCAGTGGAGGCCCATCGATCCGACGCGAGCCGGTGCAGAGAAAATCGGAGGTGGTGCAACTACCGTGCACTCTCCTCCGCGGCGTCAGCAGCGGCCGACGACTCAGCAAGTCGACCGCCATGAAGAAGTTTCCACGGCGTCGTCCGATCCACGGATGCGCCGTGATCAGCGTCTGGTTCTCCAGGAACGAGGCAAGGAGGACGCTCGAACAACCATCGAGCGGCGACGGGAAGCACGCTATCAGTCCGATAAGCGCGCGGGGCCAGTTGTCGACGAGCCCGCGCCAGGGAACGTAGGAGACTTGCCTTACGAGGTAGGACCTCCAGCGTTTACCCGTGAGCTGCGGCAAGTCCAGTGGCCCAATCTCCGAACCTTCAAGCCAGAGGTCCCGGAGAAATATGACGGCAAGACCCATCCCTCGGAGTTCCTGAGCATCTACACCATTGCGGTGCAAGCTGCCGGGGGCCGAGATGACAAGATACTTGCCAACTACTTCCCGTTGGTGCTCAAACCCAACGTTAGGTCGTGGTTGATGCATCTGCCGGAGGATTCTATTTCTTACTGGTCAGATCTGTGCCATCAGTTTGTTGGCGCCTTTCTTGGAGGCCACCAAGCTCCTGGCCAAGAAAGTGATTTGCACATCATCCCTCAGAAGGAGGGCGAGTCCCTGCGCAAGTTTATGCAGAGATTCAGCCGGGTGCAGTACAATATTCCTGATGTTCATCCTGCCGCTGTCATTAGCGCGTTCCATCAGAACGTGCGTAACCGCAGGATGCGGGAAGAGCTGGCAAGGAACAAAGTCAGGAGTATCGCCGAGCTTTACACTCTGGCCGACAAGTGCGCTCGAGCTGAAGAGGGGAGGAAACTCCCCGGTGAGGCTGTTGGTGCGACAGGCGACTCGGAAGAAGAAGATGCCGCGGCTCCGTCAAGGAAAGGCCGGCGGCGGAATAGGAAGCGCGGAGGCAAGGCCGTGCTTGCCGTCGAGGAATCCGGCAACCCTGGCACCGCCAAGAAGGCCAAGGTTGGCGACCCCGGCAAGGATCTTGCCGGGTGCCCTTCCTGTCAGGCCTTGGCGGCTGCCGACAAGTCAGAGAACTCCGGCAAGCAGTATTGCAAGATCCATCGCACTAAGGGCCACGATCTCCAGAACTGCCAGCAAGTTGACCAGCTTGCCGAGAAGCAGAAGGCCGAATACGAGAGGCGAGACAAGGAGAAGGCCCAAGATGGTGCTGAGGGGTCCGGCAAGAAATGCGGTGGCCGAGAGGGTCGTCGCGGCAAGGCCAAACAGCAGAAGGATCGGCCTGCTCGGGGCCGAGATAAAGAAGGGGATGATGATGAGGAAGATGACGAGTCCAGTGAGCAGGAATTCCAGAAGGCTACGGAGGCTATGTGCATTGATGGGGGTGCCTCGCTGCATTCTTCCCACCGCCAACTTAAACAGTGGGTGCGGGAGGTTAATGCGGCAGAGCCATCCCCCGATGCATGTAGGCCTCTGAAATGGTCCAGCACGCCTATCATCTTTGACGCCGAGGATCACCCTGATCGCACAACTGCGGTCGGGTGTTTGCCATTGTTGGTTTCCCCGACAATTCGCAACCTCAAGGTGACGAAGATGTTAGTTGACGGCGGGGCCGGCCTAAACGTAATCTCACCAGATGTGCTCACAAAGCTTCAGATTCCCGACGAAGACCTCGAGGAAACGGGTACGTTTCAAGGGGTCAACCCGGGAAGAACCCAGCCTAAGGGCAAGATCACGCTGCCGGTAACATTTGACAGCGAGCTTAACTTCAGGACCGAAAAGGTGGTGTTTGATGTCGCCAAGATCCCCATGTCATACAATGGGATCCTTGGTCGGCCAGCGCTGGCTAAGTTTATGGCGGCATCACACTACGCATACAACGTCTTGAAGATGCCTGGGCCGTTGAGCGTCATCACTATCCATTCCGATAAGAAGGATGCGCTCATCTGTGCCGACCAACTTTACCGGGAAGCAGTTGTAGCACCTGCCATCAAGGCATCTGCTCCTGCCGCTGGAACTCCCGGGGGGAAGAAGAAGACCGGTAGGAACCTTGGCGCCAACTCCGGCAAGCGCACCTCCTCGGAGTGCTGCGCTTCCGTCGAGGACGTGCCAGAGAGTTCCACCAGCAAGAACAAGAAGTCCAAGGCTGTCCCGCCGGAAACCAAGAAGGTGCCTGCCAGGGAGGACGCAACGGGGGGAACTTTCACCATAAGTTCCACCCTAGATGACAAATAGGAAAGCGCGCTCGTTGCTTTCCTGCGGGCGAATGTCGACGTGTTTGCATGGCAACCGTCTGACATCCCTGGCGTTCCCAGGAAAGTGATTGAGCACCACCTTGCTGTCTGCCCTCATGCGCGGCCCGTCAAGCAAAGGGTGAGGAAACAGGCTTTGGAGCGGCAAGAATTCATTGCCGAAGAAATTAAGAAGCTGGAGGCGGCAGGACTGGTCAAAGGAGTGCTTCATCCAACCTGGTTGGCCAATCCGGTTGTAGTGCGGAAAGCGAACGGGAAATGGAGGCTTTGTATCGATTATACAGATATCAATAAAGCTTGTCCAAAAGATCCTTTTCCCTTGCCGCGCATCGACCAGATTGTGGATGCCACCGCTGGTTGTGATCTCCTGTCCTTCCTTGATGCCTATTCAGGGTATCATCAGATTTTTATGGCAAAGGAAGATGAAGAGAAGACCGCCTTTATCACTCCATGTGGTACGTATTGTTTTATACGAATGCCTTTCGGGTTGAAAAGTGCTGGTTCAACATTTGCCAGAGCAATCCAGATTGGTTTTGAGCCACAACTCCATAGAAATATGGAGGCGTATATGGATGATATAGTGGTCAAAACTAAGGATAAAGCAACGCTCATTCAAGACTTAGAAGAAACATTTGCGAACTTGCGCAAGATCAACTTGAAGCTCAATCCTGAGAAGTGCGTGTTCGGTGTTCCTTCCGGCAAGCTCCTCGGATTCTTTGTATCTTGCCGGGGAATCGAAGCTAACCCCGACAAGATCAAAGCCATTGAGCAAATTGAAGCGCCGAGACGCGTCAAGGATGTGCGTCGTCTTGCCGGCTGTGTTGCTGCTCTAAGCAGGTTTATTTCCAAATCTGCTGAGCGCGCCCTGCCCTTCTTCAAAATTTTGAAGAAGGCAGGTCCAATGAAATGGACCCTGGAAGCGGAGGCGGCGCTGCAAGATTTGAAGAAATACCTTTCTTCTCCGCCGACGCTAGTCGCACCTAAACCACAAGAGCCGTTGCTGCTGTATCTGGCGGCAACAAATCAAGTGGTTAGTGCTGCGCTGGTGGCGCAGAGGGAAGCTGATGAGGAGGCAACATCAGCGGCAGGACCGCCAGATGACGTGGCAAGATCTTCCCCGGCAAGGGTTGATCCCGGCAAGACAGGATCTGCGCAAACAGAAGAGCCCGTGCAGAAGAAAAAGGTGGTGCAGCGCCCAGTTTATTTTGTTAGCTCCCTCTTACAAGGGGCTAGGTCAAGATATTCTGGTGTGCAGAAGTTGCTTTTCGGCCTCCTTATGGCCTCGAGAAAGCTGCGCCATTATTTTCAAGCACATGAGATCACCGTCGTCACTCGCTTTCCGTTGCAACGGATTTTGCAAAATCCGGAGGCAACCGGCAGGATCGTGGAGTGGGCGTTGGAGCTGTCCAGCTTTGGTCTTAAGTTTGAAAGTACTTCCACAATTCAGAGCAGGGCCTTGGCGGAGTTCATTGCAGAATGGACCCCGACGCCAGACGAAGAAGTTCAAGAAATAAGTCTCCCCGGCAAGGAAATCGATCAGCAATGGGTTATGTACTTTGACGGGGCTTTTTCGCTGCAAGGCGCCGGTGCGGGTGTGCTGCTTGTCGCACCCACCGGAGAGCACCTCAAGTATGTAGTCCAAATGCATTTTCCCCGGGAGAGTTCAACCAACAACACTGCAGAGTACGAAGGTTTGCTTGCCGGTCTTAGGATCGCGGCAGACCTTGGTATTAAAAAGCTCATTATCAAAGGTGATTCACAGCTTGTCGTCAGGCAGGTCAACAAGAACTATCAAAGCCCATTGATGCAGGCCTACGTAGATGAAGTGAGGAAATTGGAAGAGCGCTTTGACGGTCTCCAAATGGAGCATGTCCCTCGTGCCGAGAATAGCGTTGCTGACGACCTGTCAAAGCGTGCTGCCCTCAAGTTGCCTGTGGAACCAGAAACTTTTGTGCTCCAATTGACTCAACCATCCGTGGCGCCATCGATGCGGCAAGAAAAGAGAAGAAAGTTGAACTCTGGCCAGTACTTCCCGGCAGAGCTCCCCGGAGCCGCCGGCAAGGAAGTTGCCGGGATCGACACGCCTGCCGGGGAACAACAGGCTCCGGCAGGGCCTCAGGCCCTTGCTGTCGAGACAAATGTTCCCCCGGCAGACGAGATGCCTTTAGTCCTAGTTGTCGAGCCTCAGGCTCCAGCATGGGCGCAACACATTGTCCATTTCCTTCAGACAGGTGAACTCCCTGAGGAACAAGAAGAAGCGGAGAGAGTAGCCCGTCGGTCTGTTATGTACAAGTTCGTCGATGACGTCCTATACCGAAAGAGACCAAACGGTGTGAAATTGAAGTGCATTTCTCGGGAGGATGGACTACAGCTGTTGGCAGAGATTCATGGGGGCATATGTGGTTCTCACATAGGGTCAAGAGCGCTTGCTAGAAAAGCATTCCGGCAAGGTTTCTTTTGGCCCACCGCCCTCCAGGATGCGACTGCACTAGTAACCAGGTGTGAAGCGTGCCAGTTTCATTCGAAGAAATTACATCAGCCAGCTCAAGCTCTTCAAACAATCCCTCTCTCCTGGACATTTTCGGTCTGGGGGCTCGACATACTGGGCCCCTTCCCCCGTGCTGCCGGGGGCTTTGAGTACTTGTACGTTGCTATCGACAAGTTCACAAAGTGGCCGGAGGTGGAAGCAGTGAGGAAGGTGACAGCGCAGTCGGCTGTCAAGTTCTTCAAAGGAATTGTTTGCCGTTTCGGTGTGCCTAACAGGATCATCACCGACAACGGCATGCAGTTCACAAGTCGCACCTTCATGCAGTACGTCCAAAACCTTGGCGGCAAGATTTGTTTTGCCTCTGTTGCTCACCCGAGAAGCAACGGCCAAGCGGAGAGGGCCAATGCTGAAGTGCTGCGCGGTCTCAGGACCAGAACTTTTGACAGGCTGAAAAAGTGCGGAAGACGCTGGATTGATGAATTGCCGGCGGTTCTTTGGTCAATCAGAACGACACCAAATTGAGCCACCGGCCAGACGCCCTTCGCTCTAGTGTATGGAGCGGAAGCAGTTCTCCCCACGGAACTCATATACGGATCTCCTCGAGTGCTCGCTTATGATGAGCTTGAGCAAGAGCAACTGCGGCAAGATAACGCTGTGCTCCTTGAGGAGAATCGTCTTCAGGCTGCTGTGCGAGCTGCACGCTACCAGCAAGCTTTGCGCCACTATCATAGCCGCAAAGTTCATGCCCGAAGCCTTGAGGAAGGCGACCTTGTTCTTCGACGGATTCAGTCCGCCAAGAATTCAAACAAGTTGACGCCAAAGTGGGAAGGCCCTTATCGGGTAGTACGAGTCACCAGGCCTGGCGCTGTCCGCCTGGAGACCGAGGATGGCGTTCCAGTGAGTAATTCCTGGAATATCAAACATCTTCGCAAGTTCTATCCATAAGGCGCGGTTGCCGGGGGCTCCCGGCAACCACCTTTTTGTACAAGTCTTGCCGGCAAGGCATGTGATCCTTTGTACAAAGCCAGGTGCAGACCCTGAGCACAGATGAATAAATTTAAGTGTTGTACATTTCCTTATTGATTCTCATGTTCACATTCATATATGCATGTTTGTCTAAGATGATGTATAACACCTGATCCCGGTAAGTTCTAACGAACCGCCAAGGTTTCATCTCTTTATTTTCTCTTCTTTCTTTTTCTTAAAGACAGAAGGATTCCTCGCGTGCACATTTGCCGGGGGGGAAAGGAGACATGAATACCAGTTGGTGACGTTCGGAATCGTATGCTTGCCGGAGGAAGGACAAAGACAGAAAGCTAAGTCTTAAAAACTCGGAGCAAGTTTTTCTTTTATTACCAAGTTAGTTCCTTGGACGATTCCGACCCTTGTATGGAAAATCAGCACGCGAAGGAACCCTTGTTGTAATCAGTTGCGCCCTTATTTTGTTTCGAGTCTGCTCAACGATTTAAGTGGCTGCACTGAGAACGCCAAGGAGTCTTGCCGGCCGCTGCACCTCCGGCAGGCTGCTGAAGTCCCGCACCCAGCGCTCGCAGCAGGTTGCACGCCGGCAAGTTTTTCAGTAAGCGTAGGGTGAACTCCATACATAAAGGAATCAGACAAGGAAAGTAGCTAGCATGAGCCTAAACATAGTTAAATTATATTACATCCATGAGTTGCCGCAGTCCTAACTCGAGACTTAACTATCTTTTACATGAGATGATGGCGGCAAGAATAAAAGGGAAGCACTCAATCCCTGCGCTGGCCTTCGATCCTTTTGATGGAGTCCACCTTCTCAAGGATCGGCGCGATGCACTTCTCAAGCGCCTCAACATTTGCATCCTTTGGCAGGTGGCCGAGTGCGCTGGAGAGGTCGATGCCGGGATTGCTGTGCACCACCTTGAGGAGCACCTTGCGAAGGACGGCCCGGCAAAGCCGGCGAGTCTCGTTCGCCAGTTGGGTCGCCCGGCTGGACTGGAGCGCCCTCAACGCGTTGATGATGCTTTCAAAGAACATCGTCAATCTCGCGCTTGGGGATATTCTTTCCTCGGAAGAATATCTGAAGTTCGACAAGCCCATGGTTGACAGTTCTGCGGTAAGCTTCTCCGCGGCAGCGATGAGACGACCAGTCCAGATCTCCACTCCCTTCTCGTACTCGTTCTGGGCAGCGGCGGCGCTCTTGAGCAGGTTCCTCTCTCCTTGGAGATCCTTGAGTAGAGCCTTCTCACGGGCCCTGCCAGCCTCGAGAGATTTCTGCAGCGTGGTCAGCTTCAGCTCCAGAACCGCAATATCATCAGCCGCAGAGGAGAGCTGCTTGGTCTTGTCGGATAGGGCGACTTGCATCTCCACCAAGGAGTGGAGGGTTTTTTCCCTGTCCCCCTTGAGCGTCGAGAGCTCCTTGCCATGCTCGTCAAGATCTGTCTCCAGCCTCTTTACTTTGTCGCTCAACTCGTTCTTGGCGGCCTCTGCAGCTTCGGCAGCATCGACGGCCTCCTTGAGCTTGCCGGCGTGACTTGCGGTTAGAGCTTCGAGCGCCTCCTTGTGCTTCTGCTCTAGCTCCTGGGTCCGCCGCGCGACAAGATTTTCAATGTCTTCATCCTTGCTGCGAAGCTTGGCGGCGAGCGCCTGCTCACGAGCAGTGAGATCTTCCTCATGAGCATCAAGAGCAACGCGGCGCCCCGTCAGGAGGGCATCTTCGGTAGCAATCCTTTGAACAGCTTCATCATGCGCCTTCTCCATGTCTGATTGCTTCAGGAGGATCTCATTCCACTGCTGGCTCACTTGTTCCCGGCCGGCAACCAACTCTTGGAGGGCCTCGGTGTGCCAGATCTGCATTTGTGCGACGCGCCTTTGGAAATCTGCTTTGGCCGCCTCAACAACTGCCATTCTGGAGTCCATTTTGTCTTTCCGGGCGCGATGGAGAGCCTGGAGTTTGCGGAAGTTCTCTCCCATGGCCTGAAGGAGCTGATCCTCTTCAGATTTGCCGCTGCTAGTGCTAGGATTATCGACAACTTCAAGCCCGGCAGCAGCGATGATTTCTTCGAAAACTTCTCCTTCGGCTAGTGCCCCAGCGCTTGCCGTCCCCGGCAAGTTGATGAACAGGTTCTCGCCAACCTTGAGGTACTTGCTGGATGAGGGGCCTTCAGATGCTGATGGCTGGTCTTCAGTGACCGCCTCACCAGTGACAGGGGGCTCTGTGGCCGGTGTAGCGCCTAGCGCTCCTGTGGCAGGAATGTTATCAGTGCGGTCCTCAGCCTCCCTGTCGCCCCCTTCAGCAGGTTCTTCGGCGGTTTCCTCTTGTGCTGTCTTGGCGGCCTCCCCGTCAAGAGCACCACCAGCCTCGACAACGTCATCCTTGGTGGCCTCGCTGGCAGCGATCCTGTCTGCTTCGGCGCAGGCATCCCTGGCGGTCTCCTCGATCACAACGTCGATGTCCATGTGTTCCATCACAGGGAACTCTGAAGGACGAAGGAGGAAAACAGAATAAGATCAAGGTTGAAGTTTGTAGTGATCAAAGATAAAGAAGTAAGGGAAAAAGAATAACTAGCACTCTGAGGCGATCGAGTACCTGCGTCAGGCTGTCGAGAGGTGGCTTCGCCTCTCCCGGCAACTCCGGTTGCTGGGGGTGGGTTGCCGGAGTCCGTGCTTGTCGGCTCCTCCTCAATCCGGACGGGCTCGTCGGCAGGATCGCTTGCCGGAGATGTGCTTGTGGGCGGAGCGGTCGATGAAGGAGGCACGATGGGGCAATCTTCTCCTTGTTGCCGTTCTTCTCCTGCGAACCCGAAGATATCAGCGACAAGAATGAAAACGTCGGCACCCGCCAGCGGAAGAAGAACAATGAACCTACACTGGGGGCTGTGCTGGGGGCTGCGCTGGGGGCTGCGTTGAGGACTAGACTCCGGGCTCACGATGACGGTCTCTGGCACGCTAGTGGAGCCTGCCGGGGGCTCGTCGCCCGTAGAAGTCCTTGACCTCTTCGCCATCCTCTCCAGCAAGGTTTCTGTGTCACTGCAGAAACAATACAAGTAAGTCAGTAAGACTGATGCAGATTGGAAGGTGGAAGTTGTGACAGGTAATCACTCTTCTTCCTCTCGCTCCGGACTGAAGCCGGAGATGTCGAAGTCGACCTCCGTTGCGGTGTCTGAGTGGGGAGGCGGAGGAGGGGTCCTGGGCCGCTTGGCTGTGACAGGCGCCGGGGTAGCCTCTGGCACGGTTGTGCGAGACCCTCTTGCCGCTCCGGCGGTGGCCACCGGTGTGGGTCTCGCGCGCCGCGCGGGCTGTTGACGAACCCCCTGCCGCGGTCCGATCTTGCCGGCCACTTTCTTGCCGGGGGATTCGCCGCTCGATGTAGGCTGGCTTGCCGGGACGCCCGATGCGGCTTTCCGAAGGACACGCTTTGTCTTCTTCAGGGGCGAGGGCTCTTCTCGCGTCTCCTCTTCGGCCGTGTCGTCGCCGGATGAGCTTTCAGCGACTGCGCCGCCTTCTTCCTCGGCAACCTTGCTCTCCTCGGCAGGTTTTGCCTCCACCACCACCTCTGCATCGCTGGCTTCCCACTCTGTGAAGACAACGCTGCCGGCCTCCGCGGCAAGATTCGCTTCCTCCACTCTGGTAGCAATGTATGCTACCTCCCGATCTGTGGTGGCGCGAATAAGATCTGACTCTTGCCGGACAGGCTTCTCCGTCAGATTGTCAAAGAATTTCTGCGCTTCTTCCTCGCTTGGCTCGACCCAGGTCGGGTCAAGGCCGTGGGCGTTGAACATCGGCAAGAAGGCAATGATCGACCCCAGTGCAGAGTTGTTGCACAAGGGGACGATCCTTGCCGACAGCCGGTGCTTGTCTTCGCGCTGGAATAACTTCTGGCGGAGAGCGCCAAGCTCCATAACAGTCAGGTTGTTGTTTAGCCCGGGTCGCAGCCTCATGACATCCGCTGCGTTCTTATACTCCCAGGCTGGCCTCCCCCTATTCTGCAGAGGGGCGATGCGGTGGCGGAGGAAGTCGAAGCCGATCATCTCCATTGTCAGCCCGGCAGCCTTCAAGCGGAGGATCCTGGTAGTGGCGATTGTGAGCTTCTCGTCTTCTGCGGCGAGATCGCCCCAATCCTTGCCGCAGACCACCTTCTGTCGCCGGGGATGGCAAAAAGGATGAGGATCCGCTTCCTGGATCCAGCACCATTCGGCCCGCCACTCGTCCCACTTTTCGCGGTAAACTCCATCTGGGTATATCTCTTTGTTCCAGGCCCTTGGAATCCAAGCAATAGATCCAGAGAGAGCCTCTCCCTTTTGGATTCGAGGATAGAAATAGTGGCGGAAAAGAGCAGAATTGGGGATCACGCCGGCGAAATTTTCACAAAGATGGGCAAAGATCGACATGCAAAATACGGCATTCGGCGTGAAATCAAGAAGACGGAAGCCGTATGTATACATGATGTCGTTGAAGAAATCGGAAAAAGGTGGACAGAGCCCGCAATAAAAGTACGCAGTGAAGAAGGGGTATCTGTCCGATCCGCCTTTGGAACTAGCACCTGGGATTAGGCGTGTGGCGGGGTGAGCTTGTGTTCCCTTCGCCCACATGCATTGGTATCGTCCCTTCAAGGTTTCGGCGTCGAGCGGCGGAGGGAAGACGGCGAGCCTCTTCCGCATCTTCACCAGTTCGCTTTCTGGAACTTCAGCCTTCGACTCCTTGTCCGTGCCCTTGCCTTTGCTGGCCTTGGGCGGCATGGCGACTGCGGAGATGGAAGCCGGAGGACGGAACGAGCGCGGGAGCAGCGAGCAGAAGGGAAGGAAGGTTTCACTCTGAGCTCGAGCGGAGGAAGGCGATGGCGATGGCCAGATTGGAAAGAAGAGGGGGGTGAATGGGTTTGCGCCTCCACGACTTCTCCTTTTTATGGGGAAGGAGCGGGGCCACCTTGTTTATCCCCCAATATGAATGCGCCTCTGTGGGCGTGAAACAGTTTGCAGCCTTTTTGGCACACTTCCCACATCGCGCGCTCCGTGCGCGTAGTGGGGGCACAGTAAAACAAGATCTTTACGAGCAGTTAATTCCCTGCCACGCGTGCCCGTGCACTATTTGGGCCTAGCCCAACAACGCCTCGCACTCGTGTGTGGCCCAGGCCCGGGGGCTCCTGTCGGTGTACTAAGTATTGGGCCACTAGTACCCCTTACTTGTGCACGGGCAGTTGTAGCCGTCCTCGCGGCAAGGCTTGCCGGGATCAGCTCGAGGTCGATTTAAGTCATCAAGGAAATCATCAAGTCAGAGATCTGAGGATCAGCAGATAAGCAAAGCTGGAAATCGAAGGCCAGCTTCCCCGGCAAGATCCTTGCCGGGATGGCTCGTGGAGCCCGGCAAGCCTCGGCGCCCGGCAAGGCTTGGTTCCCAGCAAAGCTTGGCGCCCGGCAAGCCCTGGCGCCCGGCAAGGCTGGGCGCCCGGCGAGATTCTGCCACTGTGCCACCGCTTCGGCACAGTAACGAGCCTGACATTCTGGGTCCTTCTCTGGATGCGTGGCAACGCGCCAGTGGAGGAGAGCTTAAGCGGTGCTGATGGGATGGCCCCTTTTTCCATCCTCAAGAAAGTGAGGACACCTAAACGGACACCTCACGGTGCATTAAATGCGCTTGTCCTAATCCGTCAGGGGTTAGGTATGATACCCTGTAGCTACTTTACACCTCAATGTATGTACATTTTGCCACTGTGGAGACCCCTTTGAGCATATAAAAGGAGGCCCAAGGCAACTGCTACAGAGGAGGAGAACTTCTGGCCCATTCTGCATGCATAGCTGCTCTTTGAACGCACTGTTCATTGCGAGCGCTCCTGAAGGCTGGGCTCAAGAACATCAATAAGAACACAAAGTAGGAGTAGGGTTTTACGCTGATCAGCGGCCCGAACCTGGGTAAAAACTTCCCGCGTCGATCACTGGTTCTGCTCTTTGCGCATACCTCTCCCCCCGCCGAATCGTAAAGGGATCTCTCGGGATCCCATAGGTGTCGTGCCCCGACAGGCTTATAAACTGAAACTGGCATATCCTTCAAATGATTGCCCAACATTCCAGTCAGTAGCATTGACATCTATTATAGTGCCTCAGTTTAGTCCAATTTATAGAAGGGCAAATGACTCTCCATTGTACTGAACAAAACTAGGGAATACCAATTTTCACATCTATATACAAGTTTCGGCACGTGATTACAACCTTTCTGTAACCAACCCTAATTTTCTCTCTCTAAACAACTACTCCTGAGGTTGAAGGATATACCTTCTTAACTATCCTGGCAGTTTTCTAAAATGTTGTAATTCATTACGCAAGGTATGCTACAGAAGGACAGCAAGGTGAACAAGTCATTTTTTCCCAATTCGTATCATGAAAGCTAATTTCAGATATTAGTCAGGAAGGCACTAATTATTCAGCTTATATACTAAGGTGCTTTTGTTTTTTGCGATTGTATATACTAAGGTGCTTAGAGTATCTACCGCCGGATACACCAAATCCGGCACCTGAAACGCCTGCAGACGCGCCTGGGTGCATACGCATATAGTGATCAATCACATCTTAAATTTTTGTTTTCACAACCGAATACCTCAATTACCATCCTCAAATTCATACGATTACATGCAATATAAAACCTAATTTAAATCTGCGGCGGCACTACGGCCGTGCCCATATCCGCCGGCCGGCTGAGCCCCATGGTGTCACTATTTCCGTGGAAATAGTCCAGTGGTGAAAGAAAGGTCTACGGGGATGGGGGATAGTTCATGGCCAAATTGTTCGCCAAGGTGCTCTCGCTGCGCCTCGCCCTGAGGATGGGGGAGATCATCTCCGCTAACCAAAGCGCGTTTATCGCCGGCCGTTGCGTGCACGACAACTTTCTTCTAGTGTAGAAAACGGCTCGGTTCCTTCACAACTCCAGGACAGCGCGAGTTCTTCTTAAGCTTGACATCGCCAAGGCCTTCGACATGGTTTCCTGGCCCTTTCTCCTCGAAACCCTAGCGCACCTCGGCTTCGGTCGGCGTTGGTGCGAGTGGGTCTCCATCCTCACGTCAACAGCCTCCACCCGAGTCTTGATCAATGGCAACCAGGGGCCACCCATGGATCATGCTTGTGGGCTGCGCCAGGGCGATCCGGTCTCGCCCATGCTTTTTGCCATCGTCATTGACACCCGAAACTCACTCCTCCAGCACGCCGTGTCTGTCGGCATGCTGCGACGACTCATGGCGAGGCATGCAGCCTCTAGCATCTCGCTCTTCGCTGATGACGTAGTCTTCTTCTGCCACCCGGACCCAACTAAGCTTGCTACCATCCGCGAGCTCTTGCAGGTGTTCGGTGACGCCTCTGGCCTGCGCACCAATTTCGCCAGGTGTTCGGCATCTACAATCCGGTGCACGACCGAGGTCGACACCGCGATCGCCTCGGAGCTTTCCTGCGCCATCAAAAACTTCCCCATTCCTTACCTTGGTTTGCCGATCACCATCCGCAAGTGCCACGCCTCCGTGCTGTTTCCTCTGGTTGACAGGCTCACCAAGAAGCTCGCTACATGGAAAGCTTCCCTCCTATCACGCGCAGAGCGGCTTGCCCTGGTGCGCCACATGCTCACCGCCATGCCAGTCCATATCCTCCTCGCAATGGTCTTAAACCCCACGATCCTCAAAAGAATCACAACGGTGGTTCGTGATTTCCTTTGGCATGGTCGCAAGGACGCCAAGCATGGCTGCTGCTTTGTCAGCTGGCCTAAGCTCTCCCGCCCGCTCAAGTATGGTGGCTTCGTGGTGCGTGATCTCCACCGCACAAGCATTGCCTTGCGCGCCCGCTGGCTCTGGCTTCAGGCCACTGACCCGGATCACCCCTGGAGCCATCTTTAGCTCCCGAATGATGAGGAAACAAGCCAGTTTTTCTGCGCATCCACCACTTGGGCCATCGGGGACGATAAAACATGCCGCTTCTGGATTGATCACTGGATCGAGGGCTCTTTAGTTGCCGAGATCGCCCCAGCCCTGCTTCCCCTCGTCCCACGCCGACGGCACCGCCAGCGTATGGTCTGCGATGCTCTCCAGAACTTGTTATGGATCTGGGACATTCACGGAGCCCTGGACCCCGCCGCCGCCATCGAGTACGTCGACCTCTGGCGGCGGATCCAGTGGATCCAGCTCTCCGCCGAACCAGACAGAATCACATGGAAGTGGACCGAGAGCGGCATGTACACGGCCAATTCCGCTTACAAGGCCTTGTTCCACGAATCGACCACCACCCCCACTGGCGTCTTATCTGGCGATCGTGGGCGCCGACGGAAGCCAACTTCTTCCTCTGGCTTGCCTCCATGGACCGCTGCTGGACTGTCGAGCGCCGCACTCGCCATGGCCTACCCCATGACCCACTCTGCAAGCTCTGTACCCAGGAGCCGGAGACCCTGGATCACCTACTCGACCAGTGCGTCTTCTCCATGATAACTTGGCATGAGATCCTCTCTTGGTGTCGCCTACCAGTACCCACTCCGAGCCTGACCGATGGCTTCTTCACCTGGTGGTCCATGATCAACAGCTCCGCTCCGGCACACCTCTGCAAGGGGACAAATTCCCTCGTCGCCCTCACTGCCTAGTCCATCTGGAAACACCGAAACACTGCCATGTTTGACAATACTCGACCATCGAACAATGATCTTGCTCGCACAATCAAAGAGGAAGCTCGCCTGTGGGCTCGTGCAGGACACTACTAGGAGAAAGCCTACTAGTAGCGCTTGAAATACCTATAGCAGTAGTGCTGGGTCCAGCGCTACTGCTAACGCGCTACAGCTAAGTTGTAGCAGTAGCGCTGGTCAGGGCAGCGCTACTGCTAACTATCTGTAGCGCTGCAGAAAGGCAAGCGCTGCTGCTGCTAGTATTCCTGCTTTCAAAGATTTATACCCCCTCTACATATTTGTGATGTATTTGTACAGGCTCTATACAGTAGTTTCATCAGATCATAATAAACATACACTATTCTCATCATATCATACACATACAGTAGTCTCGTCATACCATCATCATCATCATCATCATCATCATTCAACACAAATATCATCACATCTCGAAAATAGCGATACACAAGTCATGTCATGTCTCAAATAAATGCAACTGCATGGTCATGGCACACACACAAGTTTCATCATCTCTATCTAAACAATGATGTAGAAGATAAGAGCGATCAGCATGAGCAAGAGCGCGACTATGTAGTACTTCTTGAGGCACCGGCGATTTCGCTCCTGCTCTTGCGGGAGTGTCCACCTCAAGTAACTACTTTCCGCTTCGGCTCTGCTGTCGAACCCTCTGTGGCTAGCACCCGGGTACTTGTCCACCTGGTCCTGAGCGTCTGGCCAGTGGTCGTACACTCCCGGAACCCTCCCAACGAACACGGCGTAGTAGTCCTTCACCATCTCTGATCTATGTACCTGCATCGTCAGTTGATGAATTGAACGATAATATGCAACATAATGTACTTAAGAAAACAAAGAGGCATAATTAGCAAAATACAAGCAACCTATAGTAAACATAAATAACGAAGTTCCTCATACCCAAACTAATTAACTAGAGCGATCTACGCTAGTTCAGGACCACGGTTTAATTACATCACATAGTTTCGCCGTGCATAAATTCAAAGTTTTGCCATAGAAAGATAGTAGTGACACATTGTCATCGACAATCAGTCCTCCATGTCGGTGGTCCAATCTTCATAGTCAGGGAGGAAGCACCCGAGCTTCTTAAAAGGCTTCAGGTCCAGACGCTGAGCGAGTAGCAGTGCTCGGACATCATCCCGTGTGATTGGCCCATGGTAGAACATCCCTGTTGGTTCGAGGACCTACTTCATGATCACTTGGGCAAGTTCACACTGTACGTGATAAAACTCAGCTCGGATTCGATGATCCGGTGTATTTCCTATGCTTGTGGCCCAGTTGACAATCTCGGCATCGTTGGTAGTAGTTGACATGCGAAGGCATTGATTATCCCTTCTGTACTCGATCAGGTGATGCATGAGGTAGAATCCATCAGCCTTACTGGTGTACGGTTGCTGGATGCAGCAGAAGTCGGTCTTATGGCTGAAAGCCAGCCCATTCTTCCTGTGCTTTTTCACCTTCATATATCCACCAGACAGGCTAAAGGTGAACAGGGCACTATTGAGAACACTCTTTATGTGCGTGTAATCCTTTTTCTTGATGTTCTTCGATGAGTCCAAGTACATAGCATGGGAGTATTTTGGGTACAGAACGACGAGGACGGTGCCCCCCCCCCCCCCGCTGCGCAAATTAAGTACACCTTAAATTAGCCTCTATGCTTGCAAAGGAATGATTAAAACTTACGAAAGGATATGCGCGGATGACTTACGTGGGATGATAAGGCAGGAGAATCGCTTCCTTGTCCTTATTAGCGATCATGAAGTCGCTGATATACTTGCTCGCATAGTCACGGTGCTCTTTGAAGACCGCCAAGAAGCGCTCATGCATATAGTACGGGTCCGCGACGCAGATATATTTTATGTTCTCGATCCTGATGAAGTAGTTGAGATACAGCGCATACATGCGGATGAACTGGAAATCCAGCTTGGTCATGTGGAACATGTTGTAGATGTAGTCAAATCGCAGGATGAACTTATCCGCGGGCCATCTCTCGACGTACAACTTCCCACCCGGCACCTGAGCCGTGTAAAGCCGGTATCCTGGTTTTTCCGAGATGAGAAGGCTTTTCTCTCTGGCCTGCACATCGTCATGGAGTCTCCTTAGATCATTGTTCAGTATGTGCTCTAGCGCTTTCGTAGGTAGGATCGGGTCGCCGGCGACATGGAAATGCTTCGCACCTTCGACAGGTATTCTGTCTACCACCCGAGGCTTCAGAGGCGGCTGGCTGCTTGAAGCAGCTCTGGCGCCTTTAGAGCCTTTCCTGTCCGGTCTCCTCCTTTGCTTCTTGGCGGGTGGCGGTAGTGAGCCCACCATACCTTCCCTAACCACCACCCCCAGTGTCGTCGGGCTAATCAGTGGATGGCCCTCGGGTTGTTGCTGGGTAGAGGCGGCATCTGGAGGCGTCTCCTTCAAGGATCGCTTGAAGAGAGACTTTTTGCATTCCGCCTTAGGACATTCCGGCTCCGGCAAATCAGGCAGCATCAAGTCATCATCTCCATGATCGTAGCCTGAGTCTTCGTCGTCCTGAGCCATCAATCCTCCATCATCATAGGCGGTATTGAAATACTTGTCTGGGTTATCATCATCCTCCTCCATGTCATCATCAGCATTTGCTTCTTTGACAACGGGGGCGACGTCATCTGGCACTAATGGAGGCTCTCCCTCGCGTCGTTCGCTATCACCCGCCACGACAGGTGCAGGTAATTTGGTAGGTGGGGTGGTGTTCATACCTTCTTGAGAAACTGTCGTTGGTGTGATACTGGGCGCCTCGACACAAAGAAGAGTCTTCGGCCAAGGCAAGAACCAGCTCTTGCATGCGCCAATCCTCTTAGGGGTCTCCTCGTCATCGACTGGTACCGGAGGAGGCAAATCCTCGAAGCCCGCTAAGACACTGGCCACGTTAACCATGAAGACGCCATCGGGCATCTCTCGGTTGTGGAACATGCGGTTTTTCGGCTTCACGATCGTTGCCTTTCCCACGGCCACCTTTTGGCCCTTGATGTCCTAGAGTAGGGTGCACGGGGTATCGTCGGCCTACGAAGAAGACATGTCTGCGACGTCAAACATCCAAAAGGCAACTGAAATGGAAGACTATAGACATGCTGGTGAAAAGGGTATGACGCGTAATTACCGTGAGGGCGTCTAGCTCAGCCATAGACTAAGGCCCGCCGAGCATGCCAGAGACGGAGGTCGGGCTGCTATGAACAGGAGCAGGACCTTTTGCGGTTGCTTGAGCAGGTGCTGGTGCTGTGATGTTCACCGAATTGCTCCCGACGTAGCTGGGAAGGGGAAAGTCCTCTGGCCCTTTATTTGGATTGCTCTTCGACCAATTGATAATTGCTGGAATCAAGCTGGCCACCGCGTCATTAACCGCTGCATTGACTACCCCAAGCAGCTCTTCTTTGGTCTCAGCTTTGGTCTTATTGACCGCAATCACGACCTTCTCGTCGATGGTCTGCTGAGTGACCAACCGTCTCTTCCTTCTTTCCTCTGGCTCCTCGCGGTAGCATGTCTTCCATGAGGCGCCATCTCCGATGCCGTGCACACGTCCATAGGACGGCGGTTTGTCCTCCGGGACCTTTTTCAGTATGTTTAGGGCCCGGTTGAATGGTGTGTCCCAATTGGGCCTCGACGACGACTATGATGACTCGTCGCTTTCGACTGCCTTTTGGTGCTGCTCTTTCTGCAAAAGGAACGTGGATGGTTTACTAATGTGACAAAACTTGTAGTCGAATTGGTTGGAAGCTAATATGATAATGTGGTAATATAACAATTACCAGAAGTCTCATGAACTCCCTCGTGTTCGGGTCCGTGTAAAAGATCTTTTTGACGCAGTCCCACTTGTACCGGGCCCTGATCCATTCACGCTCCAGCGGGTCGGTGAACTCCGCCAAGGGGTCTGGGATTCCGTGACTTTCACGTTCGGCGTCCTCCTTGGCCCATACGTGCCTCTTCCCCTCGTAACCACGGCTTCCGAGGCGGTGGGAAGGCGTGTTCCTGGCCTGGAGCGCCTTCATTTTCTCCGACCTTGCCTTCACTTCTTCTTTAGCGCAAGTCTCCTTGAATTTTTCTAAGTCCTCTTCCTTTATTCATGGATTATCAGCATGAATCTTGGACCACGGTTCATTCTTCGCAATCGCTTTTTTCACCCGAACTTTCCAGGCGGACAAGTCGTTGGTGAACGTCACCATCGCCTTGTCATTTATCTTTGTCATGGCATCGTCGTCCCACGGTTCTTTGCTTTCATCCCGGCCGGGGAACAGGAACCAATTGTGCAACTTCTTTAGGAGCATATTCTTCATATATGGTATCTTCTTCAACTTCTCGTCGTTGATGTTGGCGGTTTCCCTGAGGATGCATCCTAGTTGATTGCCCCAGCACGAGCGCACTTCCTCCGGCGCCGTTGGCTCTAATTTCTTGGGGTGCATCTCCGTGACCACAATTTGTCCGATGCCGAGCTCGTTTGGTCTTCATGACCTCTTCTGCTTTGGTGCTTTACCGGCTACGACAGCATCGTTGCCGGTCTCGGAGGTGGTGTCGGTGCCGGTGCTGGTGCCGGTGTCTGTGTCGGTGTCGGGGTTGGTGCCACTGCCGCCACCATGCACCCCCATCTGGTGTTCGTCCAGGTAATCGAAATAATGATTTGCTGCCTCGATGGGGTCATCTTTGAGGCGAGCAGAACCCTCGGCTTCGGCGTGGCTAGACATGTTTCCTATTCAACAATTGTAAATAAAAGATATAATGAAGAGAAAAAAGGGGCCTATATTTGGTCAGAATGTTGATTCATTCCCCTTCAGGCAAATCCCGGGCACTCCATATGTCCTAGTTTCTAGCACAAGTCATGCCGAAAATCACGGAAATTTTCGGTATGACCTTTGCTAAAAAGTGGACATATGGAGCGCCTGAAATTTGCCGGAACGGAAATGAATCAACATTCCGGCAAAACATAGGCCACTCGGATATTCTTTGACATTCAACCAACATTGCAAAATCATATAACATCAATGACATATATCATTTGCAAAATATATCATTCAAGCAAGTACATAGAGTGAAATGACCTCACTAAACATTGCAAAATAGTGGTCTTTTCAAAAACCAAAAACCTTTGCAAAATGACCTCACTAAACATTTGCTATTATATATACCTACAAAAATTCTTAAATGCTCTCTCTCTGCTACTGCCCTAACCAACTAAATTGCCCTATAAACTAATTTGCTACTATTTTTTTTCCTAAATGATCTCTCTCTCGCTCTCTGCTACTGCCCTAAACTAATTTGCTACTGCCCTACCACAGGGCATATCATGCTCCTAAAACATCATCTAGGGTTTTATATCATGCTCCTAAAAATTTGCTACTATTTTTTAGTGCAATTTGCTACTGTTTTTTAGTTTAGTGCATTTTTGCAGCTAGGCAATTTGCTACTGTTTTTTATTTATAGTTAAAAAAGTCCACTGTTTTATTTATAGCTAAAAAAGTCCACTAATTTTGCAATTTTAGGAAGCTACTATTTTTGATAAATTGCCTAGCTACAAATAATTTGCTCCTGTTTTTTATAGCTAATTTAGCTAAATTTGCTAAATTTGGTACTGCCCTAAAATACACATGATGATTTTGACTATCTAGAATCCTATGAACTTGAATCAATGTTTTGTTATGTCTATTTCCATAACAATCTTTAGTTAACAGTAGCTAGGGTTCATCTGTCCTAATTTTGCTAACAGTAGCTAGGGTTCATCATATACCTGGGCAAACTTCGGGCCGGGCCGGGCCTGACCAAGCCCGAGGCAAAAAAACCCAGGGCCGGGCCCGGCCCGGCCCGGGCGTCGGGCCTAGTTTTCAGGCCCAAGCCCGGCCCATCACTGCAAAAGCCTGCCGGGCCTCGGGCCTCGGGCCGAGCCTCTTCGTTAAATGGCAGATATGGCGGGCCCGGGCCCGGCCCGGCCCGGCCATCGGGCCTAGATCTCAGGCCCAGGCCCGGCCTATGGGCAAGGTCGGGCCGGGCTGGGCTTTTTCTGACCGGGCCGGGCCGTCCAGGCCGGGTAGCCCATGGCCAGGTCTGGCTCATCACACACACAGAGAGAGAGAGAGAGAGAGAGGAGGGCAGGGGAGAGGAGAGGGAGAGGCTTACGGGCTCGGGCGGTCGGCGGCGAGGGCGGGCAGGGAAGAGGGCGGCGGCGGCGGTGAGGTCGAGGGCGGGTAGGGGAGAGGGCGGCGGCGTCGAGGTCGAGGGCGGGCCCGCGCGACGACGGTGATGTCGAGGGAGGGCTCGGGCGATGGCGGGCAGGGGCGACGGCCGGCACGGCGATAGAGTGGGGGGAGAGGTTGGAGGAGAGGGGGGAAATGACTTGGTGAAATTTTGAGCCCGCGCGCGGGGGGGGGGGGGGGGGGTGGGGGGGGGGGGATAACTCAAAATAGCAGCAGCGCTGCACTGGGAACCAGCGCTACTGCTAACTTAGCTATAGCGCTGGATCCTAAACCAGCGCTACTACTAACTATTCCAATTTTTATTTTTTAATTCTAAATTACAAATAGCAGTTGCGCTGGATTAGGGTCCAGCGCTATAGCTAAGTTAGCTATAGCGCTTGTTCCCAAACCAGCGCTACCGCTATTTTCCTTTTCTAGTTTTTAGTTTTCTTTTCTTTTTATTATTTTCCTTTTCTAGTTTTTAGTTTTTTTTCTTTTTATTATTTTCCTTTTCTTTTCTGTTTACTTTCCTTTTCCTTTTGTATTGCTTTCTCCCTTTTGTTTTTGTTTTTTCTTTCTCCCGATGACGGTGTCTCCCTCCCACACTGCGCGAATATCACCGGAATCATGCATACACTGACCGATAATGGTTACTTAAGTGTGTACACAAAATAGATACATATATATAAATGATGGTTTCTCAGCTGCGTCGACGACGTTTCACATTGAGCTTCTTCCCTTTCTTGTTCGTTGCCGAATAATTGAGCCCCTCCTTGTGACTTTTCCGGAACCATGGAGTACGATCTTTCTTAGGTAATGTAGTATTGATTCTTCTTTTCACGATTGCTTCATCGTCATCGTCATCTTCCCTCATCGGGTTGCCGTATTGGTCATAGTCTTCCTCGTTGGCGACTCCATCCATTCCGACGATGCTCCTTTAGCCTCTCCTCACGACAACACGGCTGGGATTGGTCGGGTCGGTTATGAAGAAGCATTGTGTCACGTGCTTAGCGTGTACCCATGGCTCATTTTTGGCGATGAAGTTAACGTTCACGGTAGTGCTCTTCGCGTCGGGTATAGACATGTTAGTGAAATACTTGTTTTCTCTTACTATGTCCTTAGCCCATCTGACATGGAACATCGTCGCATCGTGCATTCCAGCATAGTCAAGCTCCCAGATCTCTTCGACCCTTCCGTAGAATCTTTCAGTTGTGCCGTTGGCATCGGTCATGCATTCAATTGTCACCCCGGAGTTCTGGTAATCACTGTCCATGTCTTTGGCCTCCGTGTAGAACGTGTACCCGTTGATATCATATGACTGATGGGTTGCGAGTTTGGGCGCGGGGCCATGTGCTAAGGCGTGTATGAGCAATCCGTCCGAACTCCCCTCTTCCGGGGGATTTTCAAGAACTTGCTCTTTGAACCAACGCAAGAAAGTGGCGTTGTGCTCTACAATAACTTCGTCGTCCGTCTTGAGCATCCCCTTATCACGGTACTTCTTTGCGATGGTTTCTTTGTGCCGTGCCACATAATCATCTACCACATCTAGGTGTTGTAGCACTACTAAGTTAGCCCTGTCAAAGTCGTTCCGTCGATCCGAGTAGTCCACGTGCAATTCCCTCCGGCCATTGTGATGACCTTCTCCTCCGAGCCGCCCATCGTGCTTCTTGACGGGCAAACCAACAACAGGGTCTCCGATGCCTATATAATTCTCGCAAAAGGAGATGCACTCATGCGTCAGATACCCCTGGACGATGCTCCCATCGGGACGGGACATGTTACGAACGAATCCTTTGATGACCCCATTCATCCTCTCGAACGGCATCATGCTGTGAAGGAATGTCGGCCCGAGGTCGATGATGTCATCCACGATGTGGACACACAGATGCACCATGACATCAAAGAACGCGGGCGGGAAGTACATCTCAAGCTCTCATAGTATGACAACGATCTCTTCCTGTAGCCTTCGGAGCTGCTTCACACTTATGGACTTTTGAGAGATAACGTCGAATAAGTTGCAGAGACCAGTAAGCGTGTCACGGACGTGCTTGTCCATTATCCCTCTAATGGCAACCGGGAGTATCTGCGTCATCATCACGTGACAGTCATGAGACTTCATCCCGCTGAACCTTTTCTTCTTGGTGTCTAGAAATCTGCTTATCTTCCCACAGTAACCGGAACTGACTTTGATTCCCATAAGGCACTTGATGAATTGATCGATCTCCTTCGCACTTAAGGTGAAGCAAGAAGGGGGGCAATAATTCTCCTCCTTCTTGTTGACTTTTCTGCCCCTTTCCCCCTCCTCCGTCTCCGTCTCCTCCGTCGACTTTTTACGGTGGAGATCTTTCCTGATCTTCAAACCTTCCAAGTCTTTCCTTGCCTTCGGCCCATCCTTGGTCTTCTCTGGCATGTTCATCAGTGTGCCAAGCAAGCTCTCGAGGACATTCTTCGTGATATGCATTTGATCAAGGCAATGAGGCGTGTCGTGATTGGGCCAGTACTCCAAGTCCCAGAAAACAGACCTCATTTTCCATACCTTCAGCAGCGGCTCTGGTGCCTTTTTCATCTTTCCCGGCATGGGGCACTGTTCCCAGTTTTTCAATAGCTCGTTGATTTCGGTGCCGCTCCTCTTACGTGGAGGTCCTCGATGCTCAGCCAATCCATTGAATAGATCTCCACGCTTTCTCCACGGGTCATCCTTCTCGAGCCATCTACGATGCCCCATGTACACGATTTTCCCGGATCCGCCAACTTTCATTGACGTAAGCTGCTAAGACGTTGTATCATCCATGCACCTCGTGCATCCGCAGTATCCGTGGCACACCTGGCCTGAGGTGTACCTGTAACCAAGATAGTCGTGCACCGTCATCATCAGCGTGGCTCTCATATGGAAATACTCTCCTTTGCTGGCGTCCCATGTCCATGCTGGTGTTTTCCATAACGTGTCTAGCTCCTCTTTCAGAAGCCCCATATACAGGTTAATATTATTTCTCGGTTGTTTCGGCCCTTGAATCATCATGCTCATGTGTATGTACTTTGTCTTCATGCACTTCCATGGGGGGAGGTTGTACATCCATACAAAGATGGGCCATGTGCTGTGGTTGGTGTTCTGGTTTCCAAATGGATTCATGCCATCGGTACTCGCACCAAGCACGATGTTCCTTGGATGTTCTGCAGCAAATCCATATACGGCGTTGAATGATCTCCACTGGCTACCATCTACGAGGTGTCTCAGCTTTGGATCATCTCCATCGTCGGGCTTCTTCCTCTCCGCGTGCCAGCGCATGAGCTTTGCTTCCTTAGGATCTACGAAATACCGCTGCAGACGGGGAGTGATTGGAAAGTACCATACAACTTTCTGAGGAGCTTTCTTTCCTGCCTTCTTGTATCGAGAAGCATTGCACACTGGACAGCTGGTTTTTTCCGCGTGCTCCCCTCGATAAATGATGCAATCATTGATGCATGCGTGGTACCTAATGTGCGGCAAATCAAAAGGGCAAACGATTTTCTTGGCCTCCTCGACACTAGTAGGACACAGGTTCCCCGCGGGAAGAACTTTATTATGTAGATACTTCAAATGCTCATCGAGGCTTTTGTCTGTCCATTTGTTTTTGGCCTTCGTCTTTAGAAGTTCGAGTGTGAAACTCGAGCGGGTCACCTCGGGATCGCAACCGTCATACAATGGAGTCTTCGAGTCTACTTCAAGTTGCGCCAGCTTGGCCTCCTCTCTAGAAGCTGCTCTCTCGCTAGTCGTACTCTTGCGAAGGAGGTCTCGAACATGAGGGTCCTGCACGACTGCACTTAGTAGCGTCGAAGACTGCGGCGTGACCGCCGCCTCTTCTCCGCCATGTCCGGACTCTTCTTCGCCGTGTCCGGAATCTTCTCCGCCGCCGTCATTTCCGGACTCTTCCCCTCCGCCATGTCCGGCGCCATCGTCTTCGTGTCGATCGGTCATCTCTTTGTCTAGCCCCATGTCGTTATTCCCTGCCATGTGGACGTCCTCATCATCATCATCATCTTCACTTATCCATCGAGTATAGCCACCCATGAAACCATTCATCAGCAGGTGCGCCTTCAAACTGCCACGATCAAAAGGGTCCAAAAGGACTCCTTCTTTGCATCTTGTACACGGACATCTAATCCTAGTCCGATTATCTGCATACATGTCCATCACCGCGGATTGCATGTATCGCTCCACCTTCCATCCACTCACCTTCATGACCGACTGCACGGTATAACAAGCAAAAGGGTTATAAAGAAAATGCATGCATGCATCAAAGTCATATAAACATTTGGCATGGCCTTGCCTAAAAATAGGACATATCGAGTTTGCTCGCAATTCACCAAAACGGAAATAAATCGACATTTCAGCAAAACATAAGCAACTCGGGGGCATGTCACTCGGACAAATCTCTCCATATCCCAAACACACATATTACCCATTCTTGAAATGCACAACTTTTTACTTACCTATCTCCCGAGAGATCGAGACCGAGCATGGTTAGATGAGGCCTTTCGCTACCTATAGGGATCGAAAGTGTGGATGGCTAAATAGCTAGCTAGATCTAGTTGTTGGGGAGTATGAGAGATGACTCTAGCTAACTAATGGAGAGGGAGTTATGGTGGAGGGGGGCATTAATGGGGAGAGAAAAGAGGTAGGAGGAAGAGAGAGAGATGTGAAGGCCATTTATGGAGGAGAGTTATGGTGGAGGGGGGCATTAATGGGGAGAGAAGAGAGGTAGGAGGAAGAGAGAAGAAGGGCAACAATGGTGGAGAGGGGAGAGGGGAAAGGAGGGGGAGAGAGGGCAAAGGGGGGAAGGAGGGGAAGAGGTGGGTGAAAAGGTGGCACCAGCCGCAACTAGCAGTAGCGCTGTTTCACAGAAAGCGCTGCTGCTATGGTACTTAGTAGTAGCGCTTTTCCTGGAAAGCGCTACTATTAAGTGGGGCCCATTATCAGTAACGCTGCTATCAAATAAAGCGCTACTGCTAAAATCTTAGTAGTAGCGCTGTATTCTGGACAGCGCTGCTACTACAGCTAGCGTCGATGGCCTCGTCTGGTCCCACTTAGTAGTAGCGCTTTTTTATTTTCCAGCGCTACTGCTAAAGAGTTACTAGTAGCGCTGCCCTAGAACAGCGCTACTGCTAATTAGTAGCAGCGTTTGCTACTTTCCAGCGCTACTACTGATGTCCTACCTACAAGCATTTCCCTAATAGTGGGAGCAACTAGGCTCGGATCAATTATTCATGTAACCTGAGAATGTGTGTACTGAGGCTGAGTATCCTCCTCTCTGCTCTCCTGGCACTCTTCGGGATGCCGTAGCGCGTACGCCCCCGAGAGCTGCACCCTGTACTTTCACCCCCTCCCCCCTATCAATGAAATGATACGCAACAATGCGTATTCACCAAAAAAGAAAGGTCTACACGGTACGTTTCTTCTCAGGCCTTATCTGTAAAAGATCTTTTGGAATGAGAGTTTCGCTTCGGTACAACCCCTCGCAAAACGTATAAAGGGCAGTATGGACCTTTGATAATTTATATCTACTTTTGTACTTACATATACGCCGGGCAGAACCCGCGACCACTTACAAAACAAAGTGCGTCCAGAACCACCAGGACAGCATGTCTGCCGTGAACGACGTAAAGCTATAAACTTTAAGTAACGCATGGGCTGGGAATTCTAAAAAGATTTTAGGAACTCTTTGCGAACCGGTCTTTTTTCCATAGTTTCCTTTTATTTATTTATTTATTTTCGTTTCAATGTTACGTTTCTCCTTTCTTTTTCAAAAAATGGCTGCGCTTTCAAAATGCTGTTCAAAACTTCAAAATGTTTGTTATTTTCAAATTTTGTTCATAAATTTAAAATATTCGGATTTGACAAAAATTGTAAGGTAATTTAAAAAAAATTTGTGTTTTTCAAAATTTGTTCATAATGTCAAAACGCGAATAATTGTTTGAAAAGCACGAACAAAATTGTGAAGTTAAACATTTTCGGAGAACACAAACAAAATTTAAATTTCAAAACATTTTTCAGAAATGCGAACAAAAAATTGAAAAAAAAGTGTTCTAAATTTTCCCTGACATTTTTTGAACTTCTATTTTTTTTAAATGGTAACATTTTTTAAATTCCAAACAAAGTTCAATAGGCGCCCGACAGGAGCAATGCCGTCGCTTAGTTGGGCAAGGCCTAAGTTTTTTTTTCTTTTCTATTTTTTCATCTTTTTTCTTTTCTTTTTTGTTAATTTATTTTAAATTATGATTTTAAGTTCTTTTTCCTTTAAATATTTATTAAATGCTTTAAAAAATGCATTTGTTGCTTTCAATTTTATCATCTTGCATTTATTAGTTATGTTAAAAACCTAAAATGACACTATTAAGTACCTAAATAAATTATGATTTTAAGTACTTTTTTCCTTCAAACCTAGCATGGATGCGTACTCGGACACACTACATTGAACATGGTGTTCTTTTGCACATTCTTGAAATGACCCCAACTTTTGCCAGCAGGTAGCATGCCCATGGTAGGCATCCATGGCCCCAATATATTTTTCATGGCCTTGTATGACCAATTCAAGGCACCAAGCGAAGTTGCTTGGGTTTTCGACAAGTTTTGCATTTCTACATTTTTCTCGGTTAAAAAAGGTCGATAAATGGCTAAATGTGTCGCAACTTGCATACGGTGTCGGAAGTCATTCAAACCTGCCATGGATGCCTACCATGGGCATGTCCACCTAGTGGTAAAAGTTGGGGCAATTTCAAGGATATCCACAAAAGCATCATGTTCCACGAAGGGTGTTCAGGTTCGCCAGAAGGGTCCGTCTAAGAGCACGTTGTTTTTCGACATCCTTGAAATGACCCTAATTTTTTTCATGGTCTTGTATGACGAATTCAAGGCACCATGACAAGTAGTTTTGGTTTTTGACAAGTTTTGTATTTTTCTGGAGTTTTCTCGGTCAGAAAATGCAGAAAAAAGGTTGGACGTGTCGCAACTTACTGATACGTCTCCAATGTATCTATAATTTTTTTATTGTTCCATGTTATTATATTATCAATCTTGGATGTTTTATATGCATTAATATGCTATTTTATATCATTTTTTGGACTAACCTATTAACCTAGTGCGAAGTGCCAGTTACTGTTTTTTCCCTTGTTTTTGCCTTTACAGAAAATCAATATCAAACGGAGTCCAAATGGAACGAAAGTTTTTGATGATTCTTCTTGGACCACAAGACACCCAGGAACCTTCGGGAGGAGGTCAGAGGGGCCACAGATTGGCGACAAGCTCGGAGGGCGCGCCCTAGGGGGGGTGCACCTCCCAGGCTTGTGGGCCCCCTATGGCACCTCTAACCCTAATTCTTCTTCTATAAATACCCAAATATTCCCCGTAGACCAAGGGGCACACCAAAAATACTTTTCCACGCCGCAAGTTTTTGTTCTCGCGAGATCCCATCTGGAGGCCTTTTCTGGTACTCTGTCGGAGGGGGATTCGACCACGGAGGGATTCTACATCAACCTTACTGCCCTTCTGATGATGTGTGAGTAGTTTACCACAGACCTGCGGGTCCATAGCTAGTAGCTAGATGGCTTCTTCTCTCTCTTTGGTCTTCAATACAATGTTCTCCTCGATGTTCTCGGAGATCTATTCGATGTAATCTTGTTTTGCCGTGTGTTTGTTGAGATCCGATGAATTGTGGGTTTATGATCAGATTATCTAGGAATATTATTTGAGTCTTCTCTGAACTCTTTTATGCATGATTAAGATAGGTTTGTATTTCTCTCCAATCTATGGATTTGGTTTGGCCAACTAGATTGATTTTTCTTGCCATGGGAGAGGTGCTTTGTAATGGGTTCAATCTCGCGGTGCTTACTCCCAGTGACAAAAGGGGACATGACACGTATTTGTATTATTGCCATTAAGGATAAAAACATGGGGTTTGTTCATATTGATTGGAACTATCCCTCTACATCATGTCATCTTGCTTAAGGCGTTACTCCGTTCTTGTTAACTTAATACATTAGATGCATGCTGGATAGCGGTCGATGTGTGGAGTAATAGTCGTAGATGCAGGCAGGAGTCGGTCTACTTGTCATGGATGTGATGCCTATATTCATGATCATTGCCTTAGATATCGTCATAACTATGCGCTTTTTCTATCGATTACTCAACAGTAATTTGTTTATGCACCGTATGCTTTCTTTCAAGAGAGAAGCCTCTGATAACCCACAAGTATAGGAGAGCGCAACTGTTTTCGAGGGTAGAGTATTCAACCCAAATTTATTGATTCGACACAAGGGAGCCAAAGAATATTCGCAAGTATTAGCAATTGAGTTATCAATTCAACCACACCTGAAAGACTTAATATCTGCAGCAAGGTGATCAGTAGCAAAGTAATATGGTAGTAACAATAACAGTAGAAATAGGAACAGTAACAATTTTGTAGTGATTGTAACAGCAGCAACGGCAAAAGTAACTTAGTAAAGATCAATATGCGAAAAGCTCGTATACATTGGATCAACGATGGATAATTGTGTTGGATGGCATTCATCATGTAACAGTTATAACCTAGAGCGACACAGAACTAGCTCCAATTCATCAATGTAATGTAGGCATGTATTCCGTATATAGTCATACATGCTTATGGAAAAGAACTTGCATGACATCTTTTGTCCTACCCTCCCATGGCAGCGGGGTCCATAAGGAAACTAAGGGATATTAAGGCCTCCTTTTAATAGAGAACTGGAACAAAGCATTAGCACTTAGTGAATATATGAACTCCTCAAACTACGGTAATCACTGGAAAGAATCCCAATTATTGTCACCTTGGGGTATGCGGATCATAACTCATAATAGGTGCATATAACTTGCAAGATAGGATCAAGAACACACATATATTCATGAAAACATAATAGGTTCAGATCTGAAATCATGGCACTCGGGCCCTAGTGACAAGCATTAAGCATAGCAAAGTCATAGCAACATCAATCTCAGAACATAGTGGATACTAGGCATCAAGCCCTAACAAAACTAACTCGATTACATGATAGATCTCATCCAACCCATCACCATCCAGCAAGCCTACGAAGGAATTACTCACTCCCGGCGGTGAGCATCATGAAATTGGTGATGGAGGAAGGTTGATGATGACGATGACGTTAAATTTCCCTCTCTGGAGCCCTGAACGGACTCCAGATCAGCCCTCCCGATGAAGAACAAGAGGTGGCGGCGGCTCCGTATTGTAAAACGCGATGAATCCTTCTCTTTTATTTTTTTCTTGGTGAATAGGTATATATGGAGTTGGAGTTAGGGTTACCGGGGGTCCAGGGGGCCCACAAGCACGCAGGGCGCGCCTTGTGGGGTGGGCGTGTGATACGTCTCGGTCGTATCTATAATTTTTGATTGTTTCATGCCAATATTATACAACTTTCACATATTTTTGGCAACTTTTTATATGATTTATTGGACTAACCTATTGATCCAGTGCCTAGTGCCAGTTACTGTTTTTTGCATGTTTTTGTATCGCAGAAAATCCATATCAAACGAAGTCGAGACACGATAAAAATTTACGGAGAATTATTTTAGAATTTATGTGATTTTTGGGAGGTGGAATCAACGCAAACGGGGGCCCACAGTGCCCACAACCCACCAGGCCGCGCCCCAGGCCCCAGGCTCGCCCTGGTGTCTTGTGCCCTCCTCGAACGTCGTTTGGAGCCCATATTCTGGCGCAGGAGAGATAATTTATGGAAAAAAATCATGTTAAAATCTCAGCGCAATCGGAGTTACAGATCTCCGGGAATATAAGAAACGGTGAAGGGCCAGATCTGGGGAACGCGAAACAGAAGAGAACAGAGAGGGAGATCCAATCTCGGAGAGGCTCCTGCCCCTCCGCCGCCATGGAGGCCATGGACCAGAGGGGGAACTCTCCTCCCAACTAGGTGGGGGGCAAGGAAGAAGAAGAAGGAGGGGGGCTCTCTCCCCCTCTCTCCCGGTGGCGCCGGAGTGCTGCAGGGGCAAGGATCGTGACGGCGATCTACATCAACAATCTTGCTACCGTCAACACCAACTCTCTCCCCCTCTATGCAGCGGTGTAACACCTCTTCTCTCTGCTGTAATCTCTACTTAAACATGGTGCTCAACTCCATATATTATTTCCCAATGATCTATGGTTATCCTATGATGTTTGAGTAGATCCATTTTGTCCTGTGGGTTAATCGTGATCTTGGTTGGTATGATTGTATATTTTATTTATGGTGCTGTCATACGGTGCCCTCCGTCTCGCGCAAACGTGAGGGGCCCCCGCTGTAGGGTGTTGCAATATGTTCATGGTTTGCTTATTGTCAGTGTTGCGGGGGATGACAGCAGCCCAAACGCGGATAAGTGGGTTATGGCGTATGGGAGAAAAGAGGACTTGATACTTAATGCTATGGTTGGGTTTCACGACCTTAATGATCTTTAGTAGTTGCGGATGCTTGCTAGTGTTCCAATCATAAGTGCATATGATCCAAGTAGAGAAAGTATGTTAGCTCATGCCTCTCCCTCATATAAAATTGCAAGAATGATTACCGGTACTTGTTATCGATTGCCTAGGGACAAATGACTTTCTTGTTGACAAAAGCTATCCACTTTTATTATCTTGCAATTTATTCGTAGTTTTATTCTCGCAAAGTACTCATAGTTTTGATCTTGCCAAATAGGTTCATACTTGTTTTAGTTAAAGCAAACGTCAAGTGTGCGTAGAGTTGTATCGGTGGTCGATAGAACTTGAGGGAATATTTGTTCTGCCTTTAGCTCCTCGTTGGGTTCGACACTCTTATTTATCGAAGAAGGCTACAAACGATCCCCTATACTTGTGGGTTATCAAGACCTTTTTCTGGCGCCGTTGCCGAGGAGCAATAGCGTGGGGTGAATATTCTCGTGTGTGCTTGTTTGCTTTATCACTAAGTAGTTTTTATTTTGTGCTCTTTTTTTCTATCTTTAGTTATGGGTAGGAAACGTAAAATACCAAAAAAAAATAGTTGTACCTACTAAACCAATGGTTGAAGAACCACCCAAAATCTATCATACTACTGAAGCTTTCTATTTGGATCATCTTCGATCCATTTATGCTCGTGCTGAAAACCCAACTAGCTTAGTTGAGGGAAAATCATTAGATGAGCATGCTTGTTTTGTGCGACACCATTTATCTCAAAAAGGGAAACTTTTACTACATCAAATTAATACTATGCAATGCTATGCTTGGAATTTATGTGAAATACATGATTTTACTTGTTGTTCTGAAGACCCTAAGAAACACCTTCCTTATCAATGTGAGTTTAGAGATAATGGAATTTTATCTTCTTATGCCAAGGGTGTTTATAATTATTATGATATTGAACAAATTGAAGAATTTGTTGCTTTTAAGGGTGCTTATGAAATTGCTTCTTTGATTGAAAAGTATGATGCTACTCTTTAGAAATCTGAAAATTTTGCCATACTTAAATATTGCTATGAAAATTATTCTTCTAATGCTTATATTAAACCATATATTGAGGACTTCTCCGCTGCCCAAGAAGAGACTAATAGTTTGCAGGAGTCTATGGAAGAAGGAATTGATGAAACTGTGGGCTCATTGGATGAAAAAGATGATGAGGAGAGAGAAGAACAAGCGGAGGAAGAGCGGATTGATCACCCGTGCCCACCTTCTAATGAGAGTAACTCTTCAACTCATACATTGTTTAATGCCCCTTCCTTCTTACCGAAGGATGAATGCTATGATAATTGCTATGATCCCGTTGATTCGTTTGAAATATCCCTTTCTGATGAACTTGATGATTGCTATGCTTGTGGCCTTGATACCAATATGAATTATGCTTATGGAGATGAACTTGATATAGTTCCTTATATTAAGAGTGAAATTGTTGCTATTGCACCCACACATGATAGTCCTATTATCTTTTTGATTTTCCAAACTACACTATATCGGAGAAGTTTGCACTTATTAAGGATTATGTTGATGGGTTGCCTTTTACCGCTACACATGATGATTTTTATGAATATAATATGCATTTGCTTGCTGCTCCTACTTGCAATTATTATGAGAGAGGAAATATATATCCACCCCTCTATGTTTCCAACACGATAAAATTGCAAGAAACTGCTTATGCTATGTATTGGCCTTTACTTGATGTGCATGAATTGTTCTTGTATGACATGCCGATGCATAGGAAGAGAGTTAGACTTTGTCATTGCATGATTTATGTTGCTTTGTGCTCACTACTAAATGCCAAATCATTGTTAATTAAAATTGGCTTTGATATACCTTGGGATCAGGGTGGATTCATTACTTGAGCACTTTATGGCTAGCTTAATGGCTTTAAAGAAAGTGCTGCCAGGGAGACAACCTGGAAATTTTAGAGAGTCATTTTATTCTATTGAGTGCTTTTATAAAGTTTAAAAACAAAAACAAAATATAGAGGGGAACCTTAAAACTTCACAAAAAGAGAAGCGATTGAAAGGTGATGCATTGGAGAAGTGAGGCTCGACCTTGAACAGTTGTGTTCATGCTCATGGAAACAATGTAGAATTTTTCATGAAGATTCTCATAAAAATAATTATCCCCTTGTACAAATCCATTGTATTATAAAAATAATGTGCCAAGATTTGCCTTTAGGATGATTAGATTGCTTGTTGGTATGTGCGGTGCAGAAACAGAAACTTTGGCTGTAGTGCATGATTTTACATTTTTTACTGGAATGTCAAAACCTTCTGAAACTTTTTTCACAGTCTTTATATACAAAATTTCTATTTTTTCCTAATTTTTCAGAATTTTTTAAGTACATAAGTATGGTAGGTGTTCACATTGCTACACACTGTCCTGTTTAAGACAGATTCTGTTTTTGATGCATTGTTTTGCTTGTTTTGATGAAACTACCGATTCTATCGGTGGTTTAAGCCATGGAAAAGTTATATTACAGTAGCTACAATGCAAAAACAAAATATGAATTGGTTTGCAACAGTACTTAGAGTAGTGATTTGCTTTATTATACTAACGGATCTTACAGAGTTTTCTGTTGAGTTTTGTGTGGATGAAGTGATCAAAGATCGAGGAGGTCTTGATATGAGGAGAAGGAGGAGAGGCAAGAGCTCAAGCTTGGGGATGCCCATGGCACCCCAAGTAAATATTCAAGGAGACTCAAGCGTCTAAGCTTGGGGATGCCCCGTAAGGCATCCCATCTTTCTTCAACAAGTATCGGTATGTTTTCGTCTTCGTTTCGTTCATGTGATATGTGTGAATCTTGGAGCGTCTTTTGTGTTTATTTTTCATTTTTTTATGCACCATGCTGGTATGAGATAGTACATGGTTGATTTATAGAATTCTCATTGCACTTCACTTATATCTTTTGAGTATGGCTTTATAGAATGCTTCATGTGCTTCACTTATATCAATTGAAGTTTGGATTGCCTGTTTCTCTTCACATAGAAAACCATTATTTGTAGAATGCTCTTTTGCTTCACTTATATTTGTTAGAGCATGATCTTTTGTAGAAAGAATTAAACTCTCATGCTTCACTTATATCTATTTAGAGAGTCAACAGGGATTGGTCAATTGCAAGGTTAGTCATGAAATCCTACATAAAACTTGTGGATCACTGAATATGATATGTTTGATTCCTTGCAATAGTTTTGCGATATAGAGATGGAATATGTGGGAGGTACTAGTAAACGGTTGTGGTTAGTAAGAATATTGGTGTTAAGGTTTGTGATTCCCGAAGCATGCACGTATAGTCTCTCGTTATGCTATGAAGTTGGAGCATGATTTATTATTGATTGTCTTCCTTATGAGTGGCGGTCGGGGACGAGCGATGGTCTTTTCCTACCAATCTATCCCCCTAGGGGCATGCATAGTAGTACTTTGCTTCGAGGGATAATAAACTTTTGCAATAAGTATATGAGTTCTTTATGACTAATGTGAGTCCATGGATTATACGCACTCTTACCTTTCCGCAATTTGCTAGCCTCTACGGTACCGTGCATTGCCCTTTCTCACCTCGAGACATGGTGCAAACTTCGCCGGTGCATCCAAACCCTGTGATATGATATGCTCTATCACACATAAGCCTTATTATATCTTCCTCAAAACAGCCACCATACCTACCTATTATGGCCTTTCCATAGCCATTCCGAGATATATTGCCATGCAACTTCCACCGCTTCCGTTTTGATGACTTGAGCATTCATTGTCATATTGCTTTGCATGATCATATAGCTGACATAGTAGTTGTGGCTCAGCCACCGTGCATCATTTTTTATACATGTTACGCTAGATCATTGCACATCCTGGTACACTGCCAGAGGCATTCATATAGAGTCATATTTTGTTATAGGTATCGAGTTGTAATTTTGAGTTATAAGTAAATAGAAGTGTGATGATCATCAATTTTCATTATTAGAGCATTGCCCCAGTGAGAAAGGATGATGGAGACTATGATTCCCCCACAAGTCGGGATGAGACTCCGGACAATGAGAGAAAAAAATATAAAAAAGGAAAAAGAAAAAGAAAAAAAGAAAAAAAAGGAAAAGAAAAAAAACAAAGAGAGAAGGGGCATGCTAGTTCCACACTTATGCTTCAAAGTAGCACCATGTTTTTCATATAGAGAGTCTCCTATGTTGTCACTTTCATATACTAGTGGGAGTTTTTCATTATAGGATTAGATGCACACCCACTTAGTTTTCATATTGAGCTTTCATACACTTATAGCTCTTAGTGCATTCGTTGCATGGCAATCCCTACTCCACACGTTGATATCAATTGATGGGCATCTCCATAGCCCGTTGGTTAGCCGCGTCGATGTGAGACTTTCTTACTTTTTTGTCTTCTCTATATTTACCCCTATCATCATACTCTATTCCACTCGTAGTGCTATATCCATGGCTTGCGCTCATGTATTGCGTGAGGGTTGAAAAAGCTGAAGCGCGTTAAAAAGTATGAACCAATTGCTCGGCTTGTCATCGGGGTTGTGCATGATAAATACTTTGTGTTAAGAAGACAGAGCATGACAAGACTATATGATTTTGTAGGGATAGCTTTCTTTAGCGTTGATATTTTGAAAGACATGATTGTTTGTTGGGATGCCTGAGTATTGATGTCTTTATGTCAAATTATAGACTATTGCTTTGAATCACTCGTGTCTTAATATTCATGCCATGATTACATATATGATCAAGTTTATGCTAGGTAGCATTCCACATCAAAAATTATCTTTTAATCATTTATCTACTCGAGGACGAGCAGGAATTAAGCTTGGGGATGCTGATATGTCTCCGTCGTATCTATAATTTTTGATTGTTTCATGCCAGTATTATACAACTTTCACATATTTTTGGCAACTTTTTATATGATTTATTCGACTAACCTATTGATCCAGTGCCCAGTGCCAGTTCCTGTTTTTTGCATGTTTTTTGTATCGCAGAAAATCCATATCAAACGAAGTCCAAACACGATAAAAATTTACGGAGAATTATTTTGGAATTTATGTGATTTTTGGGAGGTGGAATCAATGCAAACGGGGGCCCATAGTGCCCACAACCCACGAGGGCGCGCCCCAGGCCCCAAGCGCGCCCTGGTGTCTTGTTCCCTCCTCGATCGTCAGTTGGAGCCCTTTTTCTGGCGCAAGAAAGATAATTTATGGAACAAAATCGTGTTAAAATCTCAGCGCAATCGGAGTTACGGATCTCCGGGAATATAAGAAACGGTGAATGGCCAGATCTGGGGAACGCGAAACAGAAGAGAACAGAGAGGGAGATCCAATCTCGGAGGACCTCCTGCCCCTCCACCGCCATGGAGGCCATGGACTAGAGGGGGAACTCTCTTCCCATCTAGGGGGGGGGGGCAAGGAAGAAGAATAAGGAGGGGGGCTCTCTCCCCCTCTCTCCCTGTGGCGCCGGAGTGCCGCCGGGGCAAGGATCGTGACGGCTATCTACATCAACAATCTTGCTACCGTCAACACCAACTCTCTCCCCCTCTATGAAGCGGTGTAACACCTCTTCTCTCCGCTGTAATCTCTACTTAAACATGGTGCTCAACTCCATATATTATTTCCCAATGATCTATGGTTATCCTATGATGTTTGAGTAGACCCGTTTTGTCCTGTGGGTTAATCGTGATCTTGGTTGGTATGATTGTATATTTTATTTATGGTGCTGTCCTACGGTGCCCTCCGTCTCGCACAAACGTGAGGGGCCCCCGCTGTAGGGTGTTGCAATATGTTCATGGTTTGCTTATTGTCAGTGTTGCGGGGGATGACAGCAGCCCAAACGCGGATAAGTGGGTTATGGTGTATGGGAGTAAAGAGGACTTGATACTTAATGCTATGGTTGGGTTTCACGACCTTAATGATCTTTAGTAGTTGCGAATGCTTGCTAGAGTTCCAATCATAAGTGCATATGATCCAAGTAGAGAAAGTATGTTAGCTCATGCCTCTCCCTCATATAAAATTGCAAGAATGATTACCGGTACTTGTTATCGATTGCCTAGGGACAAATGACTTTCTTGTTGACAAAAGCTATCCACTTTTATTATCTTGCAATTTATTCGTAGTTTTATTCTCGCAAAGTACTCATAGTTTTATTCTTGCCAAATAGTTTCATACTTGTTTTAGTTAAAGCAAACGTCAAGTGTGCGTAGAGTTGTATCGGTGGTCGATAGAACTTGAGGGAATATTTGTTCTGCCTTTAGCTCCTCGTTGGGTTCGACACTCTTATTTATCGAAGAAGGCTACAAACGATCCCCTATACTTGTGGGTTATCAGCGTGCCCCATGAGCTTGTGGCTCCTGGGTGGCCCCCCTCTGGTATATTCTTCCGCCAATATTTTTTATATATTCCACAAATATTCTCCGTAAATTTTCAGGTCAATCCGAGAACTTTGATATCTGCACAAAAACAACACCATGTCAATTCTGCTGAAAACAGTGTCAGTCTGGGTTAGTTTCATTCAAATCATGCAAACTAGAGTCCAAAAAAGAGCAAAAGTGTTTAGAAAAGTAGATATGATTTAGACTTATCAACTCCCCCAAGCTTAACTCATTGCTTGTCCTCAAGAAATTCAGTTGACAAACTGAAAGTGACAAAGAAAAACTTTTACAAACTCTGTTTGATCTTGTTGTTATAAATATGCCTAACCATGTTCAAGTTTTCAGCAAGGATTATGAACTAACCATATTCATGATAACATTTAGATATCACATTTACTCATATCAATGACATAACCAACTAGCGAGCAATAATAAGATATCTCGGGTGAAAACACTTTTTTCAAAACAATCATAATATAATATGCCATAATGGTATCTCGCTAGCCCTTTCTGAGACCGCAAAACATAAATGCAGAGCACCTCTGAAGTCCAAGCACTTATTAGACATTGTATTTCATGGCAAAAGAGATCCAGTCACACTCATACTAAATATCAACTAAACACAAAGCATATAAATGACAATAGTGATCTCCAACTGGTGCTTTAATAAGAAGATGATGACTCAACAATAAAAGTAAATAGACAAACCCTTCGCAGAGGGAAGCATGGATTTGCAGAGGTGCCAGAGCTCGAAGTTTTTAAAACAGAGATGAATATAATTTTGGGAGGTATGCTTTCATTGTCAACATAGCGACCGAGAGTTTTCATCATCTTCCATGATAGATACATTATAGGCGGTTCCCAAACAGAAAGGTAAAGTTTTACCCCCCCTTCACCAACGAACACAAGCCATGGCTAGCTGAATCCTCGGGTGCCGTCCATACCAAAGACAATCCAGGGGAGTTTGTTTCATTATTATATTTTGATTTTGATCATAGGACTGGGCATCCCGATTACCAGCCATTTTCTCGTGAATGACAAGCGAATAAACACTCATCGTGAGAATAACCCACCTAGCATTGAAGATACTGACCGCCCTCTGTCACTTCATGAGCGATTCGGGCATACAAAACATATTATTATTTGAAGATTTAGAGTTTGGCACACACAAATTTACTTGGAACGGCAGGTAATTACCGCATATAGGTAGGTATGGTGGACTCATATGGATTAACTTTGGGTTTAAGGAAGTGGATACACAAGCAGTATTCCTAGTTAGTACAAGTGAAGGCTAGCAAATAGATTGAGGAGCGACCAACTAGAGAGCGATAACGGTCATAAACATGCCTTGAGGTTAATCAACATTGAATACAAGCATGAGTAGGATATAAATCACCATGAACATAAATACCATGGAGTCTATGTTGGTTTTGATTCAACTACATGCGTGAACATGTGCCAAGTCAAGCCACTTGAATCATTCGGAGGAGGATACCATCCTATCATACTACATCATAACCATTTTAAATGCATGTTGACACGCAAGATAAACCATTATCCACTCCTAGATAATTAAGCATGCCATGAATAACTATGATCTCTAATTGTCATTGCAAATATGATTCATTCATAATAGGCTGAATCAAGAACGATGAACTAAACATATTTACAAAAACAAGACAGGTTGAGTTCATACCAGCTTTTCTCCACCTCAATCAGTTCATCAAATTTTGTCACTATTGTCTTTCACTTGCACGACTGAATGATGTGAAGAATAATAAGAGTGCACGTGACGTGGACTAAGCTAGAATCTGCAAACATTTATTCAAAGGAGAAGACAAGGTAATATGTGCTCTTTGTTAGATCAATAATAATGCATATGAGAGCCACTCAACATTTTCATCGTCGTCTTCTCCTTACGACCCAAAGAAAAGAGAAAAGAATTTCAAAGAAACACACTGAAATATTTTTGGAGTTTTTGTTTTCTGGAGAAAGCACAATGAAAGAAAAACGAAAACGAGAAAGAAAGCTATATACACGGAAAAGCTCCCAACAAGCAAAAGAAAAACGAGAAATCTTTTTGGGTTTTATTTTAATATTGCAAACTACTAAACAAATAAAACTAGAAAGAGAAACCAAAAAGAAAAGAGAAATATTTTTGGGTTTTTGCAAAAAAATTCAAACACACAAGAAGAAAGCAAAATAAAACTAATATGGATTATACAATGAAAAAGGATGGACACCGACAACTGGAATGAATGTGTGATGCATGAATGTAATGTCGGTGAGAAATACGTACTGCCCCAAGCTTAGGCTTTTAGCCTAAGTTGGTCTGTGGCCATGGCTGGCCTGGATGATAGTCGTAGTTGGGGTTGAACTGGATTGCAGCTGCCACCACTTGGCGGGCTGCCTCATTGAGGCGACCGGTCTCCCTCACCCTCTCATACTCCCGTGCCTCCTCCACAAGTATGAAATATCTCTGTTTTACCTGGAAGTTAAAGAATGCAGGAGCGGGAAGCGTAATATGGAACACGCGGCGCCTGTTAAAGATTAGTCTGTACTGGAAAGGCATGTCGCCCCTCTCAAGAAACTGGAAACACTCCATAGCGGCGTAATCAAGGAAACTAGGCGGCAACTGAGTATCATTTTATTTTATCGGCAACCCAAGATAATTAGCCAACCGAGTGGCATAAATTCCACCATAGAAATCTCTATCTAAAGCATTGTTATGTAAACGGCGCACAATAATAGCCCCTAAGTTAAATTGTTTATCATTCATTACTGCACTCTTAAGGATGCTCAAATCAGAAGCGCAAAGGTGGCTATGGTCATGTTTACCATTAATGCATCTACCTACGAAGAGAGCAAAATAATGTAAAGCAGAAAAGTGAATGCTCCCTATAGTAGCTTGTGTTATGCTTCTAGTTTCACCCATAGTGATGCTAGCAAGGAACTCAGTGCAATCAGATTTGCGAGGTTCAGTGTAAGTGCCCCATTGCAGAATTTTGCATGCTTCATTAAATTCTTCAAGGTTCATGCAAAATGATTTTTCATAGAGATTAAATAGAACAGAATGTGTATTGCAATGGAGTGAATACTCAAATCTCCGCATAAAAGAATCCGTGAGATTGTAATACTGCAAGCACTTATCTAACAGGAATTCCGTCAAGCCGGCGTTGTGCACGTACATATCAAATTCTTCCTTGAAACCGGCTTGATTTATGTAATAATCCGACGGCGATTCGCAAGGTTGCACTAGAGCTTCCCGCGGTGGTTCAAGGTCCGGTTCACGTAGAGCGAGCCTTGGGGATTTCTTGCTTGAGGAACCACCTTGGAACATCTTCCTAAACATTTTCTCCCTCTGAAATTTTTAGTAACTCAAAATAAAAGTGAACCAAACTCAACAAAATTGATAGCAACTACTCCTACAAGTGTCTAGAGGCCATATCTTGCACCAAAACTAGTTTGAACCATATAAATTTGACATGCAAGCTCAATAACATGGTCACCAACAATTGCCTAAATGTGCAAATAATAAACCACTAGGACAAAAACTAATTGGACCAACGGGGGAGTCACATACCGATGAGAAATCCACCAAAACAGTTTTGGAATCAGGGTTGCAAGCAAGGAGATCGAAAATGGCAGCAATATGAGCAAGAACACGGGTTTGAGCAAGCAAGTGATTTTTTCTGGAGGAAGAAGAAGAGCATGCGTGGCAGGAATAAGTGAGGGGGCCTACATGGGCCCCACAAGCTTGTTGGGTGCACCCAGGGGGTGGGCGCGCCCTGTGAGCTTGTGGCTCACAGGGGCACTCGCCCTGGGGTGTGTTCAGTGCCACTATTTTTTAAATATTGCAGAAAAATCATATTCAATTTTTAGGGCATTTGGAGAACTTTTATTTTCTCGTCATTTTTTATTGCGCGGATAATTCAGAAAATAGTATAATTATGGCATTTCTACTTTATTAATTCCAAATAACAGAAAGTGAAAAGTTGGTACAGAAAGTTGTGTTTACTAAATTCATCGACCACATGCCCATCAAAAGGAATCCATTAATAAGGTTTATCAAGTCTTATTAACAAACTTCTTCCGAATGACATGAAACCAGAGAATCTTCGTATAACACTAGGTTACCTCAACGGGGATACACATGTCCCCAATAATAAGAATTTCATATTTCTTTTTGACAGTAGGAATAGGGAATTCAAAACCTCCAATAGTAATTGTTGAAATTTTTCCAATAGAATTGATAATATTCACTTGAGGTAGTTTCTTCGGAAAGTGTACCGTATGCTCATTACCATTGACATGAAAAGTGACATTGCCTTTGTTGCAATCAATAACAGCCCCTGTAGTATTCAAAAAGGGTCTACGAAGGATGGTCGACATACAGTCATCCTCGGGTATATCAAGAATAACAAAGTCCGTTAAGATAGTAACATTTGCAACTACGACAGGCACATCCTCACAAATAACTATGGGTATAGCAGTTGATTTATCAGCCATTTGCAAAGATATTTCAGTTTGTGTCAACTTATTCAAATCAAGTCTTCGATACAAAGAGAAAGGCATAACACTAACACCGGCTCCTAGATCACAGAAAGCAAGTTTTAACATAGTTTCTTTTAATGGATCTTGGTATAGTTGGTATTCCTGGGTCTCCTAGTTTCTTTGGTATTCCACCCTTAAATGAATAATTTGCAAGCATGGTGGAAATTTCAGCGTCCGATATCTTTCTCTTATTTGTGACAATATCTTTCATGTACTTAGCATAAGGAGACATTTTCAGAATATCAGTCAAACAAAGGTGCAAAAAGACAGGTCTAAGCATTTCAACAAAGCGCTCAAATTCTTCTTCATTCTTATTCTTTGAAGCTTTAGGAGGAAAAGGCATGGGTTTCTCATCCCATGGTTCTCTTTCTTTACCATGTTTCCTAGCAATGAAGTCTCTCTTATCATATCATTTATTCTTAGGTTGTGGGTTATCAAGATCAACAGCAGGTTCTATTTCCACACATTATCATTATTAGGTTGAGCATCCACATGAACATCATCATCATCATTATTACCAGGTTCAAGTTCATCACCAGATTGTGTTTCAGCATCAGAAATAGAAATCTCATTTGGATTATCAGGTGTGTCTACAGTAGGTTCACTAGAGGCATGCAAAGTCTTATCATCTTTCTTTTTCTTTTTGGATGGACTAGGTGCATCAGTATTAATTCTTTGAGAGTCTTGTTCAATTCTTTTATGATGGCCTTCAGGATATAAGGGTTCCTGAGTCATTTTACCACCCCTAGTTATAACTCTAACAGCATGATCATTCATCTTGTTGCATAATCAATGGAAACTTTGCAAAAACAACATAAAACATATTATCCATGGAAACTTTAGCACAATCAAGTTGCTTATCATCATATCCCTTTTGATTTCTGGCTGCGATCCAAGAATAATATTGATTAACATCATTAAAAACTTGTTGGATAATATCTAAAATAGGGACTTGCTTTTTAAGATTCTCATCAAAGATTTGATTATCCCCAAGTAAATGTCTTAAAGCATAATCACTATTATAGAGAATTTCATCTATCATGGGTTTTTCACGATTCATACCATAAAAATCAAAGATTTCCCTAGCTTCCCGTATCATGTAGTCAAATTCATTCATAAGAACAAGAGTGGCCAACTTTTTAGCTTTAGGATTCTTTATAACGGGTAACTCATAAAACAATCTTTGCAAGGTAGGATGAGTACGGATAAATCTATTTTCAAGTTTCAGAACTAGCGCTGAAATAGCTTCCGCATAAGATTTAGTCCTTTTAAATATAGGAGCATCATCAAGACTCAAATTTCCAACACAACTGAAGAATTCTTGGATATGTTCTTTTCCCATAACATTCCCCTGCCCCAAAACAAAAGTTTTGGCATCCAGATTACCCGTACGCTCCATTTTAGGAGTTAGGCCATCATCTATTTCTACCATACCAAAATCACTCATGATTGCAAGCAAAAAGATAGATCTTACGAGAAAATGGCGAACGAAAAAGAGGGCGAATAAAACGGCAAAATATTGTGAAGTGGGGGAGAGGAAAACGAGAGGCAAATGGCAAATAATGTAAATTGCAAGGAGATGAGATTTGTGATTAGGAACCTGGTAGATGTTGATGATGTCTCCCCGGCAACGGCGCCAGAAATTCCTTTTGATGTCTGCTAGAACTAGTCGGTATTTCCCCAAAGAGGAAGGGATGATGCAACACAGCGACGGTAGGTATTTCCCTCAGTGATGAGACCAAGGTTATCGAACCAGTAGGAGAACCACGCAACACTACGTGAAAGGTACCTGCACACAAATAACAAATACTCTCAACCCGACGTATTAAAGGGGTTGTCAATCCCTTTCGGGCAACGGCGCCAGAGATGGCTAGTGGATGGGAAAAAGTTGTAATAGATTGGATAAATAGATCTCGAATAAATGCAAAATAAAATAAAGTGCAGCAATGTATTTTTGGGTCTTTGGAAATATAGATCTGAAAACAAAAGCAAATAAAAATAGATCGCAAAGGCAAATATATTAAAGAAGAGACCCGGGGGTCGTAGGTTTCACTAGTGGCTTCTCTCGAGAAAAATAGCAAACGGTGGGAAAACAATTACTGTTGGGCAATTGATAGAACTTCAAATACTCATGACGATATCCAGGCAATGATCATTATATAGGCATCACGTCCAAGATTAGTAGACCGACTCCTGCCTGCATCTACTACTATTACTCCACACATCGACCGCTATCCAGCATGCATCTAGTGTATTAAGTTCATGGAAAAACGGAGTAATGCAATAAGAACGATGACATGATGGAGACAAGATCTATTTATGTAGAAATAGACCCCATCTTGTTATCCTTAATAGCAACGATACATATGTGTCGTTTCCCTTTCTGCCACTGGGATCAAGCACCGTAAGATCGAACCCATTACAAAGCACCTCTTCCCATTGCAAGATAAATAGATCAAGTTGGCCAAACAAAACCCAAATATCGGAGAAGAAATACGAGCCTATAAGCAATCATGCATATAAGAGATCAAAGAAGACTCAAATAACTTTTATGGATAAAAACATAGATCTGATCATAAACTCAAAGTTCATCGGATCCCAACAAACACACCGCAAAAAGAGTTACATCATATGGATCTCCAAGAGACCATTGTATTGAGAATCAAACAAGCGAGAGAAAGCCATCTAGCTACTAACTACGGACCCGTAGGTCTACAAAGAACTACTCACGCATCATCGGAGAGGCACCAATGGACATGATGAACCCCTCCGAGATGGTGTCTAGATTGGATCTGGTGTTTCTGGAACTTGCGGTGGCTGGAATTGATTTTCGTCGACTCCCCTAGGGTTTCTGGAATATTGGGGTATTTATAGAGCAAAGAGGCGGTGCGGGAGGCGGCCGAGGTGGGCACAACCCACCTGGGCGCGCCTGGGCCTCCAGGCGCGCCCTGGTGGGTTGTGCTTCCCTCGGAGCACCCCCAAGTGCTTCTCCGACCCACTGGATGTCTTCTGGTCCAAAAAAATCCACAAAAAGTTTCGCTGCATTGGGACTCCGTTTGGTATTGATTTCCTGCGATGTAAAAAACATGCAGAAAACAACAACTGGCACTGGGCACTATGTCAATAGGTTAGTACCAAAAAATGATATAAAATGACTATAAAATGATTGTAAAACTTCCAAGAATGATAATATAACAGCATGGAACACTAAAAAATTATAGATACGTTGGAGACGTATCAGCATCCCCAAGCTTAATTCATGCTCATCCTCGAGTAGGTAAATGATAAAAATAGAATTTTTGATGTGGAATGCTGCCTAACATGTTCATCACATATTCTTTTCTTTATAGCATGGACATTTGGACTTTTATATGATTCAAAGCAATAGTCTAGTTTTGACATGATAACTTAAATACTCAAGCATATCAACAAGCAACCATGTCTTTCAAAATATCAACGCTAAAATAAGTTATCCCTAGCCCATTATGCTCAATCATTGATCCATTCATGAAACACACTCGCATATTAGCTACACCCAATGCTCAAGTATGATCATAGTGCCCCTTAGTTGGTGCTTTATAAGAGAAGATGGAGACTCAAAATAAAAATTGCATAAAGTAAAAGAAAGGCCCTTCGCGGAGGGAAGTAGGGATTTGTAGAGGTGCCAGAGCTCAAGGCAAAAATTGAGAGATAAAAAATATTTTGGGACGTATACTTTTCCCACCAATGAAAACGACTTAGAGTTCCCCACACTTTCCATGCTAGATATATCATAGGCGGTTCCCAAACAGAAAATAAAGTTTATTCCTTTTTCCACCATTTCTTTCACTTTCCATGGCTAGCCGTATCCACGGGTGCCCTCCATACCAACACTTTCCAAGGAATTTATTATTTGACAACATAAAGTAAATTCATTTATTCATTTTGGGACTGGGCATCCCTAATACCTTTGCCTTACTCTCATGCAATGACAAGTGAATAAACACTCATCGTGAGAATAACACATCTAGCATGGAAAATATCGGCCACCCCTCACCGCCTCGCGAGCGGTACGAGCACACAAAAGAGAAATTTATTTTGAAAATTAGAGATGGCACATGCAAATTTGCTTAGAACGGCAAAAGAATACCACATATAGGTAGATATAGTGGACTCATATGGCAAAATTGGTTTAAAGGGTTTTGGATGCACAAGTAGTGATCATACTTAGTGCAAAATGAAGGCTAGCAAAAGATTGAGAAGCGACCAACCAAGAAACAAAAAATATCATAAGCGAGCATTAAGCATAATTAACATCGAATAATGCACCACAAGTAGGATATAATTTCATTGCATAACTATTGACTTTCGTGCATGCATAGGGAATCACAAACCTTAACACCAATATTCTTATTAAAGCATAATTACTCATCAACATAACTCACATATCACATCATCATATCTCAAAACTATTACAAGGAATCAAGTTTATTTTGTCCAATGATCTTCATGAAAGTTTTTATTATATCCTTCTTGGATATCTATCACTTTGGGACTAATTTTCATGTGTTGCTTTTGATAAGCTCAAACAAATATAAGTGAAGATCTTGAGCATAATATTTCTTTCTCTCAAATTAATTTAAGTGAAGCAAGAGAGAATTTCTTAAAAAAATTACTAACTCCCAAATAAATCTAAGTGAAGCATCAGAGCATTTCTTCAAAAATAATAAAGCACACCGTGCTCAAAAAGATATAAGTGAAGCACTAGAGCAATTCCATAGCTCATAAAGATTTAAGTGAAGCATAGAGAGCAATTCTAACAAGTCATGGCATAATTTGGCTCTCTCAAATAGGTGTGTCCAGCAAGGATTCAAGACTTAAAACAAAAAGCAAAACAAGCAAAAACTCATATCATACAAGACGCTCCAAGCAAAACTCATAGTATGTGACGAATAAAAATATAGCTCCAAGTAAAATACCGATGGTCGTTAGAAAAAATCAGCAGTACTAGTTGGAATAGCTTCTACCCACTTAGTAACATAATCAACATCAACCAGAATATGAGTATACCCATTAGAAGAAGTAAAAGGTCCCAAATAATCAAAACCCCAAACATCAAATGGTTCAACAGCAAGTGAGGCAAGGAACCTCTTCAACACGCCTGGAGCAGGAACCAGTGACCCGCCGGCGGTGAACCGGGCGGTCGAAGCACCTGTGACCGGAGCACCGGTTCAGCCGCGTGCGATGGACCCGCCTCGTTTGAATAATACCCCAACTCAGCATGTTCCGACACCTCCGGGTCATTATTCTAACTCTTTGGATAATATGATTGCTGCAGCAACTCGATTGGCGGCCCTGCCAGTTGAAGGCGAGTCTCCAGCTGCGATAGAGACACGGAGGGTTAGAGAGCTTCTTCAGACAACATTGGATCAGCAGGCGGCTTATTCATATAGTCGCGAAAGGATTCACTCAACCCCTCGGCCAAGCCGGAGTTATAGCCGACGTATTGAGTCGCCAGTGATTTCAAGCAGCGAACAGCGCCATAACCAGCCTCGTGGGCATAACCCGGCGCGCGGTGGTGGTGATGCTCAGACCTTGGTGGATCAGGGCAGAGCGCGTCGGGAGGCTGAGCTGGCGGCTCAGCTGGCAGCTCAACAACAGTCGCCGGTTTATCCATCTGCATCGGTGGAGGCAAGAGTGACCTCCAGAACTTTGGGTGTGCCATGCTTAGTGCTAGCTCTACGCAATGAGCGTTTGCCTAAGGATTTCAGGGGCCCTCGTAAGGTGCCTAATTATACAGCGGATCAGCCCCCAGAGGCTTGGATCGAGAGCTATGAGATGGCCATGGAGATGCTGGATGTTAGTGATGCTGCATGTGCTAAGTATTTCACCATGATGTTGGATGGGCCGGCTTGTACTTGGTTGAAGGGGCTCCCTGCTAACTCCATTAGATCATGGGTAGAGTTGAAAGCTCGTTTCATACAAAATTTTAAAGACACATGCAAGCAACCTATGTCAATCCTGGATTTGGATTCTTGTGTCCAAGGTGAAGGCGAGTCAACAACACATTGGGTGCGCCGGATCTCAGCTATTATACACTCGTCAGACAGTATCAACGCCGGTTCAGCAGTCCTGATGTTGGAGAAGAATTGTCGTTTCCTTCCCCTTAAGCAGAAGCTGGGGCGGCTTAAACACCACTACAACGACATGGGGGAGCTCATGGCAGCTCTCGTCAAGTATGCCGACTCTGATAGTACCAAGGACCCCGAGTCTGATGATGAGAAGCCGGGTAAGGGAAAAAGAAGCAGCAATACGAAAGGGCAGCAACATAACCCAGCAGGTCAAGGCGGTAATGGTAAGCGCAAGGCTGATGGCAACTTAGACTTTGTGGCTAACACCAATACGCAGAATAATAATCAGCGTCGCAAGGGAAAACTGGCCCGATTTGGGGGCCCAAAATTTAACCTTGAGGCAATGATGAATCAGCCTTGTCCAAAGCATAGTACGCACGAGAAGCCGGCCACTCATCTGTGGAAGGATTGCTTCATCATGAAGGAATATAGGAATTCCAATTTTTTCTAGAACAATCATGGCCCGAATGGCGGTTCAGGACCCGGCTCTCATGGGCCTGGCTTTGGTGGTGGCGGTTCAAACTCTGGCTTCCAGGGCCAAGGCAATCAAGGTGGCTTTAATCAGCAATCTGGTCAAGGGAATCAGCAACAGCAGTCTGGTTATCAGAGTAACCCGAAGCAGTTGAATAGTGGACAGTACCATGTTTTCACCACGAGTTTATGTAAGCGGGATCAGAAGCTCCATAAAAGGGCAGTAAACTCGGTTGAGCCGGCGGTACCTCGTTATTTGAGGTGGTCTGAGCAGACCATCATATGGAGTCGTGAGGATCACCCGCCCCGGGTTGATAATCCAGGTCAGTTGGCATTGGTGGTGGCTCCTCAGGTAGGAGGATATAAGCTTACAAAAGTACTCATGGATGGGGGCAGTAGTATCAATATCCTTTATTATGATGCTTTCCGTCGCATGAATTTGTCTAACAAAGATCTTAAGACATCTTCTACTGTTTTCCATGGGGTGGTGCCTGGTAAGTCAGCATATCCAGTGGGTAAGATAACCCTGGAGGTAGCTTTTGGAGATGACCGTGATTTCAGAGTTGAGAAATTAACCTTTGAGGTGGTCAAGATCAAAAGCCCGTATCACGCCTTGTTCGGCCGGCCGGCATACGCCAAGTTCGTGGCACGGCCTTGTTATGTTTATTTATAGCTTAAAATGCCGGTTCATAAGGGCACCATCACGGTGCACGGGGATAGGAAGATTGCTCTGGATTGTGAAGAGGGTGATGCTGCGTATGCTGAGTCGGCCTGTGCCACCGAGGAGTTGAAGTTTTATAAATATAATGTTGACCCGGCGGACATGACACCTTTGAAGAAGCCAACTACAAAGAATGACCCCCTGTTGAAATTTAAGTCAGCAGATGATACTAAGTTGGTCGATTTTGTTCCTGGTGACTCATCCAAATAGTTCAGTACAAGTGCCAATATGGATCCGAAATAGGAAAGCGCGCTCATCGAGTTCATCCGTGAGAACCGGGACATCTTCGCATGGAAACCTTCTAACATGCTAGGTATACCGAGGGAACTCGCTGAGCACACTCTTAATGTTGATCTAAGATTTAAACCGGTCAAGCAGTTTCTTCGTCGTTTCAATGAAGAGAGGCGCAAGGCAATTGGTGAAGAAGTGGCCCGGCTCTTGGCCGCTGGATTCATCATTGAGGTTTTTCATCCTGAGTGGTTAGCTAACCCGGTGCTGGTGCTAAAGAAAAACGGCACTTGGCAGATGTGTGTGGATTATACAGACCTTAATAAGGCCTGTTCGGCTGATCCTTTTGCTCTCCCTCGTATTGATCAGATTATTGATGCTACGGCGGGTTGTGAGCGTTTGAGCTTTTTGGATGCTTACTCTGGTTATCATCAGATTAAAATGGCAGTTAAGGACCAGGAGAAGACAGCTTTCATCACTCCCTTTGGAGCCTTCTGCTATGTGTCTATGCCCTTTGGGCTCAAGAGTGCCCAGGCGACTTACCAACGGTGCGTTCAGAATTGCCTCCATGACTAGATTGGATGCAATGTTCACACCTATGTGGATGATATTGTTGTGAAATCCAGGAAGAAAGAGACTTTGATAGATGATTTGAAAGAAACCTTTGACAATCTCCGGGTCTATAAAATGATGCTTAACCCGGCCAAATGCGTCTTCGGTGTGCCAGCAGGCAAACTATTGGGTTTCCTGGTTTCTGAGAGAGGCATTGAAGCTAACCCGAAGAAAATCAAGGCTATCACTTCCTTGGCTAAGCCGGCATGTATCAATGACGTCCAGTAGTTGGCAGGTCGGATTGCAGCTTTGAGCCGGTTTATCAGTCGGCTAGGAGAAAAGGCTATCCCTTTGTATCAAATGATGAAGAAGACAGATAACTTTGTCTGGAGTGATGCTGCCAATGAGGCGTTTGAGTCGCTTAAGAAACAGCTGGCTGAGCTGCCGGTTCTTGCAGCTCCTATTGAGAAGGAGCCCTTGCTTTTATATGTGGCTGCAAACAATAGAGTTGTCAGTGTGGCAATTGTGGTTGAAAGGAAAGAGTCAGACAAGGAGTATCCGACTCAAAGGCCGGTTTATTATGTCAGTGAGGTGCTCATTGAATCCAAGCAGAGATACCCACATTGGCAGAAATTGGTTTACGGCGTGTTCATGGCTAGCCGCAAGTTGAAGCAATATTTCCTCGGTCATCCCATCACTGTGGTTAGTTCTGCTCCCTTGGGGGATATTATTCAAAACAGAGAAGCCACGGGCAGGATAGCTAAGTGGGCTATTGAGCTTGGACCCCATGGCTTGAAGTATATGCCTCGGACGGCTATAAAGTCTCAAGCACTTGTGGATTTCATCAATGACTGGACGGAGCTGCAGATGCCTGAGGATAAGCCGGACAATACATATTGGACTATTCATTTTGATGGGTCCAGGCAGTTGGAAGGCTCGGGGGCTGGAGTTATATTGACTTCCCCGCGAGGTGATAAATTTTGATATGTTTTAAGGTTGATGTTCCCTTGTACTAACAATGCAGCTGAGTATGAAGCCTTACTCCATGGTCTTTGGATGGCTAAAGAGTTGAATTTAAGCCGGGTGAGGTGTTTTGGCGACTCAGACTTGGTGGCTCAGCAGGTGTCAGGAACTTGGGATTCAAAGGATCCACTCATGGCGGCTTATCGCCGAGAGGTTGATACTATTGCTGGTCATTTCAAAGGTTATCAATTGGAGCATGTTGATCGTAGGAAAAATGAAGCTGCTGATGCTTTAAGCCGGCTGGGGTCTCAGTGTAAGCCGGTACCCCCTAATATTTTCCTCTATGTTTTGCATAATCCATCAGTTAAATTGCCTACGGAGGAAGATCTTGCAGTCCCTGACCCGGAAGCACAGTTGGTGGCAGCTCTCTATGTTATTCCTGATTGGATTGTTCCATATTTGGCTTATATGACCCGGGGTGAGTTACCTGAGGATGAAACCTTGGCCAGGCAAATAACCCGGAGGTCTAAGTCAATGACTATTGTCAATGGGGAGTTGCATAGATGCAGTGTTACAGGGGTGTTTCAACGATGCGTTTCTCCTGAGGAGGGCCGTGAAATTTTAAGGGAGATTCATGAAGGAGATTGCGGTCATCATGCTGGCTCTAAATCTCTGGTTGCTAAAGCTTTTCGTCACGGGTTTTATTGGCTGACGGCTCACGCTGATGCGGAAGATCTGGTCAGTAAATGTGATGGCTGTCAGAAGTTTTCAAGACGAGCTCATGTGCCGGCTCAAGAATTGAGGATGATTCCAATTACTTGGCCATTTGCAGTCTGGGGGCTGGATATGATTGGGCCTTTTAAAAGGTCCAAGGACAAAAAGACTCATCTCCTGGTAGCTGTTGACAAGTTTACAAAGTGGGTTGAAGCTGAGTCGGTCAGCAAATGTGATGCAGCAACGGCGGTTCAATTCATCAAGAAGGTGATCTTTCATTTTGGATACCCTCATAGTATCATTACTGATAATGGTACTAATCTGTCTAAGGGTGCAATGAAAGAGTTCTGTCAACAAGAGCATATCTGGCTTGATGTGTCATCAGTGGCTCACCCCCAGTCTAACGGTCAAGCTGAAAGAGCCAATCAAGAAATCTTGAGAGGTATCAGACCCCGGCTCATGGTCCCTTTGTAGAGGACGCCGGGCTATTGGGTGGAGGAATTACCCTCAGTATTATGGAGCATCAATACCACCCCAACAGATCTACGGGTTACACGCCTTTCTTCATGGTTTATGGAGCAGAGGCGGTTCTCCCTAGTGACATCTGTCACGACTCGCCCTGTGTGGCGGCTTATGTTGAAGCTGATAATGAAAAAGCACGTCAGGATGCTATTGACCTATTGGACGAGGAGCGTGACCTGGCGGCGGCTCGTTCGGCGATTTACCAGCAAGATCTGCGCCGTTATCATAGCCGCCGGGTTAAAACCAGGACCTTTCAAGAAGGCGATTTGGTGCTCCGGCTTATCCAGGATCAAACTGATATGCACAAGCTATCCCCACCTTGGGAAGGACCCTTTGTGGTCAGCAAAAATCTGAACAACGGGTCATACTACCTTATCGATGTTCGAGACCACAAGGACTCACGCACGTCGAAGGAGGAAACCCGTCGGCCGTGGAATATTGCTCATCTTCGGCCTTATTACACCTGAGCCACCGACTCTTGTGATGTACATACCTTGTCAATGTATATATTATGATGAATATAATAAAGCCGGCATCCCTGAATTCAGGGCCTCTGTCGTTTCACTTCTAAGAATATGAGTCTATTATTACTTCATCTAATCACTTGGGGGCTTCCTGCTCATTGAGCATAGCTAGGACTACCCAGCTGATCCGGCTTGTACGCCTGGAATGAAATATTACTTGGGGGCTCTTTGTTAATGGACAGAGCTTTGTTGACCCTTGTAATAGGCTTGGATGCCAGGTGTATTCACCAAAACATCCGGGCTATCCTGCCTTTGTAAGTCTGCCACTCCACCCAGGTAATACTGGAATGACTCGCCGTACTCTTGACAGTCAATCTTATAGACCCTGAACTTGTCAAGGTTAAAACGGTGATTGGTCATGTGAGGCCCGGCTTACAAGGTTTGAATGAAGGTTTAACTCAGCGGCTATGCGCCCCTTGAACAACACTTGACTTTGAGGCTTGGCAGCCTATGAAAGCCTTGGTTTTTAATTTATATTTGATTTTGAACATTTTTTGAGGTACATCTCTTGTGATATGTTAGTACATGGTTGCAAATCGATGAGGGCTATGTTGCCTTATGGTTTATGTATGAGCTTATCCAGAGTTTGTTAGCCCGGTCTGGCTTTGGACTTTAAGTCGCCAGTATATGATGATTATCTGCTTGAGTATTGTGCTTTAAGTTCTAGGATATTACCCCTTACTGCATATGGCATGATAAGCCCGCAGTATGAATAAAATTGTACAAGGCGTTGTGTTCTGTCTGGGCTGTTACCCTTGCTGACATGATAAGCCGGCAATGTACATAAATATCACAGGTATGATGTTTATTTTATGATTATATAAGGTGTTGATAAACCGGCCCTGATTGTGGACTATTTAGTCATCAGTGGTATTTTATAAAAGGGTGTTGTGACCCGCCCTGGGGTAAACCGCTAGGGCACTTGTGATATGTTTGTGTGCAGGAAAAATGATAAATCTGACCTGCATAATTGATGATATCATAAGCATAAGTAGCAGATTTTCAAATGGCGGATCAGCAGTATTATGCAAGCAAAACGTGCATGATGGCACGGCAGATCAGAGTTTAACAAGCCTATTACATGGCTCCATGAGCCCAAATGACTAAGTGTTTTTTTTCAAGCAAGGCTTGATGATGAAAATTGAGAACCATCCAGCGGATCAGTTCTCCTGGTCTTGGCGGTTTGAAGCTTCCGGGTCATCCCGCACCGGTTCTTCTTCTCCCTCCACCGTCTGGAAGTCAGGCGATAACCAATTGATGCCAGTCAAGGCTTGAAATTCAGTTTCATCATCAATAAGCTCAGACGGATCGATTTCAGGGGCAAAAGTATGCTTACGAACTAGAGGGATAAGATCTGCAATCTTGTAAGCCGGCGTGGGCATTTTCTGGTTTTCTGCGGTATAAGCCGCCTGATATTTGGACAGATCTGTTTCTTCAACAAGCAGGCTCGCCAAGGGATGCATCTCCTTCACACACGCAGCAAAATCTTTCTTGTCAAAAGGAGATCCGTCCTCTTTGAAACTCGGGCAGCCAGTGGCTAGCTCGGTCGGGTCTAATTCTGACTGCCATGCCTTCGCTCGGCTTAAAGTCGTAATGGCATCGGCTCTAGCAGCTGAACGTTTGTTCTCTGCTATTCTAGCAGGAAGGACAGAAAGTTGGCTTAAGACATTGCTGAGAAGAGACGGTGCTTGGTTGCTTGGGGAGATGGTGGCTATCGTGCGCTGCGCTCCAGTGTATAATTGTTCTACTAAGGTGTAAACAGCCTTGAGCTTTATCAGCATTTCTTTCCCAAGATTGCTGCTTCTTGGACCTGCATGACATATTATGATGAAGTCACCTGACGGTTTATAACATGGAGAGTGGAATGTTACTATAATATAAAAGATCTTACCAAAAATAGCAAAGGTCATCTGATTGATATGATCCTTCAGGCCAGTAAGTTCTGTGGTGACCCCTTCTAATGAGGCCTCAGCTTTTTCAGCCCTTTGGATCAGGGCAGCCTTCTCTTCAGCCCAGGCGGCCTTCTCAGTATTCAACTCAGTTTTGAGCTTTTCATTTTCATCCAAGCTAAACTTAAACTTGGAGTCAGCCTTCTGGGTTTCAGCTTCTTGTGCTTCAAGCCGGGTTTTTAAGTCAGCCAACTGAGATTGAAATTGACTGGATGCTTCCTGAAAAGAGAGGCGAAACAAATATGCACAATTATTATGCAGTATATATTGATAAGTCCCAAGCCCTTTGCAAGCAATAGCACTTGGCACATGGGGGCTAATGGGTGCAGAAAGTTTCTTTATGGAGCAGTACATATTGATAAGTCCCAAGCCCTTTGCAAGCAATGGCACTTGGCACTTGGGGGCTAATGGATGCAAGGTCTGTTTTATGATGCAATGGCAGATGACCCCGGTTCATCATTTAAAAAAATTAAATTAACCCAGTTTGCAAGGGTGACTAGATGGGATTTGTGTGACAGTGTTAAGCCCCAGTTTATTCTTATGGATTCAACCGGCCCCCGGGGATTATAGGTGCAAAGTTGATTCTTGAAAGTCCCGGCTTATCTTCATAAGATCAAGCCGGTCCTTGGGGGCTATAGGTTTTGATTCAGATGCATAGCTAAAAGCTTATCTCACAAAGTCTACAATGTATTCTATTCTACTAATATTCAGTAGACTTGGGGCTGAAGGAATGTATCTTAGCGAAAGTTGATACCTCATGTTTCTGATGCATGTGCTTGACCATGTCAATTTCCAGATCACGGCTGCTATGTACTTGGTTGAGATAGTCGGAGAGGATTTCGCCAATATTTAGATGAGAATAATCGGCCATGTCAAATTTGACCTTGCGCCTCTCGATCAATTCTTCCTTGGCAGAATGTTTTGCTGGAGCAATAGGATTCCCCGGTTCTCGAAAACCAGTGCCAGTGATCAGGACTTCCTCAGTGTTTGGTTCTGAAGGCTTGATTGGGCTTGGCGGTTCAGCGCCCAAGGGATCAATAACTATATGCTCAGTAGAGGTACCAGGATTTTTCGGTGGCGGGTCATCAGCAAGTTCTTCCGGTTGTTGCACGGAGGCCTCAGATATTGGTGCCTATTTTTTTGGTTCATGAATCTTGGGATCTTCTGTTGGCTTGTTCATTCTAGCCTTTTTGCTAGGCTTTGTTTTCCGACTGCAAGAGGATTCTAAAAGTCAGTATGAGTTTAGAGATATTGGAAAACACAGATAAAGTTGGTACCCTGGTGCAGTCTTGAAAGCCGGAAGCTGAGTCTGCGATGAATCGCCGGACGAAGAGTGAGAGGTCCCCTGGTGATTTGAGTCAGAAGGTTTTAGTGCTTGACGAATAAGACCTGCCTTGGAGTAAATAAAGTTGAAATTTTGAAATACCTCATTCCGGTGCTTGCGTGGGGCTGGTGTGTTAGGTAAACCGGAGGAAAGTTCTCCGCCTCCACTGGTCCGGGTTCTGCGCCGGTTCTCATGTTGTTGTTGCTTAAAAATAAAGTTGGGATCCAAGTGAGCTAAAGGGTTAGAGAACCTTACTTTCCGGATCACTCGTCGAATTTTTTGTCTTGGCAAGGGCTCTGAGTCGGAGGAAATAATAGTTACCTCATCATCACCCGCCTGGCTGGTCGCCGCGTCATCCTGATAGCAATCAGTGTCAATACAATGAAAAAAAAAGCCAAGGGAATCAAGGTCTACCTCCGACTCATCATCTTCATCCAAGTTCAACATATCAGAAGTAGTGGATTTCTTCTTATTCTTCGTGGCTTTGGTCTTAGTCCTGGCCTTCTTGGCGGCTTTTTCATCATATTTTTTATTCCAAAAGGCGGATCCAGCCTGCAACAAATTACAACAAAGGTTGGGGATTCCCAGATTCTATGAACAATGAAGTAAAATACATAAACTGGATAGACTTACATCCGGTGCTGGGTTGAGTGTGTAGAAGGGATTCAGCCCCACTTTGCTACAGGTCTCCAAGCTTTCATTGAGAAGAGTCTTGGTCATATCATTGATGGCTTTATCAGTCAAACGTGTTGAACTGTAACGCAGTGGATCTTTGGGGTCGCCAGTATATGTACACATTAAGCCGGACCGGCGGCTTAAAGGTATGATCCTCCAAGCTACCCAGCATCGAACCAGATCAACTCTGGTTAATCCATTGCCCAATAATGCCCTAACCTTCGAGAAGGTAGGTGCAAGTTTAGCCCGTTCAGCAGTGGTAAGCCGTTCAGGGAGAGGGTGCTTTGGGTTGAGCCGTTGGTCACGGAAACCTGGCAAGGGGTTTTCGTCAGCAGGGGAAGTATCTTTGCAGTAAAACCATGTTTGATTCCAATCCTTGGGATGGCTTGGAAGTTGAGCATAAGGAAAAATGGCGTCTCTGCGTCGCTGAATGGAAATCCCTCCAAGCTCCTGGCTGGGCCCGTCAGTGAATTCATTCTGGCGGTTCAAGTAAAAATACTCTCTAAAGTGCTCAACACTAGGTTCTTCTTGAAGGTATACTTCACAGAAGACTTGGAAATTACAGATATTTGAAACGGAATTGGGTCCGATATCTTGAGGATGAAGTTGGAAAAAATGCAGAACGTCACGGAATTTTTTTGACCCGGGTGGTGAGAGGCCCCGGTTCATGTGATCAGTAAAAACGATAACTTCATCATCCTGTGGCTGAGGTTTGACTTCATCCGGATTAGGAGCACGCCAGTGAATGACGTTTTTTGCCGGTAAGAAGCCAATCTTGACGTACTCTTGGAGCATTGCCTCAGTAACAATGGACGGAACCCAGTCGCATGATGTGACGGTCTTAGTCATGATTGAGTGCACTGTTTACACAAGGTGGTTCAACATGTTATTAAACCAACAGGTATCTGGTGAGTATAAATTATCGTTTAAATCACTGTACAAGGTTAATGGGTATGGAGATACAGTTCAGAATATGCAGCTGTCACACCAGCGGATTGAGTTCTAACCCAGCCCGGTTAAACCGGAAGGTTATTGCCGGATTATCGATGTTGAAGTGGATGATGGTGGCTTAAACGGGGCCTAATGTTATATGATGGGTCACGGTTTATGTCATAAGCCGCCATGGCAGTTTGGGTGCTTCAGATCTATCAAGTGGTGGATAAACAGATTTCACAAGCTATCGCTATAATTCTGGATCTATGGCAGTTCAGAAAAGACAGTAAAAATTAAACCTAAGGTGGCGGCAGCGGAAAGTTTTGATGCTCTAACGAGGTTTTTCTATGGAAAGATGCTACTTTGACGATGCACACGAATTCTAAACTACTACCGCACAAAGTTAATGACTTATTCAGATTGAACACTGCTGGGAGTTGAGGAACACGAAGAACAACAAGAACACCGATGAACTACTCAAACCCTAGTGCAGATCTGAGGCTTGGATAAAGGGGTACTTACAGATGCGGTGGAGCAGCGGCGGCGCGCCGGAGTCTTTCTGGTTTGATCAGGTCGATGCAGCGGCCTGAGAGTGGTGCAGCGTCGGAGTTCGCGGTAGCGGAGCTAGGGCGGCAGAGGAGATGTGAGAGGAAGATGAAGGCGAAAGGGGGGAAAATGAAAAAGACCCTCGTCCCTATTTATAAGGGGGTGAATACAAGGCATGCGCGGGAATCGAGGAGGTTGGAATCATCATGTGGCTATATGGACGCCTCGGTTTTTGGGATGCTCATTAAGATAAGGATCAGTTAAGATGTTTTGGGCCTCGTGCGAAGTTAGTGCAGAATGACATCATGGCGGTTTAAGAAGTTCTGCGAGCTAGCATCGTGGCGGGTTACAGCAAGTTTTATCAAACAAATCGAGGCAAGATTTTGACAAGTCAGGTATTGAAGATTGACATGAACAAGTTCAAATCAACCTGGGGCCTAATGTTGGGGATATAACTACTGGGTATGAACCGCCCAGAAGGGGCCGGGTCATACCACTGGCGATTTATCAATAAAGATGGCGGATCATACAAGCCCGTTGGCGGCCCAAGACCCAGAGGCGACTTGAGGCCCAGAAGGATGAACCGCTATAGATGTATGGCTTGTTTTGTAAGGCAAGCGTAGTTAGTCATCGAGCCGGACACGTTGTGTATGAGCCGGCCGGGACTCCGTGAGCCGCCGGGCGTCAACCTTTTTATATAAAGGGACGACCCGGCTGCGGCTTAGGGGATAAGAAAGAACAAGTCGAGAACTATGTCAAGTGTATTCGCTCCCTGGTAATCGAAACCCAAGAAATACAACCTAAAGCGGGAGTAGGCCTTTACCTCGTTGAGAGGGGCTGAACCTGGGTAAACTCTGTGTCCCTTGTCCTATTTTAACCCCTTCAAGCTAACCTCATCGCGATGGCTCCACACCTAAGTCCTTATACTAGGACATCTGCCGTGACAATTCCACGACATCCTTGGAGGAACTCGGTGTGGCCATGGCGATCTAGATCTGTCAGAAAACAGCAAGAAACAAGAACAGAAGATTTCTTCATGGTACGGTGGTCAGTACGTCCGGGGGGTATATAAAGATTTTTTATCTTGGGAAACAAGCAAAACGGAAGGAAAACGGAGTCGGGAAGGTTCCCAAGGTGGGCACAACCCACCTGGGCGCGCCAGGCAAGGTAGACGCGCCCTGGTGTATCATGCCCTCCTCGGTTGCCTTCCTGGTTATTTCTTATTTTCCTAATTTTTGTAATATTCCAAAACTGACAGAAAATATTTTTGCGAATTTTTTGAAGTCTGTTTACTTACCGTATCACATACCTCCTCTTTTTCAGGGTTCTGGAGTGTTCTGGAAGGTTTCTTTTATGTGTTCTTCCGGTGTCATGCTTTGGATAATATTGCTTTCATCATTAATAGGCATACCTGAGATATAGTGTTTGATTCTTTGTCCATTGACCACCTTCGGGTTTGTACCTTCGGCATTATTGATCTTGATAGCTCCAGAGCGATAAACCTCTTCGATAATATATGGTCCTTCCCATTTGGAAAGAAGTTTTCCTGCAAAGAATCTAAAACAAGAGTAGTACAAAAGAACATATTCAACAACTTTGAATTCCCGCTTTTGGATCCTTTTGTCATGCCATCTTTTAACTTTTTCTTTGAATAGTTTGCCATTTTCATAACCTTGGGTTCTCCATTCATCTAGTGAGCTAATATCAAATAACCTCTTTTCACTGGCAAGTTTGAAATCATAGTTGAATTCTTTAATTGCCCAATATGCTTTATGTTCTAACTCAAGAGGCAAATGACAAGCTTTTCCATAAACCATTTTATAAGGAGACATACCCATAGGATTTTTATAAGCTATTCTGTAAGCCCAAAGTGCATCATCTAATTTTTTAGACCAATTCTTTCGGGACCTATTGACAGTTTTTGTAATATTAATTTTATTTCTCTATTGCTAAGTTCAACTTGACCACTAGATTGAGGATGATAAGGTGATGCAATTCTATGGTTAACATCATATCTAGCAAGCATTTTACGAAAAGCACCATGAATAAAGTGGGAACCACCATCAGTCATTAAATATCTAGGGACTCCAAATCTTGGGAAAATAAATCTTTAAGCATTTTAATGGAAGTGTTGTGATCAGTAGTACTAGTTGGAATAACTTCTACTCACTTAGTAACATAATCAACATCAACCAGAATATGAGTATACCCATTAGAAGAAGGAAAAGGTCCCAGATAATCAAAACCCCAAACATCAAATGGTTCAACAGCAAATGAATAATTCATAGGCATTTCCTGACGCGTACCAATATTACAAATTCTTTGACATTCATCAAAAGATAAGACAAACTTACGGGCATCCTTAAAGAGAGTAGGCCAATAAAAACCAGATTGCAATACCTTGTGAGCAGTTCTATCTCCTGCATGATGTCCTCCGTAGGATTTGTTCTTGTTCATGCTCATGTACACAACGTCTAATAATACCATCCACTCCTTTATAAAGATGTGGGTCATCCCAAAAGTAATGTCTTAAATCATAAAAGATTTTTTTTCTTTTGTTGGTAAGTGAAACTAGGTGGTATATATTTAGCAACATTGTAATTAGCATAGTCACCATACCAAGGTGTGTTATGAGAAACATTTATTGCAGCTAGTTGTTCATCAGGAAAACTATCATCAATAGGCAATGGGTCATCAAGAATATTTTCTAACCTAGACAAGTTATCAGCTATGGGGTTCTCAGCTCCTTTCCTATTAGTGATATGTAAATCAAACTCTTGTAGCAAGAGAACCCACCTAATGAGTCTAGGTTTAGCATCTTTCTTTTCCATAATATATTTTATAGCAGCATGATCAGTGTGAACAATTACTTTGGAATCAACAATGTAAGAACTGAATTTATCACAAGCAAACACAACTGCTAAAAATTCTTTTTCAGTAGTAGCATAATTTCTTTGGGCACTGTCTAGAGTTTTACTAGCATAATGGATAACATTTAATTTTTTATCAGCTCTTTGTCCTAAAACAGCACCAACAGCATAATCACTAGCATCACACATAATTTCAAAAGGTAAGTTCCAATCAGGTGGTTGAACTATAGGTGCAGAAGTTAAGGCTTTCTTAAGTGTTTCAAAGGCTTCTACACAATCATCATAAAAAAATGGAATATCCTTTTGTAAAAGATTTGTAAGAGGCCTAGAAATTTTTGAGAAGTCTTTAATAAACCTCCTATAGAAACTAGCATGACCAAGGAAACTACAAATACCTTTAATATCTTTAGGACATGGCATTTTCTCAATTGCATCAACTTTAGCTTTATCCACTTCAATACCTTGTTCGGAAATTTTATGTCCCAAGACAATGCCTTCATTAACCATAAAGTGGCACTTCTCCCAATTCAAGACAAGATTAGTTTTCTCACATCTCTACAAAACTCGATCAAGGTTGCTTATGCAATCATCAAAAGAAGTTCCGTAAATGGAGAAATCATCCATGAAAACCTCAACAATCTTTTCACAAAAATCAGAAAATATAGAAGTCATACATCTTTGAAAGGTAGCAGGTGCATTGCATAAACCAAAAGGCATACGTCTATAAGCATAGGTTCCAAAAGGACAAGCAAAGTAGTTTTCTCTTGATCAGGTTGTGAAACAGGTATTTGAGAAAAACCAGAGTATCCATCAAGAAAACAAAAGTGTGTATGCTTAGATAATCTTTCTACCATTTGATCAATAAAAGGCAGAGGATAATGATCTTTTCTAGTGGCTTTATTTAATTTTTTGAAGTCAATTATCATTCTATAACCAGTAACAATTCTTTGTGGAATGAGTTCATTTTTATCATTAGGAACAACAGTAATACCTCCCTTTTTAGGGACACAATGAACAGGACTTACCCATCTACTATCAGCTATGGGATAGATTATACATGCTTCCAGAAGCTTTAGTATTTCAGTTCTTACCACTTCTTTCATCTTAGGATTCAAACGTCGTTGGTTTATCACTTTGAAAATTATCTTGTGGGGAACCAAGAACTAGAAAATCAGTAGGGTATTTAATTTTCCTATACAAGACTTCAACATCTCTAACAATCCCAAGTGGTGTGATGGTGTCTCTATTAGCAAGTTTAATAGTAACATCTATGTCTTCTATTTCAGCGGGTGCTATATCATTCATAATTTATTGGTATAAGGTAAAAGGAATAGCACTAACGCTAGCACCTAAGTCACATAAACCATGATAACAGTGATCTCCTATTTTAACCGAGACAACAGGCATGCCAACAACAGGTCTATGTTTATCTTTTTCATCGGGTTTGGCAATTCTAGCAGCTTCATCATAGAAATAAATAACATGCCCATCAATATTTTCTACCAGGAGATCTTTAACCATAGCAACACTAGGTTCTACTTTAATTTGCTCAAAGGGTTTAGGTGCTTTAATATTACTTTTGCGAACCACGGTTGATACCTTAGCATGTTCCTTTATCCTAACAGGGAAAGGTGGTTTCTCGATATAAGCAGTAGGTACAACTGGATCAACATTGTAAATAATAGTTTCATCTTTAGCTTTAACCGGTTGTTTAATTTCTTCTTTGATAGGGGGATGATATTTGAACCACTTCTCCTTAGGGAGATCAACATGAGTAGAAAATGATTCACAAAAAGAGGCTACTATCTCAGAGTCAAGTCCATATTTAGTGCTAAACTTGTGAAAAGCATCGGTATTCATAAAAGATTTAACACAATCGAACTCAAGCCTAATACCTAACTCTTTACCTTCATCGAGTTCCCAATCTTCAGAGTTGCATTTAATTCTTTCTGAAAGATCCCACCTGAATTCAATAGGCTTCTTCATGAAAGAACCAGTACAAGAAGTATCGAGCATGGATTGATCATCACGAGAAAGCCGAGCATAAAAGTTCTGAATAATAATTTCTCTTGAGAACTCATGATTCGGGCATGAATATAACAATGACTTAAGCCTCCCCCAAGCTAGAGCGATACTTTCTCCTTCACGAGGCCAAAAAATATATATATAATTCTGATCACGATGAACTAGATGCATAGGATAATTTTTTTGGTGAAATTCCAATTTCAATTGATTCCAGTTCCAAGATTCAATATCATCGCATAGCCTATACCATGTCAATGCTTTTACCTTCAAAGATAAAGGGAAAACCTTCTTCTTAGCTTCATCTCCGGATAAACCTGCAAGCTTAAATAATCCACAAATTTCATCCACATATATCAAGTGCATATCAGGATGTTCAGTTCCATCTCCTGCATAAGGATTAGCTAGCAGTTGTTCAATCATACCCGAAGGAATTTCATAACAAATATTTTCAGTAGGTGCAGTAGGTTGAGGGGCAAGTAATTGTGCTTCTAGTCGAGGTGAAGATACCCCAAACCAACCCCTCAAAGGATGGTTTTCCATAGTAGCAAGTGACAATAAATTTCAGCACGTAGTAATAATTTTTCCTTACCAATTTCCACTTACCAAGAGCGCTTCACTCCCCGGCAACGGCGCTAGAAAAGAGTCTTGATGACCCACAAGTATAGGGGATCAATCGTAGTCCTTTCGATAAGTAAGAGTGTCGAACCCAACGAGGAGCAGAAGGAAATGACAAGTGGTCTTTAGCAAGGTATTTTCTGTAAGCACTGAAATACTCGGTAACAGGTTGTTTGATAGCAAGATAATTTGTAACGGACAAGTAACGGTAACGGTAAATAAAGTGCAGCAAGGTAGCCCAATCCTTTTATGGTAAAGGACGGGCCAAAATGGTCTCTTATAATAAGCAAAGCGTTCTTGAGGGCACACGGGAATTTCATCTAGTCACTTTCATCATGTTGGTTTGATTTGCGTTCGCTACTTTGATAATTTGATATGTCGGTGGACCGGTGCTTGGGTGCTATTCTTACTTGAACAAACCTCCCACTTATGATTAACCCCCTCGCAAGCATACGCAACTATGATAAAAGTATTAAGATAAAATCTAACCATAGCATTGAACATTTGGATACAAATCGGTCCCTTACGAAGTAGCGCATAAACTAGGGTTTAAGCTTCTGTCACTCTAGCAACCCATCATATAATAACTACTCCACAATGCATTCCCTTAGGCCCAAAGATGGTGAAGTGACATGTAGTCGACATTCTCATGACACCACTAAGGGAATCACAACATACATATCATCAAAATATCGAACACATATCAAGTTCACATGATTACTTGCAACATGACTTCTCCCGTGACCTCAAGATCAAAAGTAACTACTCACAAATGATATTCATGCTCAAGATCAGAGGGGTATTAAATAGCATAATGGATCTGAACATATAATCTTCCACCAAATAAACCATATAGTAATCAACTACAAGATGTAATCAACACTACTAGTCACCCACAGGTACCAATCTGAGGTTCCGGTACAAAGATTGAACACAAGATATGAACTAGGGTTTGAGAGGAGATAGTGCTGTTGAAGATGTTGATGGAGATTGCCCTCCCAAAGATGAGAGGGTTCTTGGTGATGACGATGGCTTCAATTTCCCACTCCGAAAGGGAAGTTCCACCGGCGGAATCGCTCCGCCGGAGGGCAAAAGTGCTCCTGCCCAAGTTCCGCCTCGAGACGGCAGTGCTCCATCCCTAAAGTCCTATCCTTATTTTTTTTCTAGGTCAAAATGACCTATATACCAGAAGATGGGCATCGGAGGTGGGCTGGGCTGAGCACAACCCACTAGGGCATGCCTGGGGGGCCTGCCGCGCCCTGGTGTCTTGTGCTCACCAGGTGGCCCCCCTCCGGTAGTTATTTGCTCCAGTATTTTTCATATATTCCAAAATAATTCTCCGTAAATATTTAGCTCATTTGGAGATGTGCAGAATAGGTGCCCTGACGTAGCTTTTTCAGGTCCAGAATTCCAGCCGCCGGTATTCTCCCCCTTTATGTAAAACTTCCATATTATGAGAGAAAAGGCATTAAAATTACTCCATAAAGCATTATTATGCATAAAACATTATAAATGACAGTAGGAAAACATGATGCAAAATGAACGTATAAACTAGTAATTTCTTAAGATTCCCTATCCTTACAAGCAAGAAAGTCCCTAGCTACCTCTATGTCCATAACATAACCCTCAGGTATATCAGGCAATTCATATCTAGGAGAGCTAGGTCTAATAGGTGTTTCAAAATTTTCAGTTTCAATAATTTCACCGGTTTCAGCATTCTCAATTTCTTTATCTTTAGCAAGTTGTTCATCAAGAAATTCACCTAGTGGCACATTATCATCAAGCAAAGTACTAGCATCATCATAAGTATCATTCATAGTAGAAGTAGCATCATCAATTACTTGCGACATAGCAGCATTACTAGTAGGTGGTGGTGTTGCAAGTTTACTCAAAACAGAAGGAGAATCAAGTGCAGAGCTAGATAACAGTTCCTTACCTCCCCTCGTCTTAGAGGGAATGATCTTGGTTCTATCATCCTTAAGATTCCTCATAGTGATCACTAGATAAAAATCACAAGTGACTCAGCAAATATAGTTATGCTCCCCGGCAACGGCGCTAGAAAAACGTCTTGATAACCCACAAGTATAGGGGATTGCAACAGTTTTCGAGGGTAGAGTATTCTACCCAAATTTATTGATTCGACACAAGGGGAGCCAAATAATATTCGCAAATATTAGCAGTTGAGTTGTCAATTCAACCATGATAACCCACAAGTATAGGGGATTGTTTGTAGCCTTTTTCGATAAATAAGAGTGTCGAACCCAATGAGGAGCTAAAGGTAGAACAAATATTCCCTCAAGTTCTATCGACCACCGATACAACTCTACGCACACTTAATGTTTGCTTTACCTAAAACAAGTATAAAACTAGAAGTACTTTGCGAGAATAAAACTAAGAATAAATTGCAAGATAATAAAATTAGATAGCTTTTGTCACACAAGAAAGTCATTTGTCCCTAGGTGATCGATAACTAGACCGGTGATCATTGTTGCAATTTTATATGAGGGAGAGGCATGAGCTAACATACTTTCCGTACTTGGATTATATGCACTTATGATTGGAACTCTAGCAAGCATCCGCAACTACCAAAGATCATTAAGGTAAAACCCAACCATAGCATTAAGTATCAAGTCCTCTTTATCCCATACGCAACAACCCCCTTACTCGGGTCTGTGCTTCTGTCTCTTACGCCACCCACCATAAAAGAATCATGAACGTATTGCAACACCCTACAGTGGGGATCCCTCATGTTTGCACAACACGGAGGGCACCATAGGATAGCACCAAAATAAAATATACAACTCAAACCAATCATGATCATCAATCAACCCATAGGACAAAACCAATCTACTCAAACATCATAAGATAACCATAGATCATTGGGAAATAATATATAGCGTTGAGCACCATGTTTAAGTAGAGATTATAGTAGGGAGAAGAAGTGTTACACCGCTTCATAGAGGGGGAGAAAGTTGGTGTTGACGGTAGCAAGATTGTTGGTGGAGATCACCGTCACGATCCTTGCCCCGACGGCACTCTGGCGCCACTGGGAGAGAGGGGGAGAGAGCCCCCCTCCTTATTCTTATTCCTTGGCCTCCCCCCTAGATGGGAGGAGGGTTTCCCCTCTAGTCCATGGCCTCCATGGCGGCGGAGGGGCGGGAGCCCCTCCGAGATTGGATCTATCCCTCTGTTCTCTTCTGTTTTGTATTCCTATTTTCTGGCCTTTCACCATTTCTTAAATATCCGGAGATCGGTAACTTCGATTGCGCTGAGATTTTAACACGTTTTTTTTCCAAATATAAACTTCCTTGCGCCCGAAGTAGAGCAGCGACTGCCTTACGAGCTGGCCACCACCCACCACCACGCGCCTGGGGGTGGGTCGTGCCCTGGTGTCTTGTGGAGGCCGTGGGCCTCCGTTTGCATTGATTCCACCTCCCAAAAATCACATATATTCCAAAATAATTATCCGTAAATTTTTATCGCGTTTGGAGTTCGTTTGATATGGATATTCTACGAAACAAAAAACATGCAACAAACAAGAACTGGCACTGGGCACTGGATCAATATGTTAGTCCAATAAATCATATAAATTGTTGCCAAAAGTATGTGAAAGTTGTATAATATTGGCATGAAACAATAAAAAATTATAGATACGACGGAGATGTATCAGCATCCCCAAGCTTAATTCTTGCTCGTCCTCAAGTAGGTAAATGATAAAAAAGATAATTTTTGATGTGGAATGGTACCTAGCATAATCTTGATCATATATCTAGTCATGGCATGAATATTAAGACACGAGTGATTCAAAGCAATAGTCTATAATTTGACATAAAGACATCAATACTCAGGCATCCCAACAAACAATCATGTCTTTGAAAATATCAATGCTAAAGAACGCTATCCCTACAAAATAATATAGTCTTGTCATGCTCCATCTTCTTAACACAAAGTATTTATCATGCACAACCCCAATGACAAGCCGAGCAATTGGTTCATACTTTTTAACGCGCTTCAGCTTTTTCAACCCCCACGCAATACATGAGCACAAGCCATGGATATAGCACTATTGGTGGAATAGAATACTGTGGTAGAGATTCATTTAGAGAAGACAAAAAAGTAAGAAAGTCTCACATCGATGCAGCTGATCAACAGGCTATGGAGATGCCCATATATTGATATCAATGCGAGTAGGGATTGCCATTCAACGGATGCACTAAGAGCTATAACTGTATGAAAGCTCAACATGAAAACTAAGTGGGTGTGCATCCAACTTGCTTGCTCATGAAGACCTCGGGCATTTGAGGAAGCCCATCATCGGAATATACAAGCCAAGTTCTATAATGAAAAATTCCCACTAGTATATGAAAGTGACTACATAGGAGTCTCTCTACATGAAAAACATGGTGCTACTTTGAAGCACAAGTGTGGAATTTGCATGCCCCTTCTCTCTTTTTCCCTCTTTTTTTTCTTTTTTTCTTTTTTTTTCTTGGGCTCTTTTTAGCCTCACTTTTTTCTTTTTTTTTCCTTTTTTTTTTCCTTTTTGTCCAGAGTCTCATCCCGACTTGTGGGGGAATCATAGTCTCCATCATCCTTTCCTCACTAGGATATGCTTTAATAATGAATAATGATGATCATCACAATTCTATTTACTTACAACTCAATATTACAACTCGATACCTATAACAAAGTATGACTCTATATGAATGCCTCTGTCAGTGTACCAGGATGTGCAATGATCTAGCGTAGCAAGGATATCAAAAAATGGACAAGCCATGGAAATATCATGATTGTTGTCTTACGATCATGCAAAGCAATATGACAATGAATGCTCAAGTCATCAAAATGGAAGCGGTGGAAGTTACATGGCAATATATCTCAGAATGGCTATGGAAATGCCATAATAGGTAGGTATGGTGACTGTTTTGAGGAAGATATAATAAGGCTTATGTGTGATAGAGCGTATCATATCATGGGGTTTGGATGCACCACGCGAAGTTTGCACCGACTCTCGAGGTGAGAAAGGGCAATGCACGGTATCGAAGAGGCTAGCAAATTGCGAAAAGGTAAGAGTGCGTATAATCCATGAACTCACATTAGTCATAAAGAACTCATATACTTATTGCAAAAGTTTATTAGCCCTCGAAGCAAAGTACTACTACGCATGCCCCTAGGGGGATAGATTGGTAGCAAAAGACCATCGCTCGTCCCCGACCACCACTCATAAGAAAGACAATCAATAATAAATCATGCTCCAACTTCATAGCATAACGAGAGACTATACGTGCATGCTTCGGGAATCCCAAACCTTATAACCAATATTCTTACTAACCACAACTGTTTACTAGTACCTCCCACATATTATCATCTCTATATCGCAAAACTATTGCAAGGAATCAAACACATCATATTCAGTGATCCACAAGTTTTATGTAGGATTTTATGACTAACCATGCAAATGACCAATTCATGTTGACTCTCTAAATAGATATAAGTGAAGCATGAGAGTTTAATTCTTTCTACAAAATACCATGCTCTAACAAATATAAGTGAAGCAAAAAAGCATTCTACAATTAACGGTTTTCCATGTGAAGAGAAACAGGAAATCCAAACTTCAAATGATATAAGTGAAGCACATGAAGCATTCTATAAAGCCATACTCAAAAGATATAAGTGAAGTGCAATGAGCAATGTATAAATCAATCATGAACTATCTCATACTAGCATGGTGCATAAAAGAAAAGTCAAAACTAAACACAAAAGATGATCCAAGATTTACGCATATCACATGAATGAAACAAAAACCGAAACATACCGATACTTGTTGAAGAAAGATGGGATGCCTTCCGGGGCATCCCCAAGCTTAGACGTTTGAGTCTCCTTGAATATTTACTTGGGGTGCCTTGGGCATCCCCAAGCTTGAACTCTTGCCTCTCCTCCTTCTCCTCATATCGAGACCTCCTCGATCTTTGAACACTTCATCCACACAAAACTTAACAGAAAACTCGGTGAGATCCGTTAGTATAATAAAGAAAATTACTACTTTAAGTACTGTTGCAAACCCATTAATATTTTGTTTTTGCATTATAGAAACTGTATTATAACTTATCCATGGCTTATACCACCGATAAAATCTACAGTTTCATCAAAACAAGCAAAATAATGCATCAAAAACAGAATCTGTCAAAAACAGTACAGTCTGTAGTAATCTGAACATTGACCATACTTATGTAACTCCAAAAATTCTGAAAAATTAGGAAAAAATAAAAAATTTGCATAGAAGTACTTTGTAAAAAAATTCAGAAACTTTTGATGTTCCAGTAAAAAATGTAAATTCACACACTACAACTAAAGTTTCTGTTTTTGCACCGCACATACCAACAAGCAATCAAATCATCCTAAAGGAAAATCTTGGCACATTATTTTTATAATACAATGGAGTTGTACAAGGGGATAATTATTTTTGTTGAAAAGTGTCTGTAATTCAAGATTCACAAAGTTTCCATGGGCATGAACAAAGTTCAAGGCATGCTCCCGCTTCCACGGTGCTCGTCTTTCTCACTTTCACTTTTCTTTTTGTAAAGTTTTAAGTTCCCCTCTATATTTTTTTGTTTTTAAACTTTATCAAAGCACACAATAGAATAAAATGACTCTCTAAAACTTCCGGGTTGTCTCCCTGGCAGCGCTTTCTTTAAAGCCATTAAGCTAGGCATAAAGCGCTCAACTAATCGATCCACCCAGATCCCAAGGTATATCAAAGCCAATTTTAATTAGCAATGATTTGTAATTTAGTAGTGAGCACAAAGCAACATATATCATGCAATGACGAAGTCTAACTCTCTTCCTATGCATCGGCATGTCATACAAGAACAATTCATGCACATCAAGTAAAGGCCGATACGTAGCATAAACAGTTTCTTGCAATTTTATCGTGTTGGAAGCATAGAGAGGCGGAGATGTAGTTCCTCTCTCATAATAATTGCAAGTAGTAGCAGAAAGCACATGCATATTATATTCATGAAAATCATCATGTGTAATGGTAGAACACAACCCATCAATATAATCTTTAATAAGAGCAAACTTCTCTGATATAGTGTAGGTTGGAGAATTCAAAAAGATAATAGGACTATCATGTTTGGGTGCAATAGCAACAATTTCATTCTTAACATAAGGAACTATAGCATGTTCATATACATAAGCATAATTTATATTGGCATCTTGTCCACAAGCATAGCAAGCATCAAGTTCATAAAAAGGGATACTTCTAAAGAATCAACGGGATCATAGCAATTATCATAGCATTCATCCTTCGGTAAGCATGAAGGGAAATTAAATAATGTATGAGTTGAAGAGTTACTATCATTAGAAGGTGGGCACGGGTAGCTAATCCGCTCTACGTCCTTTTGTTCTTCGCTCTCCTCATCATCTTTTTCATCCAATGACCTCACAGTTTCATCTATTTCTTCTTCCATAGCTTCCTGCAAAATATTAGTCTCTTCTTGGACAGTGTAGACTTTCTCAACAAACTTATTAATATCGGAGTTGTATTTATAGTTCTCATAGCAATATTTAAGTATAGCAAAGTTTTCAGGTCTATAAACAGCATCGTCAAAATCTTCATACTTTTAAAACAAAGATTCAATTTCATAAGCACCCGTAAAAGCGGCAAATTCTTCTATTTGTTCCACATCATAGTAATCATATCTACCATTAGCATAAGAAGCTAAGGTTTCATTATTGTTTAATTTGCATGAAAAGGGAAGGTGTGGAGCCTTCATCTTAGAGCAACAAGTATAATCATATCTCAAGCATAGATCCCGATCATACCAATACAACATATGAATTTGACCCCATAAGAGTTTCCCTTTTTGAGTCAAGCGATAATCCCTAAAGTATTCATGTTGATCCAACGTGTCTCCCATTATCAAGTTGAATGGGGTTTTCTCAGGATTATCAAAGTAGTGTTTAATATTTTGCACATAATGAGCATCGAGGGTTTTAGGAGGTTCCCCATCATGAGTAGCAAGTACAACTAATTTTTTTGGTGTCTCGTGTTCCATATCCATACCTAAAGATAGAGAACAACTTAGAACAGAAAAAAACTACTTAGTTGAAAGGATCGAAATGGTTGACTAGAGGGGGGTGAATAGGCAACTAACAATTTTTATCTTTTCTTCACAAAATAGGTTTAGCAACAAATAGGTTGTCTAGATATGCAATAAAGTGAGCAACCTATATGATGCTAACAACAACAACAAGTGCAAGCAAATGATACAACACAACAATAGCTTGCACAAAGTAAAGGAAAGAGATAACCACAAGTGGAGCCGGTGGAGACAATAATATAAATATATATAATGTGGTTAGATGGGAAAACATAAATTGGACACTTCATTATTATTCTTATATATAGATAAATAGAACAGAGATCTACGTTTTATTAAAAAAATACATTGGGCTGCCAATGTTTAAGAAAAAGTAAAACCTATGCTGGGAGGCCCATAGGCCGGTACGTACATGATGGACCTAAAAGATAAGTTGAAACCACTGTCTCGGTATGTCGTGGGCTACGCATGTTAAAAAACAAAACCTAGGCCTAGCTGATACTTGTTCGCCCTCTGAAAAAAATGATACCAGCTAGATACCCGATACCCCTTTCCCGCAACAACAAAAACCCCCGATACCGCTGGAAAAAAAACTCCCCGATGACAGTCATCGTTGGAAATTTATTTTGTTTATTGACTAGGTTGACAAACCCGTGGGTCCCAACGTGAGTATACAATTAGGAGGAAGCTATTTTTTCCAATGAGGCACTTGCTTGCGTATGGCTTGGACCTGGTGGGTCCCCACTGTCAGCCTCTCGGCATATAGTCCTCTCCGGATTCCTCTCGTTTGTTAAGCATGTTGACAATGGCATACGGCGGCGCCACGGCGAGCGCACACGGACGGGAAAGAACCGGAGCCGGGGAAGATGCCTTCATTCTTTCGATCATACCGCACTAGCCCGGTGGCTGCAGCCCTCTCACCCAAAAGTTGTATTACCCAGGTTCGATTCCAACTGGTGCAGTTTAAAAATATCTAACACGTGCCAAAATTTCGTCCCTGGTTTACCCAGTTTTTCGCACACTCAACATTGTCTCGCCATTTTGAAAATAGCATATCTTTTTGACTTTGCATCATATGAAGATGTGCTATACATGAATGTTGATCAACATGATGTTAACTTGTTGTTAGTTCCATTTTTTACCATGAATAAAATTTCCAACATTCTGTTATCCATGTTTGAAAAGTGTGTGTTGATTTAAATGCTCTGCCTCTGAAACATGCAGTTTCTTATCTGAAAATCACTTGGACAAGCAGCCATCGCCGGTGTTGGATTCGATGACGCGCTTCTTCAATCCCCCGGTAGTGCGAGGGGGAAATAAACTTCAGTCCTGTGCTGCCGGTTGGGGAATGGAGCGAACTGGATTAAAGAGGGGGCCGGCAGCGCGACTGAAGAAGCACATCAGACATGATTTTTTTCAGTGGATGGCTCTCGATGGCGTTTTTTTACTTGCCTCTGCACCATACAACTTGTATTTTTAGCCTCCCAGTCTGTGGTGGACCAGTAGCCCATTTGCTGGGTGGGCCAACCTACAGAAAGCAGCACTTGATTTTTCATCAAGGCCCAAAAACAACGCAGTACTATGTTTGTTTTGAGGCCGAAAACATTACGACAGGGGTTGAGCGGGGGAGGGGGGAAGACAGAGCAAAAAGATAAAAAAGAGCTGATGCGCCGTTGCTACCCTAACAAGCAGGTGCAATTCTTCTCGGGAAGAAGGTGTGCCGTTGATACTCACACGTCACAATCCCACAGTAGACATTCTAACAAGTTCACACACAAGTAAAACAGAAAAGGTAAACATTCGTATCAAACTCAGGTTCACAGGACACGTTCATATTCATAGCCAACATTCACAATCAACAACTCAAAAGATTCATATATACACAAGTTCAGCATGTCATGCATCCAAATGATTGATAGATCACAAGACAATATTCATAGATAATTCACAAAAAGATTCAGATATACACATGTTCAGCATGTTTATGCATCCAAATGATTGAGATCACAGCCAATATCATCCATGGACAAGCTTTAATTACCTAGGGTATAGACTGGTAAATGGTGTTCACTCGGTGGTACTTCTTGCTAAAATTAATGCTTGTACGAGTAAACTTTCGAGTACATAAGAGGCAGCACAGACAATCTGAACTTTGCTTGTAGGTTTATCCTCGAGATAGTGGCCTTGATGCCGAGGGAGGTTTGAGCAACTTGGCCACTACTTTCATCCATGTAGTTTACTGGCTCATCTTGGTCCTGTAGCTCACCAAAATTCTACATTGCAGACAAGAAAGGAGGCGGTCGATAAAATGAACCACCCAAATTTTTTGTGCAGTCCAACTGAAATGGAGCATCCCTGGCGTGCAGACTGATTAAGTGCCAGATGAATATACGCGTCAACCAACTTGTCTAGAATCTTTAGACTCTATGCCATAGAGTTCACTACCATATGTGCCGATAACCAAAGGGCACAAGTTGGGACCAAAGACTGGACTGTGTTTTTTCTAGGCTATGCGAGCAATATTGTTGGCGTTCACTCTAGCACTTCTTCTTGTCAACATCGATGCTTGTCTGAGTGAACTTTGGCGTACATAGCAGCAGCATAAGTATCTGTCCATCTGATCTTTTTGTGTAGTTCTACTGAAATCGCCCAATGTAATGATTTGCCTGCGAGTTCAGGCTCCAAGTTACTCCTTTATGAAATCGGCAAACAGTAGCACAATACCAAATTACCAATACATATGACAAGCACAATAATCAGGATAAAGACCGATACCAACCTGTGTGAGGTAGCATATCAAATACTATTTACTTTGACTGGAAGCCGAGATAAGCAACTAACAAGAAAGGAAGGAAGCAGTCGAGGCAATGAAGCACCCAAAGTTTTTGTGCAGTTCCACCAAAATCGAGCATCTTGGCACATATATTGAGAGAGTGAGATTACTGTAATAGTGGGACTAGTTGATGAAACATACACTAACAAATAGAAGCACCCTCATTATCTTAATGGGTAAAGTTAGCAACATAGTAGTCTTGCTTAAAGAGAGGTATTAGTTTATTTAATCAGGGCCAATTAGCTCAACACTCAAAGCATTGCCATGTATCATAGGTTGCAAAACTTTAACGTGCAAAGATAAAGGAGTTTCTCATGACAGTAGGAACACAGTAGCACGATACAAATAGAGATGACAGCAAACTAATATGGATGAAGGCCTTAGGCCGGTACCAACCTGAGCAAAAAAGCTTATTCAAGTAGTCCCAGAAGAGATGATAAAGCGCTCACTAGAATCATTCAATAGTATATATTTTTGAGCACTTCAAATGTATGGTTGAAATAACTCTTGTTTACCAGTGGTGAGATTATATCGAAAGATTATCAAGAACTTCCAGCAGAGTTAAAGCACTGGCTGGGATACATTTCATTGTATTCTCTTGTGCAATTCCACTAAAATGTACAATTGGCACAACATGATCCCTGTTTGCACAAGTAGGAACAAGGTGAAACCTTCATTAGCTTAGTGAGAAAGGATAGATAGACATTAGCATATTACTTTAACAGTAGCATCAAATTCATGATGGACAATACGCAAAACATTGCCTCATTGAACCAGTGGCAATAAATTGACATGCAAAACAATAGCATTATTATGTAATGACACTACCAAGATTCCCTCCCTGCTCCACCACATGATTTACCTCCACAGACACACATACACACGTACATGATTCAGCATAGGGTGCTACTAAAGATTTGTTTAACTCCGACAGGAAAATTAGGAAGCAATAAATTAGTGCTACTTAAGTACTCCTAATTAATTAAGTGACCTTACAGGAGAGACAGCAGAAGTGGAAGGGCTACTGGAGGATCGTCTCACATGTAAGGGAGACTTTGCTGAAGCCCTTGAATGGCCTCGACTGAGGCCTCGGCTTCAGCAAGATCACCTTGGCACTGTTTATCGTGTAGAGCTGGGTCACACATGCATCCAGAATCCAGTTAATTAGTATGATGTGTCGTCAAGCCAAGTATGTGACGCCCCCGGCCCGATCGTGCACTAATCATACACGCAAATGCACACGATCAAGCCTAAGGACTCACGGGAAGATATCACAATACAACTCTAAAACATAAATAAAGTCATACAAGCTTTATATTACAAGCCAGGGGCCACGAGGGCTCGAATACATAAGCTTGCGAACAAGCGTCAGCGGAAGCATCAGATATCTGAGTACAGATATTAAAAGAGAAACAGAAAGGCCTATAGAAAGGCGGGGCAAAATAAAACACTACGATCGAAAGGCGTAGGCCTCCTGCCTGGGACCCTCCGATCCTACTCGTGGTCGTCAGTCAACTCGTAGTAGTATCCATCCTCTGGGTAGTAGTAGTAGTAGTCGAACGACGGGGCATCTGTCTCAGGGGGCTCCGTCCTCTTGGTCACGACAAACTGATATGGGGAGAAAAGGAAAACAAAGCAACCGTGAGTACTCAGAAGTACTCAGCAAGCAAGGATCTACAATACATATGCAACATTTTCAAGGGGAGGCTGTATATGTGGACTGGGCTGCAAAAATGCCAGAATAGAGAGAAGACCTAGTCCTATCGAAGACTAGCATCTTCAGCGGTCTTGCAGAAATAGAAGAGGGTAGAACAGTTCAATATAATGTAGCAGTATCAATAAGTCTCAACCTCACCCAGAGATCCTTTCTCGACTCCCTGCGAGAAAGCAATCCCAGAGCCATACAGTCATCATCCTCGTCCTGAGATCCCTTGTCGACTCCCTGCGAGAAGCAATCCCAGAGCCATAGTATCCAAGTATCCAGTTCTAAAATTGTATCAATCAAGATACAACTCCGAGTGTCCGTTACCGTAGGACAGACTATCGATAGAAGTTTTCTTCCCTGCAGGGGTGCACCAACTTACCCAACACATTCGATTAACTCCGGCTGGACACACTTTCCTGGGTCATGCCCGGCCTCGGCCAAACGACACACCGCAGCCCTACCTAGAGCTCAGCAGAGAGGTCCCCGCCGGTCTACATCCTAAGCGCTCAGGGGTCTTGGGGCGTCGCCCTGTGCACTCCGGGTCGTTGTGAGTAGGGTGGATACCAGCGCCAACGGCATGATCCGACCCGGCCACAATGCTGAATTGGACGTCTGACAAAGCTTTCGGCTGATGCTACGATGCAGAACGCCCATACTATGCCCACGTGATGGTTAGTGCTATCAGACCAGAGGCCTGCTCGGATCAAATATCCAAATCGTTAGTGGACTAGGGCTTGCGGTAACGAGCAGAGACTCACGAAAGATGTGACCCCGTCGCCCCGTCTCGAGGACTTGCTGCAAGGGTTAAGAATGCCCGGCCGTGCCTCGTATTCAGCACTCGGGCACCATACAGGCACCCGTCTTCACAACACTCGCCTCTCAGGCGCACGCGGGTACCCCTCAGGGTCGACCCGCCTATCCAAGTAACAGTGTAAAGTCCAAGTATCCGTGTGTCCATAACATCAGGGGAATCTGAGGTATCACCCTCGTTGGATTCCTACTCGATGTCTCCGTCAAGGTGAACTCGGAGGAATCACCCTCACTGGGTTCACACTTGATGTGTTGCACGACAGCGTCGTTACCGGAAGTGGTGAAGGAGGAATCACCCTTGATGACCACGACCAAATAGCTTCTCTACAGAGTTAACATCAGAAGTGCTACAAGAGGTTTCACCCTCGGCACTTGATAGTAACGCTGCAGTGTCGTTACAACTAAGGGGGGGTGATGTGCGGTGCCGGGGCCTGGTCTTCAATCCCGTTGATCGGGTCTTCTGATAATCCAGCGGGGGGTCGGGACTAGTGGGGTCACTGATAGGTCTCTACCCAGCCTATACTAAGCAGTTTAGGATATGCAGGTAATTATCAACAGCAGGTTACAATGAACAGGCTATGCATTAGAATAGGTAAGGAAGTAGCAGCAGCAATTCTAATGCAAGCATGAGAACTAGAATGGGCGATATCGGGATGATCAAAGGGGGGGCTTGCCTGGTTGCTCGGCGGCAAGGGCAAGGTTGTCAATGGTGTCTTCGGGCTCCGGAGCTGCGTCGGTCTCGGGGACGACGTCAGGGTCGGGGGCTATCGAGAGAGAAGAGGGGGAGGAAACCGTATAAATATAGAGCAAACATGAGCAACACAAAGTAGGACATGACAATGTGCAGTGCCGGGTGTGTCCTAACGTATGGTTGCACGTCACAGAGGAAGGGGGGATCCATCCGGGAATGTTTTCCCGGTTCCGGACATTTGTCAGACAGATGACCGGAGGGGAATGGTTGCATGTTCGGATAGTTAGGGACGTGTGACGGACGAACGGACCACGTATTCGGATTCGTCTCGTCGTTCTGAGCGACTTTCATGTACAAAGTTTTTCGATCTGAGTTACGGATTATTTTATATGATTTTCTAAAGTTTTTATTAATTTCTGGAATTTAATTATTTATTAAATCAACATTATCCGAAACAGTACGAGGGTGACGTCATCGTGACGTATTGCTGACGTCAGCAGTCAGCAGGGGGTTGACCAAAGTCAAACCTGACAGTGGGGCCCACATGTTAGTGTCACATTAGTTAATCCAGTGTTTAGTTTAAACTAAGCAGGATTAATTAGGGGTGGGCCCCCTTAGTCAGTGTCTAATTAGGGTTTAATTAACTAATTAATTAATTAACATTTTTATTAACATTTTATTTATTTTTAAAATTGAATTAAACGAGCGGGACCCACATGTCAGTGGGCCACTGTGCCCAGTCAGCAGTGCTGACCAGTCAACTGGGCCCGCGGGGCCCAGCGCCAGCCACACAGGGGCGGGGCCCACGGCGCCACATCGGCGCCGGCCTTCGGAGACGCGCCGGCGAGCGCCGGACGCTGCCGAGAGCTCCGGCGAGCTCGGAAACTCGCTGTGGTGGACGGTTTTGAGCGCGGTTTCGTGCTATGGAACGGCCAGTCCACGCCGCGCCCGGTGGTGATGGTGTCATGGCCGGAGATGGCCGGGAACGGTGCCGGCGACGAGAGAGGCGGGGGGTGGCTTCGGGCGTGCAACAGAGTGGGTGCTGCAGCGTGCTAGCGATCGAACGGAGCAGCTGGGCGTGGTCTATGTGACGCGGGGAAGCTAACGTGCACGAGCCCGAGACCATTTGGTCATCGGAGCGATGCCGGCGACGAGCTTTGCGGCGGCGAGCTCGGGCGAAAGGGGGGGCGGCGGCTACTGCTAGCTAGCGGCGACGAGAGAGAGCGGGGAGGAAGGAGAGGCTCACGGTGAGCCGTAGGGAAGTGGCAGAGGGCTCGGGGAGGCGTCGACGACGGCGAATCGAAGCGGCGAACTGCGGCGGCCGCAGGTTGAAGACGACGATGTGCAGCTCGATGCAGAGGCTCTTCGGCTTGAGTGACTCGTCGGGGAGGAAGAGGAGGTCGAGGCGGTCCTCGTGGACACGGCGGAGCGATGAGGCAGAGGCGGTGGCCGCGCGTGCTACGGCGGCACGGCCATGGCGGCGCTCGGGTGGAGGTGGGGAGAGGGAGTGAGCGAGGGGAAAGTGCGGGGTGGGCTAGGGTTTCGGTGGCCACAGGCCATATAGGAGGGGGGAGCTGGGCCGGCCGGCTGGGCTGTGGCCCAGTTGGGCCAGGGGGGATTTTTCCTTTTTTTCTTTTTCTGTTTTCTTTTTCTTTTATCTTTTCTTTTTATTTATTCATACGTCTCTGTTTAGTAAATAGTTAGGCCTCAAAATGGTTTTTGTAAAACATAGCAATTGTTCTAATAATTACTAGGCATTACCTAACACTACCAAAAATTAGTTTGGAGTCAATAGGAGCTCCCACAAACTTTACAATAATTAAAATGCATTAATCCTAGCTGTTTTGGTAATGTTTGAGCCACCTAATTATTTTATTAATTGTCGGTTTCAATTTTAGAATAGTCTCTGGAATATTTGCTATTTATTGAACATTTTAGTTTTTATGTTGCACAACTTTTATATTTCACTTTCATTTAAATTTGGATTTTGAGTTAGGAGTTGAAAAGCAATATGATGCAAATGATGATTAGGCACTGTTGATCATGATGACATGGCATAACCAAAAGTGGGATTACTGTGGCTAACCACTGGGGGTGTTACAAAGTACTACTCTGCTGCATTTCTCTATCTATCTCTACTTCTCTACTCTTATAAAAAACAGAGTTGGTGATGATGGTGTGGCACCCCGGCTCAGAGAACCGGTTTACCAGTGTTTCCAACCCAGAGATCATGTCTTCTGGAAACACACAACAACTTGGGATAGAACATAGCTGAACTTTTATTGATAATAGTCGAGTACAGGCTTATATATATTACATGATCATCGAGGCCAAAAGCACATCTAGTGCTATGACAATATCTACATTATTTATCTAACATATCAGGGCCTCGGTATTACTGCAGAATACTACAGCGGAAGACTACTGCGTAGCAGAACATGATAGTAACTCGATCCACAGGGACACTACTGAGGACACATCCTAGACATCGCAACACGGACCTCGGGAACTCCGTCTCAGTCTTCTCCTGCATCTGGCATGATACGCCAGGTGAGTACTTTGAATGTACTCGCAAGCACATGACAACCAAATATGCAACGAATAATAGCATGTCAATGAACAGGTTAAACTCTAAGTGATTCACTTACTGGCACCAACTTACTCATATCCAGGTTGTCTCACAATCCCCAGAATACTCGATCTCAACGAGTACTTTTGGTCATAAGACAAGTTCTTCCATCATTACTAAGGTTATTACGGTTGATCACCTAGAGAGGTCTGGACGGGCTGTCCAATACCGTGGACGCGGCTATTCGAATAGATTTTACACTCTGCAGAGGTTGCGCACTTTACCCACACTATGGAGCATCTGACCTCGTGATCCCATTCGGGTGGACCAGCGTTGCTCCAATGAAACCTGCCTGACCCGTGACTCTCTCATCGTACCACCAGCAATCACACTCCCCTGGAGTCAAGACTTGGGTGGCCCCTGTGTCCTCGTGACACCTGCCATCGTCGTGGCCAAACTAACTGTCCCAAACGGGGACGTCGGCAAATAACTCAACTGGGCTCACAGGGTTATCGCCGTCTACCTGATCAGGGCAGCACGCGCGCATAACCCTCCCTAGACGGAGGTACCGGTGAAAGAGCACGAAGCCAGACCAAGTCAAGGCCGTCCCATACCGGCAAATGTGGCTGCACGGGTAAGCCCGGACAGGTGACTCTTGATCAACCATCTAAGTTTCATTTATCACGCATGGTGGTTTAACATTTCAGCTTGAGTTATCTACATAAGGCATTTGAATAATTTACTTTGAATTATCAATGATAATTTAAATGCAAGAATGAATATGAATTATGCAATGCTATGAAATGCTTCATAATATGGATGTCCTGGCTTGCCTTGATCAGTTGGGTTGTTCAGAAACTCCTGGTCTTCAAATCCACAAGAATCTCCTTCTGAAAACATTTTTAAATAGCAAAGGAAAATGTCACATAAAGCCTTTTTATTCCCCAACAATTCTGTGAGTATTGGAAAAATACCAAACTTGGTGGAAAAATAAAGGGCTTCATTACAAACACAATGCAAAAAGAATCAGGTCAATTGGACCTTCCTGTAAAAAGTTATAAGCAGTCAAACCTACTGGTCAACTCTGTTAAATAAATCAAAATTAGAAAAACCAGAACGGGCCACGTCGAAGGCGTATTTGCCCCGGGCGCCTCCACTTACCGCTTCATCCAGTCGCTGGCAAGTGGGGCCCGACCCGTTTAAACAGAGGAGGAAGAGAGGGAACAGAGGGAGGCAGGGCTCCGGCGGCGCTCACCGGCGATAGGGACGACGGTTGGGCTGAAAAATGACGGGAATCAATCGGGCACTCGAAGACGGTCCTCCCTGTACCCGTAGCTCTCCCAGAGACAGCCGGATGACGGCGCGCCCTTCTTCTCCGGCAGACAGCAGCTACGGTGGTCGACGGAGGCGATGATTCCGGCAGCGGTTCAATTCGGGGAGGGGTCTGGAAGCACCAGTGGAACACTATGGACTCGACGGTGGGCTTGGGCGGAGCTGGGATGGCTTGGAGAGGGCTGGCGATGGAAGGGGATCAAGCAGCAGAGCTTCTGCCGGAGCTGAGGGAGATGAGCTCCCGGCCCTCCTTGGGCGCTCTAGAGGTGGATGAGGGAGGTGGTGGAGAGGTGGTCAAGCGAGGAGGGGCTGGGCAAGGCTATTTATAGCCGGGCGGAGGGGCTCGGCGAGCTCTCTGGATGCGGCTCGAAGAGGGCCACATCGCCGGCGAAGTACACCTCGCTGGCTGGCCGCTTGCGGGCGAGAAGACTTGAGCGAGCAGGGGCATTCAATGCGGGAGGAGACAGCACGGGGAGGAAGACGACGACGAGGTCCCACTGTGACCGCACGGGTCTCACAGTGCAGCGATGGCGTGGCGGCCGGTGAGGGCATCTCTGGTGAGGAGGAGGGTTCTGGAGGGGTTGCGTGTCACCCAGGGTCGATGTCGGCATGCCTAGACAACGCATAGCTGCGCGAGCGCTCAGTCCCGATGCGACCCGAGCCTGGCGCAGGACAGAGCGCGGCGACAAGCATGCCAGCGCCGTGCTCACCACGGTGCTTGGCACTAGGAGGCCACGCAGGTCTGGCCAAGCTTGTCCAGCACGTCGACCATCGATCCCTCAGATCACCCACAGCCTTGGTTTGTCTTGGTTCACGCAGAGATGAGCGGTATGATCAGCAACAGTTTCTGACAGCAAACTTGGGGAGATTCCAGAGAAGGTGTCTGGAGTGATCCACGTTGGAACAACTACAAACTGGCCAAGTTTGAGGTGGTTTGGATAAGAATTGAGGGTAGTTCATGTGTAACTTGCAAAACTGGTCCAAAATGGAAATGTTGATGTACTGCTCACTTAGTTGATCCCCTGGGGCTGAAACTTGGTGGAGGAAGGTTGTTTGGAGGTGTCCTCATGCTGTAAAAATTTGAGAGCAATTGGACAATCCTAGCATACACTTCCTTCACAATGGTTCTGTCTGACCAGGAGCTAAAATGAATTATTTTGCAAAATATTTGAACTAGACCATGAAATGTTTTTGGATATTGGAGCAAGATATAGTCCAAGGTATTTTAGGGAATTATTTGAGAATATTCTGGCCATCCAAACTACAGGTTGCTTCACAACCCATAGTAATGCCCTAAATCCTCAAATAAAAGAAAAGAGTTATTGAAAATAATTTAAATTGGAATCTGAGTCCTTGAGATACTTGGTAGGGTTTTGGTAAGGTGATGAGGCTTTGGATCACCTGGAAGCAGATTCAAGAATGTCCAAGACCAAGTGAAAGATTCAAAATCCATTCAAATTCCAAATAAAACCAGGAAAAGTTCGAAAAGAAAAAGTTGTCAAAATCAGGGTGTCACAGATGGTGTGCCTGCCATCTTGCAATATAGGTCATTCGATTTATATCTGACGGATAGGAAGGAAACTATGGCAATTTTGCAAAAAGATACCCACACCCCTCTCCACATTTGCAAATAAAACCTTCCCTCGTTCATCCTTTTCTCTCACAAGATAAACTACTCATACAAATGCATCTTGATGTTACGTGCAACGCACGGGCATCTTGCTAGTCTTCCAGGTAAAGTATGACTAGTAGCAACACAGCAATACAATACCACTAGCAAGATGTCAGGATAACATAGGACGGTACCATCATGTGATCTTCTTCATTTCCTTCTTCTTCTTCTTCTTCGTCTTCCTCTTCATGCTCTGTTTCTCTTTATCCTCACCAGTTGGTGAAACCAAGTACATGATTGGCCTTCTATTTCAGAATTGGTTTTGTCAGTGAGGGAGTACAAGTGTACTAGTAAACAATAGCATTATTTTCTCATGGCAGTCGCAAAATAGAGGTGAACACATGCATTAAATATCATTCTTACCTAAAGGAAGGTTATGGTGCCAATATGGAGGATGAAGATTGGAACACAGATCTCCCTTTGTGCAGTTCCACCGAAATGAACCAACGGTTCCATTCTGACATTCTAGTTAAACATCACAAAAGTCACTTCTTTTAAGAAGTTTTTTGTGCAGTGCACCAAAAGGTCGCAATAGCAACGAGGTGAAATGGGTATCCCTATTTGCACAAAAAGCTACAGAGGAAACAGTCAGAGTCTCAAACAATTACTGGCAAAAATAATTGGTTAAACTTGTCATGGCTTATAACAGTGGCATGGCTTCATTTTACCAGGGGCATTAGATTAAGAACAGCTAAATATTTGCTATAAGGGCATGGGACAGTGGGTGCACCAGCAGTCTAGCACCATGTACCTAAACCGGGGCATAAAGTGGTGATTCAGAGTTTGTTGCCCCAAGAAACAAACATCCAAGAAACATATCTGGGTTGGTCCCATTTTTGTTCACTCTAGCCACCTAATCCTATGTGTGGATAGCAAATCTAGTCCTGGTCATACCACTGTGTATAGCGTTTCCCCTATATTTCCCTTTTCGACCAGGAGATCGGTTGGATGACAAGTCTGTACTACTTTCACCCCCTTTCTTTCCTGTTTGTACCAAGTCCGATGTACATACAAAATTTCCCCCCTTTATTTCTTGTTTGAACCAAGTACAAGATTCGACTCCATGAAGTAGCTTTACCTCTAACAATAGAAAAAAAATTAGGTGACGTTGGACCATCCGATCGAGCCTAGCTATGAGGGGGGCTGAGAGGTAGAAAATGATGCACATGCAGCGATGTAGCGAGCTAGGGAAGTAGAGCTAGGCCAGTTTCAAAGGAAGATATACCTGAAGGTCATCGGGGTGTGGATAGGTGGGCGGCGAGAGGCCGGATCTGCCCACACTAGGGCAGCGACGAAGGGATCGGAGGACCTCCCGCGCCGGCGCTCAGCCAGAGATAACGGTGTGGCCGGCAGTGGGTCTCCTCCCTCGCTATCGACGATGGCCTAAACGCTGCCCCTCCTCCCCTTCACCGGCGGAGGGGGATACGTCCGGATCTGTAACAAGCGGTGAGGATAGAAAGCAGTGTTACCACCGCTATCTTGTTTAGATCTAGAGAGGATGAGAGTGTGTGAATAGAGCAACCCTAGCAAGCAAGCGCGGAGGCTCCTGCCTATATATATACGTATAGTGGGGTAGTTTTCTTTTTTCACTCCATCAAAACAATCGTTTAAAATTGTGTACGTGCTAGGTCACCTTCTTTTTTGAGTCGTTGATTGTTTTTTGAGATAGCTACCCGCTTATTCCAAGTGGTGTTACGGTGTGCCAGGTCGCACTTTGTATCGTTCAAGTCTGGTACTAGACCCTCCATTAAGTGAACAACCATCGCCTCGTAAAAATTGTGAACAAGCCCACGGCTAAAATTATCGGAAACGTGGGCTGCACCAACATGCATTATTATTTATATTTTCTATGTGGGAGTATCCTCAAAACAAAATGTGAGAGTACAATCTTTATTGGGCCCCTTGTAATTTGTGCTAAATTTTGACCAAAGATTTAACTGGCAAAATGTTAGTGCATGTTAACAAAAAATATATCCTTGGATTCGTATTTGAACATAGTTTTCAATGATGTAATTTTTTGTGACATGCATGAACATTTGGTTAGTTAAATTTATAGTCAAATTTTGGCACAGATTATCATAGGGACCAAGGACCAATAAACCAGGACGGAGCTCCTCGTCTGTCGTCCAAACTACTTATATGACTAGCCGCTCTATTACATGCGGGACATCAAGCATCCGGGCTCGCGTGCCATCCACCAAATCACAGCGAGGTGCTACAGTCGAGACTCACCAGTCACCCCGGTGTGGCCGTCATGACCCGTCATATCACAAAACCCACACCTTTACCAGCAGTGGTAAAGTGGCCTTGAAATTGGACTGGACGAAGCAACCATCATTTCACTGGAACGCTCGTTGACGCCCTTTCTCCCCTTTCTTGAAGAAAACCTCACTCCACGCTACTCACTTCTGCCATTTTTCTTCTGTACCGACGAAGGAAAGGTGGGCGAATCAGTGATGCTACTATATTTTCATTCCAAGAATCTTCTTTTTGCGAAGCACCGACCGATTCTCACTGCCTATTCTTTTCCAGTTTTCATTGCGATTGTGGTTTCCTTTCGATTGCTTTTTGTTTGTCAGTTTATTGATGGATCCTGGAGCACTAGGAAAAGAGTTACCGACGGACAACCCACTCAAGACAGAGATCTCCAGGAAGCGAGCACCGACCAACGAGTTGGCCATGTTGGCAGGCCAACCCATGGAGACGAAGAACTCCAAGAAACAAGCACTGGCCAAAGAGTTGATGACGTTGGCGGATGAACTCCTCAAAGAAAGTTGGAAGAACAACAAGGGCCCCACCGTGCCTACCCCAGAAACTCTAATGGCCACCTATGAGAGGCTCAAGGCCGAGTTTGAGGAGATAGTCGCCGTTGAGAAGCAGTATTTCCCTGGCAAGGCGATGGCCCCCATCGAGGAGATGGCCCCCGGAGGGATGGGATCCCTCGGTGAGCTACACAAGGTAAAAAATGGCTTACCATAGTTGTGGTTTTTGATTATTTGCAATGTGCTTGCTAATATGTTAGGGTTGTGCAAGTGCCGGTGGACGTTCTTGATGATTCCGATGTCGCGGTCCGTCCTGTGGACATCGCCCTGGAGATCGATTCCGATGCCGCTGTCCGTCCTGTGGACATCGTCCCGGAGATTGATTCTGATGCCGCTGTCCAGCCTGTGGACATCGCCCCGAAGATCGATTCCGATGCCGCTGTCCGTCCTATGGACATCGCCCCAGAGATCGATTCCCATGCCGCTGTCCGTGCTGTGGTCATTGCCCGAGAGATCGATGACAAGAAATAGTTGGTCGCGCTAATCCTTCAAGGTAGTTTGCATTGTGTTTAATTAGCAGAATGATGTGTGTTATCAAACCATCTTAGGGCTAGTGCACTGTATTGTGTGGGCAGTACTTGCTACTTTTGTTTGATAGTGAATCATGCAAACCCTCTCCAAGTTACGGGAACAGATGTATCCTCACCAGCTTTTGATGTAATATATGGCATGCTTAGATGTAAGTTTGAACTGTTTAGCATATCAGCAGGGCTTGTTTGATGATTCTTGGTGTTAGTAGGCTAGGTACTATGCGAGCTATAGTACTTGCAAACACTCACCGAAGAGAAATGTTGGGGCTGATGAGCTCGTGGTACGCTTATAGGTTTGATCCGTCGTCTATCGGCCAATAGCCCAAGCTACTAAAATTGTAGGCTTAGTGATCGATCAGTCAATAGTCCACAATTATACATTAATTCACATCAAACTCAAAGAGTTGGTTCACCGATACATTCACATTAATAGCCAGCAAAATTGGCACGTACTTGTAACATGCGTGAATGTGTAATTTTTTTGTTGGAAGCGTCAATGTGTAGTGACGTCATACTTTTGGAGTGGCTACAGAGAGTGTGTAGGTGTGCTAGAGTGGTTGTGGGATGGAGAGAGATGTAGAGAGAGAAAGACCGTCCGGCCTCCTTTGGTTTGTAGGAATTTTGTAGGAACTCTATAGGATAGGATTTGCAAAGGAAAAATTCCTTCGAAGCCCTTTGGTTTATAGGAATGGATTCCTATTCGTATGTAGGATAGGAATCAATCCTTCATATTTTGGAGGAAAAAAATTAGCCTAGACTCAATGGAAAATTTCCTATCCTATGCACCAAATAACATCTCTTTCTCTATAGGAATTGAGATGCATGTCATCTCACTTCCTATGATTTTCCTATTCCTATAAAATTCCTATCCTGTGAACCAAAGGAGGCCTCCATTTCTTTCTACTCCTAACCATTAGATTGACAAAGGATATTTTTTAAGAACACAAAATCATAGCAGTATAGATACGTACAAATCCTAGGCGGGCTAGTTTGGCCTAGTGGGTTTCAGTGATATGACGTGCTACAGTGCCAGCCAGTCTTCGCGTGTGGTAGCAGTATTGCGGGTACAGTAAGTTTTCTTGAAGAAGCGGAATTCAACGAAATCATGATGGTTCGTTCGTCCGACCAACTTACAGTGGGAAAGGTTGGGCCTGCGCTACGACCGGGGTAGACCAGGATAATTTTGTGCATGGCAAGTGGACCAGGATGGTCGACGTCCCACATGTCGGCGATTGAAAGGATTCTTTCCGATATCGAGGACGAGCAAGGAGTATTCATTGTTTATTTTTTATGAAAGCTATTGTCTCCACTGTTACGACGGAGGAGTGTGAAACACGGCAGCCCAGTGAACTTGGCATGTGCACAACTCCCTCCTTCCTCATGTACCATAGTGTTGACTATAAGGTTACAACTTTTTCTCACTTTCTCTCTATCTATTTCCTCTCAAATGTTTTTTACCTTCTTTTTTTTAGACACAATTGTTTTTTTATACCGAGGAGCACGTGTAGAGACGGGCTCTTGCAGAGCCCACTCCTTACCCTTTTTCAATGCCTCTCTCCTCCACATAAGCGGGCTTATAGCCCAGTATTGTACTTGCTATGAATGCGGGCAGCTGGCGCCTGAGGGGGGAGCGCATGCGGGAGGGGGAAGGGGTTTTCTGGTGGGCCAGGGCGGTCAGAAGCGGGCTTGGAAGCGGTCTGGACTCCCGCATGGCCCACCTCACATTATCACCATATTTCTTGGACTCCGTGCGCGGCGGGCGGGCGATCTCTTCTCCCTCCCCCGTCTCTCTCTACTCAGCCGACGCCCGCCGAGCGATTAGATTTTGGCTATCGATGGTTTATTCAATTGCAGTCCCACATGTCAGTAAAAATGCAAGACAACGCGTGTCCCCTTTGGTGAGCGGCGTGCGAGCCGGACTGTCGGGGGTGCGACGCGAAAGCGACAGGCATGCTTTAAGTGTGCCACCTTTTCCTTTTGAACTTGAAAAGTGTAATATTTTCGTGTGATCGATCGATAGAAATCCAGAACAAAATGACTAGGGCGGGGCTTTCCCGCTCGTTAGGCGGGCTAGTTTGGCCTAGTGGGTTTGAGTGATATGACATGCTACAGTGTCGTCCACTTGCTCCATTTTTATATAAGCAAGCATCTCCACTCTTATGTGGGAGGAGTGCGAAACACGCCGAATCTAATTTTGATCGAGGGATAACTGTTCCCTGCGAAATAATGGAGCAATGTTAGCAATTATAGCATGATAGTTAGGGCATCTCCAGCGTTGACCCACAAATTTACACCGGCATCTGTCCGAGGACACTGATGCCAGAGGATGCCATCCAATGCTGCACGCATACCTTTAGACAACTATATGAACTAACCGGACGAAATTCATGCAAACAAAGCAAATTTCAAATTAACCGGATGAAATTCATTACATTTCAAAAACTTTTCCTATAAACTAGACGAAATTCATTACATATTTCACACAAACCATACTAAAACCTACTGTAAACCTAATCTAAACGATCGCCGGCGCCCGACCACCATGTCCAGCCATGAGCCCCGAGAACTGACGCTCCGGCTATTGCCTTTGCCTCCTCCTCATCCGCCTCGGCTTTGTCCAGCTCCGCCTCGATAACCTCCTCCTCCGGAGCACAAGGTTCTGAAGATTTCCGCCTCCACATCGCCGTCAAGCGGCTAATCGGCCGCCGATGTTTACCCCACCAAGCTTGGCGTCGACTGAGTGGAGGAGCGGTGGCCTTCCTGGGACCAGAGCGGCGGTGACCTACCATGTACTACTCTTCCTCGCTGTCGGCTGCGCCCGCGCACGCGCGCCAGCTTCGTGGTCATGGCGGCGGAGGGCGGTCGGGGGGGAGCCGGCGATGTCCTTCGTCCGCTCCTGCGAAAGTACGTCCAAGAGAGCTTTGGAGCGCGCCCGAAGCGGAGCCGGCGATGTCCTTCGTCTGCTCATGCGATAGTACGTCCAAGAGAGCTTTGGAGCACAAGGAGGCCATGGTTGGAGTGGTGCCGACAGAAGGAAGGGACCGGAGGAGAATGGCTGTGGGTCTTTGGCTATGGCTGGGGGCTGGGGATGATGTTAATATAGCGGGCGAATGGCAATGAGCCGCGGCAGACAGATGGACGGTTGGCACCGTAGTAGGTTCGTCGGCAGCCGCGTGTCATTAATGTGGGCGGCGGACGGACGGATGGCCGTGGTTTCGTTAACACGAAGCAGTCGCTTGCACCGGGATGCCGCACGGGTGGCGCTCTCTCGGCCGTCGCGCTGCTGCAATGCCGGCGCCAGTGAGAGGTCGCGTCGGCGTGAATGCAGAATTGACTTTCTGGAGCCACGGTGACTGTTTCAGGCGGGAAGCATGTGCTAGCGATGGAAGGGGTTTTGGTAGGCCAGGGCGGTCAGACGCTGGTGTGGTGGTATATTGTTTTTCTAGTTTGGAAAAGTACTCAATTAATGTGGCAGTTCACTTTTTTTCTATGATAAACATACACCCTACAAAGCACCGCGTTCAAATTTGGCACTTCTCCGGGTTCATTTACCATATTTAGGCCATTATGTGCATTTTGTAGAAATTTACTACCACTATAAGAATTAACGAACATCTACATCATGCATATATGACTCAAAGCTTACATGCTATAGTGTGGTATTTATTCATAATTTGGTTGCCAAATCTCATGCATGCAATGCACGTGTACCTTACTAATAAACATAGTTTCTAGTGATATTATTTGTAGTTGCATGCATAAACCAGGGCAGAGGTGCAGAAACATCAAATCCCAGCTACAGCTACACGGGTGTGATGATAGGGACCGTATAATCACCATATCTCGTATATAATAACCGTATTGATCGTATTCTTAAGTACAATGATAAAAGTGAGCTATCAAGACAAGTTCGATGACCGCCAATGCATTTTACTCGGTAATAAATGACCAGGATTGAAGGGGAATCCAAATTTCCTTCGTCGTATGTCCTTGAGCTCTTGACAAACCAATGCACTATACGGTTGTCCGGCCACTCCGCCCCAGAGCTCTCACCAAGCGTCATTCATGCCACCGCACCGCACACTAACCAGTAAGGAAGCGATGGCATCCCGCCGCGCCGAGTTCCTCGCCGCCCACGACCGCACACAAAATGGTAGTGAAGCGATGGCATCCCGCCGTGCCGAGTTCATCGCTGCTCGCGACCTCACACCTACATGGGCGGACTTTGAAGCTGCCAAGGCCGAATGGGCGGTAGAGCAAGAGGCGGCCAAAGCCGCACGGAGGGAGCAGAAAATGCAGAAAGCACTCAAGAAAAGAGAGGCCCGCCACCGCAAGAAAGAAGAGGACGCACGCGCTGCTGCGGAGAGCTCGGCGGAGATCCAAGCACGGTGGGGTGTCGCCGACAAAGCCGGGAAGGAGAACGATGGCGTCTGGCCAGCATGTGAGAAGTAGTAGTACTAGTAGTTAGTGTGTGTGTCTGTGTCGCCCGTACGTTTGTTTAATTAATTACAAGCATGTCCCGTACTAGTTACTACTGTAGTTTTTAGAGCAAATTACCAGTACATTAGCCTAGACTCAATGGAAAAATTCCTATCATATGCATCAAATGGCATCTCTTTCTCTATAGGAATTGAGATGCATGTCATCTCACTTCCTATGATTTTGATATTCCTATAAAATTCCTATCCTATGAACCAAAGGAGGCCTCCGCTGGAGTACAGTACTACTGTAGCTAGCAGTATTGCTGGTACAGTAGTTTTCTTCAAGAAGCGGATATCAACGAAGTCATGATGGTTCCTTCGTCCGAGCAACTTTATAGTGGGAAAGGTTGGGCCTGTGATTTCACGGCTCATTAGTCATTATTACTGCGGCGCGACCACCGGGGTTACTCTCCCTTGGAGTTCTGCGTGCATGGCAAGTGGACCAGGATGGTCGATGTCCCACATGTCGGCGAACGGAAGTATTCTTTCCGATATCGAGAAGCAAGGAAACCGCGTGGTATAGTATCACTGCTGATTTATTTTTATTTTTTTATTTTTGATGAAAGGTAGCGTTTCAACTCTTACGACGAAGGAGTGCCAAACACGGCACGTGCTGGATGTCCCACACGTCAGCGAAAGGAGTGGGACATGAACAGCGTCGTAGAGCGTCTCCACTTTTTCCACTTCTAGGTCGGAGACCACACGTAGTACTAGTAGTATGAATGATACAAAGTGCGACCCGGAGAGAAAGACGCGTCTAGTTGGAAGGTCTCGGGCCATACACGTAAACAAATATAAAACCTAATATGTGCCTCCAATTAATATAGTAGTAGAGTACTTAGGCACGTACATCATAATATCACCGTGCATTGCACGTACAACATTTAGTGGTAGTAAAAGACAAATGCCTATATGCCACGCATGTTCATACTATTTGTACCTTTCTACTTCACTTACTGCACTACATTACTCAGGTTCGTACATCCCTGGGTACATGTCCGTCTCGTAGTTCCAGTCCCACGTGTTCTTCATAGATGGAACGATCCATAATGGTGGGCAACGGGAGTCCATATCATCGCAGCTTCTTGAGTGTGCCTCCCTACGATGGAGACTCATCCAAACTAAAGCGGCATAGATCATGGATAGGGGCGTTCAATATATGAATCCGTCGGTGCGCAATGAAAACGCACCCATTCTTCATGAACGGCAAGCCGTCGGCGTCGTGCACGGAAGGTGGCATCGTTTGCACTATGGGGTAGTTGTCCCCGATGAAAATCGAGTACTCTTCAAGTGTGTTCATCCGCACCTAGGTAGCATCATGGGGGTCGAACACGCCGCCGTCCATCTGGTACACCTGGCATCTCAAACCTGGATACATGCTGACGTGCATGGTTATGGTCCATGCAGTATAATAAGGTGACGTAAGCAGGGGATACGGATTAAAATAAAATACTTTATATTGCTTATTTCTATGAGGGGGAACGAAAGCAATGTATAGACCAGCTGCGGCACGGGCGACGACAAACAATTTGAGAGTGTTACCTGGGCCATGTACATTAATTAAAGTAGGAGTAGTTTTGTTTGATGGGATTATGGCTACCTAGCTAATACTACACGGAATTGAAATTGTTAAGTCCTTTATAGTTTATACAACTGGCATTATAAAGTTGCGTAGATGACTATCCCAATCAATAAAAAAAAGAAGAAAAGAACTACTCCTGCTCCTGGAGTGCAAAGAGACATGTACTGAAATGTTATAAGATGACATGGCAATAAGATGTGGAAGACGAAGATGAGCGAGGGAAGGCCTTATCTACAAATGTGGAAAGGGGTGCAGGTATCTTTTTGCAAAATTGCCATAGTTTGCTTTCTATCCGTCAGATATAGATCAGACGGTCTATATTGCAGGATGGCAGGCACACCATCATCACCAACTCGGTTTTTTTTTTATTACTAGCAAGATGCCCGTGCGTTGCATGTAACATCAAGATGCATTTGTACGAGTAGTTTATCTTGTGAGAGAAAAGGATGAACGAGGGAAGGCCTTATTTGCAAATTTGGAGAGGGGTGTGGGTATCTTTTTGCAAAATTGCCATAGTTTCCTTCCTATCCGTCAGATATAAATTGGATGGCCTATATTGCAGGATGGCAGGCACACCATCATCACTAACTCTGTTTTTTATAAGAGTAGATAGATAGATAGATTATTATTATAAGAGTAGAGATAGAGATTAGGGAGCTGGCGGGCGGTTCGTTGTACGGCACGTTCGCGTCCATCCACTAGCCCGGAATTAAAGCACGCACGACATTTACAGTGACTGGGATTAGTTGTTTTCTGGGCGCATGGACCAACGCGGACTAGCGGACCTGGTCGCCCTTTTTCAAGCACGCCTTCGACAAGTACGTGCGTGACATGCTTGCATGCAAATCTTGCGTGACCAAACCGTGCGAAGCGGAGTGGTAGGTTGTCAAACTGCAGATTGCATGTTGCAGCCATGTCATCCACACGCAACCTAAAGGCCAATTCATACTCCGCTGGACTATACTGTACTACTATGCATTGTTTGGCACGAATGTTCCTTGGAGATCATGCTGCAACTGGCGTACTCCACAGCCCGCTTCCCTTCTCCTTCCTCTTCCACCGCTCGGCGCCCGCGCACGTCCGCGGGAAGCGACCGGTCAACCCTTGTATAGGAGTGCTAGCACAATAGATGCATGCATGACCACTAAAATTTCCTTTCTTTATCTCTATGAAATAAATGTGGCGTGAAACTCAAAGCCCTTTAAGTCTGAGTATAATGGAAATCATCGTCCTCCTCTGGCTCCGCTTCGCCCGTGTCGTCGTCCTCCTATTCCGGCTCCGCGTCGTCGTTCTCCTCCTCCGGCTCCGCGTGCTGCTCCGCCTCCAATGCCTCCTCGTCCGGCTCCGGCTAGTCCGGACTTCGGAGGCAGGGCGGCTGCGATCCGGGCTTCGCGCCGCCTCCAGATCAAAGCGCCGCTCCAGCAGGAGCATGGCGTGTGTCGTTACCTTTGGTCGGGCCATGGCTATTGGGCGACAGCGACCAGAGAAGAGGCGGCGGGAGGGGAATGAATGCAGCTACTGCTTGGGTTCGCCGTCCAGCTTAAATAAATGCGCACCATCACGTGTACCCGCGGGTGCACAAATTGTAACATACGGGTCTGCTTAGGGGGCGTCACGTAACTGGTATGTGTGTGAGATTCTGAGAGACAGAGTGCATGTGTGCGACTCTACTCTTCGAACATGTACTCCACCTTTTGCATCGGGATATAAGTATAATAGTATTACACTTTAGCTTGTGATTTATGTGGCCATGTTAACGTGGTTGTGTAAAAAAATGTCACTTCCTTCTCGTGATTTGTGTTATATAATTATGAGAACTTTGCTAACTACTAAAATAAAGTGGAATTTGTCCATGTTATATAGTAAATTAAGGTGATTGTTTATCATACGGGTAAGGTTGGACGAAGGGTGGTAGGAACAAATGCTCCACTTAGAGCATGTGTGTGTGAGATGGAGTCTTAACGTGTGTGTGTGTGTGTGTGTGTGAAGCGGAGTCTTTGGTGGCGAAAGTAATTTAAGTGTGTGTGGCTTCCTTGTAGAGAGGTGATGTGTATGGCAGAGGCCACCAACGAGGGGGGTGCGAGAGAGAAGAGGCCCGTAAAGAGGGAAGAGAAGGCGTGTGCGCGTGAGAGGAGTCGACATCGAGATAACGTGTTTGTTCGAGAGACACCGAGGAAGACTACTATATATCGATGGTGCATGTAGGCGGGAATTAAACGAAGGGATGGTCTTATTGGTTTCGGGGATATAGGGGAAGAGTGAGAGAGGGGGTAGCTAGAAGGAGATTGTTAAGTGTGAGTGTGTGTTTTAGAGAAGAGACCCATCCAGGCGGAAGTCATGTGCACACAAGAAGAGAACGATTCGATGTGGGGTTAGGGCTGAGGGTAATTAACTACGTATGGAGACATAGGAGACCTTGAATGTGCATGTGCGAGAGGTATACATGTATACGTGGGATGTGTGTGTGTGTGCGCGCGTGCATGATCAAGATAAAAGAAAGAAGACATAAGTCATAAGATCAGCGACATGGGAGAGACGGATCAGTATGACAATACGCATGCATGTGAGAGTGGAGAGAAGAAGGCCTGATAATTGAGCATGTGTTTTTGTCTTTAAGAGATAGTGGCGTGGGCTGGAGCATGCATCTATGGAGAGCAGAGAGAGCGAGACACAATGATTTTGCAAAAGAGGTCAACCTATAGATGCATGTATAGAGAGACAGATATAGTGTGCATGATAGGAAGCAAGAGTGCGTGCGAGAAAGAAAGGTTGACGGAGAAACTGCAGATAGATATAGAGATATAGATGCTAGCTAGAGGGACATCCGCTAGTTTGTGTGTTAGAGATGACCGCCGAGTGGTTCAGAGGGGTGAAGTTATGTGTGTGTGAGAGAAAGATAAAAAGAGGGCGCATGACTGCATGTAGAGAGAAACATATATAGTGTGCGTGATAGGAAGCAAGAGTGAGGGCGAGAAAGAAGGTTGATGGAGAAACAGATAAATAGAAAGATAAAGATGCTAGCTAGAGGGAGATCGGCTAGCTAGTGTGTGTGTTAGAGATAAGAGTCGAGTGGATCAGAAGGCTGAGTTATGTGTGTGGGTGTGAGAGAGATAGAGAGAGGGTGCATGTGATTCACATACAAACAAATATCAGAGAGAAATGAGATCTCGAGAGATGGAGTTTTGTGTTTGCGAGAGAGAAAGATATTTCACAAGGAGAGTGATAGCTAGAGAGACATATCAAGGAACGCGAGATATCTCTAGGGAGAGAGAGTGTGTGTGAGCGACATACAAGGGAATGGTGGAGAGATATGAGACCCTGGGAGACAGAGTTTGTGTTTGTGTGTGAGAAAGAGATATTTAAGAGGGAGAGTCGTAGCTTCTCATACCTAAGGAGCGCAAGACATCTCTGTGTGAGAGGGGGTGTGCGAGTGGCACACAGGGGAATAGTAGAGAGAAATGAGACCCCGAGAGACGAAGTTTGTGTTTGTGTGAGAGAAAGAGATTTCATAGGGAGAATCATAGTTAGAGACACATAGCAGGGAGCGAGATATACTTAGAGAGAGATAGAGTGAATGTCGAGGGAGAGAGTACTGTCAGTGTGTTACGAAGATAAAAGATCATTGTCGACATACAAGTAGCACGAGAGATACCTGAGAGACGATGAAGGCGTATAGGTCTAGAGAGATATACAAGCATGAGTGATAGCTATATGAGACGAATATCTGGATTAAAGGGGATTCAAATATTTAAACTAGAGATCACAACATCGATAATATCATAACGAAAATTGGTCTATCAAACATGCATGTTCATTTGAATTTGGGGACACGTGTAAAGTTATATAGTTTTTCAATATTAGTAATCCATAGATTCTTTAATTAGAGACAATGCATGGTTTATATGCAATTAATGTCTAAACATGATTACACTATATGTTGCGTGTGTTAAACACATTATACGTGTTTGAGAAGTAAAAAACTCGCATGAAACACACATTAATTGGAGACAGTTAGCGAGGAATGCATACATTGGATTTCAACATAAAGTGGTTTCAAATATTTGAAAATCCAAATTAAGATGGATCCAGCCTTATGAATCTGAGATCATGCCATTTGTAAACCATAATTATGTATAAAGGGTGTTGTGCTTTTGAAATTATATATAAAAAAATGATGTATATAGATTTGTATTCGAATACAAAATGGATCCTGCCCGGAAAAAAATACAAACTGGATTCGAATTGAGTTGGCACGGTAAACGTGCACTCTTTCTCTGCAAAAATTTGAAAGAAGCGGGGAAACTCGTAGTAACCGCCCGAAACCAAAATCTGCGAGATGGGAATTACTGCCTATCCCTGACACGCAAAGCCTATCGGCTCGATTTCTATAGGTTTCGATAGGGGTAGGCTTGTAATTTCACTCAAATGTGATATAACCGCCTTCGCCTCTCACCTCCCCGGATTCATACATGGTGGGCGCCAAAACACAGTTTCTCCTCGGCCGAAATCGCCTCTCACCTCCCTCCCCGATTCATACAAGGTGGGCGCCAAAACAAACTCTCCTCGGCCGAAATCTCCGTCGGCAAATATTCGGTGTATGCGAGATTACCGTCCTATCCCCAACCGACTAATATTGCTGTGATGTAGGAAATTTTAAACGGGGGGTAAGTTTGTAAATTTCCTCGCATTTGAGACAAGCGCGCCCTGAAGACAAGGTTCCCCCTTCCTCTCTCCCTCCATTTCCCCATTCGTACTCCGTGGACGCCACCCCATCCACCGCCATCGTCCTCCACCATGCTGGAGCTGATACCCCAACGCCGTCGTCCATTAGAAGAGATCGACCTCTCTCATCCATGGCTTTGGATCAGGATCCTTGCATCGCGTCCTCTCGCTTCATCCGCACCGTCGTCCACCTTGTCGAGGCCGCTCGTACGACCGTCTCGTCCACCGCGCCGGGATATTTCCCTAGCCGCCACCGTCTGCCCTCCTAGATCTGCTTCCACGCCGCCGACAGCCATCGATACCGCAGCATCCTCAACGCCTCAGCAGATGCTTACACGGCGCCACACCAGAGGCGGTACTCTTTCGTATCTGCTCAAGTTATTTATCTCAGCAAGAAAATAGATCGCCACTGCTTTACTGTGATTTCTTGTCCATCACTTAGAATCTTACTTGTTAGTTGAAACCAAACATTGGTTGCGAAGTTGCCTTTGCCTGGTTTGCACCTTCAGATCCGCCATGGCACGCGCACCACTATACTCGCAATGCTTATGGTTTTCCCCTTTTATATTCCACATTAGCTTAAATGACAGTCGACTGAATTTCAAATTGGGTTCAGTCCATTTTTGGGAGTTCGCCGGAGGGAAGGAAGGGGCTCGCCAGAGGGCTGCCCCATTATCTATCTTAGGGTTTTGGGTGGGGACCGTGGTTGTGGGGGGCTATCGTCGGGCTATGGTGGGGCCTCGCTGGAGGCAAAACTCGACGCGGGTGGGGGGTGGGGTTAGCTAGAGGGATGGCCGGGGGCGGCGTAAGACCAGAGGTGGTGGGCGGTTCAGGGGAGGGCGGGGGGCGGGGGGCGGTGGTTCGGCCGGAGGCCCGTGCGGTGGTCTTTAGGGGAAGAATAAGAGGCGAGGAAGAAGAAGGGTTAGGAGACGTAGGATCTTCATCCAACCACCTGAAATGGTCGACTGACCTAAATGAGGAAAGTCAGGTGACTTGCATGTAGACATTCCCATATATTCAGTACCATTATCGTAGGTGCTTTGAGACGTACGTGCAAGCAGTGCTCCTCAACCCATCAAGCTAAACAACATGCCACTCATAATTCCAAACTTAGTTGCTCAAATACGAATCTGATATGATGCTGACATGTACTAAAACAGAGAATGTTTAATTGGTCAGCTAATGTTCCTACTTTACTTTCGAAAAGCACATGCGCCACATATCAAGGGACAGCAGGGAGTTGCATTCTTAATGTGCTCTGGTTCATCATGTGTGGCCAACCAACATTTTATTATCCAAAATCTGCTTGCTCTTCTTTAACATGCTCCTCTTCTGTTCTTCTTTTGTAAGTACTCTCTCCGTACCTAAATATAAGTCTTTGTAGAGACTCCTCCATGGACTACATACGGAGCAAAATGTGTGAATCTACACTCTAAAATGTATCTATATACATCTGTATGTGATCCATAGTGCAATCTCTACAAAGACTTGTATTTAGGAATAGAGGGAGTATAATAGTTGTACAGTATGTTATTTGTAGTGAAGAGGAGCAGGGACATTTGCAGTGTACAGGTCTATTCGGTCGCTTGTCATGGACGCTTTCAACTCTTCATGTTGGTCTTCATGTCGATTGTCATGGATGCTTTCAACTCTTCGTATTCGATCGTATGTGTCGCCTTTGAGAGTTAGACTGATAGTAACAGTACTGCGCCTTCAGTTGCAGAGAGCTAGTATCCGAAGCCTTTCTAGCCGTACCGGCAATACTAGCACATATATTCCAGCAAGTTCCACTTTCCTGATTTTACTCCTGATGCTTAGGGTTTTCCCATTATATCTACACTATGATCTGCGTAGGTGCTTTGTGTCCTACTAGTAGCTGTCCACCCTTTAAAGCTAAATAACACACCAATCATATGTCCTAAGGTTCTTCAAATACGAATTTGATATGATACTGACATTAGCTAACAGACACGCATTTAATTGGTTAGCTAATGCTCCCACTTGAGTTTCGAAATGCATGTGGCCACATATAGACAGACATCATGGAATGGCATTTCTTTGTGCGCTTTGATTCATCATGGGCGGGCAACCAACATTGTATAGAAAGAAGGGGAATCTCAATAATATGTTTCCCCTTCTATTCTTTAACATGTTCCTCTTCTGTTCTTCTTTAGTAAGTACAGTATGTTCCTTGTCAGGAAGGGGAGCAGGGACATCTGCAGTCGACAGCTCTATTGGGCCGGTTCTGCTACATGATTTCACACTTCGAGTTGGTCTGCCATAATATCACGGAAATGGTGAGAGCCGTGCGGTCTTTGATAGACTAGACTGATAGTAACAGCTGTGCGCCTTCAGATGAATAGAGCTGGCTTGTAGGTGATCGATAGCCTGCATATTAGTAGCGACAAAACCCTGTATTTTCCATCCAGTTCCGCTTTCCTGATTTATTTATGGTGGTTATGGTGTACCCCTATTATCTACACTACGATCTGCCTAGTGGTTGTGCACTCTCGTTATCATGGTTTGGCAATAAACTTTCTATACGGTATATTATGAACCTATCATCTGCCAACTATCCTTACATCTAGAGCTCCCAACAGGGAGCCTATTTTTTGTGTAGTTGTGCCAGATTATATTAATCTACTCACCATATTACAGCACACATGGGCTCTCTCATCAGAATCCAGTGATAGCACACAAGGCTTTACAGGGAGCCCCTATTATATTACAATATCCTCTGCATTACAAAGATAATCTCACTACTATATATGTTTTCATGCTTTTCAGATATTGTACGTAATCACAATGAATATAAGAATGCGCACATCAAAAGAATATTGCGGAACAGTTCAATGGGTAACAAACTTGGCATCAAGGGATTGAGGTCCATTGTGGATGCAATGAAACCCACATGCTCCCGACCTATAGATTCGTGTTCAGAATATGATCCTAATGACTATTCTGAGCTCAAGGAGTCAATGGCAGATGGCCTATCCTGTTCACCCAATAAGGTGCCTATTCTAATTTGGCAAGGTTTTATTGGTTGCACATATCTTCATAAGGTGTCTTGCATTTCTTTTGCTTCGTTGCACCGCCATCTGCTTAGTTTACTCATGATATATGTGAAGATGTCATGCCCATCCATTATCAATACCTATTCCATTTGTTGTCATACCATGTTTCTCCATTCAAATGTTGTTCTTGTGTTTCAGACATTCAAAAGGAAGAGGGTGGTTGCAGAACCTGAAGGAGTACAAGCAAAGTCCTTGAAAAAGGTGGTGCTACCGGAGAAATCAGATAGCACCCCACGTATATTGGCGATAGAACTAGCGCCGCAAAACCTAGGATATCGCAACTATGCTGGTCGCTGCTTTGCTCTTGTGAGTACCTATTGTCCTATCAATGTACTTACATTCATAACTGGTGGATTATGTGACATCATTGTGCATTATAGCTTTCTTATCCACTGCTCGCTCCAAATTATCAGATCTATATTAATGCTTACATTAATGTAGAATAAACCCAATGCTTATGAAGAAAATTAGTTCTGCATTGTTCTTGTAAGTATCTGCTGTCCTTCATCACTGTACTTATATTGTCAGCTAGTTCTTCATGTACAGTTTGCAGCTTATTTTCCCTTGCCCTCCATTTTCTACACATCAGATCTATATTTACTCTTGCGAAAATATTGAATAAAACCAATGTTACTGAAGAAGTTTAGCTCTACATTGCTCTTGTCAGTGCCTTTTGCCTGTATGCTGTATTTACATTTGTACTCTGCATCTTAGGTTAAATAATCACCATTTGTTCCTATATTTTCACATCCATATTTACTCTTAACAAAATGTAGAATAAAGGCAACGCTCTTGAAGAAGAGTGTGCGGTAAACTTCTTGAATTGCCCCCCATCAATATGGACAAGGGCTTTATAGAGTCGGTCTTCATTCCTAATGTAAGTTTGTCCTCCTCGAGCCTTCAAACTTTGTTGTGTATATTTGGATAGCTATGAGTGCAAATTTTGTTTATTTTTGTCGCCTGCATCAAATTTCTTGTTCAAAGTTTATAACGAAGAAGTACATAAACATAAGTTTGTCCTTCTCAATTTCAGTCTTTAGTTGTACAACCTAGTTCCTTATTCATACCATGTAAATTAAACTAAACATAGCAAGTTATCTTCTTTAGCACTGTGTGTATGCTTGTGTTCTTGATCTGTAATCTAGTGATGTGGTGAAAATACCAACTCCAGCACAATGTCATATCCTGCTATGTCTCAACTATGAACAATGCCATATTATATTAATGTTATTTAAATCATGTCTCTTTATTTGCCAATCTGAAATGGTATAAATTGATAGTACACTCACCATTCATGCTTATACTTTGTTTAGCACTACATGTACGCTCGTGTTCTTGATCTATAATCCAGTGGTATGGTGAAGTTGGCCGCTCCTGCACAATGCCATTTCCTGCCGTCTTAACTATGAACAATGTCTATTATGTTAATGCTATTTTAAACCGTGTCTCTTTATTTCTGACAAAGAAAGAGATGAATTGACAACGCTGATGCTTATACGTGCAAAACCTGTTATCTACCTACTTGTTTCTTTTTCAGGGTGACAACACTGATGCTAGGAAGAACTGCCACAATGATAGTGAGATGAACCCATTGTTTGTCCCTCTAACATATATTCCAGAGAAGAAGGCAACACATCTTGAGGGTAGGGATACAACCACAAAGTCATGTCTTGATGTAGTGTCGAACTTACTCAGTGACACAAGCTCGATGAAGTCGCCGCCTAAATCTGTTCGACTTCTTCAGTCTGAAATTCAAGCAGAAAGACATGCTTCCGCTCAAATCCGACTGGAACTCCAATCTCTATGCAAGATTAACCATAAGTACAGGACGTCTATTGATGCTATGCAGCTTAAGTTGGTAGATATAAGCGTCAAACAAGCGCAGTCTCATCAGGTTGCTAAGCTGCTTGCGCTGCAGCTCCTGGGCTGGGCTAACCTTTCTTGAACTGTGTTGAAGTGCTGTCGGTTATGTCTATTATTTTATCGGCCTGTTTACTTCCATTGGTGGTGACCTGCCCAGTTTATGGAATCTGCTGCCTGGTTGCCCTTTATTATCATTGGCGGCGACCTTTGATGCCCAGGGGATGTAATATGCTGTAATTTCTTTGTTGTATAGTCTAGGTTTATTCTTCGTCACGATGCTGTAATTTATTTGCTGTTTATTTCGTCGCTCTGAGAAAAGGTCGTAATCTTCGATCGGAGCATAATGAGCCAATAGGTTAGGTTTATAAAAAAATAATTTTGGTACTAAAACTGGTCGGTCGCCAATCGCTAGTACGGGCCGAACCGTGGGCCTACAATCATCTTGGGCCATTAGTTAGGTCTAGTCTTAATCTGGCCCACTATTAGTTTTGGCCCTTTAAAAGGTTGAGTAAACTGCTTGCCTTAATTGGGCCGAAAAAATTAAATTGGCTTTTAACAGGTTGAGAACTAGATTGAGCCTTAATTGTGGCGAACAATTCACGGGCCGACAGCACGCTGTAATATACGTCGGCCCATTATTGGCCCATTTGTGTGATGGGCCAATAACAGGCTGAAATGTTTTTGGGCCTTGGCTAACCCAATTACATGACGGGCAGGAAGCAGGCCTGATGTATAATGGGCCAAAATTAGGCCCAACACTCTTAAGGGCCTTTAATGGGCCGATAGGCAGTTTGGGCTAGAATGTATCCACGAAGACTATGGGGCGTTAAGAGGCCGAAAGTAACTACGGACCATAATTAGGCCCAGGTGCAACTCGGGCCTTTAAATGGCTGTCGGTGCAACAAACCCTCGGTCTGTTGCCCTGACTGTGCACAGGCACGAGAAGAAGATTACAACACCAAGGCCGTGTCAAGATACAAGAGACCAAGATCTTCGAAGAACCTGCATGCTGATTAAGAAGGCCAAGACCAAGACAGAGAAGCGAGACACCACCGGGAGAAAAGCCTCCCTTGCCGGGCAGGTGGACCTGGCAAGGACAAGGGCTCCCCCGGAAGAAAGCATTCAAGGCGTCCCGACAGGGCCTGCCGGGACTCACGAGGGCAAAGACACCTCACCAAGCCATCTCACCACGACCCACGTCGTTGATCAATGCGGTGTCAAGCCGCAAAGTGACTAAGTGGCAGCCATTCGCCACATGGCGGCCTCTTTCTACAGGAAATACCTACACATGACACCCGTCCTGCGACGTGTCAAGCAAGCAGACATGGAGCTGGCAAGACAAGCCCGGCAAGGCTTGCCGGGCGAGCAACGATGTGACATTGGGCGGTGCATTTAATGCACTCTATCAGCCTGCAAAATTAGGTATGATAGCACTGTTTGCTATCTTATCAGTGCATAATGACTATTTTGCCACTGTGGTGACCCCTTAACCTATAAAAGGAGGCCCATGGCAACCGTAGCAAGGGTTGGAAAGTTGAACACCCCCACGCTCGTACGCGCGTAGTCACTGCCTCCCCAGGGCGAGCCTGCCGGGCAAGTGTACTACGCTTCACCACCACTTTTCCACCATCAATCCACCAAAGCAGGAGTAGGGTTTTACGCCTCGCGGCGGCCCGAACCTAGGTAAAATTGCCCGTGTGATCTCTGTCGTGCTGCCCCACATTCTTCTACTCTTTGTGCAACGCGACATCCCCCCTGCCGAACCAGCAAGGGGCCCCTTGGCCCCATAGGTGGCCGTGGTTTCCCGTGACATCTTTGGCGCGCCAGGTAGGGGGATCGCTTGCGCGAACCTGAAAGCATGTGCAACGCGTCATCTTCATCACCATCTTCGTCTTTGATGGCGCCGTCGGCAATGGCGCCCAAGAAGAAGCCCGGTGCTGCTGCTCACCCATCCACCTCGAAGGCGGCGCCGCCCGTAGCCACCAATGCTGCGGGGGACGCGGAGGCGCACAAGAGTGTGGACGCCGCTGGGGCTGTGGTCGGGGCAGGCGGCACCATCACCACTTCCCCTACGGTCGAAGCAGGAGCAGGAGACGCCGGAGGAGAACAACATCATCAACACCCCGATGGCCACGCTCCGCGAGGTACGGGTGAAGGGGCTACTCCATCCACACTCCTTCCCCTCGCCGACGGGCACAGCCGCAGCAATGGCGCTCGGTCCGGGGCGGATCGCCGCCCTCCGACCGCCCCCACCACGGGGGCGGCCGCAGCGTGTGCACCTCCCCCAGGACGAGTCGACCAGGCTGCTGCGCCTAGTGGAGCTGCTGACCCTCAAGCGCCATCACCGCGCCACCATGCCATCTAGGTGGCCGCCCCGCAATAGCGGGGACGTGATACGGTCGCTGCTGGCCCCGTCAGGAGCCGAGCGACGGCGCGATCTGTGTCATCATCGCCCATACCAAGTACTGCTACGAAGGCCATGGCGCAGGCTCAACTGCTGCTGAGGTTTCCGCCAGCGGCCGAGCAGATGGATGAATGGCGTGCCACCATCCAGAGCCTGCTCGGCTTCGCCAAGGCTGGGGGCTCGCAGCGAGCTGGCCCGCCACGGCCTCCCCAAGCGACGACAACGGCCCGTGCTACTGGTCGTACGGAAGGGGCCACCCCCATGGTACAATCCCCGCCACGGCAGCTAGCGCGGGCGCAGCGGAATCAAGAACCTGATGGCGTCTCGACGGCCTCTTCTGACCCTCGAGCGCGTCCAGGCCGGCAGCGTGCCCCGAAGGACAGGCGAAGGGGAGACGCGCGCGTTGTCATTGAGCAACGCCACTACACCCACCACCGGGCCAATGGGTGTGACGGTCCCGATGTCGACGAGCCTGCACTCGATACTGGCGGGTACCTACCTTTCGAGGTTGGGTGCCCTGCCTTTACTCGTGAGCTGTGGCAAGTCCGTTGGCCGTCCGTCCGCACGTTCAAGCCAGAGATACCCGAGAAGTACGATGGGAGGCTGAACCCGGCAGAGTTTCTGAGCATCTACACCATCGCTGTTCATGCTGCCGGGGGAAGAGATGAGAAGGTATTCACCAACTACTTCCCTTTGGCTCTCAAGTCCAATGTGAGGTCTTGTCTGATGCACCTGCCAGAGAACTCCATTTCGTCATGGGCTGATTTGTGCCATGAGTTCATTGGCGCCTTCACTGGCGGCCATCAAGAACCAGGTCGGCCCAGCGATCTGCAGCTTCTTTAGCAAAAAGAAGGAGAGACTCTCTGGAAGTATTTGCAGAGATTTAGCAGAGTCCACAGAAACATCCCAAATATCCATCCAGCAGCTGTGATAGCCGCCTTCCAGTCCAATGTGCGCAACTGGAATATTCGTTCCAAGATGAATGTACGATTGCCCAAGACTGTGAAGGAACTTTACACCTTGGTGGATAAGTGTGCTCGGATGGAGGAGGGAAGAAAACTGCCCGGAGAGGAGGATTGCATTAATGTTGATTCAGAGGATGATGACGAGTCCACTAGTCAGAAGAAGAGCAAGAAGCGCAAGGATAAGACGGTAATGTCTGTTGAAGGGTCGGGTATCCCTAGTACTGGCAAGAAGGTTAAGGCCGAAACCCTCGGTAAGGAAGCTGCCGTGTGCTCTGACTGCCGGGAGGCCGCGGCCGCCGAAAAGGCCGGGAAAGGTGATGGACCGTACTGCAAGATCCATCGGACCAAGGACCATGACCTTCAAGAGTGTTATCAGGTTGAGCAGCTTGTCAAGAGACAGAAAGCAGAATATGAGAAGCGTGACAAGGAAAAGGGACAGGATGTTGCTGGCGGTAAGGGTCATGGCGGTGAAGTAAATCGCCCCGGCAGACCTCTTCGGAACAAAGGGAAACCCACCAGGGATCAAGAGAAGGAAGCCTGTGGTGATGAGAGAGATGAAGGGGATGAAGAGGAAACTAGTGAGCAGGAGTTCCAGAAGGCCACTGACGCCCTGTGCATTGACGGGGGTGCGTCCCTAGACGCCTCTCACCGCCAACTCAAGCGGTGGGCACGTGAGGTTAATGCCGTGGAACCAGCGCCAGGGGCCCGGAAACCACTCAAATGGTCACGCACGCCCATCATTTTGGGCGAAGAGGATCATCCTGACCGCACCACCATGGTAGGATGTTTGCCGTTGTTGGTCTCTCCAACAATCCGCAACCTCAAGGTCACGAAGATGTTGATGGACGGCGGGGCCGGGTTGAATCTGATTTCCCCAAAGGTTATCAGCAAGCTTCAGATAGCAGAGGATGAGTTAAAAGTCATCGGCACATTTCAAGGAGTTAATCCCGGCAGGAGTCATCCTAAGGGAAAGACCATGTTGCTTGTGACGTTTGGGGGAGAGCTGAACTACCGGACTGAAAAGATTGTGTTTGATGTGGTTGACCTCCCCTTGCCGTACAATGGAATCCTTGGATGCCCAGCCCTAGCTAAGTTCATGGCGGCATCCCACTATGCCTACAATGTCTTGAAGATGCCAGGGCCAGTTGGAGTCATTTCTGCCCCATCAGATGAGAAAGATTGTGGACAAGATGTACCGGGACGCAGTCGCGGCAGAGGCAGCAGCAGCGGCAGTTCCCGCCAAGGAGAACAGAGGGAAGAAGAAGGATAGTAAGGGCTCCGGCAAGGAATTCGGGAAGCGCGCCTCTTTGGAGTGCGCTGCGCCTGTTGATGACTTGCCAGAGATTTCCAACAGCAAGAGATCCAAGGTTGCTGCTCCACAAGTGAAGAAGGTCCCGGCAGGGCTGGCTGGCGTTGATGGTACTTTCACCATCAGCGCCACCCTCGATGACAAATAGGAAAGCGCGCTCATTGCCTTCCTGCGAGCGAATATCGATGTGTTTGCCTGGCAACCATCTGATATCCCCAGTGTTCCCAGGGAGGTAATCGAGCACCACCTTGTTGTCTGCCCACATGCCCGACCTGTCAAGCAGAAAGTCTGGAAGCAGGCCTTGGAGAGGCAGCAGTTCATTACAGAGGAGATCAAGAAACTTGAGGCAGCTAGTTTGGTCAGAGGAGTGCTGCATCCAACGTGGTTAGCAAATCCAGTGGTTGTCCGGAAGGCCAATGGGAAATGGAGACTTTTCATAGACTTCACAGATCTCAACAAGGCTTGCCCGAAAGACCCATTTCCCTTGCTGCGCATCGACCAGATCAAGGACTCCACTTCAGGCTGCTATTTGCTCTCCTTTTTGGATGCATATTCTGGGTATCATCAAATCTTCATGTCCAAGGAAGACGAAGAGAAGACCTCGTTCATCACCCCGTGTGGTACGTACTGTTTTATCCGCATGCCTTTCGGATTAAAGAGTGCCGGGTCTACTTTTGCAAGGGCAGTCCAGATTGGTTTCAGGCCACAGCTGCACAAAAACATTGAGGCTTATATGGATGATATTGTGGTCAAAACCAAGGACAGATCAACCCTTATCCAGGATTTGAAGGAGACATTTGCCAATTTGCGCAAGATCAACTTGAAGCTCAACCCGGAGAAGTGTGTATTTGGTGTTCCCTCTGGCAAACTGCTCGGGTACTTTGTATCCCATCGGGGGATCGAAGCCAACCCCGATAAGATCCAAGCCATCGAACAGATCCAAGCACCAAAGACGGTCAAAGATGTAAGGCATCTGATAGGGTGCGTTGCCGCGCTAAGCAGATTCATTTCCAAGTCTGCCGAACGCACCTTGCCGTTCTTCGAAATCTTGAAGAAGGCAGGGCCCATGAAGTGGACTCCAGAAGCAGATGCGGCTTTGCAAGAGTTGAAGGCCTACCTATCTTCTGTGCCCACCTTGGTTGCCCCCAAACCGCAAGAGCCATTGCTGTTATACTTGGCGGCAACTAATCAAGTGGTTAGTGCAGCCTTGGTGGCGCAGCGGGAAGTGGATGAAACAGAGAGTGAGCAAAGACCGGCAGAGTCAGATAGGGATCAGGACAGAGATAAGCACGGCAACGAAGACAACCCCAAGGACACGGCAAGGAAGAAAGTGGTGCAGCGCCCAGTGTACTTCGTCAGTTCCCTGCTACAGGGGGCTAGATCGAGGTACTCTGGCGTGCAAAAGTTGATCTTTGGCCTCATCATGGCCTCAAGGAAACTGCGCCACTACTTCCAAGCCCATGAGATCACGGTTGTCACTCGCTTCCCGTTGCAAAGGATACTCCGGAACCCTGAGGCTACTGGCAGAATAGTGGAGTGGGCTTTGGAGTTATCCAGTTTTGGTTTAAAGTTTGAGAGCACATCAACAATCCAGAGCAGGGCATTGGCAGAGTTTATTGCAGAATGGACGCCAACCCCCGACGAGGTAGTGCCAGAAACAGTTATCCTCGGCAAGGAGGCACCCCAAGAATGGATCATGTATTTTGATGGTGCTTTTTCCCTACAAGGTGCAGGGGCTGGCGTGCTTCTCGTCGCTCCCTCCGAGGAACACTTGAAGTACGTCATCCAGATGCATTTTGCCCGGGAAGAGGCAACCAACAATACATCAGAGTATGAAGGGCTCCTTGCCGGGCTCAGGATTGCCGCAGAATTGGGAATCAAGAAGCTGATCATTTGAGGAGACACACAGCTTGTGGTGGGACAAGTCAACAAGGATTACCAAATTCCATTGATGGAGGCATACGTTGAGGAAGTGAGAAGATTAGAGGAGCGCTTTGACGGGTTGCAAACAGAGCACATGCCTCGTGCGGAAAACAGCATAGCTGATCCCCTGTCAAAGTGTGCTGCCCAAAAGCTTCCTGTGGAACCAGGAACTTTTGCTCTCCATCTTACTCAGCCCTCCGTATCTCCAGCAACAATGGCCCGGAAAAGGAGAAAGCTGGACTCCGGTAAGCCTCTCTCGGTAGAGCCATTCGCTCCTGGCAGGGACCCTGCCGGAAACAACTCCTCACAACCTGCCGGACCGCACCCTCCAGCCAGACCCATGGTCCCTGCGAACGAGGAATGTGCCCCCGCAGTTGAGGAGGTGCCGCTAGTCCTTGTTGCCGAGCCCCAGGCTCCAACTTGGGCAAGGCACATAGTCCACTTTCTCCAAACCAGAGAACTCCCCAATGACCAAGATGAGGCTGAAAGAGTAGCCCGGAGGGCCAGTATGTACCAGTTTGTCGATGACACTCTGTACAAAAGGAGGCCCAACGGTGTGAAATTGAAGTGCATCTGCCGGGAAGAAGGGAAGGAACTGCTGGCTGAGATACACAAAGGCATGTACGGCTCCCACATTGGATCAAGGGCGCTGGTTGGGAAAGCATTCCGGCAAGGATTCTATTGGCCCACAGCCCTCCAAGATGCGGTTGAGCTAGTCACCAAATGTGAAGCTTGTCAGTTCCATTCCAAGAAAATCCACGTGCCTGCCCAAGCTCTTCAGACAATCCCTTTATCATGGCCATTTTCGGTCTGGGGGCTTGATATCCTCGGCCCTTTCCCCTAAGCGATCGGGGGCTTTGAATTCTTGTTCGTTGCTATCGACAAGTTTACAAAGTGGCCGGAAGTTGCTACCGTGAGAAAGGTGACTGCTCAATCAGCTATCAAGTTCTTGAAAGATTTGGTGTGTCGTTTTGGAATCCCAGCAAGGATCATTACCGATAATGGCACCCAATTCACGAGCCGCGCATTCATGCAATATGTTCATGCCCTCGGAAGCAAGATCTTGTTTGCTTCTGTCGCACATCCCAGAAGCAACGGGCAAGCTGAGAGGGCGAACGCTGAAGTGCTGCGGGGAATCAAAACAAGAACCTTTGATACGCTGCAGAAGCACGGCAGGCGGTGGATCGATGAGCTGCCGGTAGTTCTATGGTCCCTCAGAACGACACCAAATCGAGCTACCGGGCAGACTCCTTTTTCCCTGGTCTATGGGGCGGAAGCAGGTATCCCCACGGAACTCATTTACGGGTCACCTCGAGTGCTTGCCTACGACGAAGTAGCGCAAGATCAGCACTGGCGTGACGACGCTGTGCTACTCGAGGAGAATCGTCTCCGGGCTACTACGCGTGCTGCACGCTATCAGCAAGCCCTGCGTCGCTATCATAGCCACAGGGTTCATGCCCGGTGTTTTGAGGAAGACAACCTTGTCCTTAGGCGTGTTCAGTCCGTCAAGGGTACAAACAAGTTGACACCGAAGTGGGAAGGCCCTTACCGGGTAGTACGAGTCACTAGACCTGGCGCAGTCCGTCTAGAGACCGGAGATGGCATTCAATTGCAAAACTCATGGAATATTGAGCATCTCCACAAGTTCTACCCGTAAGGCGCGGCTGTCGGGCCCTGCCCGACAGCCACCCTTTTGTACAGGCCTTGCCTCAGTTGCATGTAACCCCTTGTACAAAGCCAGGCGATGACCCTGAGCACCAGAGAAATAAATGAAGCGCTGGGGGGCCCCCGACCAAGTTGCATGCATGCATAAGCATTCCAAGAGCATTTGCATAAGCATTTCATGAGCATTTGCATATGCATATAGATAGGATCGCATCCTGCATCATTCTCATCTGCATAAAGCTGCAGGTTCCTACCGAGAACTCGGTTTCTACAAGATGGGGAGATGAACCAACGCTGTGATCCCCGGCGAACCAAACAGATAAGTTCTACCTCTTGTCCATAAGTGTTCTGTAAGCTAAAACTTGTGCATAAGAAAACCCCGCCACTCTTTGAAACTTAGGTGCTCCCGTCCCTGGCTCGAAAGTTGCTTCGGCCTGGATGGTCGTAGTGGCCTTTGATGAAAAGAAGTTGGCGGGGGGCTGGTCCCTCTATTTCTTGCCGGTAGGCTCTGTTCCCCGGCAACGAAGAAAGGGTACCGGCAGGATAGCCTGCCGGGGAAAACTCATTTATTTAAAATAAAGAGGCATTTCACCTCTGCGTGGACATATACATGCACGAGTTCCCGGCAAGGTTCATCTTTTTTAATTAATATGCTGGTCATACAAGTACAAACCTTACAGAACACAGATATGAACTCGAGAGATTACATTATTTGAACTAAAATTTGGCAAATGCCTACGAGTTTAAGATTAAAAAAAGATAAGTGCCCCGTCATGCCTTTGCCCTTGTCCATCTCCTTCAGGAAAAGGTCGAGGAGGCCGGTGGCAAACCCAGCTGGGATTCGGTGCCTCCCCAGGATTAGGGTGGCGCCGCCCCTCAGCAAGGAGGAAGAAACCGGAGGGCAGGCGCGGATGGTGACACTGCCGGAGGACCAGATGGGGGACACGGAGTCACCGGCAAACACGGCTCGATGGAATGATCGTCCCCGTTCTTGACGCGTCGTGGGTTGCCGCCGCCATCCGCATCGCTACCACCTGAAGACCTCAGCATGACGGCCGCGCCGAACACCATGCTCTCTGGCATATCCCACAGAGAGCATGGTCGTCCCCAACGGCCCTGACGTCAGAAGCCACTGTGCATTCTGAAGACATGTGTGGGAGCAAGGAGCCCTCCCGCACGGCGATAGGATGACACCCGGGAAGGGTCAGGTTCGCCTTCATTGTCGGCAAACACCCCCCGTGGCTCTTCCCCAGCATCGCGACGGAATGAAGAATGAGGAGCGATCGACTACCACGCCCAGCACCCGATACGGGCCTCGGCATGGTGTTGTTCGCATCCCCTCCCACTAGAACCAAGGCTACGGGCGACCCGGTGACGAGCGTGCCGGAGTCGGCACCACCGGCGTTGTCGCCGCGCCGCCCGAATACCCCTTTCAGATCCATGGGGAATTCTAAACTAAAGCCCGGAGCTTGGCCCCAGGCTCTTCTTCTCAACATGACCAACGAAAGGTAGAAGCGGGGGAAGAAAGGATCCGGAGATGGGTGGCTCGGCTCTCCCTCCGCCCCTCCTTTTATAGGCGGAGCAAGAAAGGGAGCCGCTCCCTCAACAAGCAATCGTCGCCCCTCTCCGCCAATTCAAGAAGACCGGGCCCTCGACTTGATGCTCTCCCACGCCACGCGCCTCCGTTACTTACCCCGTGCGATGCATGCCGCATACGTGGCTAAGGATAAGGGCGTGGTGGGAAGAGTGAATTGGCAGTTCCTACCCCGTGTGTTAAATTCATTCACGGGCCATTGCAAAGATGGCCCCACCATGATTGGCTTTACACAACGCGCGGGAAAACCGGAAGCTGGCCCAGAGTCGAGATTAATGAAGAAGCAAAGAAGACTCCAAGAGACCAGCCTCTTCAGCGCCCCTGCCTGTGCACTTATTAGGACCTACCCCGACGACGCCCGGCAGCGCGATCGGGGCAGGCCCGAGGGCTTCTGTCGGTGCAACAAACCCTAGGTCTGTTGCCCTGACTGTGCACAGGCACGAGAACAAGATTACAACACCAAGGTCATGTCAAGATACAAGAGACCAAGATCTTCGAAGAACCAGCATGCTGATTAAGAAGACCAAGACCAAGACAGAGAAGCGAGACACCACCGGGAGAAAAGCCTCCCTTGCCGGGCAGGCGGACCTGGCAAGGACAAGGGCTCCCCCGTAAGAAAGCATTCAAGGCGTCCCGGTAGGGCCTGCAGGGACTCACGAGGGAAAAGACACCTCACCAAGCCATCTCACCACGACCCACATCGTTGATCAATGCGGTGTCAAGCCGCAAAGTGACTAAGTGGCAGCCATTCGCCACATGGCGGCCTCTTTCTATAGGAAATACCTACAGATGACACCCATCCTGCGACGTGTCAAGCAAGCAAACATGGAGCTGGCAAGACGAGCCCGGCAAGGCTTGCCGGGCAAGCAACGATGTGACATTGGGCGGTGCATTTAATGCACTCTGTCAGCCTACAGAATTAGGTATGATAGCACTGTTTGCTATCTTATCAGTGCATAATGACTGTTTTGCCACTGTGGTGACCCCTTAACCTATAAAAGGAGGCCCATGGCAACCGTAGCAAGGGTTGGAAAGTTGAACACCCCCATGCTTGTACGCGCGTAGTCACTGCCTCCCCAGGGTGAGCCTGCCGGGCAAGTGTACTACGCTCCACCACCACTTTTCCACCATCAATCCACCAAAGTAGGAGTAGGGTTTTACGCCTCGCGGCGGCCCGAACCTGGGTAAAATTGCCCGTGTGATCTCTGTCGTGCTGCCCCACGTTCTTCTGCTCTTTGTGCAACGCGACATCCCCCCTGCCGAACCAGCAAGGGGCCCCTTGGCCCCATAGGTGGCCGTGGTTTCCCGCGACAATGGCCGAAAGCAAAACCGGGCCGAAAGAGGCCCATATATAGACAGGGCCGCTGACACACCGAAACTAATATCGGGCCAAACTGTTAAACGGGCCATTAAGAGGCCGAGGAGCAAATCAGGCCCCCAATGGGCCCGATGGCACACTAGCTGTTATCTGTTATGGGCCGTAATTTGGCCCAAGAAATGAAAGTCAGTTAACGGGCCAGATCTGGTATGGACCGTAATTTGGCCCAAACTATTGCAGGTTGTTAACGGGCCGGATCTGATATGGGCCATAAACTGGCCGAGAATATTGCAGTCCTTTAACGGCCCGTGTCTGATGTGGGCTGTAATTTGGTCCAGAAAATGTTAGGCTGTTAACGGGCCGGCCCATTAGATCTGACAAAATCTTGTGGGCCTATTCCTGGGCCAGCTTTTAAACCTATATGGGCCTCTATTGGGCCGTCCCACGTGTCAACGTTTCATTGGCGATTCTTGTCCAATGGACGGTTGACATCTGTGCCAATGCGGAGCTGACACATGGTTCCGTCGGCCAATGAGAATTTTACACATGGAAAATCGCCATTGGTCGTGGCTGTTAGCGGGTTATCATATCCAAAACCGGACCCGATAGCTTAACGGCGACCCGTTACGGTGGATGCCACGTGTCGATTACCCTTGACGAAAGCACTTCTATGACACGCGATTTATCGTCATGGAAGTGGGCACTTCTGTGATGATAATTTTGGTAATGTCATGGAACGCTTCTACGACAGCACAGGTATGACTATCTTGATTCTGTCATAAAATCGTCATGGATGTACATGCATGGCAGAAAACATGACCTACTGTGACAAACACGTATCATCACGGAAGTGTATTTTTTTGTAGTGATGTGTTACCGAAGTTCCTTCCCTTTGGGGGAAGTACGTCTCCGTTGGAGTGGTGTGGAGACACAATGCTCCCCAAAAAGCCACTAGGGCCACCGTATTCTCCTCACGCCCTCACACAATGCGAGATGCCGTGATTCCACTAGTGGTGCCCTTGAAGGCGGCAACCGAACCTTTACAAACAAGGTTGGGGCAATCTCCACAACTTGATTGGAGGCTCCCAACGATACCATGGAGCTTCACCACAATGGAATGTGGCTCCGAGGTGACCTCAACCATCTGGGTGCTCAAACACCCAAGAGTAACAAGATCCGCAAGGGATTAGTGGGGGGAATCAAATTTCTCTTGGTGGAAGTGTAGATCCGGGCCTTCTCAACCAATCGCTAGGAAATCAACAAGTTTGATTGGCTAGGGAGAGAGATCGGGCGAAAATGAGCTTTGGAGCAACAATGGAGCTTGGGGGGAAAAGAGGTAGGTCTTCTTGGGGAAAAGACCCCCTTTTATAGTGGGGGAACCAATCCAACCGTTATCCCCTCTTCAACCCGCACAGAGCGGTACTACCACTCAGGGGAGCAGTACTACCGCTTGCGGCAGCGGTACTACCGCGAGCCCCAGCGGTACTACCGCAGAGACAGAGAGCAGAGTCCACAGAGGGGGAAGGGACACGAGAGCACGAGCTCGGGCGGCACTAGCAGTGGTGGTAGGTGCGGTACTACTACTCACAAGCGGTACTACCACTCCTACTGCCACTGCTACTGCCGCTGAACCCGACACAAGACACGCAGGTCTCAAGTCGAGGCGGTACCAGCGCGGAACCAGAGCCGTACTACCGCTGGTGGCCATGGGCGGTACTACCGCTGTGAGACAGCGGTACTACCGCTTGTGGCTATCAGCAGTACTGCCGCTCCGGCCCAGCGGTACTACCGTTGGTGCCTCCCTAATGCCACTTCTGCGATAACAAGTAAGCTCCAAGGAAGAGGGAAGGAGCTGGGGGTGCAAAAAGGATGTGTACGTGTTGATTCCACCCTAGCCTTTCCGATACGGACCCCCTCTTGATAGTATGGTGTCTCCTACGACTCAAGTCCACCAAAACCAAAATGAAAGAGAACTACACCGTCTTCACCTTGAGCTCCGAGGCGAATGAATCGTCTCGTGCCAATGAATGAATATCTAAAATGCTCAACGCACACGATTAGTCCGCAAATGCATTGTCATCAATCACCAAAACCACTTAGAGAGAGACATGCCCTAACCATCTCCCCCTTTTTGGTGGATTTATGACAACACGGGATTTGCACCGAGAAAAAACAAGATAATAAACAAACCCCAGAGTCTACAAAATATAGATGGGCTCCCCCTAGATGTGTGCACTTAATTAGGAGTGCCTTTGGAAGCAAAGTACACACATTAGGATCAACACTCCCCCTATATTTTATAGACTAACAACACTTGCATCTACAATATGGGAAGAGTAAGCTAGAATGCAAGGAGTAGTAAGTGAGCATAAGAGACATAAGTTAAGCATGCATCTCACATACTACCAAAGAACTAGACACGCAATAGATAATAATAGGATAGGATAGCATATGTCTCACACCATATGACAGGGTAACCAGGTCTCACAAGCACAAACCAAAACAAAGCAAACGACCGACAAAAGAGTTTGCGGGAGAGAAAGACAAGGCAATAAAGACACACTCGCAGCTCGACAAATCCCTAAACTCTCTCCCCCTTTGGCATCGAGACACCAAAAGGGCAAAGAGTGCTACTATGGTCACAGGTGATAGCAATGCCGAGAAGCCCCATCATCACAGCCCCGCGTGGTCGCCCGCGCCTCCGTCATCGGCAGTAGCAGCAGGCTCGGTGTCAGAATCCGTCCATGGGCAATGCTGAGAGACCCACTCCTCCTCGTCAGTGATATTGTCCTCTGACCCACTAGCAACCTCTGCACCCAGCTGGCGCAAAAGAACCTTGTGACAGCTGTGAGACTTCTTCTCGGACACATGAGCCATATACTGCCCGTGAGACTCCATGTAGAATAGCTTCTTCATCTTGCGCTTCAGCTTCTTTACCCACGACGGCTCCACTCCAGAGGGCTCATAATCCTCCTCATCATCAGCTTCAGCCTCATCAGCTCCAGAAGGAATCTCATTCTCCGGAATAGGAGTGCCCCAGTGCTCCTTCTGTCTCAGACGCTTAATCTCGTGAGAGACCAAGTCACCGGTCTCCAGCAAGACACCAGGATAAGTGTGTGCCCATGCCTTCTCAATGAGCAACATCAGGTAGGGGGCATAGATGGGGCACTTGCGCTCAGTGATGGCAGAGAGGAGCTTTGACCACATGACATGAGAAATATCCAATGTATCACATGTGTTGTTATCCTTCTCATGCTGGCAAAACAGTAACATATCCACGAGGTACGAATGGACCATATCCAAGTTACCAATGCGAGAAAAGAGTGTTCCTGAAAATGCAATGAAGGATATCCAGAAAAGGAAACAGCTCGTAAGTCTTCTTCTGCGTCTCGGGGTGAATCTTCACTGTGCTGAATGCCCAAAGAGCCGACTTGTGAGTAGAAGTAGCATTCTTGTGAGGACGAAAGCCAACTGGGTTGTCAAGCCCCTGATCTTCAATGCCCAACAGTTCCATGAACGCCTTCCATTTGACTGAGAGAAGTTTGCCATTGGTCATCCAGGACAAGGTCCTCTCCTCATCTATGCCAAGTTGAACCGTGGCATAAAACTGAGCCACCATATCCGCATCAAAGTCCTTGTTGAACTCCATGAGCTTGAGGATGTTCAACTGAGCACACATATCAAGTGCCTCACCAAAATAGGCACGATCCTTCTCCAAATAACCAGTGTCGATGGAGCGGACATCTACATAGAGATTCTTCTTTGCTTTGAGCACATCAAAGTAGACAGAGCACTGAAACCGGTTCCAGAAGGGGCGGTGGACAAGACCCGAATCTTGATCTTGAGCATACACGTTGCGGCGACATGCTACACAGAACTCCTTAGAAGTCATCTCTGTCACAGACTTGGCCTTCGGCTTGGGCTTGTTCGCAACTTGCTTGGAAGGAGGCTTGGACTGAGTTGGAGGAACACTTGAAGAAGCAGCAGCTGCCTCAGAAGTGCGATAGCGCTTTGACCCTCCAGGACGCCCGGGGTTGACACGACGGACGGGGTGCTCCAAAGTGCCATCACCTGGAACCACACACACAGGCAAAGAAAGCCAACAGAAAAATGAGCATAAGCTAGCAGAAAAAGCAACAAGAATCAACAATTGGTATGAGGAAAGTGGAGATCGGCATCCCAAGCGGTAGTACCGTTCCTCGGAAGCAGTAGTACCGCCTGCAGTGGTAGTACTGCTCCAGGCGAGCGGTAGTACCGCCCGAGGCGGAGGACGGCGGTAGTACCGCCCGAGGCGGAGGACGGCGGTCAGGCCACTGCCGCTGCTAGATCTGGTACTACCGGGAGTGCCAAGTTCAAAAATACTCCTACCAATCATCAATCCAACTAGTCTAGCAGCCTTCAACGTCCTACTCAAGCCTCGATTTGGCCAAAAATCGATAAATGCTAAGACTATTGCCCCAAAAATACTAGATCCAAAAACTAGAAGCAACGAGGAGAAGAACGGGGGCAATACCAGCATCCATGGCAAGAGGAAGGGGTGGGGATCGATTCCACCGGTTGGAAATGCGAAGGACGGCCCGGAGAAGGCGGCCCGGCGGTGACCTCCCGCGGCAAGTTCGTCACTGGAGAGAGAGGAATAGACGAGGGGGAGAAACTCTAATGGGTATGGAGGAGTAAACCTCCCCTGCCCGATTCATAACCTCCAGTCCCGCCCCACAGCGGTAGTACCGCTCATGTGGGCGGTAGTACCGCTTGATGCCACTCAGCGGTAGTACCGCCCGTCCACAGCGGTAGTACCGCCCAGCGAGAACTCAGCAAGACAAGACAAAACAAAAAGGCCTAGCTACGAAAAAGAAACAAAACGACGAGCTGAGGGAGCAACTCCAAGAGCAAAAGACAACCAACAACTAGAGATGCACCCACGGAGAGACTAAAAGCAAAACACAACAAAGGCACAAACCAAACCAACTAGAGGGAAAAGGAAAACAACACACCTCTCACGGAGAGGGCTGTGGCCAAGGCCACCTATGTTTGAGTCAATTGGTATGGCACCGCGAAGATTTTAACCTTGGGCCCAAGACCAAAACTCATCTTTGAAGCACAAGTACCATAAAAAATGGCTAATGTGAAAGACGTGATTGATTTATGCATAATGGGGGGAGGGAGAGTTCATTGAGAGAACAACACTCCCCCTATGTCCATGCCTACATCTAGAACAAGATATAATGATGAGTGCGGTGGGGTGTGCCTAGATTCAAGCCACATTACTCAAATCAATGATATTTAGCTCATGCCTTAACTCACGAAATCTTGCTTCATCTAGAGGCTTGGTGAAGATATCCGCTAGTTGCTCTTGAGTGTTGATGTAAATGATCTCAATACCTCAACGCTTGATGTGATCCCTAATGAAAAGATGACGAATCTCAATATGCTTCGTCTTGCTATGTTGCACCGGATTGTGAGAGATCTTGATAGCACTTTCATTGTCACATAGAAGAGGCACTTTGTCAGAAGTGACACCATAATCCTTTAAAGTTTGCCTCATCCATAGCAATTGTGCACTTGTGGCGGCTACATATTCGGCCTCGGTGGATGAGAGAGAGACACAATTTTGCTTCTTCGAAGACCAACTCACCAAAGAGCAACCAAGGAATTGGCACCCTTTGGAAGTTGACTTCCTCTCCACACAATCTCTTGCCCAATCCGAGTCCAAGTAACCCATGAGATCGAAGCATACTCCTTTGGGGTACCATAAGCCAAAGTTTGGGGTATGAGCCAAATATCGAAAGATTTGCTTGACTGCCACATAGTGGCTTTCCTTAGGTGCGGCTTGAAATCATGCACAAATTCCCACACTCAACATGGTATTCGATATAGATGCACAAAGGTAAAGCAAGGATCCAATCATGGAATGATATACCTTTTGATCCACCACTTTACCATTGGGATCACTGTCAAGCTTGCATTTGGTGGGCATGGGAAACTTGACCGGCTTGACATCATCTAGCTTGAATCTCTTGAGCATGTCTTGGGTATACTTGGCTTGGTTGATGAACGTTCCTTCTCTTCTTTGCTTGACTTCGAACCCAAGAAAGAACTTCAACTCTCCCATCATAGACATCTCAAACTTCTCGGTTATTAGTGTGGCAAACTCATCATTGAAAGATTTGTTAGGAGAACCAAAAATAATATCATCAACATATAGTTGGCATGTGAACAAATCCCCTTTGACCCTCTTAGTAAAAAGAGTGGGATCGATTTTCCCAATTTCAAACCCACGATCTTGTAACAACTCGGTAAGGTGCTCATACCATGCAAGTGGGGCTTGTTTAAGGCCATAGAGCGCCTTTTTGAGTTTGTATACATGAGTGCGGAGCTTGGGATCCTCGAATCCCGGAGGTTGTTTGACATACACCAACTCATTCAAAGGACCATTAAGAAATGCACTTTTCACATCCATTTGTTGCAATTTAAAATCATGATGAGATGCATATGCAAGCAACATGCGAATAGATTCAAGACGTGCAACGGGGGCAAAGGTTTCACCGTAGTCGATGCCCTCGACTTGGGAGTAGCCTTGTGCCACCAATCTCGCCTTGTTTCGAACAACCACACCGTTCGCATCTTGCTTGTTCTTGTAGATCCAATTGGTCCCAATGACATTGTGTTCCTCTGTTAGCCTTGGCACTAATTCCCAAACTTGATTGCGCTTGAAGTTGTTGAGTTCATCATGCATAGCTTCAAGCCAATCCTCATCATCAAGCGCCTCATGTACCTTTTGGGGTTCAACACATGAAACAAACGCGTGATGCTCACAAAAGTTTGACAATTGTTTACGAGTAGTTACCCCTTTTCTCAAGCTTCCAAGCACATTCTCCATGACATGTTGTTGACGCTCGAGCTTGGAAGCCACTTTAGCGGCACGACGCTCCAAAAGTTCCTCGATGGGCATTTGAGGATCATCTTGCACATCTTGAGCACCGTCTTGAGTTTGCTCTTGATCTTGAGCTTGCTCTTGATCTTGAGCACCGTCTTGAGCTTGCTCTTGACCTTGAGCTTGCTCCTGATCTTGAGCGAGCTTAGAGGCATGAACTTGATCTTGGGCATCATTTGGTGCATCACCATCTCCATGGGGTTGATCTTGCCCTTGATCTTGTTCATGGAGTTGAGGGCCTTCACTTTGTTCTTCGGAAGCGTGTGGGTCTCATGTAGGTGATGGCTCCACTTGAGTAGAGCATTGTCCTTCTCCTTCAGCCACAAGGGGTTCCTCAATGGGGAGTATTTGACCAATCCCCATTCTTCTTATGGCTTGGGGGGAATTTCATCACCTACATCACAAAGACCACTTTGCTCCACTTGGGAGCCGTTATTTTCATCAAACTCCACATTACACGTCTTCTCAATGAGTCGGGTGGACTTGTTGAGGACACGGTAAGCATGAGAGTTTGTAGCATAACCAACAAATATGCCCTCTTGAGCTCTAGGTTCGAATACAAACAAATGAACACCTTTCTTGAGAATGAAACACTTACAACTGAACACCCAGAAGTACTTGAGGTTGGGCTTGTTACCGGTAAGTATCTCATATGGAGTCTTGTTCAAGCCTTTGCGGAGGTAGAGCCTATTGGATGCATGACATGCGGTGTTGATGGCTTCGGCCCAAAAGTTGTATGGAGATTTGAATTCCGCCATCATGGTCCTTGCCACATCCATCAAAGTCCGGTTCTTCCTCTCCGCCACACCATTTTGTTGAGGGGTATAGGGTGCGGCATTGTCGGCGGTCTTGTTCATGATGTTCATGGCAATAAACTCATCCAACACTTCACTTGAGGTTAAGGAGTGAAAGTCCGGCCTTTGACGAATCACGGAAGACATGGCCTTGTTGAATGGCATGATGGCCTTGAGGAACTTGCGCTTGATCCAAGTATCATCCGTATCCTTGCTTCCATGGTCTTGGAGAGCAACCGCAAGAGTTGTCACCCTCCGGTAAAGATCATGCGGATCCTCATCTTCAAGCATCACAAATTCATCGGCCTCATCAAGGACCACTTCAAAATTGGACCGGTGGATGCTTGACTCCCCTTGTACATAGAAACAATGTGCTCCCAACAATCCTTTGCACGAGTGAAAGGTCGTAAGTGTGATAGATCTTCGGGAGGGACCGCATCTTGAAGGATGAACAATACAGAGTGATTGTATTGATTGTCCACTTCTTCTCTTGGGGTGAAGTTGTTTGGATCATGCGGGTAGAAGCCTTGCTCAATGATTCTCCAAAGGTTAGTTGAGCAATGATTCAAATGAGACTTAATGTGAAAGACCCAATTAGCAAAATCACCCTTAACAAGCTTGGGAGGAGGACCATAATTATTAATGCGAGGTGTGGGGACCGGTCCTCCATAGACCGGGGGAGGGGGAATCGAGGCAAAGGTTCCCGTCCCATTCTTGTCATGAGGGGAAGGAACATGAGTACCTTTACCCGCTTCCTTGGCGGAATTGGCCTCCGACTCCGATGCCGTGGGATTAACCACAAGCAAGGGATCAGGAGTGGATTTCATCCCCTCAAGTAAGTCTTTAAGCATGGACTTGACTTTGGTCGTCATAGACGTCTTAAGTGAAGCCATAGCTTCATTTAAGTCATCTCGAGTGATCGAAGTCAACTCCACGGCCTCGGGCACTTCCTCCCCAGTGTCAACCATACTCTTCGGATGGTGAAACCCTTAATAAAGAGACGAGGCTCTGATACCAATTGAAAGGATCAAAATGGTTGACTAGAGGGGGGGTGAATAGGCAACTAACAATTTTTAGCTTTCCTTCACAAATTAAGTTTAGCAACAAATAGGTTGTCTAGATATGCAACTAAGTGAGCAACCTATATGATGCTAACAACAACAACAAGTGCAAGCAAATGATACAACACAACAATAGCTTGCACAAAGTAAAGGAAAGAGATAACCACAAGTGGAGCCGGTGGAGACGAGGATGTGTTACTAAAGTTCGTTCCCTTTGGGGGAAGTACATCTCCGTTGGAGCGGTGTGGAGGCACAATGCTCCCCAAGAAGCCACCAGGGCCACCGTATTCTCCTCACGCCCTCACACAATGCGAGATGTCGTGATTCCACTAGTGGTGCCCTTGAAGGCGGCAACCGAACTTTTACAAACAAGGTTGGGGCAATCTCCACAACTTGATTGAAGGCTCCCAACGATACCACAGAGCTTCACCACAATGGAATGTGGCTCCGAGGTGACCTCAACCGTCTAGGGTGCTCAAACACCCAAGAGTAACAAGATCCGCAAGGGATTAGTGGGGGAATCAAATTTCTCTTGGTGGAAGTGTAGATCCGGGCCTTCTCAACCAATCCCTAGAAAATCAACAAGTTTGATTGGCTAGGGAGAGAGATCGGGTGAAAATGAGCTTTGGAGTAACAATGGAGCTTGGGGGGAAAAGAGGTAGGTCTTCTTGGGGAATAAGACCCCCTTTTATAGTGGGGGAACCAATCCAACCATTATCCCCTCTTCAGCCCGCATAGAGCGGTACTACCACTCAGGGGAGCAGTTTTACCGCTGGCAGCAGCGGTACTACCGCGAGCCCCAGCGATACTACCGCAGAGACAGAGAGCAGAGGTCACAGAGGGGGAAGGGACACGGGAGCGCGAGCCCGGGCGGCACTAGAAGTGGTGGTAGGTGCGGTACTACCGCTCACGAGCGGTACTACCTCTCCTACTGCCGCTGCTACTGCTGTTGAACCCAACACGAGACACACAGGTCTCGAGTCGAGGCGGTACCAGCGCGGAACCGGAGCCGTACTACCGCTGGTGGCCATGGGCGGTACTACCGCTGTGAGACAGCGGTACTACCGCTTGTGGCTATCAGCGGTACTGCCGCTCCGGCCCAGCGGTACTACCGCTGGCACCTCCCTAATGCCACTTCTGCGATAACAAGTAAGCTCCAAGGAAGAGGGAAGGAGCTAGGGGTGCAAAAAGGATGTGTACGTGTTGATTCCACCCTAGCCTTTCCGATACGGACCCCCTCTTGATAGTACGGTGTCTCCTACGACTCAAGTCCACCAAAGCCGAAATGAAAAAGAACTATACCGTCTTCACCTTGAGCTCCGAGGGGAATGAATCATCTCGTGCCAATGAATGAATATCTGAAATGCTCAACACACATGATTAGTCCGCAAATGCATTGTCATTTATCACCAAAACCACTTAGAGAGAGACATGCCCTAACATTAGTGATAAAGCAAACAAGCACACACGAGAATATTCATCCCACGCTATTGCTCCCCGGCAACGGCACCAAAAAAAGGGTCTTGATAGCCCACAAGTATAGGGGATCATTTGTAGCATTTTTTGATAAATAAGAGTGTCGAACCCAACGAGGAGCTAAAGGTAGAACAAATATTCCCTCAAGTTCTATCGACCACCGATACAAATCTACGCACACTTAACGTTTGCTTTACCTAAAACAAGTAGAAAACTAGAAGTACTTTGCAAGAATAAAACTAAGAATAAATTGCAAGATAATAAAAGTAGATAGCTTTTTTCACACAAGAAAGTCATTTTTCCCTAGGTGATCGATAACTAGACTGGTGATCATTGTTGCAATTTTATATGAGGGAGAGGCATGAACTAACATACTTTCCATATATGGATTATATGCACTTATGATTGGAACTCTAGCAAGCATCCGCAACTACCAAAGGTCATTAAGGTAAAACCCAACCATAGCATTAAGTATCAAGTCCTCTTTATCCCATACGCAACAACCCCCTTACTCGGGTCTGTGCTTCTGTCTCTCACGCCACCAATCATAAAAGAATCATGAACGTATTGCAACATCCAACAGCGAGGATCCCTCACATTTGCGCGACACGGAGGGCATCATAGGACAGCACCAAAATAAAATATACAACTCAAACCAATCATGATCATCAATCAACCCATAGGACAAAACGAATCTACTCAAACATCATAAGATAGCCATAGACCATTGGGAAATAATATATACCGTTGAACACCATGTTTAAGTAGAGATTACAGCGGGGATAAGAGGTGTTACACCGCTGCATAGAGGGGGAGAAAGTTGGTGTTGATGGTAGCAAGATTGTTGGTGTAGATCGCCGTCATGATCCTTGCCCAGGCGGCACTCCGGCGCCACCGGGAGAGAGGGGGAGAGAGCCCCCTCCTTATTCTTCCTTAGCCTCCCCCCTAGATGGGAGGAGGGTTTGCCCTCTGGTCCATGGCCTCCATGGCGGCGGAGGGGCGGGAGCCCCTTCGAGATTGGATCTATCACTCTATTCTCTTCTGTTTTGCGTTCTTGTTTTCTAGCCATTCACCGTTTCTTAAATATCAAGAGATTCGTAACTCCGATTGCGCTGAGATTTCAACATGATTTTTTCCAAATATAAGCTTCCTTGCACCCGAACTAGAGCAGCAACCGCCTTACGAGGTGGCCACCACCCACCACCACGCGCTAGGGGGTGGGCCGCGCCCTGGTGTCTTGTGGAGGCCGTGGGCCTTCGTTTGCGTTAATTCCACCTCCCAAAAATCACATATATTCCAAAATAATTCTCCATAAATTTTTATCGCATTTGGACTTCGTTTGATATGGATATTCTGCAAAACAAAAAACATGCAACAAACAGGAACTGGCACTGGGCACTGTATCAATATGTTAGTCCAATAAATCATATAAATTGTTGACAAAAGTATGTGAAAGTTGTATAATATTGGCATGCAACAATCAAAAAATTTAGATACGACGGAGACATATCAAACCACACCTGGAAGACTTAATATCTGCAGCAAGGTGATCATTAGCAAAGTAATATGGTAGTAACAGTAATAGTAGCAATAGGAACAGTAACAGTTTTGTAGTGATTGTAACAGCAGCAAAGGCAAAAGTAACTTAGCAAAGATCAATATGCAAAAAGCTCGTACGCATTGGATCAGCAATGGATAATTGTGTTGGATGGCATTCATCGTGTAACAGTTATAACCTAGAGCGACACAGAACTATGTCCAATTCATCAATGTAATGTAGGCATGTATTCCGTATATAGTCATACGTGCTTATGAAAAAGAACTTGCATGACATCTTTTGTCCTGCCCTCCTGTGGCAGCGGGGTCCATAAGGAAACTAAGGGATATTAAGGCCTCCTTTTAATAGAGAACCAGAACAAAGCATTAGCACTTAGTGAATACATGAACTCCTCAAACTACAGTAATCACTAGAAGGAAGCCCAATTATTGTCACCTTGGGGTATGCGGATCATAACTCGTAATAGGTGCATATAACTTGCAAGATAGGATCAAGAACACACATATATTCATGAAAACATAATAGGTTCAGATCTGAAATCATGGCACTCGGGCCCTAGTGACAAGCATTAAGCATAGCAAAGTCATAGCAACATCAATCTCAGAACATGGTGGATACTGGGCATCAAGCCATAACAAAACTATCTCGATTACATGATAGATCTCATCCAACCCATCATCGTCCAGCAATCCTACGAAGGAATTACTCACTCCTGGCGATGAGCATCATGAAATTGGTGATGGAGGAAGGTTGATGATGACAACGGCGTCGAATTCCCCTTTACGAAGCCCCAAACAGACTCCAGATCAGCCCCCCCAAAGAAGAACAGGAGGTGGCGGCGGCTCCATATCGTAAAATGCGATGAATCCTTCTCCTTGATTTTTTTTCTTGGCGAATAGGTATATATGGAATTGGAGTTAGGGTTGCCGGAGGTCCAGGGGGCCCACAAGCTCGCAGGGCGTGCCCTGGGGGTGGGCATTCACGTTGAGCTTGTGGCTCCTGGGTGGCCCCCCTCTGGTATATTCTTTCGCCAATATTTTTTATATATTCCACAAATATTCTCCGTAAATTTTCAGGTCAATCCGAGACCTTTGATTTCTGCATAAAAACAACAGCATGGCAATTCTGCTGAAAACAGCATCAATCTGGGTTAGTTTCATTCAAATCATGCAAATTAGAGTACAAAACAAGAGCAAAAGTATTTGGAAAAGTAGATACGATTGAGACGTATCAGCCTCTAGTGAAAACTATGGCCCCCGGGTCTATTTTTATCATTATATTTTCAGATCTAAAATCAAAAACACAGAAATACCTTGCTGCAATTTATTTACATTTATCTTATTTTTCACTTTTATTTATCTTTTATATCTATCACTATTAGATCTCATCCTTGCAAGTAACCATGAAGGGATTGACAACCCCTTTATCGTGTTGGGTGCAAGTATTTGTTTGTTTGTGTAGGTGCAACCATTGGTGACTTGTGTATTCCTCCAACTGGATTGATACCTTGGTTCTCAACTGAGGGAAATACTTATCTCTACTTTGTTGCATCACCCTTTCCTCTTCAAGGAAAAAACCAACGCAAGCACAAGAAGTAGCAGGAAGAATTTCTGGCGCCGTTGCCGGGAAGGATCTACATCAAACCTACCAAGTACCTATCATAAACTCTCATCTCTTGCATTTATATTATTTTCCATTTGCCTCTTGTTTTCATCTCCCACACTTCTAAAACATTTTCAGAAAAAAATTGCCTTTTTCCGTTTTCCTTTATGTCTCACTTGGTTTGTTTGCTTGTTCGCTTGGCATAATTGTATGTTTATTGAAAAATTAGAAAACAAAATGCTTTTGGATCCTCATCCACTTGCTAATCTTTGTAAAAGATCCAATTATTATGAACAAATTGCTAGTGAGTTGAGTGCACTAGATTATCTTTATGAAGTTTTGCTTGAAACTCGTGAATCTGAAAATTGTGATGAAGTGCTAAAAGAAGAAATTTATAAAGTGATTCACGATAGCTCCTTGAATGAGAAGTATGACTACAATGATGTTATTATAAATTTTATTAATGTCAATTGTGCTAATAATATGCAAAACCCCAAGCTTGGGGATGCTAATTTTGCTATGTCCACTACTTATTGCAATGATCATGATTGGGGTGATAATGCTTCTTATGATCTTGAAAATTTCTTTAAGCCTCAGGATGAATATGTTTGCGATAATATTGAAAGTGGGTTTGGAAGAGTGTCAAGTTTAGCTAAAAATAAACCCACATATTTGGAGAGTGTTCAATCTTGTGAATTTTTTGATAAAAGTGGGCTTGGAGAGGTCATGACTTTATTTGATGATAATCCCACTATTTTGGAAGAATGTCAACTTTGCATGCATGTGGATCATGTAGAGAATATGTTATGTGATAGCTATATTTTTGAATTTGAATATGATCCCACATGTAATTATTATGAGAGAGGGAAATATGGTTGTAGAAATTTGCATGTTACTAAATTACCTCTCTTCATGTTGAGATTGTCAATGTTTTATTCTTCTTCCTTGCATATGCTAGTTTTTGCTTGTTTTGATAATTTGTTTGCTTATCAAATGCCTATGCATAGGAAGTATGTTAGAATTAAATGTGATTTTTTACATGCCATATGATGCTCTCTTTGTGCTTCAATTCTTGTCTTTCATACGAGCATCATTAAAATTATCGATGCCTAGCTAAAAGGCTTTAAAGAAAAGCGCTTGTTGGGAGACAACCCAATATTTTTCTTTTTTTCTTTTTATGATTTGATGTAATTATACTTCTGTTATGATTGTGTATTAGTGTTTTGATTAGTATTTGTGCCAAGTAAGACCTTTGGGATGATTTGGAAGATTGTTTATTTGATTCTGTGAAAAAATAGAAATTTTGGCGTCCAGTAGTAGAATTGTTAAAATTCACTGGAATGTGATAAAATTATGAATTTTTTACAATTTATTGATATAAAAATTTCTCACGTTTTTCTAATTTCTCATAATTTTTGGAGTTACAAAAGTTTGGCTAAAGTCCAGATTACTACAGTCTGTTCTGTTTTTGACAGATTCTATTTTCATTGTGTTGTTTGCTTATTTTGATGAATCTATGGGTTGTATCTGGGGGTATGAACCATGGTGAAGTTAGAATACAGTAGATATAATGCAAATATAAAATTAGAATGAGTTTAAAATAGTACCTAAAAGTGGCGGTTTGCTTTATTATACTAACGAATCTCACGAGTTTTCTGTTGAGTTTTGTGTTGTGAAGTTTTCAAGTTTTGGGTGAAGTTTCGATGGATTACGGAATAAGGAGTGGCAAGATCCTAAGCTTGGGGATGCCCATCGCACCCCAAGGTAATATTCAAGGACAACCAATCATCTAAGCTTGGGGATGCCCCGGAAGGCATCCCCTCTTTTGTCTACAATCCATCAGTAAATTACTTGAGGCATATTTTTATTCACCACATGATATGTGTTTTGCTTGGAGCGTCTTATATTATATGAGTCTTTGCTTTATTTGCTTTTTTTAGTTTTCCATAATCATCCTTGCTGGACACACCTTTTGAGAGGGACAAACATTAATGTTGAATTTGTTACAATACTCTATGTGCTTCCACTGGTACAGCGAGGTGCTATACAAACGGTTTTTAACCCCTTTCCACGACGGTGTTCTGAACCGTCGCCAAGTGAGTGACTGCGATAGGGGGTCCTTCCCACATGACCTAGAAACCGTCAGGGATAGGCCCTCCTGGCACACACGCTCGGCAAAATGAGGTCGTGTGCAACGGGCGAGCAATCAAATACAGTTATACATACAGTTGTGCTAAAAAATACAATTATACAGGCCAAATCATTTCCGATCGTAAGTACATCCCACACAGTCAGTCCCAGCTAAACATTTCTGTTTGTATGTACATTCCACACAGTCAATCCAAGGAATACGTTTTCGTTAGTATGTACATCCCACACGGTTAATCCAAGAAGTATGTTTCCGTTCGTATATACATCCCACACAGTCACTCCAAGGAAAATGTTTCCGTTCGCAGGTACATCACACATAACTTCCCCATTAAATCATTTGTAATAGCATTGCCATTGCAGACGATATTAACAATTTTATCGTTTGTGTTATTGAATGCGTCACACGCGGTGCGTAGAAGAAACTGTGTGGCAAAGGCTATCCATCACACGCACTTTTTATGTGGTAAACATTTGCGCAAGGTGGCCTAACGCAAACAGTTTTCAAGAGGATGTCGTGTGTGATTGTTCATTGATCCAACACAGTTTATTCCTAGAAACTATGTGCGTTGCCTGAGGTCATCGCCCACGGTGTTTTCTCAATAACCGTTTGCAATAGAAAAACCCAATTAGCAGGCTAATTGGCCATTAGCAGGCTAAATGTCCTATTATTAATAATCCATTTATTAATCTAATTGACATTTCATATTAAGCACACAATATATTTCATTTTCATATTAAGGAAGCAGGATTTCATAATTGAAATACATCAGAGTACAACATCATATAGCTTCAGCACTCAGCTACCCCATTATATAACTGCACCAGCACCAAGTTTCACATGCAACATCTAGAACCTTTTGAAATTAGCATCATAGACGGTACATAGACAGATGAATATCATCTGGAAAACTGCTGAAGTGGAAGGCGAATATTGAGCCTTCATTGATGTTGAAGGTCTTTGCAACTTTAGGCCAGTGCCTGTGGATGATTGACCGTCCATCCTTCGTCCGCTTCAGGAGCACTTCAATATTGAACCGTGGGTGTTGTATGAATACCTTCCTCGCCTCCTGACAATACAGGTGGTTTGAGAGGTAATCATCAGTGAACTGCTTTGGAAAGGCTTGAAGACAAGGATGTGCATAAATATCTTCTCTATATTGAAAATGGGGCAAAGGAATAAAAAAGGCAAGGTATAATAGTTAGTACCATCCTGTAGTGAACCGATGTCTTCTTCATTGTGCAGACAAAGATCTTGTTGTTTTTTGTCGCTAATTTCTTTATCCTAACAATCTTTCTGAGTTTCTTGACTTGACTGATATTCATGGACAACTCATTTCCCCATATGCAAAAAGGGGCGAACAGTGGGTCAAAACCTCTGACAGCAGGACCTACATGTGCAAGACCAAATTGTTAAAAACCTAAATATTAGAATGGTTCCTGCAAGTGCACAATATTGTGTTATTAGACAAAGGACCATGCATGTGCAAACCTCAATTGTAAACCTCAGTGCTTCCCATTGTTTCCCTGCAACACATATAAGGTAGTTAGTGATCAGGTTAAGTGAGGGTTCGCATGCTATCAGTAAAATATGTTGATGAAAAATAAGCACATTGCAGATTCATCAGATTAATTCAAGCCACATGGAAAACCCATTTATCCAAACCAAGCATGATTAAGAACTAGGAAATATAGCAATTGTATATGTTTCTCATGTATTAAGTGCAGCCAAATTTGATTTATTTCTCACATGCACAACAATACAAAATTCTACCCACGACAATTGGACATCGCATTGCAGAATTGAACCAAGCAGTTAACTAAACACCACAACAAATGAACCAAACATTAACTGAGCACCACATTGCACAATATAACATACTCCTAATAGAAGATCAGACAGTTAACCAAACCAAGCATGCTTAACAACTTGGAAATATAGCAATTGTATTTGTTTCTCATGTATTTAGTACATCCAAATTCGATTTATTTCTCACATGGTATACAATAACAGAATGCACCCACAACAATTGAACATTGCATTGCAGAATTGAACCAAACAGTTAACTAAACACCACAACAAATGAACCAAATGTTAACTAAGCACCACATTGCACAATGTATAACATACTAGAAGATCAGACAGTTAACCAAACCAAGCATGCTTGACAACTTGGAAATATAGCAATTGTATTTGTTTCTCATGTATTTTGTAAAGATAAATTCAATTTATTTCTCACATGGAAGACAATACAAAATTGCACCCTGAAGAATTGAACATCACATTTGCAGAATTGAACCAAACAGTTAACTGAACATGATAATTAATTAACCAAACAGTCAATAAGTGAGCACCACATTGCACGACATATAGAACATATACACTAGAGCAACAGATTGCATGGTAAAAGTAGATAGGACAATTCCCTAGAATTTGTTAAGGAACGGCAGGAGCAGCACATGCAATGGGTAAACCGAGCATGCTTAACCGGCGTAGCTAGCAAACTGAACATAGGTCCTTATAGTGAGCTAATAAGACAAGCTACTCCTCATCGTCGGAGATATCGATGATGATTGGCTCCTTCGACATGGAAGAGGCTGAGGCCTCCACATCGTGGGTGCCCTCGTCGAAGTGGTGAGTTGCCTGAGCCGCTCCGGGCACCAACCTGCTGGCTCTCGAGTTGAGGTAAGCACGGGCACGCTGAGAAAACACCTCGTAGTCTTCGTCAAAGGAACCGGTGGTGACCTCGAGAAAATGCCATGAACTGTCGTTTAAAGCAGCCAACCACGTCGCAGCGTCGGCGCGAGGCGTCGACGGTGGCCTCGACGGCGAGGTGCTCCTCCAAGATCTGGGGGTCGGCACGAATGGCAGCCATTGCGACCTCATCCGCGCATGCGGCCGTGATTTGCTTCTCCACTGCCAAATGCTCCTTGACCTCCTGGCTATACTGCGTGCACCATGGCTTAGGGCGGCGCTTATTTGGGGGAGGGTCGATGATTTGGGTGGAAGGTGTCACACCGGCGGTCGGGGCATGTGGGATGTGGAAGGAGGTGGAGGATGGGGGTCGGGTGTGGATTATCTGCCTGGATCGACGAGGCCGAGCAGCGTGAAGGAGGGTCGCCGGTGAGGAGGCAGCGCTGCAAGCAAGGAGTGAAGGTTTCAACTTGGAAAGGAAGGCGGAAACAGGTGAAATGTGGCTTATGGTAAGGGGGAGGGGGTGGGAAGGTAGATATTTCTGCGAAAGCCAAAAATTTTGGATCGGTGCAGCGAAAAAACTGGCGCACAAAGTGTCATCAGACACGGTCCCATATTCAGCACTGTGTACGATATGTGAACATCACAAACGATTCATATAGCTTAACCCGTGTATGATGAGTTTGAACGTGAAAAATTTTGGTTCAAATTTCCCTGGTTACAGTGTTCATCCACGTCATTGCATAATTTGGGTACACAAAGGAGACTACAGCACACCCACACTTCTTAATCGATTAAGTTTAGCAATTAAATAGAGCTAGCTGACCTAAACATCACTCTAACAAATTAAAGACCGGCGCCCTTAATTAAACAAAACAAAAAGTACTACTACGGCTGGTGCTTGTCGATCTCCGCCGCCTCCTCCATGTCCAGCTCGCGCCCGACGATCTCCTAGGGAAGGGGCTCCATGGCATCCATCACACAATACCCGGCAAGCATCTCGCCATCCGCGTCCGCCATCTCTTTGGAAAAGGCCGCCATGAGCTGGGCGTGGGCGGCTGTGATCTGGGCTTGGACGGGCTCCGTCGTGGCAAGGTATGCCGCGGAGGAACGGACGGCTGCTCGAACGTTCTCGGCGGTTGCCAACTCTTCGGCCGTGGGTTGCCAACCATTGTCGGAGAAGCTTCGTTTGATTTGTGCGGTGACCGCCATGAGCTGGGCGTGGGCGGCCTCGACATGGTCGTGGGTGGCCTCCATCAGGGCTAAGGCCGCCACTGCGGAACGGACAGCTGTTGTGCCACTCTCGCTAGTTGCTATCCCCGAGGCAGATGTTGCTGCCGCCACCTGAGAAGCAACCGCGGCCGTTTGGGCTGCCTTAGCCGCCCTGTTGCAGATTGCGGCCGCGCTCATGCAGCTTGTTAGCACACGCATGGCGGCTGCGGCCGCGCTCTCGCCGGAGTGGGCTGCCGAAGTTGCCCTCACGACGCGGGTCCACGTCCCCATCTTTCACCGGCGATGATTGAACAGTGAAATGATATTTGGGGAGCGAGCTAGTGTGCTTGACACGCCGGCTATGGAATGTAGCTGACGCACCTTCTCGCGTAAGCCATATGCGTACTATACTCCGACGGTGCTCCAAGATATTTTGTACTGCATCTTACACGGTTGGTGATAATAAACTGTGCGCTGTCTACTTGATTTTTCATCTTGATTTGAATTACATAATGGGGTCACAGCGGCAAAGGAGGGTGTTTCAATTGCTAGAACTTTTATCTGCAGTGAACATGCAACTATAGGTGTGTCGTCAAAAAATTGGAATTATTCAGGGTTCGTTTGGACATTTTTATACATTAACTTGGTTTTCTAGCCATTTCAGGTGCACAATTCAAAATTAAACTACATGCACATGCTCCGGTGCACCAAAATGGGTTGTAAAATCATATATGTGTCCATGGGTTTATGCTTATGTCCCATGCAAGAAATGGGTATGAATTTCGAACACCACGGCACCGTGGCTCTCCAGCAAATGTTGAGGTACTTGCTTTTGTAATTCTAGTAAATCCAAAACCCGTCTGAAATTCATGAACCTTGGCATGCTATCATGGAATGGCATCAACATGCTGGGGTAAAAAATATTGTCCCATTTGGGGCAGGTTATGGTATAAGCTTCTCACAAACCAGAGCTTCTCACAAGAAGCCTCATGGTTCCGGTAGGGAAACGTGTCACCTTTGTGGACAAAACGATATTCGTCACCTCTTCTTGCTTTCAAATTTTTTCTGGTGTCAACATAGAACAACAGGAGTGTCGTGTTAAATTTTGGAATTTTTCGGGGATCGTTTGGACATTTTTATACGTTAACTGAGTTTTCTAGGCATTTATGTGCATAATTCAAAATTGAATTACATGCACATGCTCCAGTGCATAAAAATGGGTTGAAAACTCAATTGTGTGCCCTTGGTTGTAAGCTTAGGTCACATGCAAGAAATGAGAATGAATGTCAAACACCTTGACACTGTTGCTCGGCCGCTAACATTGAGATACATGGTTTTAAAATTCTAGTAAATCGAAAACTCGTCTGAAATTCATGAAACTTGACATGATATCATGGAACGGCATTGACATGCTGTGGTAAAAATATTGTCCCATTTGGGGCAGGTTTGGGTATAAGCTTCTCGCAAACCAGAGCTTCTCACAACAAGCCTGATGGTTTCGGTAGGGAACGTGCCACATTGGGGGATGAAACGATATCCGTTGCCTCTTCTTGCTATCAAATTTTTTCTCATGTCAACATAGAACAACAGGAGTGTTGTGTCAATTTTTGGGATTTTTCGGGGTTCGCTTGGACATTTTTATACATTAACTGAGTTTTCTATGCATTTATGTGCATAATTCAAATTTGAACTACATGCACATGCTCCAGTGCATATAAATGGGTTCAAAATTGAAATGTGTGTCCTTGGTTGCATGCTTAAGTCCCATGCAAGAAATGGGAATGAATGTCAAACACCTTGCCACCGTCGCTCGGCCGCTAACATTGAGATACATGGTTTTTAAATTCTAGTAAATTGAAAATGCGTCTGAAATTTATGAAACTTGACATGCTAGCATGGAATGGCATCAACATGCCGTGGTAAAAATATTGTCCCATTTGGGGTAGGTTGGGGTATAAGCTTCTCACAAACCAGAGCTTCTCACAACAAGCCTCATGGTTACGGTAGGGAACGTTTCACCTTTCTGGACGAAACGATATCCGTTGCCTCTTCTTGATTTCAATTTTTTTCTAGTGTCAACATAGAACAACAGGAGTGTTGTGTTAAATTTAGGAATTTTTCGGGGTTCGTTTGGACATTTTTATACATTAACTGAGTTTTCTATGCATTTATGTGCATAATTCAAATTTGAATTACAGGCACATGCTCCAGTGCATGTAAATTGGTTGAAAAATCAAATCTGTGTCCTTGGTTGCATGCTTAGGTCCCATGCAAGAAATGGGAATGAATGTCAAACACCTTGCCACCGTCGCTCGGCCGCAAACATTGAGATACATGGTTTTTAAATTCTAGTAAATCCAAAACTCGTCTGAAATTCATGAAACTTGACATGCTATCATGGAGCGGCATCAACATCCTATGGTAAAAAATTTGTCCCATTTGGGGTAGGTTTCGGTATAAGCTTCTCACAAACCAGAGCTTCTCACAACAAGCCTGATGGTTTCGGTAGGGAACGTGCCACCTTTGGGGAAGAAACGATATTCGTTGCCTCTTCTTGCTTTCAAAATTTTTCTAGTGTCAACATAGAACAACAGGAGTGTTGTGTCAATTTTTGGGATTTTTCAGGGTTTGCTTGGACATTTTTATACAATAACTGGGTTTTCTAGGCATTTTATGTGCATAATTCAAATTTGAACTACATGCACATGCTCCAGTGTAGAAAAATGGGTTGCATATCAAATGTGTGTCCTTGGGTGCATGCTTAGGTCCCATGCAAGAAATGGGAATGAATGTCAAACACCAGGGCACTGTTGATTGCCGGCAAAACATTGAGATACTTTGTTTTTAAATTCTAGTAAATCCAAAAGTCGTCTGAAATTCATGAAACTTGGCATGCTATCATGGAATGGCACCCGACATGCTTTGGTATTTTTTGTGTCCATTTTGAGAGAAGGTGCACTCGAATAACAGCCAACAAAGGCATTTTGAAACAAATAGCTGCCACTTTAACATCTCAAACATTTGTATAATTTAAATCATGTGCGTTCTATTAACCATTCACGTGACTCCATGTTGATACGTCCATTTTGCATCATGTTTTCCTACTGTTATTTATGATGTATTTATGCATAATAATGCTTTTTGGAGTAATTCTAATGCCTTTTCTCTCATAATATGCAAGGTTCACACAAAGAGGGAGAATTCCGGCAGTTGGAAATCTAGTTCTAAAAAAGCTACATTAGGTTACCTATTCTGCACAACTCCAAATGAGCTGAAACTTCACGAGGAATTTTTATGGAATAAATAAGAATTATTGGAGCAAATAACTACCAGAGGGGGCCCACCAGGTGGGCACAACCCACCTGGGCGCGCCAGGGAGCCCAAGCGCGCCCTGGTGGGTTGTGCCCTCCTCGGCCCACCTCTGGTGCCCCTCTTCTGGTATATAAGTCATTTTGACCTAGAAAAAATAAGGAGAGGATTTCGGGACGAAGCACCGCCGTCTCGAGGCGGAACTTGGGCAGGAGCACTTTTGCCCTCCGGCGGAGCGATTTCGCCGGGGGAACTTCCCTCCCGGAGGGGGAAATCATCGTCATCATCATCACCAACAACTCTCCCATCTTGGGGAGGGCAATCTCCATCAAAATCTTCAACAACACCATCTCCTCTCAAATCCTAGTTCATCTCTTGTGTTCAATCTTTGTACCGGAACTATAGATTGGTACTTGTGGGTGACTAGTAGTGTTGATTACATCTTGTAGTTGATTACTATATGGTTTATTTGGTGGAAGATTATATGTTCAGATCCATTATGCTATTTAACACCCCTCTGATCTTGAGCATGATTATCATTTGTGAGTAGTTACTTTTGTTCTTGAGGTCACGGGAGAAATCTTGTTGCAAGTAATCATGTGAACTTGATATGTGTTCGATATTTTGATGATATGTATGTTGTGATTCCCTTAGTGGTGTCATGTGAACGTCGACTACATGACACTTCACCATATTTGGGCCTAAGGGAATGCATTGTGGAGTAGTTATTAGATGATGGGTTGCGAGAGTGACAGAAGCTTAAACCCTAGTTTATGCGCTATTCCGTAAGGGACTGATTTGGATCCAAAAGTTTAATGCTATGGTTAGATTTATTCTTAATACTTTTCTCGTAGTTGCGGATGCTTGCAAGGGGGTTAATCATAAGTAGGAGGTTTGTTCAAGTAAGAACAGCACCTAAGCATCGGTCCACCCACATATCAAATTATCAAAGTACCGAACACAAATCAAAACAACATGATGAAAGTGACTAGATGAAATTCCCGTGTACCCTCAAGAACGCTTTGCTTATGATAAGAGACCATTTTGGCCTGTCCTTTGCCTCAAAAGGATTGGGCTACCTTGCTGCACTTTTGTTCCCATTACCGTTACTTGCTCGTTACAAATTATCTTGCTACCAAACTACTCATTACTTATAATTTCAATGCTTGCAGACATTACATTGCTGAAAACCGCTTGTCATTTCCTTCTGCTCCTCGTTGGGTTCGACACTCCTACTTATCGAAAGGACTACGATTGATCCCCTATACTTTTGGGTCATCAAGGCTCTTTTCTGGCACTGTTGTCGGGGAGTGAAGCGCTCTTGGTAAGTGGAAATCGGTAAGGAAAAATTATTACTACGTGCTGAAATTTATTGTCACTTGTTACTATGGAAAACAATCCTTTGAGGGGCTTGTTCGGGGTATCTTCACCTCGACCTGAAGAGCAAAGAGTTGCTCCTCAACCTACTGCACCTACTGAAAATATTGGTTATGAAATTCCTTCGGGTATGATAGAACAACTGCTAGCTAATCCTTATGCAGGAGATGGAACTGAACATCCTGATATGCACTTGATATAGGTGGATGAAATTTGTGGATTAATTGAGCTTGTAGGTTTACCAGGAGATGAAGCTAAAAAGAAGGTTTTCCCTTTATCTTTGAAGGGAAAAGCATTAGCATGGTATAGGCTATGCGATGATATTGGATCTTGGAATTGGAATTTCACCAAAAAAAAATTATCCTATGCATCTAGTTCATCGTGATCGGAATTATATATATAATTTTTGGCCTCGTGAAGGAGAAAGTATCGCTCTAGCTTGGGGGAGGCTTAAGTCAATGTTATATTCATGCCCCAATCATGAGCTCTCAAGAGAAATTATTATTCAGAATTTTTATGCTCGGCTTTCTCATGATGATCGATCCATGCTTGATACTTCTTGTACTGGTTCCTTTATGAAGAAGACTATTGACTTCCGGTGGGATCTTTTAAAAAGAATTAAACGCAACTCTAAAGATTGGGAACTCGACGAAGGTAAAGAGTCGAGTATTAAGCTCAAGTATGATTGTGTTAAATCTTTTATGAATACCGATGCTTTTCAAAAGTTTAGCACTAAATATGGACTTGACTCTGAGATAGTAGCCTCCTTTTCTGAATCATTTGCTACTCATGTTGACCTCCCTAAGGAGAAGTGGTTTAAATATCACCCACCTATCAAAGAATAAATTAAAGAACCAGTAATAGCTAAAGATGAAACTATTATTTACAATGTTGATCCAGTTGTGCCTACTGCTTATATTGAAAAACCACCTTTCCCTGTTAGGATAAAGGAACATGCTAAAGTCTCAACTGTGGTCAACAAAAGTTATATTAGAACTTCCAAACCTGCTGAACAAATCAAAGTAGAACCTAGTGTTGCTATGGTTAAAGATCTCTTGGTTGAAAATATAGATGGGCATGTTATTTACTTCTGTGATGAAGCTGCTAGAATTGCCAAACCCGATGAAAAAGATAAACATAGACCCGTAGTTGGCATGCCTGTTGTCTCAGTTAAAATAGGAGATCACTATTATCATGGTTTATGCGACATAGGTGCTAGCGTGAGTGCCATTCCTTTTACCTTATATCAAGAAATTATGAATGATATAGCACCCGCTGAAATAGAAGACATAGATGTTACTATTAAACTTGCTAATAGGGACACCATCACACCACTTGGGATTGTTAGAGATGTTGAAGTCTTGTGTGGGAAAATAAAATACCCTACTGATTTTCTTATTCTTGGTTCCCCACAAGATGACTTTTGTCCAATTATCTTTGGTAGACCTTTCTTGAACACCATTAATGCTAAAATAGATTGCGAGAAGCAAACTGTCGGTGTTAGTTTTGGTGATGAGTCTCATGAGTTTAATTTTTCCAAGTTCAGTAGAAAACATCATAATAAAGAGTTGTCTAATAAGGATGAAATAATTGGTCTTGCTTCTATTGTTGTGCCTCCTACCGATCCACTAGAACAATATTTGCTAGACCATGAAAATGACATGCATCTGCATCAAAGAAATGAAATAGATAAGATTTTCTTTGAACAACGTCCTCTTCTTAAACATAATTTGCCTATTGAAACTCTAGGAGGTCCTCCTCCACCTAAAGGTGATCCTATGTTTGAACTAAAACAATTGCCAGACACTTTGAAATATGCTTATCTTGATGAGAAAAAGATTTATCCTGTTATTATTAGTGCTAACCTTTCAGAACATGAAGAAAAAAGATTATTGAAGGTTCTGAAGAAGCACCGAGCTACCATTGGATATACTCTTGATGATTTAAAGGGCATTAGTCCCACTCTCTGTCAGCATAAAATTAATATGGAGCCTGATGCTAAACCCATTGTTTATCACCAACGACGTTTAAATCCTAAAATGAAATAAGTGGTAAGAACAGAAATACTGAAGCTTTTGGAAGCAGGTATAATCTATCCCATAGATGATAGTAGATGGTTAAGTCCCGTTCATTGTGCCCCTAAAAAGGGAGGTATTACCGTTGTTCCTAATGATAAGAATGAACTTATTCCACAAAGAATTGTCACTGGCTATAGAATGGTAATTGATTTTAGAAAACTAAATAAAGCTACTAGAAAAGATCGTTACCCTCTGCCTTTTATTGATCAAATGTTAGAAAGACTATCAAAACACACACATTTTTGCTTTCTTGATGGATATTCCAGTTTTTCTCAAATACATGTCTCACAACCTGATCAAGAGAAAACCACTTTTACTTGCCCTTTCGGTACTTATGCTTATAGACATATGCCATTTGGTTTATGCAATGCACCTGCTACCTTTTAAAGATGTATGACTGCTATATTCTCTGACTTTTGTGAAAAGATTGTTGAGATTTTCATGGATGATTTTTCCGTTTACGGAACTTCTTTTGATGATTTCTTGAGCAACCTTGATCGAGTTTTGCAGAGATGTGAGCAAACTAATCTCGTCTTGAATTGGGAGAAGTGCCACTTTATGGTTAATGAAGGTATTGTCTTGGGACATAAAAATTTTGAACGAGGTATTGAGGTGGATAAAGCTAAAGTTGATGCAATTGAGAAAATGCCATGCCCTAAAGATATCAATGGTATTCGTAGTTTCCTCGGTCATGCTGGTTTCTATAGGAGGTTTATTAAAGACTTCTCTAAAATTTCTAGGCCTCTTACAAATATTTTACAAAAGGATGTTCCATTTGTTTTTTATGATGATTGTGTAGAAGCCTTTGAAACACTTAAGAAAGCCTTGATTTCTGCACCTATTGTTCAACCACCTGATTGGAACTTGCCTTTTGAAATTATGTGTGATGCTAGTGATTATGTGGTTGGTGCTGTTCTAGGACAAAGAGTCGATAAGAAATTAAATGTTATTCATTATGCTAGTAAAACTCTGGACAGTGCTCAACTAAATTACGCTACTACTGAAAAGGAATTCTTAGTAGTGGTGTTTGCTTGTGATAAATTTAGATCTTACATTGTTGATTCTAAAGTGACTGTTCACACTGATCATGCTGCTATAAAATATCTTATGGAAAAGAAGGATGCTAAACCTAGACTCATTAGGTGGGTTCTTTTGCTACAAGAATTTGATTTACATATCACTGATAGAAAGGGAGCTGAGAACCCCGTGGCTGATATCTTGTCTAGGTTAGAAAATATTCTTGATGACCCACAACCTATTAATGATAGTTTTCCTGATGAACAATTAGCTGCAATAAATGTTTCTCATAACACTCCTTGGTATGCTGACTATGCCAATTATATTGTTGCTAAATATATACCACCTAGCTTCACATACCAACAAAAGAAAAAAATTCTTCTATGATTTAAGACATTACTTTTGGGATGACCCACATCTTTATAAAGAAGGAGTAGATGATATTATTAGACGTTGTCTACCTGAGCATGAACAGGGACAAATCCTACGGAAATGTCACTCCGAAGCTTATGGAGGACATCATGTGGGAGATAGAACTGCTCACAAGGTACTGCAATCTGGTTTTTATTAGCCTACTCTCTTCAAGGATGCCCGTAAGTTTGTTTTATCTTGTGATGAATGTCAAAGAATTGGTAATATTGGTAAGCGTCAGGAAATGCCTATGAATTATTCTCTTGCTGTTGAACCATTTGATGTTTGGGGATTTGATTACATGGGACCTTTTCCTTCCTCTAATGGTTATACACATATTTTGCTTGCTATTGATTATGTTACTAAGTGGGTAGAAGCTATTCCAACTAGTAGTGCTGATCACACCACCTCTATTAAAATGCTTAAGTCATTTTCCCAAGGTTTGGAGTCCCTGGATATTTAATGATTGATGGTGGTTCACATTTTATTCATGGTGCTTTCCGTAAAATGCTTGCTAAATATGATGTTAACCATAGAATTGCATCACCTTATCATCCTCAGTCTAGTGGTCAAGTTGAACTTAGCAATAGAGAAATAAAATTAATATTACAAAAAACTGTCAATAGGTCCCGAAAGAATTGGTCTAAGAAGTTAGATGATGCACTTTGGGCTTATAGAACAGCATATAAAAATTATATGGGTATGTCTCCGTATAAAATGGTTTATGGAAAAGCTTGTCATTTGCCTCTTGAGTTAGAACATAAAGCATATTGGGCAATTAAAGAACTCAACTATGATTTAAAACTTGCCGGTGAAAAGAGGTTATTTGATATTAGCTCACTAGATGAATGGAGAACCCGAGCCTATGAAAATGTCAAGTTATTTAAAGAAAAAGTTAAAAGATGGCATGACAAAAGAATCCAAAAGTGTGAGTTCAAAGTTGGAGAATATGTTCTTTTGTACAACTCTCATTTTAGATTCTTTGCAGGAAAACTCCTCTCCAAATGGGAAGGACCTTATGTTATCGAGGAGGTTTATCAATCCGGAGCCATCAAGATAAATAATGCCGAAGGTTGTCAATGGGCAAAGAATAAAACATTATATCTCAGGTACGCCCATTAACGTTGAAAGCAATATTATCCAAACCATGACACCGGAAGAACACATAAAGGAAACCTTCCGGAACACTCCAGAATCATGAAAAAAAAGGAGGTACGTGATACGGTAAGTAAACGGACTCCGAAAAATCCACAAAAATATTTCTGTCTGTTTTGGAATATAACAAAAATTAAGAAAATAAGAAACAACCAGGAAGGCACCCCTGGTGGGCACAAGACACCAGGGCGCGCCTGGCAAGCCAGGCGCGCCCAGGTGGGTTGTGCCCACCTCGGGTACCTTCCAGAGTCCGTTTTTCTTCCGTTTGCTTGTTTCCCAAGATAAAAAATCTTTATATACCCCCCGAACCTATTGACCACCGTATCGCGGAGAAATCTTCTGTTTTCTTTTCTCGCTATTTTCCTGACATATCTGAAAATATGTCATCCCAAGACTCGGCGGGTGAGAGCTATGTTGCTGATTATATCGCAAACCCCAAGGTTTATGGGGATGTGGAACACTATAGCTGGACTTCGGAGGAAGAAGAAGACTATGACCCTAAAAGGGAGGAGGAGACAAGCTCAGACGAAGCTGAAGTTCCATTGCCTCAACCTGGGGACATGCACGTGGAATTCAAGAAATAAAGTCTCCCCAGCAAAGCAAAGAAACCTAAGGTCCAGTTTATCCCTTTTCGTCTCTTGCAGGAAAACAAGCAAGAATTATGCAAAAGGATAGTAGAGCTCGAGCAGGAGATCGGTGATTTAAAGGAGGAAAATTCCGTCCTCAAGCATAAGCTAAGGAAGAAAGACAAATCCACTGCTTCATCACCACCACCTCCTTCTTCATCACCGAAAGAAAATTGAGTAATCGGGTATGGGCACTCCCCTTGGCTTATGCCAAGCTTGGGGGAGGTGCCCCGGTATCGTATCACCTCCACTATCTTTTGCCTTTACTTATCTTAGTTCGATCCATAGTTATCTTTTGCTTTAGATGAATAAAAGTTTAGTTCGATCCTTTCTTTTTGAGTGTTGCTTAGTGATCTATCTTTGTAATTGTGTGCGAGATATATAATAAAGTTAAGTTTGAGTTTTGTTTTCTTTACTTTCATGTTCAGTAAAAAGAAAGGAAATAAATGAAAAAGATCATATGCTAATTTTATGGTAAGTAATGACATCACATAAGGAAGAGTATAAGTAGAAAATTTTATTGGAGATTGACAAATAGCATTGGTCAATGATGCAATTCATGAAAAAATTAATAAGGGAAGAGAAGATTCACATGCAAATATACTATCTTGGACATCTTTTGTGATTGTGAGCCCCCATCAAAATATTATATGCCAACATTGTTAACGTTGGACAAGGAAGACAACATAATGATTCATGTTTGTTCATATTCACATAGAAGTTATATTTTCATAGATCCTTTAACATGTGGTGCTTGCCCCCATCTTTGCTAGCCAAAAATTCCGCACTAAGTAGAGATACTACTTGTGCATCCAAAAACCTTTAAACCCAAATCTTATTTTGAGAGTCCACCATACCTACCAATGGATTGAGTAAGATCCTTCAAGTAAGTTGTCATCGGTGCAAAAAGGCAATAAAAATTGCTTCTAAAATTGTTGGATCATTTAGTGTAAGAGAAAATTGAGCGTTGTACGAACTTGTGATGGCAAAGAATAAAAGCGACAGACTACACAATAAAGGTTGCTATCATAAGGGGCAATATAACGTGACGTTCTTTTGTATTAAGGGATTGAGCATACAAACAAAAAGCGCATGGCAACCTCTGCTTCCCTCTGCGAAGGGCCTATCTTTTACTTTTATGTATTTACTTTTATGCAAGAGTCAAAGTTCTTCTCTCTATTCCTTTTTAGTTTCTCTTTTGGCAAGCATCATGTGGTGAGGAAAGATCTAGGCACATATATCCAGTTGGATATGAGTAGCATGAGTTATTATTGTTGACATCACCCTCGAGGTGAGTATGTTGGGAGGCAAAACTATAAGCCCCTATCTTTCTATGTGTCCGGTTGAAACGTTTTGCTCATGTGTATGCGGTGAGTGTTAGCAATCATAGAAGACTATATGATGGTTGAGTATGTGGACTTGCCAAAAAAGGCTCCGATACGTGACCCTTCCTGAAAAGATGATGAATTGTAGTTGCAAAGTTGACTGAGAACAGAGTTTGTTGGTTTTCAATAGAGTTTATGCTTTATACTTCAATGTTGTGATGAATTGTTACTTGTTCATGAGAAGTTATATGATAAAAGTTCTATGATAAAGTTTTATATTAAAGTTTGTGGCTGTTATAATAATATATATGATGCTTCTATGTCTGTATTTTGTTTTTATCGACACCTCTCTCTCTAAGCATGTGGACATGTTTTTCGATTTTGGTTTTTGCTTGAGGACAAGCGAGGTCTAAGCTTGGGGGAGTTGATACGTCCATTTTGCATCATGTTTTCCTACTGTTATTTATGATGTTTTTATGCATAATAATGCTTTTTGGAGTAATTCTAATGCATTTTCTCTCATAATATGCAAGGTTCACACAAAGAGGGAGAATTTCGGCAGCTGGAAATCTGGACCTGAAAAAGCTACGTCGGCCTACCTATTCTGCACAACTCCAAATGAGCTGAAACTTCACGAGGATTTTTTATGGAATAAATAGGAATTATTGGAGCAAATAACTACCAGAGGGGGCCCACCAGGTGGGCACAACCCACCTGGGCATGCCAGAGAGCCCAGGCGCGCCCTGGTGGGTTGTGCCCTCCTCGGCCCACCTCCGGTGCACCTCTTCTAGTATATAAGTCATTTTGACCTAGAAAAAATAAGGAGAGGACTTTCGGGACAAAGCACCGCCGTCTCGAGGCGGAACTTGGGCAGGAGCACTTTTGCCCTCCGGCGGAGCGATTTCGCCGGGGGAACTTCCCTCCCGGAGGGGGAAATCATCGTCATCATCATCACCAATAACTCTCCCATCTTGGGGAGGGCAATCTCCATCAACATCTTCAACAGCACCATCTCCTCTCAAACCCTAGTTCATCTCTTGTGTTCAATCTTTGTACCGGAACTATAGATTGGTACTTGTGGGTGACTAGTAGTGTTGATTACATCTTGTAGTTGATTACTATATGGTTTATTTGGTGGAAGATTATATGTTCAGATCCATTATGCTATTTAACACCCCTCTGATCTTGAGCATGATTATCATTTGTGAGTGGTTACTTTTGTTCTTGAGGTCACGGGAGAAATCTTGTTGCAAGTAATCATGTGAACTTGATATGTGTTCGATATTTTGATGATATGTATGTTGTGATTCCCTTAGTGGTGTCATGTGAACGTCGACTACATGACACTTCACCATATTTGGGCCTAAGGGAATGCATTGTGGAGTAGTTATTAGATGATGGGTTGCAAGAGTGACAGAAGCTTAAACCCTAGTTTATGCGCTATTCCGTAAGGGACTGATTTGGATCCAAAAGTTTAATGCTATGATTAGATTTATTCTTAATACTTTTCTCGTAGTTGCGGATGCTTGCGAGGGGGTTAATCATAAGTAGGAGGTTTGTTTAAGTAAGAACAGCACCTAAGCACCGTTCCACCCACATATCACATTATCAAAGTAGCGAACACAAATCAAACCAACATGATGAAAGTGACTAGATGAAATTCCCGTGTACCCTCAAGAATGCTTTGCTTATCATAGAGACCGTGTTGGCATGTCCTTTGCCTCAAAAGGATTGGGCTACCTTGTTGCACTTTTGTAACCATTACTGTTACTTGCTCGTTACAAATTATCTTGCTACCAAACTACTCGTTACTTATAATTTCAGTGCTTGCAGACATTACCTTGCTGAAAACCGCTTGTCATTTCCTTCTGCTCCTCGTTGGGTTCGACACTCTTACTTATCGAAAGGACTACGATTGATCCCCTATACTTGTGGGTCATCACACGTGTCTCTCTTTTAATGGCTAGTAGGTGCCGTGCGGACAGCTGCTTGACTGAACGGGAGGCGTGCGAGCGCAGTCCGCTGCGCAGGCTGACCAAGAGGCGTGCAAGTTGTCCTCCAATGCGCAGGCTCATCGGGAAGCGTGCGAGTTGTACGCTGCGCAGGCTCACTGGGAAGCGGGCCCTTTGACTTCCATGGCCGCCCGCCTTGCTCGCATCCTCTCCATTAATGACGCTCGAGCCGCTGTTTAATACGGGCGGCCTTACTGATCGCCTCCCATTCCCCTCCCTCCCGCAGACCTCCACCAATGCCATGGCGCAGAAGGGTCGTCTGCCACTAGTCTTCCAGGTTGGTGAAGTCGACTCCGAGCTGGAGGAGATAGAAAATAAGGAGGAATGGGGCCTCATGGACATGGCCCTGAACGAGCTGGCCGCAGCGGTTGCTGCCCCCACGCCCGTCCCAGCTTCCATCCTCGCGCCCGCGCCAGCGACCATCCCGTAGCATAGACGGGCTGGTCGCTGAGCACTATCGCAGAGCTGGAAACCGCGGGCATCAGTGAGGTCTCCGCGGACCTGCGTGAGCTTGTGTACATGCCAGCGCCCGTGCCCGTGCCCGTGCGCGCCCCTGCACCCACCACGGCGCCGGTCCCCATGCATTTGCCTGCACCCGTCGTGCCCGTGCCTGTGCACGTGCCCCCCTCAGCGGCATGGGACGCCGCCGTCGACCACTACCTCGCAGCGCCACGAGTTGCCGTCCTCCCGCGCCCCGCCCGTCGATCGCGCGGCGACATGATGTTTGATTTCCAAGTGAAGAACATTCTGTGCTGCCTTGAAGACTTCAACAACGGCGTCCTGGAGGACGACAATGACAACCCGGCGCCTCCGCCGCCACCAGAATTAGTTTTTTTTGGGTTTAATATTGTATCTCGATCATATGAATATAAATTTGCAGTGTGACTGAATGAAAGATATGGTTTGAACGAACTTGTGTTTTTCTCTCTGAATGTACAGACTTATCAAACGATTTTCTTTAAAAAACATCAATGGTTTTTAAATATAAAACACTCATCACAAACATTTTAGTTAGAACACCCGTATGCAAACCAACAGCTTCCCCAGGAAGCCAAGGGAAAATGTGTCGAGCAGGATTTGTGCAGCTCTTCATCGCAAACGTTTTAGATAGAACACCTGTATGCAAAGTGAGAGCTATGGTCTTCCCCAGTAAGCCAAGGGAAAATTCGCCGCGCAGGATTTGTGCATCTCTTCAACGCAAATGGTTCAAATTGGATACGGTATGCAAAGCGAGACTTCGACGCTAAGCCAAGAGAAAATCTGGCACGCAGGATTTGTACATCCCTTCAACGCAAACGGTTGTTTTGGATGACCCATGTGCAACCACGTAAAGACAATTTGGTAAGATTTGCATCTATCATATTGGGATATTGCCATTTGTCAAACTGGAAAGATTGACATTTGTTGATCTAGTAACATTGCCATTTGTCAACCTTGTAACACTGCCATTTGTCAAAATATGTAGCTAAAAATCACTAGCACTATCTAATTTTTTCAACTAAAATTCAGTTATTAAGCGTAGATTTCATTCATAGATTAAGCAGTCATTTTTTATACAAACAGTTCAACTCGACAGCTGAACCGACCAAACTTTTCCCCAATTGTTGCCAACCACGTACTGAAATAGCTAGTTCAACTATATATACTAGCTAATTTTAAGTACGTTGTACAGTTCCACCACATCTATAGTCAGATGAACTGAACAAAATAGCCCCTAAATACTACTACTACAGAGGGCTTTGTACTACTTCCGGCAGCCTCTCCCCTGCCAAGCACGCTCAGTAAGAGGCAGAGGAGGAGGAGCTTACCGACGAGCTGGACAACTGCAATACTGTGCCTGCCGCTGCTGCACCTTCAGCGACGCTCACCTCGAACGCCCTTTGCCGCTCCAGACGACCCCGCTCAAAGCAGCGGGACTCCTCGTAGATCTCCTGATTATTCGCCTCTGCGGCGGCGTGTGCTGCGGCCACGGCGGCGGTAAGGCTCTTTGCGTGCTCGATAAGGCGCTCCTCCTCCTCCCGCAGGAACTCGATGTAGCGCGCAAGGTCACTGACACATGTGGGGGCCTCCACCTCCGCCTCCCGCCTTCGGGCGGCAGTGGCGGAGCGGGTGATGACCCCGGCGGTCGACGGTGGGCTGGCGGCCACAGCGGCCGACGATGGGGTGGCGGCCACGACCACCACCTCCCGCCTTCGGGCCGCGGTGGCAGAGCGGGTGATGGCCACGGTGGCCGGCAGTGGGGTGGTGGCCACGACGGCCACCTCCTGCCTTCGGGCCATGGCGGCGGAGCGGGCGATGGCCCTGGCTTTCGACGGTGGTGTGGCGGCCACGGCGGCAGACGGTGGGGTGGCGGCAACAGCTGCCGGCGGGCAGTGGCGGCGGAGCGTGTGGTGGGTGTTCCGCGCACACCCAACAGGGATGCCACACGCACTACACTACGCGGGGGACTGCGCCGCCGCCGCGGTGTAGCCCCCAGCTGGAGCTGTCCTCTGATGACGGCGGAGTGGCTGAGCGATGATGATGGACCGGTGCCATTGGCGATTGTGGGAGAAGCAGATGAGATAAGCTACAGGGAGGGAGGGGAAAATGCGATGCAGGACTCACCGGCCATGAGGGTTTATATAGCAAGCCGGTAAGCATTGGGATTTTGGGGGATTTCACCGAGTCGGGCGGGAACCTGCGCGGTTGCGCGGGAACGGGCTCACCACCGTTTGGCCAAAAGAACGCCCCCGCGCGCTGCTCAAGCTTGCGCTCTAAGCCGTCTACGGCAGCGGGTGACAAGACATGCGAGAGGAGGACGAGAGGAGGACAAAAGGACACGTACACATATGGTTAATAAAAAACGTTTGCCATTAAATTACCTACTACCCCCGGCCTGGTTTATAAGTCGTCGATGTATTTTTGTGCCAAATTTTGACTAGAAATTTAACTAATAAAATACGAATGCATGTCGCCAAAGATTATATCATTAGATTCGTATTTGAACATAGTTTCCAATTATATATTTTTTATAACATGCATTAACATTCTGTTGGTTAAATTTAAGGTCAAAATATGGCAAAGAATATAAAGGGGACTAATAATAGACCAAGACGGAGGTAGTTGCACACGGCCGCTCTCTACGCAGCGACGCAACTGTCGGCCGGCTTGTAGACAACCATTCCCTGCGTGTTCAACTGCTCTATGTGTGTGGTTGCTCGCGGTTGAGGCGGCTGCAGCACGCTCTGCTCACGTCCCGCCGTGCGCGCTCTGCTCTCGCGTCCCTCCTGGCGCTCTGCCCTCGTCCCTCCACGCGCGCTGCCAGTGTTTGGGGCCGGCGCATGATCACGTACGTTCATGCTGCCATTATGCATGCGGTTGTGCTGGGCGCGGCGCCACGATGCAGTTACCCGCTGCAAAAACTGCCATACGGATGTGCCGAGAATCCAGGCCGCCTAGCCCCCATTTATTCCTGCGGCCATTTACCTTCATCTCTCGCGCCACACGACACAATAAACACACCCACGATGACACATACAGAGAGGACATCTAGCGGTTCCAATGGCGCTTCCCGTGGCTCCAATGGCGCTCCCAGTGCCCGACGACGACAACGGGGGGGCAGTTCACCATGCATCACATAGTGGACACCCACGTGAGGGGGAAGGCCCTCTCGGTGGTGTACACGAACGAGCCGGTCTTGGTGGAGAGCTCCATCCAAACTATGGAGCAGTTGCTTGCTGAGGACAAGTACCAAGTGGTCGGCTTCGACCTCGAGTACACCAGCGATCGTGTCGGGCACGATCAGAAGGTTGTCGTCGCCCAGTTGTGCGTGCGACATGACGTCTCGTCTACCACTACCACCTGTCCACAAGGCCTTGCGAGCGTTTCTCCAGGTTTATCAACAGCTCCGACTACAGTTTCGCTACGGTGGACACCACCAACGATCTAAAAGCGCTCAAGGTTTCGGGCTTGAAATGCCAGAATCTTGTGAACATACAGGACCACTACAAGGTCTGGGCAGCGATAACAACAAACAGAACTCCCTGGTTGACCTCGCCTCGGCCATCATCGACCCCTAGTACATGAAGATGAAGGATGAGAGCAAGAAGGAAAAGAACGCCTGGCACAGTGTCTGGCATCAGAGACTGGATGAACAACATGTCAAGTACGTGGCCAAGGATGCGTACACAAGCTACGAGATGTACATGCGGATTGTTGACATGAGGGAGTGTCTTCTTCCTGCCCCAGACAAGGGATCGAGCCACAAAGCAGTGGCGGGAGCGTCACAAGAAGTAGATGACTAGACGATCGTTTCTCCTAGTTTAGAATGCATGCAATTGTTTATTGAGGTGTGTGCAAATGATCTGTATAGTCACTTATGTAATTGGATGTTTATTTCAGTTATATATATATATATATATATGTTATTCTTCTGTAGACAGAGCAAATCACACGGCTTATTAGCAGCAATCGTTTGTGTTATTATTGGTCTTCGCACACATTTCTGATTACGGACCTGTTTGCCGCGTATCACACACATCTTGTTCAGTTGAACTATTTCTGTTGTCTTGGCTCATCGCAAACAGTTCATCCGAGTGAACTGTATGCCCTCCATCGCACACACCTTGATCTGGCTGACCATTTCTATTGTGTTGCCTAATCACACACAGTTCATCCTAGTGAACTGTATGCCGTATATCGCACACATCCTCATCTGGCTGCCCATTTCTGTTGTTCTACCTCATCGCAAACAGTTCTTCTGGATTAACCGTTTGCCATGCATCGCACACGCAACTCTATTCTAAACCGTGTTTGATGTCACCGCCATCGCAAACATTTTGCATCTTTTTTGACGGTTTTATTACAGCACTGTTTGTGATTAATGCATCGCACATAGTTTTGTCGAAGGGTCTCTGATTGGACTGTCGCGTTTGGACCAACCTGCAGTAGTGTTCACTTATATTTTTTGAGCTAGGTAGTTGCTCTAGTGCTTCACTTATATCTTTTTAGAGCACGGCGGTGGTTATATTTTAAAAAAATTGATCAACTCTCATGCTTCACTTATATTATTTTGAGAGTCTTATAAATAGTATGGCAATTTTCTTGGGTTATGAATTTAGTCCTAATATGATGGGTATTCAAGAGGGATATAATAAAAAAATCATGAAGATCATTGAATATATGAGAAGTTTGATTCCTTGCATTTGTTTTGAGATATAAAGATGCTAATATTAGAGTCATGCTAGTGAGTAATTGTGGTTTAGTAAGAATATTTGTTTTAAGGTTTGTGATTCCCGAAGCATGCACGTATGGTCTCTTGTTATGATATGAAATTGGAGCATGATTTATTATTGATTGTCATCCTTTGCGTGGAGGTCGGGAGCGCGTGATGGTTAACTCCTACCAACCTCTCCCCTAGGAGCATGCGTAGTAGTACTTTGCTTCGAGGGCTAATAAACTTTTGCAATAAGTATGTGAGTTCTTTATGACTAATGTGAGTCCATGGATTATACGCACTCTCACCTTTCCACATTTTGCTAGCCTCTTCGGTACCGTGCATTGCCCTTTCTCACCTTGAGATGTGGTGTAAACTTTGCTGGTGCATCCAAACCCCGTGATATGATACGCTCTTTCACACATAAGCCACCTTATATCTTCCTCAAAACAGCCACCATACCTACCTATTATGGCATTTCCATAGCTATCCCGAGATATATTGCCATGCAACTTCCACCGTTCCATTTTATTATGACACACATCATCATTGTCATATTGCTAGGCATGATCATATAGTTGGCATAGTATTTGTGGCTTGGCCACCGTTCATATTTTTTATACATGTCACGCTAGATCATTGCACATCCCGGTACACCACCGGAGGCATTCATATAGAGTCATTTTTGTTCTAGTATCGAGTTGTAATTCTTGAGTTGTAAGTAAATAAAAGTGTGATGATCATCATTATTAGAGCATTGTCCCATGTGAGGAAAGGATGATGGAGACTATGATTCCCTCACAAGTTGAGATGAGACTCCGGACGAGAATAAAAAAAGAGGCCAAAGAACCCAAAATAAAAAAAGGCCAAAGAGCCCAAAAAGAAGAAGAAAAAAGAGAAGAAAAAAATTTAAAAAATTAGTGAAAAAGAGAGAAGGGACAATGTTACTATCCTTTTCCACATGCTTCAAAGTAGGACCATGTTCTTCATGATAGAGATTCTCCTATTTTGTCACTTTCATATATTACTAGTGGGAATTTTTCATTATAAAACTTGGCTTGTATATTCCAATGATGGGCTTCCTCAAATTGCCCTAGGTCTTCATGAGCAAGCAAGTTGGATGCACACCCACTTAGTTTTCTTTTGAGCTTCCATACACTTATAGCTCTAGTGCATCCGTTGCGTGGCAATCCCTACTCCTTGCATTGACATAAATTGATGGTCATCTCCATAGCCCGTTGATTAGCCTCGTCAATGTGAGACTTTCTCCTTTTTTATCTTCTCCACACAACCTCCAACATCATATTCTATTCCATTCATAGTGCTATATCCATGGCTCACGCTCATGTATTGCGTGAGAGTTGAAAAAGCTGAAGCGCGTTAAAAAGTATGAACCAATTGCTTGGCTAACATCGGGGTTGTGCATGATAAATACTTTGTGTTGAGAAGATGGAGCGTGACAAGACTATATGATTTTGTAGGGATAACTTTCTTTAGCCATTATATTTTGAAAAGACATGATTGCTTTTTAGTATGCTTGAGGTATTATTGTTTTTCTGTCAATATTAAACTTTTGTTTTGAATCTTATGGATCTGAATATTCATGCCACATGAAGAAAGATTACATGATAAACATGTTAGGTAGCATTCCACATCAAAAGTTCTGTTTTTATCATTTACCTACTCGAGGACGAGTAGGAATTAAGCTTGAGGATGCTTGATATGTCTCCAACATATCTATAATTTTTATTGTTCCATGTTATTATATTATCAATCTTGGATATTTTATATGCATTAGTATGCTATTTTATATCATTTATCGGCATGGAGTATCTGGAAAGAAAGAAATGGCCGAATCTTCCAAGGAATCCCCCACACGCATGCCTCCTGGAAGAAGAGATTCAAAACAGACTTTGCCTTACTGGCACATAGAGTCATGCCCTCCTTAGTTGACTTCGTGAAAAACTTTGCTGATTCCATTGTATAACCCACATTATAAATTCCCCCTGACCTCTGCTTCCTACTTCTCTAGTCCTTGGGGAATCACCACCCCTCTCCCACCGTACTAGAGCATCCTCTCCCCATGTTGGTGGAGGTGTGCATGCATGAGTATGTAGGGAGGGTGATGAATTTGAACATGTAAGACTATGTAAGACCACATATGGATAATGAAAAATGTCAGTAGGAGCCTCTCCTACTGTCTTTGACCTGTCAAAAAAACCTAGTGCCAAGTGCTAGTTGCTATTCTTTCCTTGTTTTTGCCTTTACAGAAAATCAATACCAAATGGAGTCCAAATGGAACGAAACTTTTTGATGATTTTTCTTGGACCACAAGACACCCAGGAACCTTCGGGAGAAGGTCAGAGGGGCCACAGATTGGCAACAAGCTTGGAGGGCGCGCCCTAGGGGGGCGCACCCCACGCTTGTGGGACCCCTATGGCACCTCTAACCCTAATTCTTCTTCTATAAATACCCAAATATTCCCCGTAGACCAGGGAGCACACCAAAAATACTTTTCTGCTGCCGCAAGTTTCTGTTCTCGCGAGATCCCATCTGGAGGCCTTTTCTGGTACTCTGCCGGAGGATTCGACCACGGAGGGCTTCTACATCAATATTGCTGCCCTTACTATGATGTGTGAGTAGTTTACCATAGACCTACAGGTCCATAGCTAGTAGCTAGATGGCTTCTTCTCTCTCTTTGATCTTCAATATAATGTTCTCCTCGATGTTCTTGGAGATCTATTCGATGTAATCTTCTTTTGCGGTGTGTTTGTTGAGATCCGATGAATTGTGGGTTTATGATCAGATTATCTATGAATATTATTTTACTCTTCTTTGAACCCTTTTATGCATGATTAATATAGCTTTGTATTTCTCTCCGGTCTATTGATTTGGTTTGGCCAACTAGATTGATTTTTCTTGCCATGAGAGAGGTGCTTTGTAATGGGTTCAATCTTGCGGTGCTTATTCCCAGTGACAGAAGGGGACATAACACGTATTTGTATTGCTGCCATTAAGGATAAAAACATGGGGTTTGTTCATATTGATTGGATCTATCCCTCTACATCATGTCATCTTGCTTAAGGCGTTACTCCGTTCTTGTTAACTTAATACACTAGATGCATGCTGGATAGCGGTCGATGTGTGGAGTAATAGTAGTAGATGCAGGCAGGAGTCGGTCTACTTGTCACGAACGTGATGCCTATATTCATGATCATTGCCTTAGGTATCATCATAACTATGCGCTTTTCTATCAATTGCTCAACAGTAATTTGTTTACCCACTGTATGCTTTCTGTCAAGAGAGAAGCCTCTAGTGAAAACTATGGCCCCCGGGTCTATTTTTATCATTATATTTTCAGATATGTAAAATTAAAAACACAAAAATACGTTGCTGCAATTTATTTACTTTTAGCTTATTTTGCACCTTTATTTATCTTTTATATCTATCACTATCAGATCTCATCTTTGCAAGTAACCGTGAAGGGATTGACAACCCCTTTATCGCGTTGGGTGCAAGTATTTGTTTTTTTTGTTTAGGTGCAACCATTGGTGACTTGTGTGTTCCTCCTACTGAATTGATACCTTGGTTCTCAACTGAGGGAAATACTTATCTCTACTTTGCTGCATCACCCTTTCCTCTTCAAGGGAAAACCCAACGCAAGCTCAAGAAATATCACTTACATACGGTGTCAGAAATTGTTCAAACCTATCATGCATGCCTATGAGGGGCATGCCTACCCGGCGGCAACAAGTTGGGATCATTTCAAGGATGTACAAAAATAGACCATGTTGAACAAAGTGTGTTCGGGGGGCCATAAGGCTTCGTCTAAGAGCATGTTGTTTCTCGACATCCTGAAATGACCCCAATTTTTTTTTCAAGGGCCTTGTATGACCAACTCAAGGCATCATGGCAAGTTGTTTGGGTTTTTGACAAATTCTGCATTTCCTAGAGGTTTCTAGGTGAAAAAAGGACAATAAATGACAGATCATGTCGCAACGTGCATACGATGTCAGAAGTCATTCAGGCCAGGCATGGATGCCTAACATGATGTAAATGTAATGGAATCCGTCATGTTTATATGAAAATCCGGCATTTTTATATGAAAACCGTCATGTATATATGAAATCCGGCTATGTTTGCATGAATTTCGTCTGGTTGGTTCCAGTTGTTGCAAAATGTATGCCGCTTGCGTTGGATGTCATTGTTCGGCATCCTTGTCCACAGACGGAAGCGGGAGGAAATTTGTCAGTTGCCGTTGGAGATGCTCTTATGCTAGAAATAATATTCACATCAAATCCATTTGAATTAATTGCATGTATGATTCTCAACAATAAAAAGTTAATTGCATGTACAGTACATGACTTGCAGGGTGGGTACAGATTCGTACAAAAAGTTAAAAATGAAATAAATCAATCCTTAATCTTGTATTCTAAGTACTCTGTGGGTTCCACTGCCAGTAGAGTAGAGAAAGAAGTATATATAAAAAATGTAAAAACTGAAGATTACGACAGAATTCGAACTTAGGTCATCGCGTTGCAAGCATTGGGCGCTAACCAGTCCACCAGATCTTCTTTCTCGAGGAACTAAGAGATATCTGTCTTTTTATATAGTTACTGTGGTAATTGGTTTAAAGTGATATATTTTATGTCCGCCCTGAATGATCTCGAATTCATTAGTAGTAACAAGGAAAAAAGTTGCCTGGTTAATTAACAGAAAACCGGGCGAAAACCATCACATCAGGCGTGTAAAAACAAGGCACACTAGGCGAGCTGGCTACACACACAAGAATGCACACATGTTGTCGAACAGAGAAGCGTCATCGAGGTTGCAATTCGGTGCCATCGTAACTGCACTTGTGCGCGCGCGACTCCGACCCCACCATCAAGGACCACCGAGAAATCTACATATCGAGGGGGGGCTATGGAGAGAAAGTCGTATCGAGAGTGTGTGAGCAAGGCACAGAGATGCAACTAGCGAGTGTGTGTGTGTGTGTGTTTGAGAGAGAAGCCAATAGACAGCTTAAGATCAATATCGAGGTGTCACCCTTCTCATGTCTCTGTTGGGGGGAGGGAGAGAAAGACGTATCGAGAGAGAGAGAGAGAGAGAGAGAGAGAGAGAGAGAGTGTGTGTGTGTGCGCGCGCTAGGCACAGAGCCACAAATAGCGAGTGTGTGTGCGTGTTTGAGAGAGAAGCCAATAGTAGATAGATTAATATCAAGATCGAGGTGTCACCCTGCTCCGTCAATGTCGGGAAGGGTGGGGGGAAGGGTGCCAGTGACACTTAGAGAGGGAGATAGAGATAAAGAGAGAGGGAGTTTGTGTGTCACATATCTGTACTAGGGGATATGTAGATAGCATGTGTGCGAGGCATACTTAAAGCATCAGGGAGATAAACAAGCGGGTGTGCATGCAAGTGCCAGAAATAAATGAAGAAAGAAACAATGTGGGTGTGGGTGTGTTTGCATGTGTGTGTGTGAGAGCGAACTCTTCTCGAAATCTCAAAACAAAAGGTGCTCTGCTGGAATCCCATTTTATGGATTCATATGGTTCTGGGACTCGAGTTAACCTTATGGATATGTGTGCGAGACATAGTTATTATGGGTTGGCGGAATTAAAGCGGTGGACGTGTTCGAGAGAGAGAGAGTGTGTGTGTGTATTTTTGTGTGATTGACTTGTAGGACGAGATAGAAAGACGAATTCTAACCTTGACAGAGGGATAGAAATAGACGAAGTGCGTGTGTGTGACTGAGATGCCCATGGAGAAAGGAGATTTGTATGTCTGTGAGAGAGATTGCGCAATTCATTCACGTATCACTATCTGACGGTCGAGGACGTGCCTCGCTTGAACATAAGCAATATCTACTTCGTACCGTGGCCGAAGATACAATATTGATACAACGCTATAAAGATTGGAAACTCGCATATCGCACACATTTTTTTTCAAAAAGCCTATTTCAATTGTGCATACCAAAGTTATAGCGATATTTCTTGAAACAACTAGAGTAGTTATCATGTACATGCACCATTGTTAGTGTTGCATTCAAATTCATTAGTTTTGGATGATTTAAGGTTCTATTATGAAGTAATATACGTAATATTCATATATGAATTCAACGGGTACTGCAATTTATGAAATGAAGGCCATGTAATCATATGAGGTAACACTTTTAAGTAGGGGACTGTAATATCCATTTCTTTTGTGCATCTCTATTATCCATTTGTTAGTGTGCAATATAATTAAAATTAACACGTCAATGTATTGTGTTTAAAATAAATAACCAATGGCACTAAATTATACATTTACACCAGAAATACGTAGGCTGAGTGTTTGATCCATTTTTTATGAACACGCCTCTACACCCGTACGATAGGCCACGCTCGTGTGATCGTAACAAGTTATTGGTGCATCATCCAGAGTTATTGTGTTTTTTCTGGGGTGGACTTCATACCAGTTATTAACTGCTCACGTGTGCCCCGTGTACACAATCTCGCATGACCGGCTTCCCGCTAGCACTGTCCAAAATTAGTTGAAACTGGATACGAATGATCCCGCGGGCGGCAAAATCTCCCCCCTCCTTATAAAATTTCCGCCACCAAGTCTTTAGCATGTGAAATTCCCCTTTTGTCCTTGGTGCACGGAGAACAATACGGCCCTCATTTACATAATAGGTCAGGGCTGCTTTGGTAACTTCCGGTTCCCCCCACCACATGACACCCCCATTTCCTCTCCCCTCCCGCAAAAACGACTACTCCACAGCACCAAAGCATCTTACATCACACCGTCCGTACTTCATCGGTCATTCTACCCCTTCCCTCTCGAAACCCTAGACTGCTCATCCACCGGCGTACCAGAACCCATTCACTGCCGGCGTCGTTCACCTCGTTGGATCTGCTTCTGCGGCCGCATCTACCCTTCCCGCCTCCCCTAGAAACAGTAGACTGCTCATCCACCACTGTACCACAGCCCATCTGCAGCGGCCTTGTCCACGGCGCCGGTGCTCTCGTCAACCGCAGTGCATCTGTAGCGGCTCCTTCATACACCACACCGGAGCCACTTCATCCACACCCCCAGAGCCGCCCCACCGATGCCCCTGTCGATGGCCTCTGATCCGCTTCGTCGACACCGTTTTCAACCCTACCGAAGCCGCTTCGCCGACACCATCCTCAACCCTACCGGAGCAGCTTTGCTGATACCATTCTCAACCCCACTAGAGCCGCTTTGGCAATGCCTAAGTCCACGGCCTCAGATCCGCTTCGTCGACACCCTCGTCCAACATATCGGAGCAGCTTCTGACGCCCTCGTCCACGGCCGCAGATCCGCATCGTCAACACCACCGTCAACCCAACCACCGGAGCAGCTTCACCAACGCCCTCGTCCACGGCCTTAGATCCACTTCGTCCACACCGTAGTCCACCCTACCGGAGCCGCTTCACAAACACCCTCCTCCACGGTCCTAGGTCTCCTTACCAGACCCCGACAGCCAGCGCGGCGTCATCACCCTTGACGTTTCTAACTTGATTCCCACCGTCTGGCACGATGCCAAGCACCTATCACGGCCTAGGTACTTGTAACCTTTAAACCCGTCCAGCATCACCTGCCAGATGTACTTCAAATATACTAACAGGTCGCTTTTACATGTTATGGAGCTGGCAAGAGCTACAAGGACGATGTTTCTTCTAGATCTAACACCTTGGCCAACCAAGATCCTGGACTGAGGCATTGCTATGATCTTTTAAGTGCGTCTCTCTCTTGTATTGTTGTGTGCCTGCCTGCGTGCTTTGCTAGGATTTCGACCAGTAATCTCTTTGTGCAGCCAATGATTTCCACTACTGGGTGCTAAATTAGAGATGTAGACGGCATACATTACACAAAATCATAGGCGGCATGAAGGAATTCTAGTGCACTAAATTAGGCTGCCTTAGAGTGCCTGCAAGTCCAGTACATAGAGTCATGGCTAGTTTATGCGACACACACAATCGTTAATTGGTGGTTTAAATAAGTGCAAGGGATATGCAATGTATTATCATGTAGAGATATCTCAAGTTAGCCGTGTCAACTTGCAGATGGGGTGCCGCAACAAAAAAGTATAAGATTTCTTAGTACAAGATGTATGTGACATTTTCATGGAACATTGCAAAAAAAGGAGGGGCGGCGGTGAGCCTATACAGCGTGGTATGGTAGGTCACTCCATTGCAATCACCACGACATGTTATTTGTATGCCAGTGCTGTTGGCCAGGGTTCTTAGGGACAATTATTTCGAGTTATCCTAAGAAAATAAGCTCCTTTGAATATAAGCTCAAGATAATAAGCCAACCAGTTCTTTTCATTGCCTGCTTTTTCAGCTTATCTGTGGTATGATCGGTGATAATATAAGAGCTTGTCAAAGATTTAAACACTAAGGGCTGCTATAGTGGGGGCTTGTATAACTCATAGGTGACATAAAGGTTTGTTTGTACACTAAACTAGGCTCTCCAAGAATACCTAGAGGTCCAGCTCGAAGGTCTGCATAGTTTTTACATAGCGAACACATAGTAAATGCTCATTTGAGTGTTTGCACGAGATGTGGCATGTTTCATTATGTGGTGTCGTTTTGTTATAAACTCATGCTTTGGTGTTGTTCAGAGACTGAAAAGGATGCATATTTATCTTCCATGTAAGGAGACCAGTAACTAGTTTGTGTCACCTTTATAGGGGGTGCAATGAAGCAAAGATTCAGGATTTCCAAGTACAAGATGTTAGGAAGGAGCCTTGCAAGAGAAGGAGGAGCAGCGCTGAGCCTGTACAACCAGTTATGGTAAGTCACTGTATTACAATTACCAGGACATCCTATTTGTCCGACATTGTGCTTGCGTAGGGTTCTTCACCTGTAACCCAGTCATTGGGCCATCGATTAATACTCTCTCCGCTCACTACTACAAGATGTTCTAACTTTTTGTAAATCAGATGTATATAAACACATTTTAACATGTCTATTCACTCATTTTAGTATGGATGTAGTCTACATTTAAATATCTAAAACATCTTATACTAGTGAACAGTGAGAAACTTCTTCCTGCTATGGTAGAGTTCTCGATGTCATAAATGTCATAACCAAACGTATGTTCACATCATTAGCCTCCCTATCATCACTAGGATCTTGATTACACACTAGTCGAGATACTTCATAGGGGGCAAACAATGTTACATTACTTGTTCCATTATATAGATGATACATCAGTTGATTCAAATGTAGCTAGGGCAAGGATGTTATTGAGGCATGCATGTATGCATGCTGCCAACTCAACAATTCAATTGCTTGTTTACTTCAGGCATAGTTAAATTGCTCTTTTCAATTGCTTTATTTGTCCTCAGTTAATGAGATGCCCAAACAATGATGCCTGATGTAGGGTTATAACTATTAGTTGACATAATTAAATGCCTTACCATTTCATTACTCTGGTGAAGTGAGCCTGAAGTTTTTAAAGTCTATTAACCAACTATTACTGCATGAGGCTTACAATCTAGTTTATACGAGGCTAATGATTGCATAGTTTTGCTTGCTGTAGTAGGTTTGTGTGAATCCCTCTACAGTTCATTATGCTCCCTAAGACTCTTTTGGAACATGGCACACAATGTTCCAGCTAGTTATTATGAGCTACAGAATGGCTAACTACTTGCTTACTTATACGCAAGATATATATATATATATAATGTTCAGTAGCTACGCGTGGTCTAAATTTGTGACCTGTCTGGTTTTGGATTTGGCCCCAACATCATGCTCCTTTGGTGAGCTAAGAGAGATCTCTGTACGCGGGCTGCACAGACTACCATTTTTATAATTTTTATAATATCACCTGCTTATGCTTCATGATGTGTACATTATTGTTAGTCCTGTTTTGCCATGTACAAGATAGTTTGTCTTGCTCGCTTCACTATTGTAACTATATTTTTGCCCTAGTCATGTGTACTTACAGAAACATTTCAAGATGAAGTGTCATCAACACAAAGATCTTAGAGCAGTGTGGCATGGCCGTTACCAAATGATTATGGATTGGAATTGGAATGTGCTGATGTTCTAGAGTATCAACTAGAGATGGCAAGACAACGTGCATATGAGTCTCAACATGTAATCAAGACATTGAGACTAGAGGTGCAGATATCAGATGCACGAGTCAAAAAAATGAAACAAGATGTTGAGGTAACCACAAAGGAATTGGAGATTTTGTAGACTGAAATTTGTGCTATCTGAATCCGGTCAATCCTATTTTCTGAAGAGATTATAGTTCAAATGGTAAGTTCTATTGATGCGCGTCCATGATGTATGAGCTTTATTTGCCCAGTGTATGTAATTTCCTGTTTGTGTACGCTTTATTATCACTGGTGGCGAACTATGATGCCTAGTGGATGTAATTGATACGTCCATTTTGCACCATGTTTGTCCACTGTTATTTATAATGTTTTTATGCATAATAATGCTTTATGAAGTAATTCTAATGCCTTTTCTCTCATAATATGCAAGGTTTACACAAAGAGGAAGAATACCAGCAGCTGGAATTCTGGACCTGAAAAAGCTACGTCAGAGATACCTAGTCTGCACATCTCCAAATGAGCTGAAATTTTACGGAGAATTATTTTGGAATATTTAATAATTATTGGAGAAAAGAACCACTGGAGGGGGGCCACCTAGTGCCCACAAGACACCAGGGCGCGCCAGGCCCCCCAGGCACGCCCTGGTGGGTTGTGGGCAGCCCAGCCCACCTCCAGTGCCCATCTTCTGGTACATAGTCTTTTGACCTAGAAAAATAAGGAGAGGACTTTCGGGACGGAGCGCCACCGTCTCGAGGCAGAACTTGGGGCAGGAGCACTTTTGCCCTCCGGCGGAGCGATTTTGCCGGGGGAACTTCCCTCCCGGAGGGGGAAATCGAAGCCATCGTCATCACCAACAACCCTCTCATCTTTGGGAGGCTAATCTTCATCAACATCTTCAACAACACCATCTCATCTCAAACCCTAGTTCATCTCTTGTGTTCAATCTTTGTACCGGAACCTCAGATTGGTACCTGTGGGTGACTAGTAGCTAGTGTTGATTACATCTTGTAGTTGATTACTATATGGTTTATTTGGTGGAAGATTGTATGTTCAGATCCATTATGCTATTTAACACCCCTCTGATCATGAGCATGAATATCATTTGTGAGTAGTTACTTTTGTTCTTGAGGTCACGGGAGAAGTCACGTTGCAAGTAATCATGTGAATTTGATATGTGTTCGATATTTTGATGATATGTATGTTGTGATTCCCTTAGTGGTGTCATGTGAACGTCGACTACATGACACTTCACCATCTTTGGGCCTAAGGGAATGCATTGTGGAGTAGTTATTAGATGATGGGTTGCTAGAGTGACAGAAGCTTAAACCCTAGTTTATGCGCTACTTCGTAAGGGACTGATTTGGATCCATAAGTTTAATGCTATGGTTAGATTTTATCTTAATACGTTTCTCGTAGTTGCGGATGCTTGCGAGGGGGTTAATCATAAGTGGGAGGTTTGTTCAAGTAAGAACAGCACCCAAGCACCGGTCCACCCACATATCAAATTATCAAAGTAGCGAACGCGAATCAAACCAACATGATGAAAGTGACTAGATGAAATTCCCGTGTGCCCTCAAGACCGCTTTGCTTATTATAAGAGATCGCTTTGGCCTGTCCTTTGCCACAAAAGGATTGGGCTACCCTGCTGCACTTTATTTACCATTACCATTACTTGTCCGTTATAAATTATCTTGCTATCAAACTACCTGTTACCGACAATTTCAGTGCTTGCAGAAATTACCTTGCTGAAAACCACTTGTCATTTTCTTCTGCTCCTCATTGGGTTCGACACTCTTACTTATCGAAAGGACTACGATTGATCCCCTATACTTGTGGGTCATCAGTAATCTGTTGTAATTTCTTTTATTGTATTGTGTAGGATTACTCTTCATTTCTATACCTTAATCTCTTTATTGTACAGTGTAGTTTTTTTTAGAGTATAGAATAGGATAATTCTTTGTATATGCTATCGTTGAAACAGGGGCCAACACGCCAAAACATTACCTGGACGCCATCCGAAAGAACAAGCGTGGGTAGTCAAAGTGGGCCTTAATTGGGCTGGTCAACTAATAGTTAGTGGATCCTAATCTATGTAGGCTCATAATGGCCCAGATGGCCCAATCAACTAGGCCCGTTATAATTAGTGAATTTAGCCTCGAATGTGGGCCCATCGTAACAAGGGCTCTTACCAAGCCGTTAACAGGCCGAAAGCTCGATAGGGTTGTAGTAATGGAAACGGCCTGCGGGCCTGTAGCAGGCCGAAATAAGCGTCAGTTTTGTCTCGGCCCATTTCCATGTCGGGCCATTGAGGCCTAAAGCATTTTGGGCCAAAATAGGCCCAATGTACAACATAGGCTTTTAACAGTCCGAAAGTCGGGTCAGGCTGGAATTGTGTCGTGGAGAATGTGGGCCGCTAATGGACCCAAAGTCAGGTGGGACCGTTAAAGGCCCAACTGTTGTGCGGGCTGTTAACAGGCCGAAAGACACAATGGGCTAGAAATTGGCCCAACTACAGGATGGGCCGAGAAAAGGCTGAAAGACGTACCGGCGAGATATTGGCCCATCTCCATAATGGGCTGCTAATAGGCCGAAAGAAGCTCGGGCCGCAATTGAGCCCAAAGACGTAGCAGGCTGTTAATGGGCTGGAACTGATGATGGGCCGGAATGGTGTCAAATCTATAATGGGCCTTTGACGGGTCGATTTTGCGTAACTTGTATGGGCCGTGATTGTGAATGGGTCAGATGCAAGTAGGCCGCTAATGGGTCGGCCCGCTTATTTTGACAAGCTTGGCCTTTTAACCTAAATGAGCCACTGTTGGGCCATGCCACGTGTCGACGTATCATAGGCGCCTCATGTCCATTGGATGGCTGACATCTGCCGCGATGCGGAGCTGACACATGGTTCCTTCGGCCAATGAAATTTTACACGTGGAAAACCGCCATTGGTCCGGGCTGTTAACGGGTTATCGGATCCAAATCCGGACCCGATAGCTTAACGGTAACCCATTACGGTGGATGCCACGTGTCGGTTACCCTTGACGAAACCACTTTCATGATGCGCCATTTATCATCATGAAAGTGGACACTTCCGTGATGATAATTTGAGTATTTGCATGGAATACTTATACGACAGCACATGTATGACTATCTTGATTCTATCATAAAATCGTTATGCATGTACCTGCATGACAGAAAACGTGACCTACTGTGACAAACACGTATCATCACGGAAGTGTTTTTTTTTTGGTAGTGACACTTAGGACTGATGTCTTCCACACACACGTGTTCAGGAGCAGCACTATGACAGATATGCCATGTTGCAATGATGTGGATCGGAGCAAGCTGGGAGGCACGCAAACGATGAGAGCATCGTATATGTTCGTTCTTCCGCCTTGAACATGCCAGTTATAAGTGAGGACTTCTTTTTTTTCCTTGTTCCATTTTCCTTTTCATTCATGTCTCTTCCCTTTCAAGAAATTGAATCCCTTGTCTAGATCAGATTAATATTGACATGGCTCATACTAGTAGTAACTCTTGCAGCATAGTCCCGCAAAGTGCTTCCAACACACATGTGTTGGATTTTTTATCCTCTAATTTTCTTTTGAATCTGTACTCGCTGAAGGACTTGCCCTTTATTATGATCTTGCACCATTGTTTCTCTTCCCCGTTTATGTTGCGGCAAATTTTTTTTAGTGATTTCAATTCCTCGTAACTGGTATTGTTGATGTTTTTCAACATAAAATATCATGTTGGTGATGGCTCAGATTTTCATGCAAGTATGGAAAGATTTCAGGTTGTGTCCTCTCTTTTCACTTAATGGGAAGTTGTGTCCTCTTGCAATGCAAGATTTCCATATTGCTGATATTTTTTTATGTGTGATTTACTCGACTCTTCCTATTTTGATGCCTATTTCTTTAACTAGGAATGTAGTATGGAGGACCAAAATGCTTCTTGGGAAAGTAGCCAGAGCAAGAACTAAAATGAGTCCCTTGTGCTGGGTGTGTGTAGCTCCACTTATATTAAATTACGAGTCCCACTTCATGATATCGCCAATATTTATCTTTTGGTCGGTTTTAGTTGCCCGTGATGCTTGGTTTATTTTTATTTTTTAGTAGTGTGTAATTTTTGTTTGTGAATGTTAGGATGACATTTTTTTCTCCTCCTCGGTGAGCTTATTATTATTTGTCTTATACCTCAATGGAATAAATATGAGTTCTTAATTCTTCTTCCACTTGATCATATATGCATCTACTTAGTTGAATGAAATCATGTTCCATCTTCTCAACAATGGCTTGCTTGTGTAGATTTGCTACACATGAGTAACCATGGTTGTGGAGGTAAGGTTTGGTGTGACGGTGGCATGTATCAAGAAGATCAAGTGGAGAGAGACCTAGAAGATGGTAAACGTGAGGAGCTAAAAGATGGTTAGTAGTAATTGAGAAGGGAAGCTGCTGAAAGCTTGAAAGCATTGTATGATTCTCAGAAAAGTATTTAGACACATTATTGGTTGGGCTTAAAAAAGTTGAATAAAGAATTTTGTATTTGGTATGTAGCCCTCGTTTCAAAATAAAGGACCGTAGTGAGGATCGATCCCGGATAAGCGAGTCAGTGTAGGGACAGAGGTTGATGATTCTAAAGGTGATTTCTAACTACAAGATGACTTTATTTGAAAACGGAATCCAAATATCAACAAAAAGATGAATGGAAAGTCTTGTCAGTATTTTCTTATGATGATCTGGTTGAGAGAGTACGAAACATCGGTGTAAAAGATTGAGTGGGATGGTTATAGTAAGGGGCGAACCAAGTGCTTGCGCGAAGAAGCGAATCAATCAGATTGGAGACAAGGAAAGGAATCGAGGCCCGACCCTGTAGCAATGCCTCTCACACTTCTAGGAGATCATCTTTTCTTTCAGATTCTTGCTATTTCTTTTTGGTATCAAGACATAAACTCTCCTTTTCTTGTGCTCTTTATCTTATTATTTGCAAATGATTCTGGTTTCTCATGCCAAAGCCAAGGTAAATTGTACCAAATCTGAATTATAATGATTAGGCATCCTTCGAATTTTCTTGTTAGTTTTCTTTATATTGTCTTGTAAGCCTCCATGCCTTACAGCTTGTTCATATAAGTATAGAAGTACAAAAACATGTAGTGCAATCATGGAAGCGATAGGGGCATGTAACTGCCAACCCCCTTTCTGATGTCATGCATCTACCTTTCTTTTCATCACAACAACGACCATTGAAGAAGAGTGATTTAATCGCAAAGAATTTTGATAAACCGCCTGATGTCCATATTTATAGTTATGTTGGACACATTTGGTATTGAATCGCTAGATTATGTATGCCCCGTTGCGGTATTTATCTAGTTCAAAAGAAAATGCCATGGTTGCAAAACTAGTTATAATGAAAACCTCATTTCTACATATACTACTCTTTTCTATTCATATTACTTGTCGCTCAATTCGTATGATTCTACTGGTTTCTGCAATTCTGGAACCCAATCAATCAGTCACAAAACCCGTGGCCGCGTCTCACGGCCGTCCGAAGTCTCAACTAGACCCATCGAGCGCGCTTCCTCGCCTGCTCCTCGCCGGGGTAGCCGGCTTCCTCGTCCACGCTGCGGTACCTGAATCTGGAGCCCGCGCTCTCGTCATTGCTGGAGCGGGCAGGCGGCGGAGGGACCGCCGGCTTCGTGAAGACCTTGCGGACCACGCAGTCCATGTTCGCCTCGGGGCCGAGCCGCGCGCAGCGGAAGGCGGCGCCGCCCTTGTTGAGCCGGTACTCCGCCATCAGCCACGGCGTCCGCGCCCATACCCCGTCGTCGCCACCCCGCCACGCGACGTAGTACGCGAGCCTGCGCCTGAAGGCGACCGCCTCCCCGGCGCCCCCGCCGCGGTACGCCTTCTCGGGGCCGTACGGGATCCAGCACCCGCCCGGCGCCGGGGTCCTCCCGCCAGCGGGGTGCGCCGCGAAGAAGTAGCCCCGCACCTCGCCGTCCTCCCGCCGGTTGCTGCGGCTGAAGGGAAGCGCGTCCGGGGCCGCGGAGAAGACGTCCACGCCCTCCGCCACCAAGCCCGGGGTGACGTAGCCGCCCAGCGCCTTGGGGGCGAGGTAGTGCTGGATGAGCTCCCGGGCCTTGGGTCTGAACACGTAGCCCAGTGGCAGGTTCGGCACGGGCGGAGGCGCCATTGCCATGACGGGTTGCCCACGGAATCTGCTTAGAAGCCGAGGGGGAGGTTGGTTGGATTTGGGGGGAGAAGAAGGTTTCGATCGGTTGGAATGATGTGACGGGAGATTCAGGATTCGGGGGCTGTATTTATAGAGATGGGATCGCGTCATGGCAGGAGAGGTTGTAGAAGCAGAGCACTACTGAAAATCATGAACCAGAGATTTCAGATTGACACCAGTTTGGCTCGCCAATCCAATTTCCATTTATCAATGGAACGCACGGCTGACGATAATGTTCAGGCTTCAGATCATGCGTAAGTCCAGACATACGAGTTACTACTGCAGCTTCTGTTTCTACTAACCCAAATTCGCAGCATGCTAACACAAATTCGCAGCAGCATGTTAACCCAAATTCAGGCTTCAGATCCTACTAACCCAAATTCGCAGCATCATGTTAACCCAAATTCAGGCTTCAGATCATGCTAACCCAAATTCGCGGCATCATGTTAACCCAAATTCAGGCTTCAGATAATGTTCAGGCTTCAGATCATGCTAACCCAAATTCGCAGCATCTGCTAGCGCCTCCCGTGCTACTACTGCAGCTTCTGTTTCTTCTTCTTGTCCTGCCGCTGTGTCAGGTCGTCCTCCGTGCACGCAGCGGCGTTAGCCGGATCGTCCACCTCCATCTCCTCCGCTTCGTCATCCTCGTCCTCGTCCTCGTCGTCGCCCTCGTCGTCGCTCGGCGGCTCCTCCACGTCGTTGTACACCTTCCACGCCACCAGGTTCTTGGCGACGGGTTGGAACGCCACGCCGCGGTAGGCCGCGGCGCCCTCGTTGAGGCGGAACTCCTTCATCCGCCACGCCGTCAGCTTGCCGTCCTCGCCGTGGAACGCGAACCGGCACCGGTACCCGAGCACGTCCCCGCCCGCGTCGGCGTACGCCTTCTCCTCGTCGTAGCGCACCCACAGCCCTCCCGGCACGACCCGGACGTAGCTGCCCGGGCCGCCTGATGCCGCGGTCGCTGGCCGCGTCGTGAAGAAGTGGCCCCAGACCTTGCCGCTGGCGCCCCGGTTGCAGCGGTGGAAGGGGAGCGCCTCCGGGCGGGTGCCGTACACGTCGACATCGTCGGGGATGACGTCCTTGATCTCGACGTTTGGGAGGCGGCCGCGGATCGCCTTGGGGGTGAGGTAGGTCCGGACGAGGCAGCGGCCGTTGGGGTCGAAGCGCATGCCTCCGTAGAGCTCCGACATGTGCCGCGGCTTGCACGGCATCGGCGGCCGAGGCAGCGAGGCCTGCTGCTGCTCCCGCTGATTCGCCATGGCGGACGGGTGATTGTGAGATCAGGCCAACGGTTGTGGATTTGTTGACCGTTGTTGCCGCGGGGGGGGGGGAGGCGTATTTGTATCAGATTGGAGAAGGCTACTCTGGGCTTTCGGTAGGTCGGTGACTCGGTGGTGCCTTTCCGAGCTGGGTGTTGGGAGGCGGAAGGATTGTTTGGGTATTCTTCGTTGGATTTGACTTCAGCGTCGGATGTTCATTTGTGTTAGTAGTACTAATGTCTTCCAATAATGCTCCGTAGTGTAGTTTATAACCTTCTAAAAAAAGTAGTGTTAGTGTATCCTCTTTATTTGGAACCACAGTATGATTAGAAAAGGACATTTACATTTCTGCCCCTAACTTAAACCAATCACTCAAATTTGCCCCTAATTTTTAGTCGTGCTCAGTTCGCCCCTGTTTTGTTTGGTGGTGTTGTACAAATGTGCTTCCGTCCCATTTCCGTCTAGTCAAAGTCCTTTGACGGTCATGGGGATATTTCCAGGACAGTATTGCCCATCCTTACATGTGGGACCCAACAGAAACAAAAAAGAGAAAACAACATGTGGCTTACAGATGGGACCCACCTAGAAAAAATCTCTCCCCCTCCCTTTTTCTGGACGTTGCGCGTCGGGTGGGTAAAGGTTGGTGCCATGGTGCATAGCAGCTGAGGGAAAGCGTCCTGCAGGTAGAGGCCAATGCCATGGTGTGGCCACTGGCGGTTGAGGTAAAGTGCGAGAAGCGTCGGGAAGCTTGCGGGTGCTCTAGATGGCCAAGAAACTCGTCGGTGACAAGTTCCCATGGCAGCAACAGGTGGTGCTGGGCAGCATGAGGCTACAGACAAAGAAAACAAGCAATGGACAACGCAAAAGAAACAAGGAATCACCAGGTCGAAAGTGGCACGGGAATGATGACTTCATCGGCGGTAGCAGAGCTGCTTCTGAGGATCATGCCATTAGGGGGGAGGGGAGGACTTGATCGTGTGGGGCTGCCGCCAGAGTGGGGTTGGTGGAGAGAGAGAGAGAGATTTTCAGGTGGGTCCACACATGCAAGAGAGTGTTTCCATTTTCCCTTTTTTGGTTGGGTTCCAGTGAAAGTAATAGAAAAGAGGGAAGAGAATGTTTCAATGAGGCTCCGCCTATAAGGAGGGGTAAAAATGCCTAGAGAACGGCTCGTCTACGGTCAAAGCATTTTGATTGGACAGAAACAACACAAAGGGATATTTTCATAAGGTCAGTTGACATAACATGGACAAAACTGAGCACAATCAAAAATTAAGGGCATATGTGAGTGATGGGTTCGAGTTAGGGGCAGAAATGTAAATGTCTGGAAACATAATACACTGGACTCGCCCACTTACTAATATGGGTTACAAAATTATAAATGCATTATGAAGTCTTATTACCTATTCCCATCCGCTTCTTTCATCTTCACGTGCTTTTCAAGATTTTAATTAATTTTAATTTTGTCATGATGAGTAAATCATGTTATACATTCAATATTGTTTTTTTAAGCTTACATTCAATAGTGTTGGATCCATATTACAAGAATTTTTTGATAGATTTTCTATTGTGATTTATACAAGGCAAAAGGATAACATCCCATGCAAAGAAAAGGGCAACATCATACTTATAAGTTTTTCCTGACTTGGTGTTGGTTTGACGGGTTTGTTAGGATTGTTATAACATTAGTTCTACAAAATTCTTGTGTTTTTCATTATCCGTTTTTCACATGCATTATCTCTTCCTACAAATATCATTAAAGTACTTGGCCGTGGTGGACTAGAGTGACTAGCACTCTGGCAGGGAGGGTGTCAGAATGCCTAACATTTGCCTCTTCATCAAGAAGTCCTTGCCTTCTTTCTCTAGCATGCGTTTAACCAGACTTCGTTGGGTATTAGAAGATTGCCAGAATAGAAGTACAGACGAATCACTGCGACAAAACAGATCTACACCTCAAATCTCTAAAAAAATCGTAAGGCAAACTTTTTTTTCCCCAAAACACATGGAATCGCATGGGCAGCACCTGCACAATGAGCTAAATCCGAACCTTCAGGGTGATTTTGCAAGCAATCTGCAAGTTGCTTTTTTCGAGAAAAATGCAAGCTGGAAGTTCAGAAATAAAAAACTCGCACTGGTGGCAAAATTTTACAACTTCCAAGTTCACACATGACAGGGGTCACCTTCAAACCAAGATAAGAAAATAACTGCGTTCATTTCTTTAGATAGCTAGTAGTTCACAGTATCAGATATCCACTGACTGAGGGGCCGACAAAGCATTGTTCTTCTTCTTCTTTTTCCTTTTCTTGTCCTTCCTAGATTTCTTCCCGCTCTTTGCAGACTCGTCGTCTTTCACGGAAGAAGGCGGTTGTGTTGATACCAGATGCTGATGAATTGCAGCCAATGGGTCTAGCTCGAACTGAGCATTGTTCAGTACAGCATTCAGTTGAGCAGACTCTCGTTGCCTGAAAAATAAAGAAGGTACTGAAACTGCGATCAAAAAAAAACAAAGAGAAAGATTGGAGGGCGGAGATTTCAAGCGAGGATTATTACACTAAAGCCTGCTTTGATTTGCGGTTGAGCTTTACTTCCGTCTGCTGCTGTGGGCCAGCTGTTTGTGGAAGGAACTCAGAAAGCGCTGACAAATCATATGCTTTCAGTTTCAGCTTCTTCTGACGGCTCCTCTGTTTCTTTTTCTACAGACAGGAAACTCAAAATGAACTACTGAGTATAACAACTGCATGTGAATATCTTTGTATCGGTTCAGTTGCAGCATATAGGGTGCTCATTTGCTAACAGTAACAAAAACAAGACAGTGCCAGTAGACAGCTAGAGGCAAGCTGCTTTGGACACGCAAAAGGTCTCTTTCTAACACCCACAAATAGATTTGATGAGAACTGAATGTGAACTTCTTCTGTATTGGGTATATATTGAAAATAACAAAAACAAAGACAAACAAATAAGCAACCAGTAGCGTGAGGCTAATTTGCAAAGGCAAAACACATCCATTTAACACCTACAAATACATTTGTTTGATAGACAGGCAATTTGCAACCTGTAACTAGCTAAATGCATCAAATGTGCCACAATATTCACGGCGCTAAGGACACAAGGCCATCAGAATTCTTTTTACCAATGACGAAATTTCAGAGACAGATTAGTAGTTGAGACTCAAAACATTCAAAGTTAATTGCACGTGCATTTTTCTTGTAGCAGAACACCATGAGCAGAAACTGTGGAAAAAAGACCTTCATATTTGCGACCAAGGAGTAATTCCTATCCATCTAGCCTTGATAACTCAATTTGTTACAACTGAGTACCTAGACAAGCTAGATCGATGTAGATAACTTTGCTTTGTTTTGCGAATGGCCCAGCTTGGCATAACGTGTGGCTTCGCTATGTTTATAGCTTGCCTCGTGGCTTGGCTTTTCATGACTGGCACACATGATAGTGTTTGTCTTGCTGACACACTCTCCATGTAGCTATTAGAGGCTTATGCTGAAATAGCATGAAATTAAGCAACCTTACTGGTCTCTTCCTCAATGATAAAGTGACTAAACTGGAGAAAACTAGCCTAATTAACATTCAACATGTGAATGACCCTCAATACCAAATGTGCTCAATTGTCATTCCACACGCTGGCTGGCACGTGTAACTCTCAGTATTAGCTTGTCAAAGAGGGCATGCAAGAAGTCTCTTGGGATGAAATTGTGGGTACACATGGTAGTGAATCCAATTACCCTGGTTTGGAGGACTTCCACACCTAATTTATAAGGTCAGGGTGATCGCTTAGACAAGTTACCTTTGATCATGCTGAATCACGGTATTCACAAAACTATTTTGTTTGCCAAACATGCATGAATGTTAGTTATGTATGCTCCCCCCTGCAAGAGTTTTCTGTCTAGAGTTTAATCAACTTCTAGGTTTAATTTAATTTGCGAGCCTGACATGATATCCACCTGGTACCATGATTTATGATTCAATACTCTTAATTAACCTGGGTTCCATGAGCGGTCCCTGTTTCACGTTCTTAGGAGCCAGACACAGGTGAGAGGTTTGTTTTAAGTGAACCATCAAACGGAAAAACAAATTCATAATATTGCACATGTATGCATAAGCCGACCAAAAGGAACGATATACTGATGGAGGCAAGAATTAGAAGCATCTTTGTACCTTACTGATAGCCTTTTTAGCCTGTAGGGAGGTTACCGCATCTTTCACTTCTGGAATGACAAGCAGAGTCCAATGAGTTGCAATGCAAGTTGAGGCAAGCAAAACAAGCCATATTATGCTGTAATATTAGTCAAGGTGGATGCATAGAACAAGCAAAATGCAATACATGCATGAAATAAAATTGATCATCAATCATAAATTCATAAATCATAATGAATAGTGTGTACAGTACAAAATCTCTAATCTCCTTTACATTTTATTATACAGTTTGAAAAATGAAGACACTAGAAAACACAACAATATGTACAAAAGAACAGATTATACTATGAGTAACTTGCATTTTGGACCAGTTTTTATTACAGTAGTTGCAGTTTGCACCATGTATGTCCAAATATAGCACCATACACAACCAGTTGGGTCACATAATGTTGCACTTTGCACCAGGTTTTGACAGTTCACAAAAAAATGCCCCGGTTCCCTGACTTGGGCTCATTGGTCAGGAACCATGTCAACATGGCATGGATTCTCTACATCCATGAGTGGTCCTTTACATTTGACCATTTTGCCTCTTGACTCATGAGGTTCCGAATTGTAATCTGTTTCATACTTCCATGTCAATGAATCAGGTTCAGTTTTCCGCGAACCATCATAACCTGGTGCAAAGTGCAATGCTATGTGGGCCCTACTGGTGCGAAAATGTGAATTCCTGCATTTAGACAACTATGGTCCCAAGTGCAACTGCTGTAATAAAATCTGGTTTGAAGTGCAATCTACTCTTATAGTAACACCGAACACCACACATGTGCATGACTTTGCATTATCAGGCTTACGGTAAGACAGCAAGCACATAAATCAAAAGAGGAAGGTCTTTTTAATTTTGTGGATGAACACGATTCACAGATATCAAGGAAACTAGAAGTAATTTTTCCCTGTTTGCATCCGCTGACCACCTTGCCCACATAAGCAGATGAACAATAGATCAAGGAATCAGGGTTAGCATTGCTGGGTGTTTGATTCTTTTACAGAGAAATATAGCAAATCATTAATTGCTTAAAATATCTTCTATGGGTCCATATGGTGACATGACAAATCGATTCACAATCTAACCTTGCACACATAAATGATCGAAATGAGCTTTTTGAAATATACCAAAATTATAACCTCGTGTAATTGCTTGGCTAACAAAAGCCAATATTTCTTGCAACAATTCCTCATTAAGTCATTATATTAACCAGTTATCTGCCATAACAGAATGATTTTGTGACGATGAGAACGTTCTCTTTAACAATAGAATGGAAGTCATATGGTTACAGACAATTACCATCACCTTGAGTATTTTAGAACTGCATGGCTCAACACACAACAATGTACTCCCTCCGTTCCTAAATATAAGTCTTTTTAGAGATTCCAATAAGAGACTACATACGGAGCAAAATGAGTGAATCTACACCCTAAACTAAGTCTATATACATCCGTATGTAGTCCATAGTGAAATCTCTAGAAAGACTTATATTTAGGAACGGAGGGAATATATAATATAGAATAAGTACATGTTCACAAGAACAATAAAATAAAACCCTACCAAGCAGGAACACATGGAAATAAAATTGTGGCCCACAACAGGAAGGTTACACTTACTTGTATAGAAGCTGAGCTTCTTCTCTAGCTTTTTCTTAGAGTTGAGCTCCTGCTTCTTAGACCCACTCCTGCAAACATTTAAATTTCCAATGATAAGGAGCCTTCAGGAGGACAGCAGAAATCAAATCCACAAAACAATCACAAGAAGAATTTAAGAAAAAATTATTCCACTCCAAGAAAGGGTTCAGATGAATAACAGTCGATGAGCGCATCAGAGCAAATGCACTGGATCAGCAACTGTAGCTCCCAAATCCTGCTACTAATCTTCATCTTTCTAGTCAGCAGTTATCACCAAATACACTTTTAATATTTACTATCACTACACTACTTGTAATAGATGGTTCTTTGGCACCAAAATGCATTAAGCAATAGAAACCCACAAATCATGATGCAAGGGGCTGGCGGGGAGGTGGCAGTAGGAGGTCACAGAGGTGCGTGGCGGCAGCGAGCGTGCAAAGTCAGACCAGGGCAAAGGAGGCAGCAAGCATGAAGGGAACGAGACACGGCGGCAAGCATGCTGAGGCCTTGTACAATGCAAGGTGCTTACGGGAGGTGCTTATAGAGAAATAAACCAGTGTTTCTTGAAGCACCGGTGCTTATTTGTAGAGGGTAGATGCTTAATTAGGCATCTCCTATAGGAATAGGCACTGGTGCTTCAGAGAAAACCGGTATATTTTTCTAAGCATCTCCCTAAGCACCTAGCATTGTACAAGGCCTGAGAATCTATTTAGTTTCGACATGGCCAAGAGAAAAAACAGAACATACATTGCAGGACTGCTCAGTCAATGCCGCGGTTGTTGTGCCGGTACCACCAACTGGCGGTCGTGGAATCGGGCATGGCACAGCAATGGTTTAACGGAAATTGTGCACGGTGGATAGTGTTCGCGAGTTAGCGGCGGCGTGGCTGCTGCAGCCGGTTCTGTTTTTTTTTTTTTCAGGGAGCCAGTTCTATGAGTTCGTTTGGTCAGTGAATTGGGGGCTATCCGTGATGCAGGCCTGCAGGCTGCAGCGGCAGGATGGCGGCTTATTGGTGTGGTAACTCCATGAGCTAGTGAGCTTAGCCAACTTGGGCCTTATTCCAGCTATCGCTAGGGCTAATCACACATCACTTATTCAAAATGCATAATCTGATCCATGGTAAGGTTCAGATATCAAATCAAGAGCATGCTATATTTGACAGAAAAGGAGGCACTGCCATGATGTGCCATCTACTCTTATCATTAAGATTGCTTCCGCACTATAAATCTTTAATATATCTTCATCGGGATGACTGGCACAAAATGATGCCCCTCCTTTACCCCTGGCAAATGACCACGAGAGAACTGTCCAATTTGATGGCAAAATGCACCCAAAGTATCCTTTTTCTTTGAATGATATACAGCAAATGTAGAATAGACGCACCTTTCTGGGGCCATGGTGGAGTGGAGTTCGGGAAACCGAGCTGGGAGACAGGTCGCGGCGCCCGCGGCGAGTGGGCGAGGAAATATGGGCGCGAGGGAGAACCCGCGATGGTGTCAGCAGCTGGGGCGTTGCAGGCGCGGCGGCGTTCGAGGAGGAGGTCCCGCCGGGCACCGGGTGCGGCGGGGTTGGAGGAAGATCCGGGAGAAGCACGCCGAGCGGTGGCGTTCGAAGAAGAGGTCGCGCCGGCCACTGGAGGCGATGCGGGGTGCAGGAGGGGTCCGGGCAGGGAGGAGCACGCGCGGCGGCGCTCAAGGAGGATGTGGCGCGGGGACAACTCGTGCAGTCGTGCTCGAGGCTTGTGGGATGTGTGACCTGGTCCGGGCCTCCCGGGTGGTGGGCTTCTTTTCGGTATTTGGATGTGCGCTCAAGGGCCTGATTAATGAAGAATTGGGTGACACCCCTCAAAGAAAAAATGTTCGCGGACACGTCCGGCTCCATTTGTCCGCTCGGGAATCTCATTTCTACGCATTTTGATGCACGATAGATCATTCAGCGATACAAATAGCATACGATGATGAAAATAGCACACAACCATAGATCATTCAGCGATACAAATAGCATACGATGATGAAAATAGCACACAACCAGTGCCGAATCCAGGATTTGAAGTTACCTGAGACGGACTTTTAAAGGTAACTAAAAATTAAAGTCACGATACAATCAATGGACAATACACGGGGAACCCTAGCCGCCACCACTAGCAGACCTCGCCGCCACCATTCCCCGCATCGCTGCCGCCGGAGGGCCGGCCGGCGAAGCCATGCCGGGCCCCAGGAAGGCGGCGGCGGGGTGGATCTGCCTCCTCGCGCCCACGAGCTCCCCCCACTCCTCCACCCCGCACCACGCCCCCACCCCAGTGGCGGCTGCCCCAAGCTGGTCCGGCGGCGCCAGATCCGGTCCTCCTGACGGCCTTCTGCGCGGATTCGGCCAGCAGCACCCCCTCCTCCATCCTCAGCCGCCACGAGCGCCACCCCTCCCTTGCGTGCCTCCCCCTCCGCCCACGACCCCGAGACCCCACCCGGTGTGCCCTCCACCAGCTGCTGCACGTGCTTGCCGGCCTGCGGAGGTCCCGGAGCTCCTGGTCATTGCCATGAATGCTCCCCTGGAGCCATCCTCACCCCCCGCGGAGGTGCGACCCAGCCTCTACTGGTGCTCCTGCCGGCCTTGGGTGTGGTGTAGGACCTGTGGCCGGTTGCGGGGGCGTTTTGCGGCCTGCCTTTCGTGCAAGCGGCCCTCCTCGTCTTCGGCGGGCCCTCCTCCCCCCACGAGCCACGATGACTGCTCTTACAGGGGATGCGTCTGTGGTTGTGCCACACACGGGGCTCCTCTCGACGGGCATTTGCTGGAGATGTTCCGGTTCTGGTGGCCAAGGCCCGCGTCTCTTCGGTGTCCTTGGCTGTCGGCGTCTCTGTCAGGCATCTCCGGCCTCTGTGACCATGTAGCTGCGTCCATTCCAGCTTACCTGGCTCGTCGACGTCTCGAAGGCTAAGGCCACGGCAGTTCGGATCTGCGTCTCTCCAGTCCTAGAATGCCAGCGTTGCTGGACGCCATTGTCCTACCCCCCGCGTGGTTCGCTTCGTCGCCTGACCCACCATGTATGCCTCAAAGCCTCCTCCTTTTGCCGGATCCAACGCCCGTGGGTTCGGAGGTGGTGCCACCCTCCGACGGCAAGTGCAGCCCTGCCAACCCCTTCCCAAATGGTTGTTCCGGCCAATGTTGGCTTCCTCATCTTTGATTCCAGACTCGGCGGCTATGGGATTGCTCAGTGATACGTCCATTTTGCATCATGCTTTTATATCGATATTTATTGCATTATGGGCTGTTGTTACACATTATATCACAATACTTATGCCTTTTTTCTCTTATTTTACAAGGTTTACATGAAGAGGGAGAATGCCGGCAGCTGGAATTCTGGACTGGAAAAAGGAGCAAATATTAGAGACCTATTCTGTACAACTCCAAAAGTCCTGAAACTTCACGGAGAATTATTTTGGAATATATAAAAAATATTGGGTGAAGAAAGCACTAGAGGGGGGCCACCAGCCATCCACAAGGGTGGGGGGCGCGCCCAGGCCACCTGGCAGGCCCCCGATGCCCACCTTCTGCTATATGGTGTGTTTTGACCTGAAAAAAATCAGAAGGAAGCTTTCGGGACGAAGCGCCGCCGTCTCGAGGCAGAACTTGGGCGGAACCAATCTAGGGCTCCAGCGGAGCTGTTCTGCCGGGGAAACTTCCCTCCGATAGGGGGAAATCGAAGCCATCGTCATCACCAACGATCCTCTTATCGAGAGGGGGTCAATCTCCATCAACATCTTCACCAGCACCATCTCCTCTCAAACCCTAGTTCATCTCTCGTATCCGATCTTTGTCTCAAAACCTCAGATTGGTACCTATGAGTTGCTAGTAGTGTTGATTACTCCTTGTAGTTGATGCTAGTTGGTTTATTCGGTGGAAGATCATATGTTTAGATCCTTAATGATAATTAATACTCCTCTGATTATGAACATGAATATGCTTTGTGAGTAGTTACATTTGTTCCTGAGGACATGGGAGAAGTCTTGTTATAAGTAATCATGTGAAGTTGGTATTCATTCGATATTTTGATGAGATGTGTGTTGTCTTTCCTCTAGTGGTGTTATGTGAACATCGAATACATGACACTTCACCATGATTTGGGCCTAGGGGAAGGCATTGGGAAGTAATAAGTAGATGATGGGTTGCTAGAGTGACAGAAGCTTAAACCCTAGTTTATGCGTTGCTTCGTAAGGGGCTGATTTGGATCCATATGTTTCATGCTATGGTTAGATTTATCTTAATTCTTCTTTCGTAGTTGCGGATGCTTGCGAGAGGGGTTAATCATAAGTGGGAGGCTTGTCCAAGGAAGGGCAGCACCCAAGCACCGGTCCACCCACATATCAAATTATCAAAGTAACGAACGCAAATCATATGAGCATGATGAAAACTAACTTGACAACAATTCCCATGTGTCCTCGGGAGCGCTTTGCTTTATATAGGAGTTCGTCCAGGCTTGTCCTTTGCTACAAAAAGGATTGGGCCACCTTGCTGCACCTTAGTTACTTTTGTTACTTGTTACTCGTTACGAATTATCTTATCATACAACTATCTGTTACCGATAATTTCAGTGCTTGCAGAGAATACCTTGCTGAAAACCGCTTGTCATTTCCTTCTGCTCCTCGTTGGGTTCGACACCCTTACTTATCAAAAGGACTACGATAGATCCCCTATACTTGTGGGTCATCAAGAATCTTTTCTGGCGCCGTTGCCGGGGAGTGAAGCGCCTTTGGTAAGTGGAATTTGGTAAGGAAACATTTATATAGTGTACTGAAATTTACTATCACTTGTCACTATGGAAAATAATCATTTGAGGGGCTTGTTCGGGGTATCTTCACCTCGACCTGAAGAGCAAAGAGTTGCTCCTCAACCTACTGCACCTACTAAAAATATTTATTATGAAATTTCTTCGGGTATGATAGAGAAACTGCTAGCTAATTCTTATGCAGGAGACGGAACATTACATCCTGATATGCACCTAATCTATGTGGATGAAGATTGTGGATTATTTAAGCTTGCAGGTTTGCCCGAGGATGATGTCAAGAAGAAGGTCTTCCCTTTATCTTTGAAGGGAAAGGCATTGACATGGTATAGGCTATGTGATGATATTGGATCCTGGAACTACAACCGATTGAAATTGGAATTTCATCAGAAGTTTTATCCTATGCATCTGGTTCATCGTGATCGGAACTATATATATAATTTTTGGCCTCGTGAAGGAGAAAGTATCGCTCAAGCTTGGGGGAGGCTTAAGTCAATGTTATACTCATGCCCCAATCATGAGCTCTCAAGAGAAATTATTATTCAGAATTTTTATGCTCGGCTTTCTCGTAATGATCAATCCATGCTCGATACTTCTTGTACTGGTTCTTTTATGAAGAAGGATATTGCAACTCTGAAGATTGGGAACTCGACGAAGGTAAGGAGTCAGGTATAAACCTTAAGTTTGATTGTGTTAAATCTTTCATGAATCCCGATGCTTTTCGTGATTTTAGCACTAAATATGGACTTGACTCAGAGATAGTAGCTTCTTTCTGTGAATCTTTTGCTACTCATGTTGATCTCCCTAAGGAGAAGTGGTTTAAATATCATCCTCCCATTGAACTGAAAGTAGTAGAACCTATTAAAGTTGAAGAAGAAACTAATACTTATAATGTTGATCCTATTGTTCCTACTACTTATATTGAGAAACCACATTTTCCTATTAGAATAAAGGATCATGCTAAAGCTTCAACTGTGGTTCGTAAGAGTTATACTAGAACACCTACACCCTCTGAGCAAATTAAAGTTGAACCTAGTATTGCTTTGGTTAAAGATCTCTTGGTTGATAATATTGATGGGCATGTTATTTATTTCTGTGATGAAGCTGCTAGGATTGCTAAACCCGATATTAAAGATAAACATAGACTCGTTGTTGGCATGCTTGTTGTTTTTGTTAAAATAGGAGATCACTGTTATCATGGCTTATGTGATGTGGGTGGTAGTGTGAGTGCAATTCCTTATACCTTATAACAAGAAATTATGAATGACATTGCACCTGCTGAGATAGAAGATTTTGATGTTACTATTAAGCTTGCCAATAGAGATACTATATCACCAATTGGGATTGTTAGAGATGTTGAAGCCTTGTGTGGGAAAATAAAATACCCTACTGATTTTCTTGTTCTTGGTTCCCCACAAGATGATTTTTGTCCCATTATATTTGGTAGACCTTTCTTGAATACTGTTAATGCTAAGATAGATTGCGAAAAGGATATTGTTACTGTCGGCTTTGGGGATGTGTCTCATGATTTTAATTTCTCTAAGTTTCGTAGACAACCACATGATAAAGAACTGCCTAGTAAGGATGAAATTATTGGTCTTGCTTCTATTGCCGTGCCTCCTACTGATCCTTTAGAAGAATATTTGCTAGACCATGAAAATGATATGTTTATGAATGAAATAAGGGAAATAGATGAAATATTCTTTAATCAAGGGCCTATTTTGAAACACAATTTTCCTGTTGAAATCCTTGGGGATCCTCCTCCACCCAAGGGTGATCCCGTGTGTGAGCTTAATCAATTACCTGATACTCTGAAATATGCTTATCTCGATGAAAAGAAGATATATCCTGTTATTATTAGTGCTAACCTTTCAGAGCATGAAGAAAACAAATTATTGAAAACTCTGAGGAAGCATCGTGCAGCTATTGGATATACTCTTGATGATCTTAAGGGCATTAGTCCCACTCTATGTCAGCACAAAATTAATATGGAGCCTGATGCTAGACCAGTTGTTGATCACCAACGAAGGATGAATCCTAAGATGAAGGAAGTGGTAAGAAATAAAATACTAAAGCTTCTGAAGGCAGGTATAATTTATCCTATTGCTGATAGTAGATGGATAAGTCCTGCTCATTGTGTCCCTAAGAAGGGAGGTATTACTGTTGTTCCTAATGATAAGAATGAATTGATTCCACAAAGAATTGTTACAGGTTATAGAATGGTAATTGATTTTCGTAAATTAAACAAAGCTACTAGAAAAGATCATTACCCTCTACCTTTTATTGATCAAATGCTAGAAAGATTATCCAAACATACACATTTTTGCTTTCTAGATGGTTACTCCAGTTTTTCTCAAATACCTGTGTCAAAAGAGGACCCAAAAAAGACCACTTTTACTTGCCCTTTCGGTACTTTTGCTTATAGACGTATGCCTTTTGGTTTATGCAATGCACCTGCTACCTTTCAAAAATGTATGACTGCTTTATTCTCTGACTTTTGTGAAAAGATTGTTGAGGTTTTCATGGATGATTTCTCCATTTACGGAACTTGTTTTGATGATTGGTTAAGCAACCTTGATCGAGTTATACAGAGATGTGAAGAAACTAATCTTGTTTTGAATTGGGTGAAGTGCCACTTTATGGTTAATGAAGGTATTGTCTTGGGGCATAAAATTTCTGAAAGAGTTATTGAAGTTGATAAAGCTAAAGTAGATGCTATTGAAAAGATATCGTGTCCTAAAGATATCAAAGGTATAAGAAGTTTCCTTGGTCATGCTGGTTTCTATAGGAGGTTTATTAAAGACTTCTCTAAAATTTCTAGGCCTCTCACTAATCTCTTGCAAAAAGATGTTCCTTTTGTTTTTGATGATGATTGTGTAGAAGCATTTGAAATACTTAAGAAAGCCTTGATTTCTGCACCTATTGTTCAACCACCTGGTTGGAATTTACCCTTTGAAATTATGTGTGATGCTAGTGATTATGCTGTTGGTGTTGTACTAGGGCAAAGAGTTAATAAGAAATTGAATGTTATTCATTATGCTAGTAAAACTCTAGACAGTGCCCAGAGAAATTATGCTACTACTGAAAAAGGATTTCTAGCAGTTGTATTTGCCTGTGATAAGTTCAGATCTTATATTGTTGATTCCAAAGTAACTGTTCACACTGATCATGCTGCTATTAAATATCTTATGGAAAAGAAAGATGCTAAACCTAGACTTATTAGATGGGTTCTTTTGTTACAAGAATTTGATTTGCATATTATTGATAGAAAGAGAGCTGAGAACCCCTTAGCAGACAACTTGTCTAGGTTAGAAAATGTTCTTGATGACCCACTGCCTATTGATGATAGTTTTCCTGATGAGCAATTAGCTGTCATAAATGCTTCTTGTAATACTCCATGGTATGCTGATTATGCTAATTACATTGTTGCTAAATTTATACCATCTAGTTTCACATACCAGCAAAAGAAAAAGGTTTTCTATGATTTAAGACATTACTTTTGGGATGACCCACACCTTTATAAAGAAGGAGTAGATGGTGTTATTAGACGTTGTGTACCTGAGCATGAACAGGAACAGATCCTACGCAAGTGCCACTCCGAAGCTTACGGAGGACACCATGCTGGAGATAGAACTACACACAAGGTATTGCAATCCGGTTTTTATTGGCCTACTCTCTTCAAGGATGCCCGTGAGTTTGGCTTGTCTTGTGATGAATGCCAGAGAATTGGTAATATTAGTAGACGTCAGGAAATGCCTATGAATTATTCACTTGTTATTGAACCATTTGATGTTTGGGGCTTTGATTATATGGGACCTTTTCCTTCCTCTAATGGGTATACACATATTTTAGTTGTTGTTGATTACGTTACTAAGTGGGTAGAAGCTATTCCAACTAGTAGTGCTGATCATAACATTTCTATTAAGATGCTTAAAGAAGTTATTTTTCCGAGGTTTGGAGTCCCTAGATATTTAATGACTGATGGTGGTTCACATTTTATTCATGGTGCTTTCCGTAAAATGCTTGCTAAATATGATGTTAACCATAGAATTGCATCTCCATATCACCCTCAGTCTAGTGGTCAAGTAGAATTGAGCAATAGAGAGATTAAATTGATTTTGCAAAAGACTTTTAATAGGTCTAGAAAGAATTGGTCTAAGAAACTTGATGATGCATTATGGGCTTATAGAACTGCTTATAAAAACCCTATGGGTATGTCTCCGTATAAAATGGTTTATGGAAAAGCATGTCACTTACCTCTTGAACTAGAACATAAAGCTTATTGGGCTATTAAAGAGCTCAACGATGATTTCAAACTTGCCGGTGAGAAGAGGTTATTTGACATTAGCTCGCTTGATGAATGGAGAACCCAAGCCTATGAGAGTGCCAAGTTGTTTAAAGAAAAAGTTAAAAGATGGCATGACAAGAGGATACAAAAGCGTGAGTTTAATGTAGGTGATCATGTTTTGCTATACAACTCTCGTTGAAGATTTTTTGCAGGAAAGCTTCTCTCTAAATGGGAAGGTCCTTACATTATCGAGGAGGTCTATCATTCCGGTGCCATTAAGATCAACAACGCCGAAGGCACAAATCCGAAGGTGGTAAACGGTCAAAGAATCAAATATTATATCTCAGGTACTCCCATAAATGTTGAGACCAATATAATTAATACCATAACACCGGAGGAGTACATAAGGGATACTTTCCAGAACGTTTCAGACTCCGAAAAGGAATAGGTATGTGGTACGGTAAGTAAACCGACTCCAAAACTGTTATAAAAGTAGTCCGAAAGATGCATGAGGAGACCACAAGGGTGGAGGGCGCGCCCTACCCCCCTGGGCGCGCCCCCTGCCTTGTGGCCACCTCGTGTGCCCTCCGGACTCTGTTTTCTTGCACAATACTTCTTTTGGTCGGTAAAAATTCATTATATAATCTCCCGAAGGTTTTGACCACCGTATCACGGCAATATCTCCTGTCTTTGTTTCGAGCTGTTTTTCTGACAGATCCAGATCGCCATGACGTCTCCAAGTGCCCCCGAGGACAAGTTTTCCGAGAAGGTCATCAACCCATATCTCGCGGAGGTGCTGCAATGTAACACCCCTGTGTAATAGCCACTGTGATTGTGACGACCCTTGCTTAATCGTGCACTAATCATACACACAAATGCACATGATCAAGCCTAAGGACTCACTTGAAGATATCACAACACAACTCTAAAACATAAATAAAGTCATACAAGGATTATATTACAAGCCAGGGCCTCGAGGGCTTGAATACATAAGCTTGATGACAAACAAGCGTTAGCGGAAGCATCAGATATCTGAGTACAGATATGAAAGATAAAATAGATAAGCCTTTAAGAAGGCGGGGCAAAAACAAAAGCTACGATCGAAAGGCGCAGGCCTCCTGCCTGGGACCCTCCGAATCTACTCCTGGTCGTCGGACGGCTCCTCGTAGTAGTACTAGCCGGGAGGATAGTAGTAGCAGTAGCCGTCGGCGGGGGCAGCTGGCTCAGGGGCTCCGTCATATGGTTGCGACAAATGGATATGGGGAGAAAAACAAAGTAAAGCAAACGTGAGTACTCATCCGAAGTACTCAGCAAGCAAGGATCTACACTACATATGCAACATTTTCAAAGGAGGGCTGTATATGTGGACTGGGCTGCAGAAATGCCAGAACAGAGGGAAAATCCTAGTCCTATCGAAGACTAGCATCTTCAAGCATCTTTAGCGGTCTTGCAGCATTAGAAGAGTGCAGATTAGCATAATGTAAAGTAATAGTAGTGTTATCATCCTCGCCCAGAGATCCTTCCTTGACTCCCTGCGAGAAAGTAATCCCATAGCCATACTATCCAATATCATCTCAAGTGTCCAGTTCTAGTTGTACCGATCGGGATACAACTCCGAGTGTCCCTTACTGTAGGACAGGCTATCGATAGATTAGTTCTTCCCTGCAGGGGTGCACCAACTTACCCACCACGCTCGCTTAACTCCAGCCGGACACACTTTTCTGGGTCATGCCCGACCTCGGCCAAACGACACGCCGCAACCCGACCGAATACCTAACAGAGAGGTCAGCACGCCGGACTAAACCTATGCACCCGGGGGTCTTGGGCCTTCGCCCCGGGAACTCCTGCATGTTGCGTACGCGGCCGGTGAGCAGACCTAGCCCCCCTTATACAAGCGCAGGGCGTTACCAGTCCAACCCAGCGCGCGCCGCTCGGTCGCTGACGTCTATTAAGCTTCGGCTGAAGTATACGACGCAGAACGCCCATACTATGCCCACGTGATGGTTAGTGCTATCAGGCCAGAGGCCCCTCGGATCAAATATCCAAATCGTTAGTGGATTGGGAGTGCGGTAACGAGCAGAGACTCGTGATCGATGTGACCCCGTCACCCCGTCTCGAGGACCTGCGGCAAGGGCTAAGAATGCCCGGCCACGCCTCATATTCATCTCTCGGGCACCTTCCAGGTCAACCCGTCTCCACATCACTCTCATCATAATCTCGTGCGGGTACCCCTCAGGGCCGACCCGTCTTTATCCAGAATAAACAGTATCAAGAGTAATGTAAAGGCATCCGTGTGGCTACCACATCAAGAAGGAATCCGAGGCATCACCCCCGTTGGATTCCCACCTGACGTAAACATCAAAGTGAACAAAGGAGGAATCACCCTCGAGGTCCACTCTTGAGGAGTTGCGCGACGGTGTCGTTATCGGGGGTGGTGTAGGAGGAATCACCCTCGCTGACCACGACCGATTAACTAACCTACAAGCCTATCATCAGAAGTGCTGACAAGGTATCACCCTTGGCACTCGATAGTAACCCAGTAGTGTCGAGCAACTAAGGGGGAAGTGATGTGCGGTGCCGGGGCCTAGTCTTTGATCCCGTTGATCGGGTCTTCTGATAATCCAGCGGGGCAGTCGGGATACAGTGGGTTCTCTTGATGGGTCTCTACCCAAACTATACTAAACAGTTTAGGATAAGAAGGTAGGTAACAATAGCAGGTTACAATAAACAGGCTATGCAGCAGAAATAGGATAACATTAGCAGCAGTAACTTCTAATGCAAGCATAAGAGAGAAGAGAGTGGGCGATATCAGAATGCTCAAAAAGGGGGGTGCTTGCCTGTTTGCTCGGCGGCAAAGGCAAGGTCGTCAACTGTGTCGTCGGGCTCCTGAGCTGCGTCGATCTCGGGAGCTACGTCGACGTTGGGTCTACCAAGAGAGAAGAGGGGGAAGAAACAGGTAAATAGACAGCAAACAAATGCAACACAGAGCATGTTATGCCTAGGATGCAGTGCAGGGTTGTCTAAAGATGCATCTAAGTCACTTTAGTTATTTTGGGGTTAAGGTTGGATTTCACTAGCCGATATGTATGCACTATTCATCTACCGGAATCAGGCTCAAAGTTATGGGTTCTCCTATGTAGGGGGTTCCGACATGGAAATAGACGATACGATCAGATTCGTCTCATTGTTCTAATCAACTTTCATGTTTTAAGTTTTTCAATCTGAGCTACGGTTTAAAAGTTATGAATTTTCAAAAATTTAAACATTTCTGGAATTTATATAATATTAACAGAAAAGGAATTATGATGTCAGCATGACAGGAAGATGACGTCAGCAGGTCAACTGGTCGGTTGACCAGTCAAACCTGATAGGTGGGTCCAGTGGGACCCACATGTCAGCCTCTGTTAGCCTAACAGTGATTTAAACTAAACTAATCGGTGTAATTAGGGGTGTGGGCCCCAGGTGTCAGTGAGTGATTAGGTTAATCTAATTATTTTTATTTTATAAAACATTTTAATTAAACTAAATAACAGAGGGGGCCCACATGTCAGTGGCTGGGGCTGCCCAGTCAGCACGAACCCAGTCAACGGGGCCCCCCGGACCCACTGGTCAGCGACCCAGGGGCGAGGCCCACCGAGCCACGTTGGCATCGGCACCGGAGACAACTCAGGCGACCAAAATCGCGGTGGCCGATCGCCGGAGTTGCTCGGAAACGCGCTACACAGCACCATTTAGCGTGCGGATTGTTGCGTTCGAACGTGCGGAGAACACCGCATCGTTCTGTGGCGATAGTTTGGCCGGAGACGGCGGTGGCGAGTGGCGGAGCAGACGCCGGAGTTCGGGCGTCGATGGATTCGACACTACACGGCACGGGGAGGAGTGCCAGGGGTCTCGCTGGACTCACACGAGCTCCAGGAGCTCGATGCTGGGTTCGGCCGCTCGTGTTTGCATCGGAGTCCACGGCGGTGAGGTGATATGCGGCGGTGAGCTCACGGGCGCGACGTCGAGCTAGCTACGGCGTGAACTAGAGGAGCTAGAGGGCAGAGGAGGGAGGCTGCTCACCTAGCGGCACGCACGGTGGCCCTTGGCAGGTTAGTAGCAGTAGAGGCCGGCGCCGGAGACGAAGAAGAGGTGCGGTGACCGGAGATGGGGACGGAGGAATTCCGGCGCTGCGGTGCTCCCCAGCTCCAGTTGAGGCCACCGGTTGATGGAGAAGACGATGGTGGAGCTCCTCGACAGGACGGCGGAGCGAGGTGGTGGCTGTGGCCACGAGATCGATGGAGGCACAACGGTGGTGGCGTTCGGTGACGATGGGGATCGAGCGGGAGAGAAACGGAGAGGAAGAGGGAATGGACGGGGAGGCCAGGGGGATGCCCTGGCTCGTCCTTATCCCCTCGACGGGCCGCGGCATCGGTGGAGTGCCACGGTGTAGATGCCGCACCGGTGAGCGCGCGCTCGACCACGGCGGCGCTGACACGCAGGGGAGAGAGAAGGGGAGTTGGGCCAGTGGGCTGGACTCGGGGCACTGTGCACTAAGGCCCAGTGCACAGTGCCTCTTTTCCTTTTATTTTTCTGTTTTGCTTTTTTTAACAGAGAAGGTTTTGTATTATTTTGAGCATCCAAATGAACTTGCAAAAATGTGAAACTTGTCCTCACTGATGCATTGCAATATCCAGCATTGCCACAAAAAGTTTGGGCATTTTTGGAACCCATTTGAAATCATTCAAAAATGAATGAGGCATTTAAATTGCTGTTTTGACTCTGATTTAAATGATTAGGCCCTTCTGTGGTTGATGGTGATGTTGTGCTCCTTAATAGCAAATAGTTTTAGATTATTTGCAAAAAGGTGAACATTTTTCCATCAAGTTTTGGGCAACTTTATTTTGCACTTTTGAATTTGAGTTGATTTTCAGAATAGAATTTGAATTGTTTTGATTAACCACTATGACTAGGCACTGCAAATGAAGTGACTTGGCATTATTAGCAGATGATCACAGTGACTATTACACAGGGGTGTTACAAATTCTCCTCCTCTAAAAGAAATTCTCGTCCCGAGAATTTAGGAGGTAGAAGGAAAGAGGTCGGGATATTCTTCCCGAAGATGATCCTCGCGTTCCCAAGTGGCTTCATCTTCAGTGTGATTCGACCACTGCACTTTTAGGAACTTGGTTGTCTTCTGACGAGTTTGACGTTCACCTTCATCGAGGATGCGGATGGGATGCTCCTTATAAGAAAGATCATCTTGCAGTTCAAGCATCTCGTGATCCACAGCGTGGTGCGGTGATTCCTTGAAGCATTTACGAAGTTGCGACACATGGAAGACGTCGTGGATATGAGAGGATTGCGGTGGCAACTCCAATTTATATGCCACCTGTCCACGTCTGGCAACAATGCGAAAGGGGCCGATGTAGCGTGGAGCTAGCTTGCCCTTGATTCCGAAACGACGGGTGCCCTTCATAGGAGTGACACGAAGATAAGCTTGATCACCTGGTTGATAGGTCAAGCCCCATCGTTTGCGATCATAGTTGCTCTTCTGGCGGTCCTAAGCCGCCTTGAGATTTTCTCGGACAATGCGGACTTGTTCTTCGGCGTGTTGGATAATGTCCGGTCCCACGAGCGGTCGTTCCCCAGTTTCTGACCAATTCAAAGGGGTTCGACACTTACGTCCATAAAGTACTTCGGAGGGGGCCATTTTCAAGCTGGCTTGATAGCTGTTATTATAAGAGAATTCAGCAAACGGGAGAGATTCTTCCCACTTTCTTACCGAATGATATAATACAAGCCCGAAGCATATCTTCAAGCACTTGATTAACTCGCTCAACTTGGCCTTGGGATTAGGGATGATAAGCTTAACTCCAGGTAATGTGAGTTCCCATAGCTTCTTGGAAACTTTCCCAGAACTTGGAGGTGAAAAGACCGCCACGGTTCGAACTAATCTCCTTCGGAATACCATGGAGTAAAATGATCCTGGAGATATACAATTCTGCTAGCTGACTAGCGGTGATAGTCTCCTTGATAGGCAGAAAATGTGCAACTTTAGAGAGTTGATCGACGACGACAAGAATAGCATCGTGACCCTTCTGAGACTTGGGAAGGCCAGTAATGAAATCCATTTGAACCTTATCCCATTTCCACAAAGTAATAGGAAGTGGTTGAAGAATTCTAGCAGGCTTCTGATGTTCTGCTTTAACGCGACGGCAAACATCACATTCAGCAACGTATCGAGCAATGTCCTGCTTCATTCTGGACCACCAGTACCTTTGACGAAGATCGCGATACATCTTGGTGCTACCCGGATGGATAGACAGCGGTGTATCATGTGCCTCCTTCATGACTTTGTCAGTCATAAGTTTGAAGCGAGGTACCACAATGCGGTCTCTGAAATACAAGGTTCCATCTTCAGCAATCGAGAAATCCCTGCACTTATCAAGGTGAAGTTCTTTCTTCATCAAATCTACTTCAGCATCTTTAGCTTGTGCATCCTTAACAGCTTTCTCAAGATCTGGTTGTACCACAAGGTTATTAAGAGAACCCTGCGGAACAATACAAACGTTCAACTTGCGCAGTTCTTCATAAAGATGGGGTTGAGCTTGCTTAACCATGAGGTTGTTGCAATAGGACTTGCGGCTCAAGGCATCAGCCATCACATTAGCCTTGCCAGGAGTGTAAGAAATACCACAGTCATAGTCCGTGATTGTTTCCAACCATCGCTGCTGACGGAGATTGAGATCCGGCTAAGTAAACAAATACTTCAGACTCTGATGGTCGGTATATATCTCACACCGGTTACCAAGAAGGTAATGTCGCCACTGCTTCAAAGCATATATCACAGCAGCGAGTTCGAGATCATGCACTGGATAGTTCTCTTCATGCGGACGCAATTGTCGCGAGGCATATGCAATTACCTTTCGATCTTGCATTAGGACACAGCCTAATCCCTGACGAGAGGCGTCGCAATATATCACAAAGTCCTTACGAGAATCGGGAGGAGCAAGCACTGGAGCAGAAGTAAGCTTGTCCTTGAGGGTTTGGAAACTTTCTTGACATTTGTATGTCCACTCAAACTTAACGCCTTTGTGGAGCAGATTAGTCAGGGGCTTGGCAATCTTGTAAAAGTTCTCAACGAATCGACGACAATAACTTGCTAGACCAAGAAAACTTCTGACTTGCTTGGCGTTCTTCGGAGGAGTCCAGTCAAGAATAGCCTGAACACGCTCCGGGTTAACGACGATACCATCCTTGGAAATCACATGTCCAAGGTAAGTTACTTCGGAAAGCCAGAATTCACACTTGGATTACTTGGCATACAACTTATGTTCTCGAAAGCTCTCCAGAACAAGGCGAAAATGTTCGGCATGTTCTTCCTTATTCTTTGAATATACCAGAATATCATCCAGATATACCACGACGAACTTGTCGAGGTAATCCATGAAGATATAATTCATCAGACGGGAGAAAGTAGCTGGAGCATTCGTTAGGCCAAATGACATGACGGTGTATTCATAGGAGCCATAACGAGTAACGAAGGCGGTCTTCGGAATATCCTCTTCACGGACACGGATCTGGTGATAACCCAACCTCAAGTCGAGTTTAGAAAACACCGATGATCCAGCAAAGTTGGTCATATAAGTCGTTGATCCGAGGAAGCGGATATTTATTCTGGATGGTTGCCTGGTTGATAGGACGGTAATCTTGGACCAACCTATTCGTACCATCTTTCTTCTTGACAAAGAGAGACGGTGCTCCCCAGGCAGAGGAACTAGGGTGGATGAAGCCCTTCTTAAGTGACTTGTCGATTTCTTCCTTAAGCTCGAGAAGGTGGTGCGGAGGCATCTTGTAAGGATGCTTCGCGATAGGAGTGGTTCCAGGCTTCAAGTCGATGACAAACTCGACAGCTCTAGCAGGGGGTATTCCTGGAAGTTCTTCTGGAAAAACATCCTGGAAGTCACAGACGACTGGAATGTTTTCGATCCCCTCAAGCGGAGAAGCGTTTAACGCATTCAAGGCATAAATTTGGGCCTCGGCGTTCTGAGTGAGGTGAGCATGATAATTCACTAGCTCATTTGATGGGTGTAGGAGATGAACAACTTTAGTGGCACAATTGATTGAGGCGTAGTGAGCCTTCAACCAATCCATTCCCAGAATAAGATCAATTTTGGAAGATTTCAGAATAATTGGGAATGCCTGGAACTTCAACTTGTGAATCTCAATTGTGACTTCGAGACTGAATAGGGAGGCTTGGCATTGGCCTGCGGGAGTGTTTACTGCTAACGGTTGGTGCATCGTTTCACATTTAACGTCATGCATGAGTGCAAAATGTTCTGACATGAATGAATGCGATGCTCCTGAATCAAATAAAACAGATGTGGGTGCTGAATTAACAGGAAGTGTACCCATCACAGTAGCTGGTTGGTCTAGGTCTTCACTCATGTTGACATGATAGGCCTGCCCACGACCATAAGAAGGTCTGGCATTGTTGTTACGCTGCTGAGGAATTCCACGACCATGACCACGGCCAGTTGGAGGAAGTGCTAGTTGATTCTGACTCTGAGAACAGTCTCTGGCATGGTGACCTGGCTGGCCACACTTGAAGCAGAGTCCACTGTCTGGACGTGGTGCAGGAGCTCGAGGGGGTGGAGCTCGAAGAGGCTGCCTCGGTGGTGGAGGAGGCAGATGAGGTGCAGCATAAGCAGGTCTGTACACTGGAGCTGTTGGACGGTACATACTTTGCAGAATCCAGATGCGGTGCTTCTGCGAAGACGAGCCCGAAGATGAGCCTGCTTCACGAGTGCATCTGGTCGCTTCCTTATGCTTCTTCAGACCAGTCTCGACCATGATGGCCTTGTTCACCAAGGTGGCGAAGTCAGGAAAGTCTTGGACGAGCAGGGCTAGCTGAATGTCATGGTGTAGCCCTTCACGGAACTTCTCCTGCCTACGAGCATCAGTGGGGATGTCTTCTTCAGCGTAGCGAGACAAATCAAGGAACTCACGCTGATAGACTTCTACAGTCTTGTTGCCTTGAACGAGGCTGCGGAACTCGGCCTTCTTCCGATCTATAACTCCTTGCGGAATATACCGGGCACGAAAAGCAGCCTTGAATTCCACCCAAGTGACAACAGTTCTAGGAGGTAGGGTCTGTCTGTGAGTGGCCCACCATTGTGCTGCAGGTCCCTTCAGGAAGTATGTCGCGAATGTGACATAGCTGACAGGAGGAACATCAGCTGACTCCATCTCATAGAAGATGTCACGCAACTAGTCATCGGCATCCAGCGGATTAACTGTGTTGCGGAATACCGATGGGTTGAGACGCACAAACTCTGGCAGCGTGATTGAAGCTGGCTGCTAGTTGGCATTGGGACGGGGGAATTGATCCATAATCCCCATCATGAACTGATGGTTGAGTTCAAATTGCTGCACCATAGCTGCCATATAGTCAGGCGGTGGCGGCGGTGGTGGATTGTTATCACCCATCCTGCTAAATTCAACAGGGATAGTTTAGCAGAAGCCATTGCGAGTGTTTAGCAACAAGCATGATGTAACACGATGGAATTTAAGTAGTGTAACAGATACTTAACAGTAGTCATTTAAGACATACAAATCCATACAGAGTCGGTTACAATCGGACAGCATAACGGCGCAAATTCGAAAGCTAGACATGCTAGGCGGCACGCAGGCACGCGGTAAGGAAGTACACAACGAGACATAGCAAAGGCTACATCAACGTCGGAGAAAACCACTGAAACTGGGTAGCTGCAAGTGCGGACGACGAATGTTTGTCGCAGAAGGATCCTGCGCTCCATGTGCACTCTGATGCAAAACCCGGTCTCGAACTGAAAGAAGAGGTCCACGTGCAGGTGTGTGACCTCCCACAGCAGGGCAATCGACCACTGGTGGCATCTCGGTCCTGCGCGGGTAAAGGATATGCTCCGGATGTATCCCTGCACGAACAGCTGGTAGCAACTACGTCATAGCATCGTAGAGTCATGCTCGAGTGGCAAACAACTCGACGGCAAGAGCCCGAACAGTGCGATCCAGAGCCTGAGTGCACTGAATCAGAATCTGCAGGTCGTAGCGTCGAGGCTCGTACGGGGCACAGATAGCTGTGTAGTATCCAGTAGCATCTCCAGCAGGGGCATACGGAATGTATCGAAACTCAGAAGCATCAAAGCTAATGCTAAGCTCTCCTCGGAGACGTGCGACAGCAGAGTAGGCGGCATCATGGACTGCCATCTCAATCGTCACGCCGATACCGTGGAAAAGGTACAACTTAGTGTATGAGTCATCCTGCTGATCATAGATGCGAACATCAGCATAGCACTGCTCCTGGTTGAACTCGCGGTAAACCTCGTAGACCATGTACTCGGGGTACCAGCGGTAACCCAGTCTGGTCAGGAGGGCGATCAGGACAACTGGAAAACCAGGGGCATCAAGAGCCCAAGTACGAAGCACAAGCTGCGTCGTAGGACGTGGTGGAAATAGATGATCCATCTGAAATAAAGGAAATTCAGGATTGTCATTTGACGATGAGAAGTATAACAGATCTCGAAGAGAAAGGTTAAACAAAACAATGGGAAGGAAAATGATTATCAGACTAATCAGATCAATGACGGGGAAATTGCACAGATATCTAGCTCTCCGGGAGGACGGGATTTACGAGATCCTAAGTGTCGGCGTTAGTAAATTTATTAAACCCGAATAGAAGAGTGATCAGAGTCCCAGAGTAAAGACGAGGAATAAAAGATCCTAATACCACCCAGTTGGCGACGTGGGCCCGTAAGCCACACAGCCAAGTTAGTAAAACAGTTTTGGACGACTAGCCTCAACTTCGGCCAAGGAGTTGGAAAGGGGGATTCCTACAGGTAGTCGGCTCTAATACCAACCTATGACGACCCCGGCTTAATCATGCACTAATCATACACGCAAATGTACACGATCAAGCCTAAGGACTCACTTGAAGATATCACAACACAACTCTAAAACATAAATAAAGTCATACAAGCATTATATTACAAGCCAGGGCCTCGAGGGCTCGAATACATAAGCTTGATGACAAACAAGCGTCAGCGGAAGCATCTGATATCTGAGTCCAGATATGAAAGATAAAACAGATAAGCCTTTAAGAAGGCGGGGCAAAAACAAAAGCTACGATCGAAAGGCGCAGGCCTCCTGCCTGGGACCCTCCGAATCTATTCCTGGTCGTCGGACGGCTCCTCGTAGTAGTACTCGCCGGGAGGGTAGTAGTAGTAGTAGCCGTCGGCGGGGGCAGCTGGCTCAGGGGCTCCATCATCTGGTTGCGACAAATGGATATGGGGAGAAAAAGAAAGTAAAGCAAACATGAGTACTCATCCGAAGTACTCAGCAAGCAAGGATCTACACTACATATGCAACATTTTCAAAGGAGGGCTGTATATGTGGACTGGGCTGCAGAAATGCCAGAACAGAGGGAAAAGCCTAGTCCTATCGAAGACTAGCATCTTCAAGCATCTTCAGCGGTCTTGCGGCATTAGAAGAGTGCAGATTAGCATAATGTAAAGTAATAGTAGTGTTAACATCCTCGCCCAGAGATCCTTCCTCGACTCCCTGCGAGAAAGTAATCCCAGAGCCATACTATCCAATATCATCTCAAGTGTCCAGTTCTAGTTGTACCGATTGGGATACAACTCCAAGTGTCCATTACCGTAGGACAGGCTATCGATAGATTAGTTCTTCCCTGCAGGGGTGCACCAACTTACCCACCACGCTCGCTTAACTCCAGCCGGACACATTTTTCTGGGTCATGCCCGGCCTCGGCCAAACGACACGCCACAACCCGACCGAATACCTAACAGAGAGGTTAGCACGCCGGACTAAACCTATGCACCCGGGGGTCTTGGGCCTTTGCCCCGGGAACTCCTACGTGTTGCGTACGCGGCCGGTGAGCAGACCTAGCCCCCCTTATACAAGCGCAGGGCGTTACTAGTCCAACCCAGCGCGCGCCGCTCGGTCGCTAACGTCTATTAAGCTCCGGCTGAAGTATACGACGCAGAACGCCCATACTATGCCCACGTGATGGTTAGTGCTATCAGGCCAGAGGCCCCTCGGATCAAATATCCAAATCTTTAGTGGATTGGGAGTGTGGTAACGAGCAGAGACTCACGACCGATGTGACCCCGTCGCCCCGTCTCGAGTACTTGCGGCAAGGGCTAAGAATGTCGGGCCACGCCTCGTATTCATCTCTCGGACACCTTCCAGGTCAACCCGTCTCCACATCACTCTCATCATAATCTCGTGCGGGTACCCCTCAAGGCCAACTCGTCTTTATCCAGAATAAACAGTATCAACAGTAATGCAAAGGCATCCGTGTGGCTACCACATCAAGAAGGAATCCGAGGCATCACCCCCGTTGGATTCCCACCTGACGTAAACATCAAAGTGAACGAAGGAGGAATCACCCTCGAGGTCCATTCTTGAGGAGTTGCGCGACGGTGTCATTATCGGGGGTGGTGTACGAGGAATCACCCTCGCTGACCATGACCGATTAACTAACCTACAAGGTTATCATCAGAAGTGCTGACGAGGTATCACCCTCGGCACTCGATAGTAACCCAGTAGTGTCGAGCAACTAAGGGGGAAGTGATGTGCGGTGCCGGGGCCTAGTCTTCGATCCCGTTGATCGGGTCTTCTGATAATCCAGCGGGGCAGTCGGGATACAGTGGGTTCTCTTGATGGGTCTCTACCCAAACTATACTAAACAGTTTAGGATAAGCAGGTAGGTAACAATAGCAGGTTACAATAAACAGGCTATGCAGCAGAAATAGGATAACATTAGCAGTAGTAACTTCTAATGCAAGCATAAGAGAGTAGAGAGTGGGCGATATCGGAATGCTCAAAAAGGGGGGGTGCTTGCCTGTTTGCTCGGCGGCAAAGGCAAGGTCGTCAACTGTTTCGTCGGGCTCCTGAGCTGCGTCGGTCTCGGGAGCTATGTCGACGTCGGGGTCTACCGAGAGAGAAGAGGGGGAAGAAACATGTAAATAGACAGCAAACAAATGCAACAGAGAGCATTTTATGCCTATTATGCAGTGCAAGGTTGTCTAAAGATGCATCTAAGTCACTTTAGTTATTTTGGGGTTAAGGTTGGATTTCACTAGCCGGTATGTATGCACTATTCATCTACCGGAATCAGGCTCAAAGTTACAGGTTCTCCTACATAGGGGGTTCCGACATGGAAACAGACGACACGATCAGATTTGTCTCGTCATTCTGATCAACTTTCATGTTTTAAGTTTTTCAATCTGAGCTACGGTTTAAAAGTTATGAATTTTAAAAATTTTAAACATTTCTGGAATTTATATAATATTAAAAGAAAAGGAATTATGACGTCAGCATGACAGGAAGATGACGTCAGCAGGTCAACTGGTCGGTTGACCAGTCAAACCTGACAGGTGGGTCCAGTGGGACCCACATGTCAGCCTCTGTTAGCCTAACAGTGATTTAAACTAAACTAATCGGTGTAATTAGGGGTGTGGGCCCCAGGTGTCAGTGAGTGATTAGGTTAATCTAATTATTTTTATTTTATAAAATGTTTTAATTAAACTAAATAGCAGAGGGGGCCCACATGTCAGTGGCTGGGGCTGCCCAGTCAGCACGTTGACTGGGTCAACCCAGTCAACGGGGGCCCCCGGACCCACTGGTCAGCGACCCAGGGGCGGGGCCCACCGAGCCACGTCGGCGTCGGCGCCGGAGACAACTCCGGCGACCAAAATCGCGGCGGCCGATCGCCGGAGTTGCTCGGAAACGTGCTACACAGCACCATTTAGCGTGCGGCTTGTTGCGTTGGAACGTGCGGAGAACGCCGCGTCGTTCTGTGGCGATAGTTTGGCCGGAGACGGCCAGAGACGACGGTGGCGAGTGGCGGAGCAGATGTCGGAGTTCGGGCATTGACGGATTCGATGCTACACGGCACGGGGAGGAGTGCTAGGGGTCTTTATGGACTCGCATGAGCTCCAGGAGCTCGATGCTGGGTTCGGCCGCTCGTGTTTGCATCGGAGTCCATGGCGGCGAGGTGATATGCGGCGGTGAGCTCACGGGCACGACGTGGAGCTAGCTACGGCGCGAACTAGAGGAGCTAGAGGGCAGAGGAGGGAGGCTGCTCACCTAGCGGCACGCACGGTGGCCCTTGGCCGGTTAGTAGCAGTAGAGGCCGGCGCCGGAGACGAAGAAGAGCTGCGGCGACCGGAGATGGGGACGGAGGAATTCCAGCGCTGCGGTGCTCCCCAGCTCCAGCTGAGGCCACCGGTTGATGGAGAAGACGATGGTGGAGCTCCTCGACAGGACGGCGGAGCAAGGTGGTGGTTGTGGCCACGAGGTCGACGGAGGCACGGTGGTGGTGGCGTTCGGTGACGATGGGGATCGAGGGGGAGAGCAACGTAGAGGAAGAGGGAATGGATGGGGAGGCCAGGGGGATGCCCTGGCTCATCCTTATCCCCTCGACGGGCCACGACGTCGGTGGAGTGCCGCGGTGTCGACGCCGCACCGGCGAGCGCGCGCTCGACCACGGCGGCGCTGACACGCAGGGGAGAGAGAAGGGGAGTTGGGCCGGTGGGCTGGACTCGGGGCACTGTGCACTTAGGCCCAGTGCACAGTGCCTCTTTTCCTTTTATTTTTCTGTTTTGCTTTTTTTAACAGAGAAGGTTTTGTATTATTTTGAGCATCCAAATGAACTTGCAAAAATGTGAAACTTGTCCTCACTGATGCATTGCAATATCCAGCATTGCCACAAAAAGTTTGGGCATTTTTGGAACCCATTTGAAATCATTCAAAAATGAATGAGGCATTTAAATTGCTGTTTTGACTCTGATTTAAATGATTAGGCTCTTCTGTGGTTGATGGTGATGTTGTGTTCCTTAACAGCAAATAGTTTTAGATTATTTGCAAAAAGGTGAACATTTTTCCATCAAGGTTTGGGCAACTTTATTTTGCACTTTTGAATTTGAGTTGATTTTCAGAATATAATTTGAATTGTTTTGATTAACCACTATGACTAGGCACTGCAAATGAAGTGACTTGGCATTATTAGCAGATGATCATTGTGACTATTACACAGGGGTGTTACAGTGATCATCTGCTAATAATGCCAAGTCACTTTCATTTGCAGTGCTTAGTCACTTTGATTTAAGGTTCAATTCAAATCCTTCTCCTAAAATCAACTCAAATTCAAAAGTGCAAAGTGGAGTTGCTCAAACACTGTTGGAAAAATGTTCATTAAATAGCAAATAATCCAGAGACAATTCTAAAATTAGAACAAATATTTACTGAATTAGCTAAGTGATTCAAACAGTTAGAAACAGAGTCAAAACAGCAAATTAAATGCCCTAATCATTTTTGAATAAAGTCAAATGGGTTCCAAAAATGCCCAAACTTTTTGTGGCAGTACCATATATTGCAATACACTAGTGTGAGCAACTTACACATTGTTGCACATCCATTTGGAGGTTCGAATAAATACAAAACCATCTCTGTAAAAAGGAAAGGCAAAAACAGAAAAATAAAAAGAAAGGAGGCACTGTGCACTGGGCCTAAGTGCACAGTGCCCCGAAACCGGCCCAACCGGCCCACCTCCCTCTCACTCCATCGCGGTGTCACCACGCCTGTGGACGCCGCGTGCCGCGCCGACGGCCACCGACGCCACCGACGTGGGGAAGGATAAGGACGAGCCCCATCCATCTCCCCTGGTCCTCCTCGACCATTCTCCCCTCTCTCCCCACGCTCACACGCTCTCTCTCCCTCTGCTCGCGGGTGCCCGAGCGCAACCGCTGCCGCTCTTCGTCAACCTCGCGGTCACCGGCGCCAGCCCGACCTCTCGCGCTGTCCAGACGGTCCGCCAGCGACCGCATCGTCGATCGGTGCACCCAGTTGGAGCGGGAGGTCATGTAGCTGCCGGACACCACCACCCCTTTCTTCTCCGACTCCGGTGCTCGCCGATGGATTCGAGCTCCTCTGCTGCTACTAATCCGTCGAGGGTTTTCTGTAACCGCTCGGTGAGCCTCACCTTCGCTCCTCTCTCTCTCTCTGCGACGCCTTGCGCCGTCCGTAGCCGCCGTGCCATGGATGCCCGAGACCAGGTTCTGCATCAGAGTGCACATGGAGCACAGGATCCTTCCGCGACGAACATTCGTCGTCCGCACTTGCAGCTACCCCGTTTTAGTGGTTTTCTCTAATGTTGATGTAGCCTTTGCTATGTCTCATTGTGTACTTCCTTACCGCGTGCCTGCATGCCGCCTAGCATGTCTAGCTTTTGAATTTGCGTCGTTATGCTGTCCGATTGTAACTGACTCTGTATGGATCTGTATGTCTTAAATGACTACTGTTAAGTATCTGTTACACTACTTAAATTCCATCGTGTTACATCATGCTTGTTGCTAAACACTCGCAATAGCCTCTGCTAAACTACCCCTGTTGAATTTAGCAGGATGGGTGATAACAATCCACCACCACCGCCACCGCCTGACTATATGGCCGCTATGATGCAACAATTTGAACTCAACCATCAGTTCATGACGGGGATTATGGATCAATTCCCCCGTCCCAATGCCAACCAGCAGCCAGCTTCAATCACGCTGCCAGAGTTTGTGCGTCTCAACCCATCGGTATTCCGCAACACAGTTAATCCGCTGGATGCCGATGACTGGCTGCGTGACATCTTCTATGAGATGGAGTCAGCTGATGTTCCCCCTGTCAGCTATGCCACATTCACGACATACTTCCTGAAGGGACCCGCAGCACAATGGTGGGCAACTCACAGACATACCCTACCTCCTGGAACTGTCGTCACCTGGGTGGAATTCAAAGCTGCTTTTCGTGCCCGGTATATTCCGCAAGGAGTTATAGATCGGAAGAAGGCCGAGTTCTGCAGCCTCGTTAGGCAACAAGATTGTAGAAGTATACCAGCGAGAGTTCCTTGACTTGTCTCGCTACGCTAAAGAAGACATTCCCACTGATGCTCGTAGACAGGAGAAGTTCCGTGAAGGGATACACCATGACATTCAGCTAGCCCTGCTCATCCAAGACTTTCCTGACTTCGCCACCTTGGTGAACAAGGCTATCATGGTCGAGACTGGTCTGAAGAAGCATAAGGAAGTGACCAGACGCACCCGTGAAGCGGGCTCATCTTCGGGCTCGTCTTCGCAGAAGCGCCGCATCTGGATTCCACAAAGCATGTACCGTCCAACAGCTCCAGTGTACAGACCTGCTTATGCTGCACCTCGTCTGCCTCCTCCACCACCGAGGTAGCCTCTTCGAGCTGCACCACCTCAAGCTCCTGCACCACGTCCATACAGTGGACTCTGCTTCAAATGTGGCCAGCCAGGTCACCATGCCAGAGACTGTTCTCAGAGTCAGAATCAGCTAGCACTTCCTCCTACTGGCCGAGGTAATGGCCGTGGAATTCCTCAACAGCGTAACAACAATGCCAGGCCTTCTTATGGTCATGGACAGAACTATCACGTCAACATGGCTGAAGCTCAGGATCAACCTGAAACCGTGATGGGTACACTTCTTGTTAATTCAGTACCAGCATCTGTTTTATTTGATTCAGGAGCATCGCATTCATTCATGTCAGAACATTTTGCACTCATGCATGACGTTAGAAGTGAAGCGCTACACCATTCTTTAGCTGTAAACACTCCCGCGGGCCAGTGCCGAGCCTTCGTGTTCAGCCCCGATGTCATCATTGATATTGAAGGGTTAAAGTTCCGCGCTTCTGCCATTATACTCAAGTCTTCCTTGACTGATCTTATTCTGGGAATGGATTGGTTGAAGGCTCATTACGCCTCAATCAATTGCACCACTAACGTTGTACACCTCCTGCACCCATCAGATGAGATAGTAAATTATCATGCTCACCTCACTCAGAACACCGAGGCTCAGATTTATGCCTTGAATGCGTTAAACGCTTCTCCGCTTGAGGGCATCGAAAACATTCCAGTCATCTGTGACTTCCAGGATGTTTTTCCAAAAGAATTTCCAGGAATACCCCCTGCTAGAGCTGTCGAGTTTGTTATCGATTTGAAGCCTGGCACCACTCCTATTGCGAAGCGTCCTTACAAGATGCCTCCGCACCACCTTCTCGAGCTTAAGGAAGAAATCGACAAGTCACTCAAGAAGGGTTTCATCTGCCCTAGTTCCTCTGCCTGGGGAGCACCATCACTCTTTGTCAAGAAGAAAGATGGTACGAATAGGCTGGTCCAAGATTACCGTCCTATCAACTAGGCAACCATTCAGAATAAATATCCGCTTCCTCGGATCAATGATTTATATGATCAACTAGCTGGATCTTCGGTGTTCTCTAAACTCGACTTGAGGTTGGGTTATCACCAGATCCGTGTCCGCGAAGAGGATATTCCAAAGACTGCCTTCGTTACTCGTTATGGCTCCTATGAATACACCGTCATGTCATTTGGCTTAACAAATGCTCCAGCTACGTTCTCCTGCCTGATGAGTTATATATTCATGGATTACCTCGACAAGTTCGTCGTGGTATATCTGGATGATATTCTGGTATATTCGAAGAATAAGGAAGAACATGCCGAACATCTTCGCCTTGTTCTAGAAAGGCTTCGAGAACACAAGTTGTATGCCAAGTACTCCAAATGCGAATTCTGGCTTTCTGAAGTAACCTACCTTGGACATGTGATTTCCAAGGACGGTATCGCCGTTAACCCGGAGCGTGTTCAGGCTATTCTTGACTGGACTCCGAAGAACGCCAAGCAAGTCAGAAGTTTTCTCGGCCTTGCAAGTTATTACCGTCGATTCATCGAGAATTTTTCCAAGATTGTCAAGCCCCTGACTAACCTGCTCCACAAAGGCATTAAGTTTGAGTGGACAGACAAATGTCAAGAAAGTTTCCAGACCCTCAAGGACAAGCCAACTTCTGCTCTAGTGCTTGCTCCTCCCGATTCTCGCAAGGACTTTGTGATATATTGCGACGCCTCTCGTCAAGGATTAGGCTGTGTCCTAATGCAAGAACGAAAGGTAATTGCATATGCCTCGCGACAATTGTGTCCACATGAAGAAAACTATCCAGTGCATGATCTCGAACTTGCTGCTGTGATCTATGCTTTGAAGCAGTGGCGACACTACCTCCTTGGTAATCGGTGTGAGATTTATACCGATCATCAGAGTCTGAAGTATTTGTTCACTCAACCGGATCTTAATCTCCATCAACAGCGATGGTTGGAAACAATTACGGACTATGACTGTGGTATTTCTTATACCCCTGGCAAGGCTAATGTGATGGCTGATGCCTTGAGCCGCAAGTCCTATTGCAACAACCTCATGGTTAAGCAAGCTCAACCCCAGCTATATGAAGAACTGCGCAAGTTGAACCTCTGTATCGTTCCGCAGGGTTCTCTTAATAACCTTGTGGTACAGCCAGATCTTGAGAAAGCTGTAAAGATTGTGCAATCCAAAGATGCCGAAGTAGATCTAATGAAGAAAGAGCTTCACCTCGAGAAGTACAGGGATTTCTTGGTTGCTGAAGATGGAACCTTGTATTTCAGAGACTGCATTATGGTACCTCGCTTCGAGCTTATGACTGACAAGGTCATGAAGGAGGCACATGATACACCGTTGTCTATCCATCCGGGTAGCACCAAGATGTATCGCGATCTTCGTCAAAGGTACTGGTGGTCCAGAATGAAGCAGGACATTGCTCGATACGTTGCTGAATATGATGTTTGCCGTCGCGTGAAAGCAGAACATCAGAAGCCTGCTGGAATTCTTCAACCACTTCCTATTCCTCTGTGGAAATGGGATAAAGTGCAAATGGATTTCATTACTGGCCTTCCCAAATCTTAGAAAGGTCATGATGCTATTCTTATCGTCGTCGATCAACTTTCCAAGGTTGCACATTTTCTGCCTGTCAATGAGACTATCACCGCTAGCCAGCTAGCAGAATTGTATATTTCCAGAATTGTTTCACTCCACGGTATTCCGAAGGAGATCAGTTCGGACTGTGGCGGTCTTTTCACTTCCAAGTTCTAGGAAAGTTTCCAAGAAGCTATGGGAACTCACATTACCTGGAGTTCAGCATATCATCCACAATCCCAAGGCCAAGTTGAGCGAGTTAATCAAGTGCTAGGAGATATGCTTCGGGCTTGTGTTATATCGTTCGGTAAGAAGTGGGAAGAATCTCTCCCGTATGCCAAATTCTCTTATAACAACAGTTATCAAGCCAGCTTGAAAATGGCCCCCTTCGAAGTGCTTTACGGACGTAAGTCTCGAACCCCTCTGAATTGGTCAGAAACTGGGGAACGACCTCTTGTGGGACCGGACATTATTCAACACGCCGAAGAACAAGTCCGGATTGTCCGAGAAAATCTCAAGGCGGCTCAGGACCGCCAGAAGAGCTACTATGATCGCAAACGATGGGGTTTGATCTATCAACCCGGTGATCAAGCTTATTTGCATGTCACTCCTATGAAGGGCACCCGTCATTTCGGAATCAAGGGCAAGCTAGCTCCACTCTACATCGGCCCCTTTCACATTGTTGCCAGACATGGACAGGTGGCATATAAATTGGAGTTGCCACCGCAATTCTCTCATATCCACGACGTCTTCCATGTGTCGCAACTTCGCCGTTGCTTCAAGGAATCACCGCACCGCGCAGTGGATCACGAGATGCTCGAATTGCAAGATGATCTATCTTATAAGGAGCATCCGATCCGCATTCTCGATGAAGCTGAACGTCGAACCCGTCAGAAGACAACCAAGTTCCTAAAAGTGCAGTGGTCGAATCACACTGAAGATGAAGCCACTTGGGAACACGAGGATCATCTTCGGGAAGAATATCCCGACCTCTTTCCTTCTACCTCCTAAATTCTCGGGACGAGAATTTCTTTTAGAGGAGGAGAATTTGTAACACCCCTGTGTAATAGCCACTGTGATCATCTGCTAATAATGCCAAGTCACTTTCATTTGCAGTGCTTAGTCACTTTGGTTTAAGATTCAATTCAAATCCTTCTCCTAAAATCAACTCAAATTCAAAAGTGCAAAGTGGAGTTGCTTAAACACTGTTGGAAAAATGTTCATTAAATAGCAAATAATCTAGAGACAATTCTAAAATTAGAACCAACATTTACTGAATTAGCTAAGTGACTCAAACAGCTAGAAACAAAGTCAAAACAACAAATTAAATGCCCTAATCATTTTTGAATAAAGTCAAATGGGTTCCAAAAATGCCCAAACTTTTTGTGGCAGTACCATATATTGCAATACACTAGTGTGAGCAACTTACACATTGTTGCACATCCATTTGGAGGTTCGAATAAATACAAAACCATCTCTGTAAAAAGGAAAGGCAAAAACAGAAAAATAAAAAGAAAGGAGGCACTGTGCACTGGGCCCAAGTGCACAGTGCCCCGAAACCGGCCCAACCGGCCCACCTACCTCTCACTCCATCGCGGTGTCACCACGCCTGTGGACATCGCGCGCCACGCCGATGAGGCGTCGACACGCCGACGGCCACCGACGCCACCGACGCGGGGAAGGATAAGGACGAGCCCCATCCATCTCCCCTGGTCCTCCTCGACCAATCTTCCCTCTCTCCCCAGGCTCGCACGCTCTCTCTCCCTCTGCTCGTGGGTGCCCGAGCGGAACCGCCGCCACTCTCCGTCAACCTCGCGGCCACCGGCGCCGGCCCGACCTCTCGCGCTGTCTAGACAGTCCGCCAGCGACCGCCTCGTCGATCGGTGCACCCAGCTGGAGCGGGGAGGTCCTGTAGCTGCCGGACGCCACCGCCCCTTTCTTCTCCGACTTCGGTGCTCGCCGACGGATTCGAGCTCCTCTGTTGCTACTAATCCGTCGAGGGTTTTCCGTAACCGCTCGGTGAGCCTCACCTTCGCTCCTCTCTCTCTCTGTGACGCCTTGCGCCATCCGTAGCCGCCGTGCCATGGATGCCTGAACGGAGCTCCGCCGCTGTTGGATTTGCCGTCGCAGTGGCCGCTGTCGAGCTCGCAGTCGTGCTCGTAGCAGCCGTAGGATTCGAACGTGTCACCTGCCGCTGCTCGCCGTGTCCAGAGCCGTTGTTTTCATCGCGAACCGAACGTCACCGCCGCTGACCTCATCGCCGTTCACGATTCCGGCGACCATTTGGTCTGGCGCCGCCACCAAACGACGCGGCATCAAATGCCCGTTCGAACGCAAGTGGCCGCACTCGAAACGGGCCACTATAGCGTGATTCCGACCGTCTCCGGCGAGAAACCGCCGCGAACGCGCTCGCCGGAGCTCTCTCCGGCGCCGACACCAACATGGCTCGGTGGGACCCGCCCCTAGGTCGCTGACCAGTGGGTCCGGGGGGCCCCGTTGACTGGGTTGACCCAGTCAACGTGCTAACTGGGCAGCTCCAGCCAGTAACATGTGGGCCCCCTTTCGATTAATCAGTCTAATAAACGAATAAATAAATAAAAGTAATTAGTTAGCCTAATCACTCACTGACATATGGGGCCCACACCCCTAATTAGCTCAGTTAGTTTAATTTAAACCACTGTTAAGCTAACAGAGGCTGACATGTGGGTCCCACTGGAACCACACGTCAGGTTTAACCCTGGTCAAATGACCAGTTGACTGTTGATGTCATCATTGCATCATGCTGACGTCATAATTGTTTTCTGCTGATTTAAATAAATTCTAGAAAATGATTTAATCTTTGAAAATTCGTAGAAAACAAACCGTAGCTCAGATCGAAAAACTTTGTACATGAAAGTTGCTCAGAACGACGAGACGAATTTGATCGTGATGTCTGTTTTGATGTTGGAACCCCCTACATAGGAGAACCCATAACTTTGAGCCTTATTCCAGTAGATGAATAGTGCATATTCACCGAATAATAAATCCCACCTTAATCCTAAAATAACTAAAATGACTTAGACAAATCTTTAGGCAACCCTGCACTGCATCCTAGGGATAGCATGCTCTGTCTTGCATTATTGCTGTGTATTTATTTGTTTTCTTCCCCTCTTCTCTCTCGTTAGACCCCGACACCGACGTAGTCCCCCGAGGCCGACGCAGCTCCGGAGGTCGACTACGCCCCTGACGACCAGACACTTGCCGCAGAGCTTCCAGGCAAGCACCCCCCTTTTGAGCATATCGATATCGCCTATTCTTTTCTCTCTTATGCTTGCATTAGAAGTTACTGTTGCTGCTATTATCCTATTTCTGCTGCATAGCCTGTTTATTGTAACCTGCTGTTGCTACCTACCTGCTTATCCTAAACTATTTAGTATAGGTTGGGTAGAGACCCATCAGAGACCCCACTTATCCCGACTGCCCCGCTGGATTAACAGAAGACCCGATCAACGGGATCGAAGACCAGGCCCCGGCACCGCACATCACTTCCCCCTTAGTTGCTCGACACTACTGGGTTACTATCGAGTGCCGAGGGTGATACCTCGTCAGCACTTCTGATGATAACCTTGTAGGTTAGTTAATCGGTTGTGGTCAGCGAGGGTGATTCCTCCTACACCACTCCCGATAACGACACTATCGTGCAACACCTCAAGCGTGGACCTCGAGGGTGATGCCTCTTTAGTTCACCTTGATGTTTACATCAGGTAGGAATCCAACGAGGGTGATGCCTCGGGTTCCTTCTTGATGTGGTGGCCACACGGATGCCTTTACATTACTGTTGATACTGATTAAACTAGAGAAGGACGGGTCGGCCCTAAGGGGTACTCGTGAGAGTTACTTGTACTGCAGGACTAGAGGGACAGGTGGTACCCCCCCGTAGAGGTGGACCTGAGTTCCCGACGGTCTTGCGAGAGTCGGGTGGACCTGGACGGTGCCTGCGCAATGAATACGAGGCGTGGCCGGGCATTCTTAGCCCTTGCCGCAAGTCCTCGAGACGGGGCGACGGGGTCACATCTTTCGTGAGTCTTTGCTCGTTATCGCACTACCAACACACTAACGGTTTGGATATTTGATCCGAGGGGCCTCTGGCCTGATAGCACTAAACATCACGTGGGCATAGTATGGGCGTTCTGTGCCGTATACTTCAGCCGGAGCTTAATAGATGTCAGCGACTGAGCGGTGCGCGCCGAATTGGACTAGTTAAGCCCGCACTTGTATTAAGGGAGCTAGGTCTGCTTTCGGCCGCCTGACGTAACGTGCAAGAGTTCCCGGGGCGATGGCCCAAGACCCCTGGGGGCATAGGTTAGTCCGGCGTGCTGACCTCTCTGTTAAGTTTTCGGTCGGGTTGCAGTGTATCGTTTGGCCGAGGCCGGGCATGACCCAGTAAAGTGTGTCCGGCCGGAGTTAATCGAGCGTGGTGGGTAAGTTGGTGCACCCCTGCAGGGAAGAACTAATCTATCGATAGCCTGTCCTACGGTAACGGACACTCGGAGTTGTATCCCGATCGGTACAACTAGAACTGGTGACTTGAGATGATAACTGGATAGTATGGCTCTGGGATTGCTTTCTCGCAGGGAGCCGAGGAAGAATCTCTGGGCGAGGTTGATGACACTACTAATATTTTACATTATGTTATTCTGCACTCTTCTAATGCTGCAAGACTGATGAAGATGATGAAGATGCTAGTCTTCGATAGGACTAGGCTTTCCCCTCTATTCTGGCATTTCTGCAGCCCAGTCCACATATACAGCCTCCTTTGATAATGTTGCATATGTAGCGCAGATCCTTGCTTGCTGAGTACTTCGGATGAGTACTCACGTTTGCTTTGCTTTCTTTTTCTCCCCTTATCCTTTTGTCGCAACCAGACGACGGAGCCCCGGAGCCAGCTGCCCCCGCTGACGACTACTACTACTACTACCCTCCCGACGAGTACTACTACGAGGAGCCGACCGACGACCAGGAGTAGGTTCGGAGGGTCCGAGGCAGGAGGCCTACGCCTTTCGATCATAGTGTTTTATTTTGCCCCGCCTTTCTAAAGGCCTATTTGTAACTCTGTTATATCTGTACCCAGATATCTGATGCTTCCGCTGACATGTGTATGCCATCGAGCTATGTATTCGAGCCCTCGAGGCACTGGCTTGTAATATTAAGCTTGTATGACTTCATTTATGTTTCAGAGTTGTGTTGTGATATCTTCAAGTGAGTCCTTAAGCTTGATCGTGTGCATTTGCATGTATGGTTAGTGCACGATTAAGCCGGGGTCGTCACATGCAACACCCTCAAACCATTGAGATGCGTGAGGGGGTGCTGCACATCCGCAATACTGAAGGCCAAAGAAGACCGGAAGCGTGGAGACAAGGCTCGGAGAAGTGGACCGGCAAGTCTTCAAGTGCCAAGTGTTGGAAATATGCCCTAGAGGCAATAATAAAATGGTTATTATTATATTTCCTTGTTCATGATAATTGTCTGTTATTCATGCTATAATTGTGTTATCCGGAAATCGTAATACATGTGTGAATACATAGACCACAACATGTCCCTAGTAAGCCTCTAGTTGACTAGCTCGTTGATCAATAGATGGTTACGGTTTCCTGACCATGGACATTGGATGTCATTGATAACGGGATCACATCATTAGGAGAATGATGTGATGGACAAGACCCAATCCTAAGCCTAGCACTAGATCGTGTAGTTCGTTTGCTAAAGCTTTTCCAATGTCAAGTAACTTTTCCTTAGACCATGAGATTGTGCAACTCCCGGATACCGTAGGAGTGCTTTGGGTGCACCAAACGTCACAACGTAACTGGGTGGCTATAAAGGTGCACTACGGGTATCTCCGAAAGTATCTGTTGGGTTGGCACGAATCGAGACTGGGATTTGTCACTCCATGTAACGAAGAGGTACCTCTGGGCCCACTCGGTAGGACATCATCATAATGAGCTCAATGTGATCAAGGAGTTGTTCACGGGATGATGTGTTACGGAAACGAGTAAAGAGACTTGCCGGTAACGAGACTGAACAAGATATCGAGATACCGACGATCGAATCTCGGGCAAGTATCGTACCGATAGACAAAGGGAATTGCGTACGGGATTGATTGAATCCTCGACATCGTGGTTCATCCGATGAGATCATCGAGGAGCATGTGGGAGCCAACATGGGTATCCAGATCCCGCTGTTGGTTATTGACCGGAGAGTCGTCTCGGTCATGTCTGCGTGTCTCCCGAACCCGTAGGGTCTACACACTTAAGGTTCGGTGACGCTAGGGTTATAGAGATATTAGTATGCGGTAACCCGAAGGTTGTTCGGAGTCTCGGATGAGATCCTGGACGTCACGAGGAGTTCCGGAATGGTCCGGAGGTAAAGATTTATATATGGGAAGTCCTATTTTGGCCACCGGAAAATGTTCGGGATTTTTCGGTATTGTACCGAGAAGGTTCTAGAAGGTTCCGGAGTGGGGCCCACCTGCATGGGGGGACCCACATGAACGTGGGTAGTGGGGGCAAGGCCCCACACCCCTAGTCAAGGCGCACCAAGATTCCCCCTTAGAAGGAATAAGATCATGTCCCGAAGGGATAAGATCAAGATCCCTAAAAAAGGGGGATAACAATCGGTGGGGAAGGGAAAGGATGGGATTTCTTTCCTTCCACCTTTGCCAACGCCCCAATGGACTTGGAGGGCAAGAAACCAGCCCCCTCCACCCCTATATATAGTGGGGAGGTGCATGGGAGAAACAGCTCAGCCCCTGGCGCCTCCCTCTCCCTCCCGTGACACCTCTTCCTCCTCCAGTAGCGCTTGGCGAAGCCCTGCTGAAATCCCGCTGCTTCCACCACCACACCGTCGTGCTACTGGATCTCCATCAACCTCTCCTCCCCCCTTGCTGGATCAAGAAGGAGGAGACGTCTCTGCTCCGTACGTGTGTTGAACGCGGAGGTGCCGTCCGTTCGGCGCTCGGTCATCGGTGATTTGGATCACGACGAGTACGACTCCATCAACCCCGTTCTCTTGAACGCTTCCGCTCGCGATCTACAAGGGTATGTAGATACACTCCCCTCTCACTCGTTGCTAGATGACTCCATAGATTGATCTTGGTGATGCGTAGAAAATTTTAAAATTCTGCTACGTTCCCCAACACCAAGGGATGGTGGAACACGGACTCAACGCCAACCACATGATGATCGTTGAATTTACTAGTGGTCACAAGCTGGATGCCGAGAACATTGGGGAGGCCATCTTTAAGCTTCATGAGAAAATCGAGCATCTCCAAGCCCAGATCTATGACGTGCAAAACCAAAACTGTGAGTATGAATACAGATTTAAAAGGATGAGTTTGGCTGCAGATTTGAGGATCCCGGAGACTCGTTCATCTTTTTACGATGGTGAACCTATGCCTTGGAAGACGAAGGATAAAATTCTTTCATCATCACCACCTCCGAAGAAAGAGACCTAAATACATGGGTATGGGCACTCCCCTTGCCAACTGCCAAGCTTGGGGGAGATGCCCCGGTATCGTATCACCATCACACCTTTACTTTTATCTTTTTTTCTTAGTTCGATCCTTTTGGTTATATCTTGATCTAGCAGAATAAAGTTTTAGTATGATCTAGCTTTGAGTTTTGTTTCGAGATCTATCTATGTAATCGAGTTCGTGAGTTATATATAATAAAGAGTAGTTTTGAGTTGAGGGCTTGCTTCCTTGCTATGATCTTGAGGGAATTAAATAAAAGAAAGGAATAAAAAGAAATAAAAAGATCATATATTGATCTTATGGAGAGTAATGACTTCACATATAAAGAGTATGATGAATAAAATTTGTTGAGAGTTGACAAACATAGTTTTGGTCATTGTTGCAATTAATAGGAAGTAATAAAGAAAGAGAGGCTTCACATATAAATATACTATCTTGGACATCTTTTGTGATTGTGAGCACTCATTAAAATATGACATGCTAAAAAGTTGATGTTGGACAAGGAAGACAACATAATGGGTTATGTTTTCTTATATCCGAATAGAAGTTATATTGTCATGGATCCTCCAACATGTTGAGCTTGCTTTTCCCTCTTATGCTAGCCAAATCCTTTGCACCAAGTAGAGATACTACTTGTGCATCCAAATATCCCTTAACCCAGTTTTGCCATGAGAGTCCACCATACCTACCTATGGATTGAGTAAGATCCTTCAAGTAAGTTGTCATCGGTGCAAGCAATAAAAATTGCTCTCTAAATATGTATGATCTATTAGTGTGAAGAAAATAAGCTTTATACAAACTTGTGATATGGAAGAAATAAAAGCGACCGACTGCATAATAAAGTTCTTTATCACAAGCGGCAATATAAAGTGACGATCTTTTGCATTAAGATTTTGTGCATCCAACCATAAAAGTGCATGACAACCTCTGCTTCCCTCTGCGAAGGGCCTATCTTTTACTTTTATCTCCTACACTTATACAAGAGTCATGGTGATCTTCACCTTTCCTTTTTACACTTTTTTCCTTTTGGCAAGCACTATGTGTTGGAGAAAGATCCAGATATATATATCCACTCGGATGTAGGTCATCATAAAGTATTATTGTTGACATTACCCTTGAGGTAAAAGGTTGGGAGGCGAAACTATAAGCTCCTATCTTTCTCTGTGTCCGACTGAAGCTTTGAACCCATAAGTATCGCGTGAGTGTTAGCAATTGTGAAAGACTAAATGATAGTTGAGTATGTGGACTTGCTGAAAAGCTCTTAAATTGACTCTTTCCGATGTTATGATAAATTGCAATTGCTCCAATGACTGAGATCATAGTTTGTTAGTTTTTCAATGAAGTTTTTGATTCATACTTTACCTTGTGAAGGAATTGTTACTTTAGCATAAGAAGTTATATGACATTATATGTTGCTGTTCTAAAGATAATCATGATGCCCTCATGTCTGTATTTTATTTTATTGACACCTCTATCTCTAAACATGTGGACATATTTTTCGATTTCGGCTTTCGCTTGAGTACAAGCGAGGTCTAAGCTTGGGGGAGTTGATACGTCCATTTTGCATCATGCTTTTATATCAATATTTATTGCATTATGGGCTGTTGTTACACATTATATCACAATACTTATGCCTTTTTTCTCTTATTTTACAAGGTTTACATGAAGAAGGAGAATGCCGGCAGCTGGAATTCTGGACTGGAAAAGGAGCAAATATTAGAGACCTATTCTGCACAACTCCAAAAGTCCTGAAACTTCACGGAGAATTATTTTAGAATATATAAAAAATATTGGGCGAAGAAAGCACCAGAGGGGGGCCACCAGCCATCCACAAGGGTGGGGGCGCGCCCTACCCCCCTGGGCGTGCCCCCCTGCCTTGTGGGCCACCTGGCAGGCCCCCGATGCCCATCTTCTGCTATATGGTGTGTTTTGACCTAAAAAAATCAGAAGGAAGCTTTCGGGATGAAGCGCCGCCGTCTCGAGGCGGAACTTGGGTGGAACCAATCTAGGGCTCCGACGGAGCTGTTCTACCGGGGAAACTTCCCTTCGGTAGGGGGAAATTGAAGCCATCGTCATCACCAACGATCCTCTCATCGAGAGGGGGTCAATCTCCATCAACATCTTCACCATCGCCATCTCCTCTCAAACCCTAGTTCATCTCTCGTATCCGATCTTTGTCTCAAAACCTCAGATTGGTACCTGCGGGTTGCTAGTAGTGTTGATTACTCCTTGTAGTTGATGCTAGTTGGTTTATTCGGTGGAAGATCATATGTTCAGATCCTTAATGATAATTAATACTCCTCTGATTATGAACATGAATATGCTTTGTGAGTAGTTACGTTTGTTCCTGAGGACATGGGAGAAGTCTTGTTATAAGTAATCATGTGAAGTTGGTATTCGTTCGATATTTTGATGAGATGTATGTTGTCTTTCCTCTAGTGGTGTTATGTGAACGTCGACTACATGACACTTCACCATGATTTGGGCCTAGGGGAAGGCATTGGGAAGTAATAAGTAGATGATGGGTTGCTAGAGTGACAGAAGCTTAAACCCTATTTTATGCGTTGCTTCGTAAGGGGCTGATTTGGATCCATATGTTTCATGCTATGGTTAGATTTATCGTAATTCTTCTTTCGTAGTTGTGGATGCTTGCGAGAGGGGTTAATCATAAGTGGGAGGCTTGTCCAAGGAAGGGCAGCACCCAAGCACCGGTCCACCCACATATCAAATTATCAAAGTAACGAACGCAAATCATATGAGCATGATGAAAACTAACTTGACAACAATTCCCATGTGTCCTCAGGAGCACTTTGCTTTATATAGGAGTTCGTCCAGGCTTGTCCTTTTCTACAAAAAGGATTGGTCCACCTTGCTGCACATTAGTTACTTTTGTTACTTGTTACTCGTTACGAATTATCTTATCATACAACTATCTGTTACCGATAATTTCAGTGCTTGCAGAGAATACCTTGCTGAAAACCGCTTGTCATTTCCTTCTGCTCCTCGTTGGGTTCGACACTCTTACTTATCGAAAGGACTATGATAGATCCCCTATACTTGTGGGTCATCACTCAGCTTCAGGCCAGGGAGAGATCCCTGCTCGGCTTGCCGGTGCTGGCAATGACGGCGCCCGCGGGTGTCGTTTCCTTCTTGGAGGCGCTGCCAATGCCTTCAGCTAGGCCCCTCTTCGAGCTCAGGGGAAACCCTAGGTCTGGTTCCCTCGGACCGGATAGCGATGGCGTCTCGGCGTCGTCTTCCTTCTCGAAGGCGTTATCTTGCTTGCTCACGGTGTCCCCGGTGTTAGCTCGGGTGATGTTGGAATTCCTGTTGGTTTGGCGCTGCCGGTCGTGGTTCGGGCTTGACGGGTTTCGCTGTGATGTACCTTCTATTCGGGCTGAGCATCCCCTGTCTCTCTGCTCCGGGCACCATGTTCACGCGTGTCTGCGTTCGTGTCATGTGTTGTATCCTCTGTACTCATTCTATTCCTTCTATCAATGCAATGATACGCAAGCTTTGCGTATTCGCGAAAAAACAAATATAACAATCTACAAAATTAAGTGGCCAACTAGTATGCATTCAGGAAAGACGATCGATACAATGAATTATTCAAAGTAATTTCATTCTCAATATGTAGGCAAAAAATATATAACGCAAAAAATCATATAAAGAATCAATCTGCTTCATATTCTTAGGTGTCTATAGTATCAAATTCATAATTAATTTTCAATATCAACTTTCAAAATTACGCCAATCAGCCAATGTGACAACAAATTAGAAGATTAGGGAAGACCGAAATAACATATTCCTTGTTGTCTCGGTTGGCTGTTCGTTTGCAGCTATTGAACGGGGCGCATGGCGGTGGCGACGGGAATGCTGCCTCCTGTTCGGACGGCACCAGAAAAGGTGGACTCTTTTCTTCTTCTTCATCCAACATCATTGGTTCGGTGGAGTTAGACAGACCTGGGCAGCGACGCGGCGAGGCGGCAGTGGAGGGCGCCGCGTCAAGGCGGCAGTGGGGGGCGCCGATAGTTTTCACGAGCGATTGGAATCGAGAAAGTCAAGGCTCATGCGTACAAAAACATAACGGGCTCATCTCATTTTTTTCTGGTTGGGCCTTGTTCAGCTGGTCCATCTCTAGCATTACGTGGCCTATCTTCTAGCGAACCATTTCTTTCTTCTTCTCTCTTCTTGCTCTTCGCTCGACCTGACCTCCTATCGAATCTGCTCGACTTCCATGGCAGCCACAAGCACTAGGCGATACCCTGGTTCCCAAAATTTACCCGGGATCAATACGACATCACCAATCTAATGGTTTCCAACATGAATACCGTAGGATCGAAAGTAGGTCTAGAGGGGGGGGGGGTGATTAGACTACTTGACCAAATAAAAATCTAGCCTTTTCCCAATTTTAAGTGTTGGCAGATTTTAGCAATTAGTACAAGTCAAGCAATCAACCTACACATGCAATTCTAAGAGTGTAGCAGCAGAAAGTAAAACATTGCATATGAAGGTAAAGGGAAGGGTTTGGAGAAGGCAAACGCAATGTAGACACGGAGATTTTTGGCGTGGTTCCGATAGGTGGTGCTATAGTACATCCACGTTGATGGAGACTTCAACCCACGAAGGGTAATGGTTGCGCGAGTCCACGGAGGGCTCCACCCACGAAGGGTCCACGAAGAAGCAACCTTGTCTATCCCACCATGACCATCGCCCACGAAGGACTTGCCTCACTCGGGTAGATCTTCACGAAGTAGGCGATCTCCTTGCCCTTAAAAACTCCTTGGTTCAACTCCACAATCTTGTCGGAGGCTCCCAAGTGACACCTAACCAATCTAGGAGACACCACTCTCCAAAAGGTAATAGACGGTGTGTTGATGATGAACTCCTTGCTCTTGTGCTTCAAATGATAGTCTCCCCAACACTCAACTCTCTCTCACAGATTTGGCTATGGTGGAAAGATGATTTGAGTGGAAAGCAACTTGGTGAAGGCTAGAGATCAAGATTCTTGTGGTTGGATTGGAATATCTTGGTCTCAACACATGAGTAGGTGGTTCTCTCTCAGAAAATGAGTATTGGAAGTGTAGGCACGTTCTGATGGCTCTCTCACAGATGGAGAAGGGGGTGGAGGGGTATATATAGCCTCCACACAAAATTCAACCGTTACACACATTTGACCCAACTCGATCAGACCGAATAGAAGAACTCGGTGAGACCGATTTAGTTCAAAATGTGAACATTAGGAATCTCGGTGGACCGACTGGATCAACTCGGTGGGACCGATGTGCTGGGGCTTAGGGCAAACATCAACTCGGTGGCACCGATTGCATCAACTCGGTTAGACCGAAGTGAAGCAATAAGGCAACAGAGAAGATGTCAAGCAAACTCGGTGGGACTGATTGCACATTTTGGTGAGACCGAAATAATTACAATAGGCAACAGAGAGTTTGCAAGGCCATCTCGGTGAAACCGAGATCCGTATCGGTGTGACCAAATTTTCTAGGGTTTATGGCAGTGGCTATGTCAACTGAACTCGGTGGCGCCGGATGGATCAAATCAGTGGGGCCGAGTTTGACTTTAGGTTTTGGACATATGTGGAAATGAGAAAGTGGTTGAGGGTTTTGGAGCAATATCACTAAGCACTTTGAGTAAGTAGACCATTAAGCAACACCTCATCCCCTTTTAATAGTGTTGGCTTTCCTATGGACTCAATTTTATCTTGGATCACTAAAATGAAAAAAGAAGAGTCTTGAGCTTTTGCCAATCTTTGTCCTTAGCATTTTGAGGGGTGCACATCTCTAGTCCATGCCATGCCAATCATTGAACTTTCTGAAATATATAACTTGAATGGATATTAGTTCAATGAGCTATATGTTGTTATGAATTACCAAAACCACCCGGGGATTAGTTGCACTTTCAAATACACATATGCTCCACAAAATCATTGATTAATTGCACATGCGCATGCTGATCTAGAAGTTTTCAATACATAGTTGACAACATGTGTTGCATCTTATTCCAGGAGGCGAACATGTACACACAGCGGTTAAAGCATATTCGACACGGATCTCGGTCGGATCCGACGGCCTAGGGAGAATGTGTTGTGTGGGGGGGGGGGAGGTGTGGGTTGCTGCTCCGTCTTCCAGATCAGGGGCTTGCACAGCGATACTGTGTCGTCTTCTATGTAGAGGAGCTCATCGTTGGTGTAAGGGAAGGAACGAGATGTTAACTCCCCCTCCTCTAGACTTATGTTGGGTAGAGAAGGGAATGGGAGGTGTTGCCGGCGCCGGGGAGTCGATGGGGGAGAGGGACGGCGTAGGTGTTGCCGGCGCCGGGGAGTCTGTGGGGGGAGAGGGACGACACGTCTCTGCGGTATCAGAGGGCGTACCTGACGGGACTTGCATGGCGCTGAGAAAAAAATTGAACCATTTTTTCTACTTATGGGTGGCATTGAGGGTATATTTTGATAACTTGGGAGCAATTACGATAACGAACAGGCAAAAACAATCCTCCCTTTAATATTAGGGTTGTGCTAGGCGCTAGCAGGTTGAAAGAATGGAAAAGATCAACCGCCTCCCCTGTCTTCAGATTGAGACAAAGAGAGCCATTTGATGTTCCCACATGAGCCAACTAATTGCAACAAGTAAGTTCTTGCGCATATCTCTCTCCGGCAGCAAACTTGTTGCAAAAAGTCTTTTTCCCCTTCCAATCTCTGCAACAAGAGCCTTGTTGGCTCGTGCTTCTGCGACAAGAGCCTTCTTGCAAATCATTATTGAACCTTTTTTTATTTTCTCTGTTGCCATTATTGTAACATAGGTAATGTTGCAGAATCATTTTGCAAGAGAGGTTGTGTTGCAAATGTTTTCCTTTTTGCAAAAAGAGAGGTCGTGCGCATATTGCAACAAAGGTCGTGTTGTATAAACTTTTCGCAACAAAGGTCCTATTGTGGATTTTGTTTTGCAACAGAGAAAAATGATGGAGCGGTGCCGAGGGTCACACAGGGCACGCGTCGGCGGACACCCTGCGCTGGATCGGCCGGACAAATGGAATCATTTCCCTTAATATAAGGTAAAGATTCATTTAATTCAAAATTGTGGAGAATTTTCATTGGCAATATATTTTTTTCCTTTTGTTGGTGGGGAGTTGATACTAGAAATTCACAAGTAGAATCATCAGAAATGAGTGATGAACATGAACAAAAGTTGAAACTTTGCTCTCTTTTTTTGAAAAAAGTTGAAACTTTGCTAGCTTGGCTAGTGTCTACCAAGTTATTTGTCACTATGTGTCATGATTTTGTGTATCTATAGTGCACGAAACATTAGTGTGTGCAATATACATATTTTTTATCCAAATATATCTTACTCGTACTTGTGGTTTTTGACGGACAAAATAAAGAACTTTAATTTATGGTGTGCGGTGTGCCCGCATTTAACATTTTGCTAGCTCCACTACCGAGTGAGAGCGAAAGACGGCTTAAAGGATTTGAGAGCATTTTATGTTCTTATGTGTTTAGAGTGACTTTGTCTTTAGAAATTGTGAAATTTTTATGGGAAATACTTCTATTCAGCCGGCCGAAACATCTGGCGTGTTGTCCGTGTGCCACGTGACTGAGTCATCTGCTACATATCCCTTGCTGTAAGACGCGCGAACGTAACACAAACAGCAAAACAAAACACGATGTAACACGAGGCTTGTTGCAACTTGCGAAAGCTCATCGGCTCATGGGAGAGATCAGACAGCTGTCGCGCAGAAAATAACCCATGAAAAAACTGCTAAGATAATTGCAACAAGGCTCGTGTTGTAAGCACCGAGCGTAGCACAAGGCCTGTTGCAAAGACTTAGTGGCTCACGCAGAGGGATCAAATGACTTCATCGAGCGGCTGTCCATAGGATTATCTTCTGATTAATGTGTAGTGTCCGCTATTTTTTTTTTGAAAAAAACAAGGATCCTGATGATCACCACACGTTAGGTACGAGCACATAGCAAATTGAACGTTTTTATAGCAAATTTAATTACGCGAGGATGATAATTTTAGATTGCAAGCATGACAAGTTCGTACTTCAGTTTATTTTTGACATCGTGTGTCGCTGAAATTTGCCATCCATGCGTGACTGGAATTGTCATAGAAAAACTCAGACCTGTGGCACTTTCATTTCCGAAAAACAATGGAATGGATTCGACATATACAAATCACGTCACAAAATCTCAAACAGAAATTCGAATCGAACTCCGAAACAAAGACAAAACTAACTATGAATTCAGCCATATCTTCGTGGATACTCTGGCTGCGCCGAGACACCGGGGAAAACAAGAGAAGAAGGCGTATTCTCCATTTACGTGTTCGCCGGAACGGCTTTTCTTTTATCCACTCGCCGGGCAACCGACGCCGTCCACTCCGGCTTCGCCGGTTCGCCTCCTCTGCCGTCGCCATGGCCGACGCTAAATCCCAAGGCCGAGCACCGACCACCGCTCCCAATCCCACTCCCACATGGGCGCAACGGACCGAGGCCCTAACGCACATCCTGACACACCCTTCCCACTCGCCGTCGCTCCACTCGCAGCTCTTCGTCGCGTCCCGCGTCCCGTGCCCACCTCGGGGCTCCTCCTACCCGCCCTTCCTCTGCCCCGGGGCGTCGCTCCTCCGGTGGGCCCTCACCTCCGTCTTCCTCCCCCGGGCCGCGCGCCTTGGCCTGCCGCCTTCGTCCTGGCGCTCCCGGTGCCCCTTCCAGCTCCCGCCGCCGCTCGTGCCCTCCGCCGGCATCGAGCCGGCACCGGAGCGGTGGAGCGAGTCCGAGCTCCGGGGCTACGCACAGCGGCGGCGGGCTCGGAGGGGGCCCATGAGGACGCGGCCGCCGGTGTCCATGGCGGGGGTGGTGCTGACGACCGTGCCCAACATCGTGATCATCGTGGTCATCATGCGCGAGCTCTTCTGGGTCCGGCCTGGCCGTTTCTGAGCCATTAAGGTAAGCGGATGCTCACGCAGCTGTGCGAGTCCTTTAACTGTGGATTGCGCGTACGCTGAAATAGTGTGGTAGTAGCATATTTGTTATTACAAAACAATCGTCGACTGCAGCTTGCAAAATTGGGAGGCTATTTGAGTAGAACCTGCTAATGCAATGCTATCTGTTACAACTTTTATCTGCAGATGTTGCTGAATAGGCTTTTCCAAAGCACCCAAGTCTTAGATAGATGCCACGATAACCTGTTCCAATGTTCAGTGAGAATCCACTAAAAAAATGTTCAGTGAGAAACAGCAGTCAATGTATGACAGAGCAGTGCTGATATATTTGTTTCGTCGTAGTTATAAATTATATAGCATATAAAAGGCCCAAGGCATGTGAAGACAGATCTCAATTAATATCCAAGCAGTTAGAATTTGACAATTCGAGGCGTATTATTGCTCAACATAGAGATATCAGATAGGGGTGATGTGGCACAACAGTGTGTCACTTATTGGAGCATGGTGTTACATGAGAACTGAGGATTCTTGTTGAAGTGCATGCCGTAGAACATAGATGTATATTAGCTTTAGCCATCTCTTTCGAGACTGCATGCTATTTACGGTGATTTTCTGTATTACTGAATAGAACTGATGTTGGGTGCAGGATCAGGAGGCACATGGATCTCATCTGCTCCATCAAGCATATGGGTCATCTTATGCATTTTAGGGCGCGTCGCGTCTCTGGCTCCTACTATCCTGTCATCACAGTAGTTGGCGTTCCCGAGTTTGATCGCTTGCCATAGTCAATGCGCTTACAGGTTGAGACACAAACGCTGGACCCTATTCTTGTCAAGGGAAGCTGCCTTGTGTTCAACCACCGGAAGATTGGTACATCCAGCCCAGTAGCGGTCATTGGCCCAGTCAGTTAGTATTGCTCTATCCTCAATTCCTCATCAGGTACTTCTTGTTCAACATTTTACCCGCAAGATACGAGCTCCAAAAACGATAAATGAAGTGAGGGGAAGGTTTACAAGGATAGAGTGTCCAAGGAGCAAAGAGGTCCCAAGGACCCAATATGTCCCATTCTTTCTTGCACTTGTTGTGTCATTGTTAAGCTCAGATCGGGAGCTGTTGTTCTTTGGCACGTTTAGATACAGTGTTCTGCGCATGGTGCTTTTCGCCTTCCCGTTAGACAGCAGCAGATTCTTCCAGCAATGAACTTGGTGAAACACCATCACAGTGCAGAAACAATTCATCATGCACATTTCATACAATTATCCTCATTGACAGAGTAGTTGTGCTCATAGGCAGCAAGAGTCCAGTAGACAGCTATCACTGAAAGTAGATCAAACTGGTTGGATGTTGAATGCTGTTCATCAGTCACGACTCTGTGCTTGGATGTCTGCTTGGCACCCTCAGCACTTCTGGATCAGTGAATGCATAACATGTTGGGAACTGGCAAATGGCAACCCGCCTCTGGTTCCTGGTCCAGTCAAATCTGCAGTACTTGTGCTTTAATTTTGTGTTGAACTGCTGTGGCACATGTTCAGCATGCATACTCTGCTTGCATCTCCTGTTACAACGATGTTGCAGATGTTCCTTGGGATGAAGTTGCAGGAACGTTCCACTGGATGCTCGCTGCTGCCAGCTTGGTAGATGCATTGCCGGAGTATCCCATTCCCATCCACGTCAAGTGTGGCACGGTGGTGGTGGTTCGCCATGCAGACCATCTCCACAGATGCCATATTGATTTTTGATCTGTCAAGGTGGAGTGCTGCCAGCTGCGAGCCATTCCTGACGGTGTCACTAGACCAAGACGAGCTGTATTGTTTCCAGAGAGTGCAGCCACAGCGTAAAACACAGGGTTTCTGTCATAATCTTGCACATCTAACTAGTAGATTTTTTTTCAAAACTATGACTAAATTTATAGCAAATTTGAAAACTATGATGCCATATGAAAAAAAAACGAAAATAGCACCCTGTCGGCCTGTGGTGGGCCGATGGGGGGCCTGTCGGCCTGCTGTGGGCCGATGGAGGGGCTGTCGGCCTTCTGTGGGCTGAGGGGTGGCTGTCGGCCTCCAGCAGGCCGATAGCTGGGCTGTCGGCCTCCACAAGGCCGACGGGTGGGCTGTCAGCCTCCAGCCGGCCGAGTGGGGCCTGTCAGCCTCTGGTAAGCCGACGGGTGCTGGATAAGCCACCAGCTCGCTTCTTCTTCCTCTGGTCACTGCCATTTCCTCTCTGTACTCTTCACCCCCTCACCGACCTACTCATTCTTCCACCCATTTTTCATTCCAAGCGGCAGAATCAATAGATCATAGCATTCTCCAGCGACCTACGGTCATTTTTTTTTTTGCCATGGGGTATTTATTTGTGCGTACGTGAGAAGGAGCCATGGTGGGGTGGAGGAGGTGTGGCTGGTGAGGAGGTGGTGTGGTGGAGGAGCTGCGGGTGTGGAGGCAGTGGTGGTGTGGTGGAGGAGCTGCGGGTGTGCCGCTCAGTTGAAGAGAGGAGGAAGAAGAAGAGGACACACGCGTCGAAGGTATAGCAATGTCATCACAAATATTTTTGTAACCGGTAATTTTTTTTGTTAGTGTAGCCCGTAATATTTTTAGTTAGTGTAGCCGGTAATATTTTTGTTAGTGTAGCCGGTAATATTTTTGTTAGTGTAAGGGGTAATATTTTTAGGTAGTGTAGCCGGTAATATTTTTTGTTACATTAGCCGGTAATATTTTTTGTTAGTGTAGCCGGTAATATTTTTTGTTACATTAGCCGATAATATTTTTTGTTAGTGTAGCCGGTAATATTTTTTTTCGTTGCGATTAATGAGAAGGTAGCAATGTCTGACAGGTGAAAATGTCTGAATCAGTAAATTTGACTGTTTACTACGGCCCTGGTAATGTTCGATATAATGAGTTGGGGGTTGATCTTAGCGAGTTTAAAAATGGCGTCATGACACTTTCAGACCCGAACAGAATGGACATTAGACAGTTGAAGTACTGGTTGACTACTAGTTTTGGGCTGGATCCTAAAGTATGTTCCGTCAGTATTCATGCATTGTGGACGAAATCCTGTAAAAATGTGAAGTGGGAGTTGATGCCGATAGATAGGAGCCAGCATTGGTTGACCCTGTTAAGTCGGTGCCGAGACAGAAGAATCCACCCATACGCCCTAGTGCAACCTGTGGCGAAGGAGGAGAATACCGTACAACTCCACGTGGGGTATGAACCCGGCCACGGTAGTCAAGTAGCTAACGAGATTTATTTATCCGGGTCACAGCCACCGGATGTGGATGCTAGCCAAGCCGAGAAAGAGTCAGACTATGCGCCACACAATGTTTGTGGTCATGATACTGGGTAGAGTAGTCAGTCGATAATATTGGCGGAGGATGTGGATTCTGATTGGGATGAGGAAGAGGAGGAAATGCTGAGGGTGATGGAGGAAGAGGATGAGGATGGATTGGTGGAGGATCTGGATTCTGAAAATTCCGAGGATGAAGTGGAGGTACCGATTCCTTCTGCATGGGATCAGGACATATCCACCGGCCTTACGGTCAACGATGGCCATGAGACTCCATGGCAGTATAATCTGAACCAAGTCCAGATAGGGGCTATGTTTGATACAAAGAAAAAAATGAAGTATGCTGTGATAAAGTGGGCTATGTCTACGCAGAGGGTTTTCCGGACACACATATCAAGTCCAACAAACTATACCGTGAAGTGTGCTGAAACAGGTTGTCCTGCGAAGGTGCACGGGCACGTGCCGAAGTATAACATCCACTGGGTTGTCACCAATGTGGTCCCACATAATTGTGTGAGGAAAAACCTGTTGGTTCGTCATTCAAACCTGACTTCAACTCTCATTGCGCAACTCATGTATACTGAGATAGTGGAGAAGAAAGATATGGAAGCAAAACACATCCAGACAGCAGTGAAGGTCAGATGGAATTATGAGATTCCTTATGGGAAGGCTTGGAGGGCTAAGCAGAAGGCTATGGAGGAAAGGTTTGGGACGTTCTTTGACTCATATGATAATGTTGTCCGTCTCCTTGACATACTGAAGGAGAGGAATCCCGGCACTTATGTTAACATACAACACACGAGGTTGGAGAGTATACCAGATTTCAAGGTGTTGAAACGAGTATTCTTCTATTTCGCTATGTGCATCGAAGCTTTCCGGCATTGTCCTCCTGTGATGTTTGTGGATGGTACATTCCTGACTGGTCAGTACAAAGGGCAAATCCTGACTGCTATTGGTGTGGACGGGAACAATCAAATCATCCCACTTGCCATGGCATTTGTGGAGGGTGAGAACTTTCCGAGCTGGGTATGGTTCTTCCGTCAAGTTAAAATTGCGATCGTGAAAGACCGACCAAACATGTGTGTCATTCATGACAGACATGCTAGTATATTGAAGGCCGTGAAGACACTAAGGAATCCAACAGCTGACGAACCAACACCTTGGAAGGACTTGCAGAGCCGGTGGTGCATGCGCCATCTTGGGGCTAATTTTTTCTCATAGTTTAAGAACAAACGGTTGATGAACTTGTTCAAAAAATTATGCAACCAGAACTAGCAGCGCAAATACGAATTTATTTGGTCAAAACTAGATGAGTTTACTAAGAAGCAGGTCCATGCGAGGAAGAAAATGGAAAAAGATCAGGTTAAATTAGCAACACTCATCGCGGAGCTAGAGGAGCCAGTAGGTCTTTGTGACTTGCCAGCAATTGACCCTCCTAATACTCAAAGAAAGAAGGGCAGGGCAATAAATAATTTTTCTGAGTGGATAGAGAAAGAGCCTCCGGTGAATTGGTCTTTGCTGCATGACACCCATGGAGCTAATTGGTCTTTGCTGCATGACACCCATGGAGCTAGGTATGGCCACATGATAACCAATCTTGTAGAGGTGTATAACTTTGTACTCAGAGGGAATAGAGCATTGCCACTCACAGCTATTGTAGGGTCTGTATTCCATGGCACTTTGAGATATTTCAGATAAAGGCATGAGTTAGCAAAGAAGCATATTGTAGATAACCAGAACACACCTTATTGTAGCCGTGTCATGAAGTACATGGCAAAGAAGATAGAGAAAGCAAAGAAGCACACTGTCAGACTCATAGGTAATCAGGAAAGGAGGTATGAGATTCAGCTTCCTACAGATGGTTTTGGTTCTGCAAATGAGGTGAAGACGCACGAGGTAAAAATTGGAACGGAATTTTATCCAACTTGTGAGTGTACATGCAACAAACCGAAGTTGTTGCACCTGCCTTGCTCACATGTGTTGGCTGCCTGTGGCCAGATTGAGTTGGACGCTATCTCCTTCGTGTCCCCATACTATTTAAAAGATGCAGTACTCAATGTCTGGACAGGTGAGATGACAGGGTTTAGAGTCGTCGGCAATTTCAACGAGGTAAACGATGGGGAGAGAGTATACATCCCGGATCCAGAACTTCGGCGAACAAGCAGGGGCAGACGTAAGGTAAAGCGCATCCGAAATGATATGGACCAATTTGAAGCTGGTGGAGCAACCAGACAATGTTTGCTATGCGCGGCTTATGGGCATAGGATGAAATATTGTCCCGACCTGAACAAAAACGGTGCTTCCACATCGACGAGTGCTTCTACATCGACGACTGCGACAACAGTAGGAAGAGGCTGACGTGGTCGTGGCAGTCGTGGTGGTCGTGGCAGTCGAGGCCGAAGGGGCGGACGAGGAAGAAATAACTCACAAGCTATATAATGTGTTGGACTATGTTTTAATTTGTAATATGTGTTGGACTATGTTTTAATTTGTAATATGTGTTGGACTATGTTTTAATTTGTAATATGTGTTGGACTATGTTTTAATTTGTAATATGTGTTGGACTATGTTTTAATTTGTAATATTATTTGACTATGTTTTAATTTGTAATATTATTTGACTATGTTTTATTTTGCACCTGAGATTTGTTGTTCGAATTACAGATATGGCTTCGTATCCGTTGCTTAATCGTAATATTGATAGAGGGCACCGGGCCGCACTTATGGAAGCGGGCAAGAACTTAGACGTGTTGGTCACTCGCACCCCAAAGTCTAACTGGATGATACATCATTCATGGGTTAATAGGTATGTGTCGGTATAATGACTTACTATGTTTGACATCATTTTGATAGCCGCTAACTGTATGCTACATTCTCTTTATTTTGTAGGTTAAGTTGGGCTGGACTTCTACCCTTGGCACGGCTGGTTGAGGGTACATTGGATGAGTGGGTTGAACATCCGCAATTGGATGAGGCAGGTGAACCAATGCAGTTACGCAAGAGGCAAGTGAAACGTTTCTCTTATGACAAGTCACTCATTACCTGCTTAGTAGATAGATGGAGACCAGAGACACATACGTTTCACTTTCCCTGGGGAGAGATGGCGCCTACTTTGCAGGATGTGTCTTACTTGTTGGGATTACCTCTGGCCGGTGCTGCCATAGGTCCTTTAGAGGCAGAATCTGGTTGGCTAGCATCGATGCAGGGCCGTTTTTTGGCTGCGGTGCCAACTGCTAAGGTCCTAGACAACGATACTCACGGGCCTCGTTTTAAGTGGTTGACCCAGTTTCAGGTAACCTTCATAGCCAGTTTAAAAACTGATGTTTTCATTGTTGTCCTCATTGCATAGTTCAAACAATCGTTTGGTTTGTATGTAGATTGTCTCCTTAGGATATCCCCATGTTCAGTTGTCAGAGGCACAGATTGACCGATCCCTAGAGGCATATATTTTGTGGTTGTTCGGCAAGACGATGTTCACGGAGAACCACGTGACCACTATCGATGCACGACTCATCGGTATTGCACGAGAGATAGCTGACGCACTGTGACGCCCCCGATTCAATCGTACACTAATCATACACGCAAACATGTACGATCAAGATCAGGAACTCACGGGAAGATATCACAACACAACTCTAAAAATAAATAAGTCATACAAGCATCATAATACAAGCCAGGGGCCTCGAGGGCTCGAATACAAGTGCTCGATCATAGACGAGTCAGCGGAAGCAACAATATCTGAGTACAGACATAATTTAAACAAGGTGCCATAAGATGGCTAGCACAAACTGGGATACAGATCGAAGAGGCGCAGGCCTCCTGCCTGGGATCCTCCTAACTACTCCGAGCTGTCGTCAGTGGCCTGCACGTAGTAGTAGGCACCCTCGGTGTAGTAGGGGTCGTCGAAGGTGGCGGCTGGCTCCTGGGCTCCAGCATCTGGTTGCGACAACCAGGTAGAAGGGAAAGGGGGAAAAGAGGGAGAAAGCAACCGTGAGTACTCATCCAAAGTACTCGCAAGCAAGGAGCTACACTACAATGCATGGGTATATGTGTAAAGGGCCATATCAGTGGACTGAACTGCAGAAAGCCAGAATAAGAGGGGGATGTCTAATCCTGTCGAAGACTACGCTTCTGGCAGCCTCCATCTTGCAGCATGTAGAAGAGAGTAGATGGTAAGTTCACCAAGTAACATCGCATAGCATAAATCCTACCCGACGATCCTCTCCTCGTCGCCCTGTGAGAGAGCGATCACCGGGTTGTATCTGGCACTTGAAAGGGTGTGTTTTATTAAGTATCCGGTTCTAGTTGTCATAAGGTCAAGGTACAACTCCGGGTCGTCCTTTTACCGAGGGACACGGCTATTCGAATAGATAAACTTCCTTGCAGGGGTGCACCACATTACCCAACACGCTCGATCCCTCTGGCCGGGCACACTTTCCTGGGTCATGTCTGGCCTCGGAAGATCAACACGTCGCAGCCCTACCTAGGCCTAACAGAGAGGTCAGCACGCCGGTCTAAATCCTATGCGCGCAGGGGTCTGGGCCCATCGCCCATTGCACACCTGCATATTGCGTGGGCGGCCGGAGAGCAGACCTAGCAACCTCCATTACAAAGGAAGTTGCGTTACGCGGTCCAACCCGGCGCGCGCCGCTCAGTCGCTGACGTCTAGGAGGCTTCGGCTGATACCACGACGTCGAGTACCCATAACTGTTCCCGCGTGGTGGTTAGCGCGTATAGGCTCGTAGCCAGACTCAGATCAAATACCCAATCTCGTTAAGCGTGTTATTTTGAAGTAACCGCGGACGCCGACCAGGGCCAGGCCCACCTGTCTCCTAGGTGGTCACAACCTGCCCTGTCGCTCCGCCACAAAGTAACACTCGGGGGCCGTCGGGAACCTAGGCCCACCTCTGCCTGGATGGAACCACCTGCCCCTTCAGCCCCCATCTCCGAACAGTAACATAAGTATGTAATAGTATATAGTATATGTACCCGTGATCACCTCCCGAAGTGATCACGGCCCAGTAGTATAGCAAGGCAGACGGACAAGAGTGTAGGGCCACTGATGTAATTCTAGCAACCTATACTAAGCATTTTAGGATTGCAGGTAAGGTATCAACAGTAGTAGCAAAGACAGGCTATGCAACAGAATATGATTAACCGAAAGCAGTAACATGCTACACTACTCTAATGCAAGCAGTAGAGAGAAGGAGTAGGCGATATCGAGTTGATCAAGGGGGGGGGGGCTTGCCTGGAAGCTGTGTCGAGAGAGAAGGGTCGTCGACGTAGTAGTCGTTCACGGCAGCGTCGTCAGCGGTCTCAGCGTCTATCGAGAGAGAAGGAGGGGGGAGGAAACAGTAAATACAAAGCAAACAATGCTACACAAAGTATGACATGACAATGTGCAGTGCCGGGGTGTTCTAATGCCTAACTAAATGACTTAGTTAATTTAGGAATTTATTCGGATTTATTTAATTATAGTTGGGCACTATTTATTTACTGAAACCGGTCTAAAAGTTCAATGTTCTTATAGCTGCGGGCGTCTGACGGGAATACGGAGGGCGTATCCGGGTTCGTATCGGAATTCTGAGCAAGTTTCATGTATAAAGTATTTTCATCGGAGTTACGGTTTATTTAATATGATTTTCTAAAGTTTTTATTAATTTCTGGAATTTATTTAATTATTTAAATCAACATTATCCGAAACAGTGCTGCGATGATGTCAGCATGACATCATGCTGACGTCAGCAGGCGCCCTGACAGGGTGGGTCCCACCTGTCATAGACCGTTAAATTAATTAGGGTTAACTAATTATATTATTGTTTAATTAACACTAATTAGTTAATTAAATTAACCTAATTAGGATTAACTAACTAATTAATTAATTATTTTTATTATTTTTATTTTTATTTTTATTTTCTTTTTATTAAAACGTTCTGGGGGGGGTGGGCCCCCACTGTCATAGGTCGGGGGGGTCCTTAGCGGGCGCGGGCGAACGGACCCGGGCGACGGGCGCCAGCCCGGCCGACAGGGCGCTCGCCCAGGCCAGCCGCGGGACGGGGCGCAGCAGGGCACCGGCGGCCACCGCAGCGAGCTGCAGCAGAGGAGGGGGGGTCCGCGGGCGCGGGTCGGCGGCGCGGCGACGCGAGCGCGTGCGCGCGGCGACAGGCAGGGGCGAGCGTGAGCAGCGGCAGCAGTGCGGCAGCGCGCGGTGGCGCGAGCGGTGGACGGGCGCGCGCGCGCGTGCGGCTCGGGAGGGACGAGCGCAGCGAGCGGCTGAAGCGGGCGAGGTGCGGGGCCGAGCGCGGGCGGCAGCGGCGAGGCGGGGCCAGCGGTGTGGGGCGACGGCGGCGACAGAGAGAGAGGGAGGGCGTGGCCCTCACCGCGGATGCAGGGTCGGGGCAATGGGCTCGAGGAGGCGGCCGGGGATGACGGCGACGGGGTCCGGCGAGGCGTCGGCGACGAGGCGGAGACGGGGCGCGGTCGGGCGTGTGGGGGCAAGCGCACGGGCACGGTCGTCGGCGAGGGGGACGAGCGGCGTCGGCGCTGGCGAGGGGGAGGAGGGCGAGGAGGCAACGGCGACGGCGATCCGGGGCGGTGTCGTCGGGGTCGGGGGCGCGGTCGCCTCGATCCCGATCTGGATTGAGGGAGTAAGGGAGAGTGGGGGGGGGGGAGCGAGTGGGGCGACAGGGGAGAACGGCTAGGGTTTGGGGGGATAAGGGAGGGGTGGGCCAACCTTGTCGGCCTGGTGGCCAGCTGGGCCGACAGGCCCAGGGGGGGTTTCCTTCATCTTTTCTTTTGTTTTTCTGTTTTGTTCTTTTCCTTTTTATTTATTCTTATTTCCCTATTTAGTAAAAAGTTAGGCCTCAAAATGATTGTTATAGAACATGGCAATTGTTCCAATAAATACCAGGCATTACCTAACACTACCAAAAATTAGTTTGGAGACAATTGGAGCTCCCACAAATTTTACAATAATTAATATGCATTAATCCTAGCTGTTTTAGTCATGTTAGTGCCACCTAAACATTTTATTATTTGTTGGTTTCAATTTTAGACTAGCCTCTGCAATATTTGTTATTTACTGAGCATTTTAGTTTTTATGTTGGACAACTTTTATATTTCACTTTCATTTAAATTTGAATTTGAGTTAGGAGTTGAAATGCAATATGATGCTAATGATGATTTGACACTGTTAACCTTGCTGACTTGTCATTATCAAAAGTGATTACTGTTGCTAATCACCGGGGGTGTTACAATTCTCCTCATCTATCAAGAATTCTCGTCCCGAGAATTTAAGCGGGGGAGTAGGGGGGGAGTCATGGTTACGAAACTCTAACGGATCTTCTCGGTCCTGGGTGCTCTTCTCGAAGAGGTCGACCCATTATGTTGATGTCTTCATTTCTCTGCTTCAGCTCATCATGAGGAAGTCGGCATCTTTTCTTCGAAAATTCCGTCGTACTTACGAATAGGTGAGGGGCTGCTCTACAACGATAGAATGGTATAAGGGAAAACCATCTGGGGTTAACCCAGGATTGAACACATGAGTATCTCTCGAGTTGAACAAACGAAACACATCGAGAGCCAAGTAAGAAGGTACCATATGAAGTTTCAAGCGGATAGACAATCGTTCGATGTCTGGGGTTCAGAGCAACGGGAATAAGTATTGTGTTTAATACCAGAATTGGTGATCTCACGGAAGGTGGCTCGTGAATTACATACGAGGCCATGCGCGAGGAACAACCTTGGGAACAGGGGGTGTACAGGAGAGTCAGGTTTCGATCCTGTGGAACTGTGGGTTATGGTCCCACCATGTGGGTTAAAAGTAGGAAGGGCGTTATCATGTTACATAATTATGATAGCAAGGCATGTTAGAGAATAACCTGTCAGTTATATCGGTAACAATGTTGGTACCAAGGGCGAGGGATGAAGAGAACCATTTTCCTGCTCGTTGAACGAGGCGGACCAATAGGCAAAGTTCTCGTCCATCGGTGGCTACCGAAATGTCATCAACAATAGGAACAGGGTCTTACTGGCAGAGTTGTACACCGAGGTGTTTGCATAAGCAGGAAAATATTACTGCTTAGATCATATAGATCACAAGAAAGGTTAAACAAAACAATGGAAAGGAAAATATGTTTATCAGATTAAACAAAACAATGGAAAGGAAAATGTGTTTAAACACAAGTAAATAGGAGTATATCCTTCCCAAGGTTAAGCGGGGCATGATATACGTGTCGGAGATCAAAGGCATGGCCATTTAGTTAATAGGAGTAAGAAGAATCATGATATGCACCCATACAACGGTGTTTGGGTAACTGTTCAAGAAACATTTAGCATTGGGCCACAAATGTTCTTAAGGATGTACGGAGTACCATAGTTATGCTTCGAGATAGCATCGACAGGGTTATCAGATAAAGGTCAGGCTTTGGATACACAAGGGATCCATCAAGAACAACTCAAGAATAAGTCTTACAATTTCCTCCTGGAAGAATGGCTATTCTTGCAAAAGAAAGAAACTATATTAATAAGTCCTCCAGCCAGGTGTGCTAGGCATGACATCACCTAACCGGGTCATCAAAGGACCAATATTATAACTCCGGGAATTACGTTCCAACCATTATATCTGACCAAGATCCAGTTCTGCTTGGTGTCAGGATACCTCAGAATCGGGATGCCCGGGAAGAAAAGGTGCAACACAAATTGTCGAGATGACATTGTAAGATTCTCGGGAAATGAACTATAGGAGCGGGTTCCCGAAGCAATAGTTCATCATTAAACCAAGGAGAGGATGAGGAGGTGGCTGATGGACTCAGCGACAATTCATCGAGAATTCCACAAGATGGATCTCCACAATTATGTGAACAAGGAGATGACATATGACAATTCAAATGATATAATGTTGTATGCCCGAGGAAAACATACACCATTAATCATTAGTTGAAAGGTGTGACCGAAATACGACCTTGGGCAGCAAGATCAATATTAGAGTGACGATTCAATAATCAACAGTCTAAGAACAAACTGTCGATCGTTAACATTCAAAGCAATAGGGTTGCCAGAGGTACAGAATCCAAGCAGCACCGCTTGTTAGATGGTATCCCGGTTAGAATCAACACGGGGACCAAGAAAGAAGGGTGACGGTGAGAAGTATCACTATGCCAAGAATTTTCAAAGAGGTGAAGCAATCCTCACAACATACTCGGCATAAAGGACAGTAATACTTCAAGGTAGAATATAATGCAAACAGGATAGCAAGTTGCATCCATAACACAGACAAGCTCGCGATGAAAAGAAGTTCAGGGTGTTGTCGATGATAACAAAAAGCATCAAGGGCAAGGAGGGTATTTCTCAACATGAACACAGTTGACATCTCGAAAGAAGTCAAAGTGTTGAAGGTGATCCGACACATTTGCCGGGAGGTTTCAAGAGGACGTAATCAAACAGTGACGGCATCAAGCAGGGAGTGACGACGTGAAAGTCATAGGAACAACAAGTAAGATGCAAGCTCAGAATCAAAGTTGCCTTTCAGAACAAGAAACATGATGTTGAAAGCTCGACGTAAGTCGTGCTCGCACTCTGAAGAATTTGTGCACCGAAGAAGGTCGAGGTAGCACAATCAAAGATAGCAAGATAAGGGTGTAGCCGATGGTCTAGGACGACATGACTGAGTTTAAATTTCCCAGTAACAATTACTAGGGGTATTTGAATTTTAGAGCGGATTTGATTTACTAAACGGTGTCCTCGGTTGACGGCAACCTAGAACCCGTAGAGTGAGTACGACCAGGAAAGTTATTACTTCAACAAGTTAGTAAGATGCCGTGCAAAGGCATGATATCCTCGAGATACCACGGGGTAAACTCGAAGGTAGAACATGATAGAAGTTGAACTAGGTCATTGACCTATGACAGTAGATACTTTAACCTTGTCAAAATTTTGACGAGGCACTGGAATGAATTTCTTTCAGATATATTGGAGAAAGGACAGTATGGTCGAACCATAACTGCAAGGTTCAATTTAAGGATACCAAAAGAATTATACAGATGGAAATCACTTTGCAAGAAGCTTCCGAGATGGTCTACATCATTTCCATGGGCATGAACACAAAGCTCAAGGTCGACTCCCACTTCTTCAATGCATATCATTTCATTCACCTCCCGCTTAGACAAAGCTGTAGTGCTGGAAATTTATCTAGCAAAACACCAGAAGAGTATGACTCGTGAACACTTTCGGGTTCACACGAATTAGTGAAATCATAGGTTCAACCCATCGGTGTATCTTAGGAACATATACTACAAACTTCAAGAGTAATTAACACATGCTCGAAGGTAGAGCATGGTTGGCAAAACAGAGGATACAATTTACCAAGGGCATCATGTATCAGGGGAAGAACTCACAAGGTGATTGAATATGAAAGACACTGTCGGATAACAATCCAACAATGGATCGGGCGATCCACAATGGAGCTGATGTGAGTAACGGTACTCAATCAGAGGAAGAAGAAGTATGCAGAGGCATCAGGTTATAGAAACAACTGACTAACTCAAAGTTCAATGCAAGGGAATTTATGATTTCCAAATCAAGAGATCAGGAGCAAGGGCTCTGATTAAGGATGGGTAAGTCGAGTAGGCTTAGGGGCACAATCGATGACAATTTGATTGGTCGAGAACCAGCTCATGTTCAAAAGGACGTCTGAGCCGGAAGATAATTAGAAAGGATCAACTGATGAATGCGTGCATTCGCACTCATGTTGAATCAATAAGATGAAAATGACGGTGTCAAAGGATACTAATGAATATTGCCAGTCGTATGGAAAGCATCCATAATGCAAGCAGACAAGTATTTGCAGAGCAATAAGATGTTAAGGATTTTCGAAAGATCGAATAGTATTTGTATGCATCTTGTGAATCATATGAACAAAGGGGGAGGAACGGGTACTCGGTAAGTGCGAGGAATTATCCGTAGGGGGTATTCATGAGGCAAGAACTGCAAGGCAGTAAGCTCAAAGGATTGTCGGAACAATAAAGAGCAGTTCGGGGCATCTTGTAATAACAAAATCAACGGGACTGAATGCATGAATGGCAAGTGTATGTAGCTATCCATAAGGATATAACAGCGGTATGGAATTTGCAAAGACGGTGGACTCAGGTGTCCCGGGAAAACATCGAATAGCATCTTCGGAATCTTCTGGTGAAGCAGTCGATCATCTGGAATGAACGGGCTCTCCGGGTGGATGTAATCACGAGATCCTAATGTTTGAGTTAGTAAATTCATTTAAACCCGAATAGAAGAGAGATCAGAGTCCCAGAGTGTAGACGAGGAATAAAAGATCCTAATACCACCCAATGGCGACGTGGGCCCGTAAGCCACACAGCCATGTTAGTAAAATAGTTTTCTTTGACTAGACTCAACTTCGGCCAAGGAGTTTGAAAGAGGGATTCCTATAGGCAGTCGGCTCTGATACCAACTTGTGACGCCCCCGATTCAATCGTACACTAATCATACACGCAAACGTGTACGATCAAGATCAGGGACTCACGGGAAGATATCACAACACAACTCTAAAAATAAATAAGTCATACAAGCATCATAATACAAGCCAGGGGCCTCGAGGGCTCGAATACAAGTGCTCGATCATAGACGAGTCAGCGGAAGCAACAATATCTGAGTACAGACATAATTTAAACAAGGTGCCATAAGATGGCTAGCACAAACTGGGATACAGATCGAAGAGGCGCAGGCCTCCTGCCTGGGATCCTCCTAACTACTCCGAGCTGTCGTCAGCGGCCTGCACGTAGTAGTAGGCACCCTCGGTGTAGTAGGGGTCGTCGAAGGTGGCGTCTGGCTCCTGGGCTCCAGCATCTGGTTGCGACAACCAGGTAGAAGGGAAAGGGGGAAAAGAGGGAGAAAGCAACCGTGAGTACTCATCCAAAGTACTCGCAAGCAAGGAGCTACACTACAATGCATGGGTATATGTGTAAAGGGCCATATCAGTGGACTGAACTGCAGAAAGCCAGAATAAGAGGGGGATATCTAATCCTATCGAAGACTACGCTTCTGGCAGCCTCCATCTTGCAGCATGTAGAAGAGAGTAGATGGTAAGTTCACCAAGTAACATCGCATAGCATAAATCCTACCCGACGATCCTCTCCTCGTCGCCCTGTGAGAGAGCGATCACCGGGTTGTATCTGGCACTTGAAAGGGTGTGTTTTATTAAGTATCCGGTTCTAGTTGTCATAAGGTCGAGGTACAACTCCGGGTCGTCCTTTTACCGAGGGACACGGCTATTCGAATAGATAAACTTCCCTGCAGGGGTGCACCACATTACCCAACACGCTCAATCCCTTTGGCCGGGCACACTTTCCTGGGTCATGTCCGGCCTCGGAAGATCAACATGTCGCAGCCCTACCTAGGCCTAACAGAGAGGTCAGCACGCCGGTCTAAATCCTATGCGCGCAGGGGTCTGGGCCCATCGCCCATTGCACACCTGCACATTGCGTGGGCGGCCGGAGAGCAGACCTAGCAACCTCCATTACAAAGGAAGTTGCATTACGCGGTCCAATCCGGCGCGCGCCGCTCAGTCGCTGGCGTCTAGGAGGCTTCGGCTGATACCACGACGTCGAGTACCCATAACTGTTCCCGCGTGGTGGTTAGCGCGTATAGGCTCGTAGCCAGACTCAGATCAAATACCCAATCTCGTTAAGCATGTTATTTTGAAGTAACCGCGGACGCCGACCAGGGCCAGGCCCACCTGTCTCCTAGGTGGTCACAACCTGCCCTGTCGCTCCGCCACAAAGTAACACTCGGGGGCCGTCGGGAACCTAGGCCCACCTCTGCCTGGATGGAACCACCTGCCCCTTCAGCCCCCATCTCCGAACAGTAACATAAGTATGTAATAGTATATAGTATATGTACCCGTGATCACCTCCCGAAGTGATCACGGCCCAGTAGTATAGCAAGGCAGACGGACAAGAGTGTAGGGCCACTGATGTAATTCTAGCAACCTATACTAAGCATTTTAGGATTGCAGGTAAGGTATCAACAGTAGTAGCAAAGACAGGCTATGCAACAGAATAGGATTAACCGAAAGCAGTAACATGCTACACTACTCTAATGCAAGCAGTAGAGAGAAGGAGTAGGCGATATCGGGTTGATCAAGGGGGGGGGGCTTGCCTGGAAGCTGTGTCGAGAGAGAAGGGTCGTCGACGTAGTAGTCGTTCACGGCAGCGTCGTCAGCGGTCTCAGCGTCTATCGAGAGACAAGGAGGGGGGAGGAAACAGTAAATACAAAGCAAACAATGCTACACAAAGTATGACATGACAATGTGCAGTGCCGGGGTGTTCTAATGCCTAACTAAATGATTTAGTTAATTTAGGAATTTATTCGGATTTATTTAATTATAGTTGGGCACTATTCATTTACTGAAACCGGTCTAAAAGTTCAATGTTCTTATAGCTGCGGGCGTCTGACGGGAATACGGAGGGCGTATCCGGGTTCGTATCGGAATTCTGAGCAAGTTTCATGTATAAAGTATTTTCATCGGAGTTACGGTTTATTTAATATGATTTTCTAAAGTTTTTATTAATTTCTAGAATTTATTTAATTATTTAAATCAACATTATCCAAAACAGTGCTGCGATGACGTTAGCATGACATCATGCTGATGTCAGCAGGCGCCCTGACAGGGTGGGTCCCACCTGTCATAGACTGTTAAATTAATTAGGGTTAACTAATTATATTACTGTTTAATTAACACTACTTAGTTAATTAAATTAACCTAATTAGGATTAATGAACTAATTAATTAATTATTTTTATTATTTTTATTTTTATTTTCTTTTTATTAAGACGTTCTGGGGGGGGTGGGCCCCCACTGTCATAGGCCGGGGGGGTCCTTAGCGGGCGCGGGCGAACGGACCGGGGCGACGGGCGCCAGCCCGCCCGACAGGGCGCTCGCCCAGGCCAGCCACGGGACGGGGCGCAGCAGGGCACCGACGGCCACCGCAGCGAGCTGCAGCAGGGGAGGGGGAGTCCGCGGGCGCGGGTCGGCGACGCGGCGACGGGCAGGGGCGAGCGTGAGCAGCGGCAGCAGTGCGGCAGCGCGCGGTGGCGCGAGCGGCGGACGGGCGCGCGCGCGCGCGTGCGGCTCGGGAGGGACGAGCGCAGCGAGCGGCTGAAGCGGGCGAGGTGCGGGGCCGAGCGCGGGCGGCAGCGGCGAGGCGGGGCCAGCGGTGTGGGGCGACGGCGGCGACAGAGAGAGAGGGAGGGCGTGGCCCTCACCGCGGATGCAGGGTCGGGGCAATGGGCTCGAGGAGGCGGCCGGGGATGACGGTGACGGGGTCCGGCGAGGCGTCGGCGACGAGGCGGAGACAGGGCGCGGTCGGGCGCGTCGGGGCGCGGTCGGCGCAGTCGGGGCGAGCGCACGGGCGCGGTCGTCGGCGAGGGGGACGAGCGGCGTCGGCGCTGGCGAGGGGGAGGAGGGCGAGGAGGCAACGGCGATGGCGATCCGGGGCGGTGTCGTCGGGGTCGGGGGCGCGGTCGCCTCTGTCCCGATCTGGATCGAGGGAGTGAGGGGAGAGTGGGGGGGGAGCGAGTGGGGCGACGGGGGAGAACGGCTAGGGTTTGGGGGGATAAGGGAGTGAGGGGTGGGCCGGCCTAGTCGGCCTGGTGGCCAGCTGGGCCGACAGGCCCAGGGGGGGTTCCTTTATCTTTTCTTTTGTTTTTCTGTTTTGTTCTTTTCCTTTTTATTTATTCTTATTTCCCTGTTTAGTAAAAAGTTAGGCCTCAAAATGATTGTTATAGAACATGGCAATTGTTCCAATAAATACTAGGCATTACCTAACACTACCAAAAATTAGTTTGGAGACAATTGGAGCTCCCACAAATTTTACAATAATTAATATGCATTAATCCTAGCTGTTTTAATCATGTTAGTGCCACCTAAACATTTTATTATTTGTTGGTTTCAATTTTAGACTAGCCTCTGCAATATTTGTTATTTACTGAGCATTTTAGTTTTTATGTTGGACAACTTTTATATTTCACTTTCATTTAAATTTGAATTTGAGTTAGGAGTTGAAATGCAATATGATGCTAATGATGATTTGACACTGTTAACCTTGCTGACTTGTCATTATCAAAAGTGATTACTGTTGCTAATCACCGGGGGTGTTACACGCACGTTGCCCTGGGGACATTCTGTAGAGGAGTTTTGGTTATGTTGTGTTAGCGGCTACGTACAGAGGCCTGTGCAAAGCTTGCTCGTTGAAGACTAGAAAATCAGGTATTACAGGATGTCCACTATTGTTGCAGCTCTGGTCATACGAGAGATTCCCTATTGGTCGACCCTATGTCTACGTTGATAGACCTTTTGGTTTGGAGGACATGGCTGGGACTTACGTCCCTGCTATCGGCGACTTGCCTACTATGGGATCTGTTTGGACACGGAGAGAGGTATTTTCATATTAAGTAACAACATGAATTACTAATGCTTATTTCTTGCCATTCAATAGTATTACTAATGCTTATTTCTTGTCATGCACAGAGACAGTTCGCGCATAGCCAGGTGAGGGGCTGCTACCCCTCCTTCACGGCGCAGTTTGATAATTTGCACGAGGATCAAGTTATCTGGGAGCCATACTCCCACCAGGCTATATTATCCAGGTGTCCAGTTGGGATTTCTGGATTGTGCACTAGAGATCGGCACTACTGGATGACCAAGGCCAAGTTGGTGTTCGACGTGACGGTTGAGGAGATGGCTCTTCATAGGGTGATGAGACAGTTTGCTCTATGCCAAGAGCCTGACATTCCAGTTATTCCACACTTACCAGATCACGTGCACAAGTAAGTAATACTATTTTAGTTCTCAGGTCTGCATTCAGAATATCACTAATCATGTAACGCGCATGTCAATCTCAGGTACAGTCGCGCAGGAGGAAACAAGTCCCACGATTCTTGACTTCGCGACATTAGCCCTTACGTGGACGAATGGACTACTGCGCCGACAAATATCTGGGATGAGGCTCGGCCCTTTGACTGGGACAAGTTCGGGTTGTATCTGCAGAGTTACCGGCATAGCACCAGGATCTACTTGGTTCCATCAGCAGCTCCTGATCAGATCGAAGCCCCTCTACCCAGCGATATGTACCCAACTGCCTCTGTTATGGGAACCAGACACCACGCGGTACGTGCTATGGTTCTCACATGTTAAGTTTTTCCTTAATCTGAACATATACAATTGGTTGACTATTCGTATTGTCTGCCATATAACAATGACCTAATTGGTTAACTCTCCGTGTACAGGGTGACTTGACAAGCGAGGCGCTACAGGAGGTTTCTGCTTTAATGCAACGCTTTGAGAGGGGAGATAATATCCCACCGCGAGAGAACGTCTCATGGTTGAGGCGTCTTGATGAGAAGCTACGGGGGATTTACGCAGCTGTTACATGTAGACGATCTTCGGATGTTGCTATTCCTCGTCCAGCACATCGTCCGCCACGCCACTCTCTGCAGCATTCAGAACCTCGACCCTCTGTGCAGCATTCAGAACCACGACCCTCTGTGCAGCGTTCACAACCAGGGAGCTCTTCCTGGCAGCAGACACCTCCTTCACAACCAGGGAGCTCTTTCTTCCAGCAGCCACCTCCTTCAGAACCAGGGGGCTCTTCCTGGCATCATCAGATGGACCTAGGTAACACTACTTTGTACATTCTTTTAAACATTGTAGGTTCGCAAATCAATTTTACATGTTTTACTTTACCGCAGTTGGCAGCCAGTCGCAGCCGTTCATGCATTCAGTCCAGTCACCGATGCTTAGTGGTGCTGGTTCGTTCTTAGCCGGCGACGACGATGATGATGACCGAGCTGCAAACACCTATGAGTTCTCGCAGACAGTTCTTCACACTCCACCACCACCATTGACGCAGGAGACACAGACAGACGAGGTTATCTATGGTCGTGGTAATCGTCAGCGTCATCCACCGGCTGATCGCTTATCGCCTTCCGGTCCTCGTTCGAGGAAGACCTAGATTCGTCGTCGTCCCCCCCCCCAGTGATATCGTTATCTATGTATGAGTCGTTATCTATATTAGTTTCAGACTATTTGCATATGTTACTATCGCACTTGCTTCTATCTGATCAGGATACATATATTGTTTTATGTATGCGAGAGACATATTACTATTAATCCGCATTGTTATTCGAGTTACATTTCCAAAGAGACTGCAACCGATAATTAAGATACAAGTACATCTCACATAAACGGTAGGACTGAACTTAAAAAATACAGCTTACATACAACATGAAGGCATCATCGTCATCCTCCGACGATGCGGTACTCTTGCCCTTCGACGATGCGGTACTCTTGCCCTTCGACGATGAGGTACTCTTGGCCTTGGTGCTCGGCATGAAGATATCGTCTTCGTCTTCGCTGTCGGCAGTCCATAAATATGTATGCTCTGCTGCAATCCTTATAAAATTTTCACTCTTCGTCTACACTACCTTCTTCCACCTTCCATGCAACCTAAGAAGTTCTTTACGTACCTCCTCATAGGTCCTTTCAGGCCACCCAGACCTACGTAATGCGTGAGCCAACTCATTCTGTATGGTGTCACTACCGATGAGTTCGTCCCATGGAACTATCCTATTGTCCATCCTGAAATTGGTGGCTAGCCTAAGAAGACATTTGCTCATCTCAGGGTGAAAACTACGATCGAAAAGATAATCGGACATCTCGACTACACTAAAATGGACTGCTTATCCAACTCCGTGTGAAGGGGGTTTTATAGGTAGAAAGGAGAAAATGGCGGGAAAGAACGACTGCGGTATGGAGGGAAAGGTGGCGGGAACATATGGCGGGAAGGGGTTGGCGGGAAACGGGTGGCGGGAAGGGGTTGGCGGGAAATGGGTGGCGGGAAGGGGTTGGTGGGAAACGGGTTGCAGGAACATATATCGGCATAGAGTTGGCGGGAAAATATTGAGGGAAATGAGGGGGAATGGTTGTGCAGCAATTATAATGAATTTATTTGTAAAAAAAACACTTAGAACCCCTCGGCCCACAGCACTGCCTACTACACTACACTGCACTGCCTACCCACCTTACTGTCAAGGGGGTTTTATAGGAAGAGAGTAGAAAATGGCGGGAAATAATGGCGGGAAAGGGTTGACGAGAAAGGATGGCGGGAAAGGTAGGCCCGCGGAAGCATAAATAATATTTTTACAATATTTGTAAGACGGGCAATCATTGTACATCATTAATAAGTCAAATTTCACAAAAAAAAACATTTCGGCATACCATGGGCCAACAGGAGCCCACTCGGCCGTGTGGAGGCCGACAGCCACTCGTCGGCTTCGTGTAGGCTGATAGGCCACTGGTCGGCCTACTGGTGGCCGACAGGCCCCCCATCGGCCCACCCTAGGCCGACAGCCCCCCATCGGCCTACCCCAGGCCGACAGGCCCCCCGTCGGCCCAGCCTAGGGCGACAGGGTGCTATTTCTGATATTTTTGCATTATGCCCAATAGTTTTCAAAAAGGCTATAAATTTAGTCATAGTTTTGAAAAAAAATCTAACTAGTAAACGTGTCTAGCCAACCCGGCCATAGGAGGGTTCGTCGAGCGCGCGGTGATTCCTGGCCGTTTGATTGATTTACTATTCATAGTTCTCGCTCTCTTTCGGCTGGTGGCCGTCCATCCGTTTTTCACGCGCGCGCTGCCGATTTGGTTGCATGACCGCTGGGTCCGCGCATGTGTGGGGGCGGTGTGCAATGGGCTGGCTGCGCGCGTGTGGCGTCGCCTGCCTCGGTCCTGAGTGGTTGACCGGTTCGTGCGAGGCGATTGCCTCGGCCTCGTGCGAGACGTGCTGCGTTCTGAACGGGAGGGCGACGTGGTGTGGGTCCCATGAGGTGAGGGGTGTATTCCTGCTTGTGTACTCGCGCTTGATCTACCCTGCGTTTTCAGGTGGTCGATGACGAGTGGACCTCATGTCAAGGAAACGAGGTGGGTTTCGCGTCATTTGGGTACGGTTGGATTCCCTGGACAGGTGAAAACCCTAGCCTCCACACGTACGCGGTAAAAAATCCCCACTCTTCCCCGGGCCGCCGCCTCCTCTCTTCTGCCTGGGGGCTCGCCTGCCGTCACCTTCCACCATGGGTTGCAACGGCCGGAGACGCCGCCGCCTGCTCGTCCTCCGGGTGTCGCCGTCATCGTCGGTAAAAAGGTGAGCCCACCTCCTCCCGTTTTCCTCCTCCCCCAGCCCTCTTCTCTTCCTCACTGCTGCTTCTCCTCTGATCTCTTCCACCAGGGCTTCAGGGCTTCAAGATGGAAGCTTGCACACGCGAGGTTCACAGGGCAGCCTCCAACAGCAGCGAGGACATCTCTCAGTTTGTGGAGGAGACACCGGCACAGGTGAGTTTCTTCCTATTTTCCTTCCTCCTTTCCTGATCTTCAATGGTAACCCGTGATTCATTCCATTTTTTTTTGAGTTTTTTAAGGGGGCTCTAGGTTGATTTGGCCAGGAATATCTGATCTGGATATCATGTGCCTGCAGCCATGTGGTTCTCGAGAGTATGGTGCTTTGTTAAAAAAATAGTACGGTAGTTTGATTTGGTTCTCATAGTGGCATCTTCCCTACCGTCTCCTTTTTTTAGTTTCTCTTGATGCTTTGATTTGGTGTCTTGGCCAGGAGGGGTAGGAGGAGGCAGGGAAGATGAGGAAGCAGACCAGTAGGAGAAAGAGAGGTTCTTGCCAGCGTGCTCACCTTATTGGACAGGTGAAACTGGGGTTCAGAGCAGTGAAAAAACACAATTCTGTTTTACATGTCTTAATTCTGTTTGTAGAAAGTAGGATTTTGGATTAAATAATTAACTGTGTTAAAACTTGCTTTTGAATGCAGCCAGTTGATATGTTGTTAGTTGTTAGTTTAGGTTAAAGCACCTGGGATGATCGTCTGGAGCAAGATTGAAATGGCAAGTACAGAAAACCCAAAGGGGCCTTATGCACGATTACATATCGCAGAGGTTAGACGCCACTCTCATTTCCTTGCTACACCTGATAGTCTCCTGTGTGACTGCATCATATTCCCAATTTCCAATGCATTCCTGAGCAGGGTAGCAGGTTTGTAGGCTGCATGCTAAAACTTCACCTGAAAGTCAGATTAGTACCTTCTCATGGATATATGTCATTAATCTTAATTATGATTATATTTATATTAATCCGTGCACAGAGGATGAATATTACCCCTGCTAATTAATTATACCAATAGCACTTCAGTAAGCTTTCTTACACCTGAAGTGATTGCTCGGTTAAGTTATATTTATCCTGAGGTAGCTTAAATCCTGGTATACCATGGATGTGTGACGGAATAGGGTGGCTGTCCCAAGACTAGACTGGAGTTGTTTAGTGTGCAGTCGCACCATAGTTGATGCATTGCACCTGTGTATGCGCATCTTTACTGTTAAAGGCGCCGCTGGCACGTCTTCCATTCCTATATCAATACTAATTGTTCTTGTGTTTTCATGATTTATGGATCATTATACACTAAAATTGAATAAGGGAATGCACACTTGACATTTTGTCCTTGCTCTGCACTTCTTTTGAACTGTACCACTTTGTATATTCATTTTCCTCTCATTTTCCCTTGCTTTCTGCTTCGTATGCAAGGTATTGTCTTCACAAAGAGCTCAGCCATGTGCTTAATTGATTACAAGCATGACATTCATATGCTTGATATAATACAATGCTTGCTTGGTTCTGATGCAAGATGGACGGTTATGACTTAATGCTGATCTGTATGTACTGAGAACATATTATGCTTTTGGAGTTTTGAAGCTACCGAAAGTAACTGAAGTTGCGCTAGGTAAGAATGTTTGCGTATGTTAATTAGTGGTGCACATTATTTGAGACCGTACAAAATTCTAAAAGGAAATAAAATTGATAGTAGCTGAAACTGCCTATGCTTGAAACTAAATGTGGAACACAACATATGCTTATTGCTCATATGTTACATTGTTACCGCTTATCAGTAGATCTCATTTTAAATGCTACTCTCACTGAAAACCTGACACTGTTACTCCACTCTTTTTGGTCTGATCACATGTTTAAAATATTCTTCGTCTGACCATTATCCATCTAACATTAGCTACGACTATATGAATTTATCAGCCCAAGTATATGTGCTTCAAATTGAGTTCTCTTCATCCCCGTAACTAGAACAAAGTTTTCTAATTGAGTTGAAATGAGATAAAATGCTAGCATGGTTTTGTTTGGGATCAGGTATCAAATCCTCTTTGAGTTCTTCAACGGTGTGGGAAGCTCTATTCAGCTGCTCCGAATGAAATGATCAATGGCAATGTTCCCCAATGTTTCCACCAGCATTCAGCACTTGTTGGGAAGGTAAGCATCTTGGGCCAAGACTTCAGAAATTAGGATATGTGTTGTTTGTATTCTTTCCAAACTTTGCGATATTTCTGTTTCTGGGAGGTTTACTTACAACCACCTTGCAAAGCTTAAGTACTTGTTATCTAATGCAAGTGTGATAAAAAATGATTGTTCTACATGATGCTATGACCTTCTGCATGAGGCCAGATCTTCTAGTGAGTCTCCTGGTTGATGCAGTTGAGAACTATCCAAAGGACATGGGAGAAACTCGGTACTCAGTGTTAAGAGGGACTTCCCGGCAGAAATTAGGATAAGGTGATGTTTGACCTTGCCCTTTTGTTCTCTAATCATTTGTTGTTATTATTTTATATCCTTTCCTTACATTTTTCTGCTTAATTCTTCTGGTTCATGGTGGTTCTTGTTAAGGATGAGAAATTCAAGAAATTGACATAACATTTTTATTAAAAACAATTCAGGCTTTAACAACTGGTCCTTCATAAATGGTAGTTCTATTTCCCATTATGCTAATCTGAAGCATAGTGTAAGAAGGTGCTAGAACTGAGCCCCTAGAGTCCACATAAAGCACTCCAATTTAGAGGCAGGAAAGGCCAGGCTAGAGACCTCCATGAGATAGAAAAGTATGAATTGACAAATTACTCACACTAAAGTAAAAACAACATAAACCATAGGTAGCCTGCTCACAAGATACCTCAATGATTGTAGCAGTTCCATTCAATAATCTGTTCTATTTGGGAAATGCATCTCATTTGCAATAGCTTCCTTCAAAACTGCTATCAAAGCGATAATAAATCTGCCGGGCATGTTGTGACACAGTTAATTCAGTCTGCAGTGCCCCGTTTGAGCTTCAATCATTTGTGCAGTTGCATTCTTCGTGCAAGCTATAAGCTGTATAAATCATTCATTTTTCCAGGTTGTTGTCTTCCGAAGAAATTTAATCCAAGAGTGTTTAAATCAAAAACTTCAGCCTTAAACTACAAACTTTGCAACACCATTTCTTCTCTAGATCCGCATTCTACTTATACGAAGTGCTGGATTATATATCTGTTTGGGTTAATCTTAATTTAAACTAGAGCTAGCTGTATATACTACATAAATTTGTTAAACTTGCATTGTGCAGGTTTCCATGTTGATTTCCCCTCCTTTATGAAGTTGTTGCTGATTATTTTCTGTTATCATTGCCTATTGCTTGTCTAGAAAATTTGATTCTCGCATCTGACCCTGATCGTGAAGGTGAAGCAATTGTTTGTCCCATTAAAGAAATGCTTGAACAGCAGGGTGGCGTTGGGTTGCCATGTTTTACTGTCATTTGCATGTAGTACTCTGTTGACTCAGGTGCTTCGCTATTATAATGTTGTCATTTACGTGTAGTAATCTGTTGACTCACATGGCTCATTATGTGACTGCAGGTGGCCTAGAAGCTTTATGAAGGGCTCAGTCTCTCATCGAAACAAGTAACGGGGTTAATAACATACCTCATAAGTCAGAACAGATTGGTTTCATACAGGTGCCATTCTACTTTTAGTTGATTTCCAGAGTAGTTTTGCTGTTTATAGATGTATCATGTAGGTAGGGTAAAACATCCTCTTGGTCTCTTTTCTGTGGTCTGTGGTTGTAGATTAAAATTGGTGCATTCATGCCAAAAAGATCAAATTGGTCCCTCTATATACAAGTGAACTGTAGAGAAAGATTCCACATGCCGCTAGCTTTAGGGAAGTAACACGCAAATAAAGGAGAGAGATTACAGAGTAGGATGATGTTGTTTCTTGCTATATTCTCAACTGACCCGAGTATCGTGCAATGATGTCATATTCCAAAACTGAAATATTTTGAACAATGCTCCCATGATTGAGAACCAAAATGAGAGCCAATTTTTATATCCTTTGCTTTCCTACTTGCTTGTATATAATGAGCAGTTCGGTGGCGTAATGAAGTGGGGCTTCTTATGCAAATTAGTTCAGGCAAAAAACAACTATTTGTTCTGAGAGAAGCTAATATGAGGCGTTGTTACTCCAATGTAGGTTGGTGTGTGTGTGTGTGTGCAGTTAGCCGATTATCTGTTTTGTTGCGTGTGATGCGATTTGTTCCAGGGCTCTTGCCCGCCTCTGGTTATTGACGGAGTGAAAAAATACCTGTTATTTCTTTCCCTTGATAGGTACGGGAAGATCGTCTCGCGACAGAAACTCTTAAATACATGGAAGTTTTCTATAACAAGGTAGCTACAAGAGTTCAACTATGATAAACTGCAGTCCGTTGAACAAAAGAACAAATCACTAGAGCATGAGTTCAAAGAGAAGGATGGGATAATAGAATGCCTAAGTTCCATAGAAGATGCAATGGATGTTGCAGCGACTCGAGTTATCAGATACATGGAGACTGTGCATGGCAAGGTGCTCAAGGACTATAGTTACAATGAACTGAAACAGACAAAGGAAAGAGAACTACATCTAATTGGTTTGTTAAGAGACAAAGAAAGGAGATCAAAGAATAGAATTCGAAGATCAGAGAGCTTAGCAAAGGCTTTGCAGACTATATGTATCAAGTTAAAAACATTTTTGTTGGGATTCATCGCATAGCTAAAGATGGTGTATGCTCAACCAGTTCTACAAATGACAATGACCTCAGCAAGGCTGCTATTGATGTGCAGAATGATTGAATGAACTTGCTCATCTTGACCAATTGACTGATGACTATACAGCTGATTCGAAACACAGGGGTTTATCCCTTTTAAAGAGAGTCTACTAAGCTACCTAAATAGCCTATGAAGCTATGTGTGTATAGCTTCACCCTAAGAACCTGTTTGCTTTTGCCACTACTGTCTGGTCATGTATAAATTTGGAATCCATGATGCTATTTTAGATCCATGTGATATATCTATGCCGACTACGTCTACTCCTTGCTGTTTAATGCAAATATTTTCTTATACTCGGGTGACAAGCTTTCTGCTTCTGTGACCATAAGAAATCCATTTATATTGCTCTATATATGATCGTCAATGAATATCCGCTATTTGTAATACAATCAACATTGCATTATCTTTCCATCTACATCTCCTACTTACTCACTACTAACATCACTTCTAACTGGCTTCTGCGCCATCGGCGCAACCGGGTGGCGCAACCGGGTCATCTAGTTGAAGAGAAATCTACCACCCTTGTCGTCTGTCGCCATGAGCCGGCTGCAGACTTTTATCCCAAGGAGCATTGTTAAGCACTGGATTGGGCAGATTGGTATTGGCTGAGTTGGTGAAGGTGTCGAACCAACTGCCCTGGTAAGCACAGTCTCTGGTGTCTGTCGTAGGATGCACAGATGAATTTGGGATTCCAAAACTCTGAGTGTGCTGAAGGAGCCATCCAGACTGGGCTTCCACTGGCATTCGCATGCTGTAGGTAATGCATCAAACGATGGCCTTGTCAAACCAGAGGGTGACGAGCTAGGAGGCGTTGGGCCGGTGTCCATGGGAGCTAAAAGTCAACGGAAGGTGAAAACCATGCGAAGTCAACTGCTCAACGACGAGCCAAATGTTGTGTTGCGCTGATGGAGCACTTTTTTTTTTAACAGGGGAAAGGCCCAGAAGGGCCAAGTGCTGCTTTTCATTCAGAGTCGGTGGAGTACAACATGCAAACAGGACCCCGAACGAACTAGAAGTTATAGAGCAGTCCTGGAAATTAACACAAAGGACCCTAAAAAGTAAAACCGAAAAGCAATCAAGTCCTTCTCCACCACAGTAATGGGGTCTCCACCGCCGGCCGTCCTTCTTCTCGCCGGGGACGAAACCACTTGGGAGAGGAAGGCCGCTGCGCCGCCGGGAATCCCACAGAGGGCCTCCGTCTTGGAGGTTGAGATGACGCTCTTGAAGGCGTCTGGAAAGGCTGCCTTCTCAGCCAAAGGTCATGGCGGCAGATCGTGGCCGTCATGAGGTGATCTCCAACCTGCAGCAACAAATCCCCTGGGAGCTTCACACTTGACCACCCCTCTCCATCTTCCGCCACCGCGACGACGAGATCGAGGAGAGGCACCCAGACCCCAAGCTCCACCACAGCAGCCCTCTTATTATTGGAGGTTTGAGGTGCTCCCCTCCTCATCACCACCGGCTCCGACCATGGGAGCGCCGCAACAAGAAGCAGAGAGACCAAGCAATGCCAGATCCGGGCCCTTAGACCTGGCATCTCCCTCCCGGCATAGAGCCGACGACAGGCATGTAGCCGAAGGCCAGCATATAGCCGAAGACACAAACTAAACCTAGACCTAACCCTACTGCTACTATGTATAAGAGGAGCACGACCACCTACACCATGCTCCTGCCGGCCACCAGGGCCGCCAGAAGGAAGGAAGGGAAGGGGCGGCAACGGGAAGAAGAAGGGGACTCTCAACAGGGCAGAGGAGGAGAGGAGAGGAGAGGAGCCGCTTGATGGAGCACTTGACGATGAGCATCTTACGAGGATGATGGAGAATTCGAGAGCCGTCGTTGCTCTAATGCTCTTTGCTAGTTGCAGCAGCTCTTGCTTGAGGTTGAGGCAGCAAACCTTCCACATTATCAGGAGCATGGTTGATTTAGACCATCAAGTTAATATCTTGCCTAATAAGGAGTACTATCCAGAAGACTTTCCGCAAACACGGCAAGAACAAATCCTTAACTGCCTTAATTGTTTGAAGCTTTTTCCTCTCCAAACCATGGTTGATTGCCTTAAGGCTGAGCTAGTGTAAACTATGGAAAAAAAAGGGTGATATATACTATTTTTGTAAAATAGTATGTGTTTTGAGTCATAAATTTGCAAATTATTATTACGTCATTTTCAAATTCGCGTCAACTTTGGTTATTATGGTATATACCGAAACCATACCGAAATAATTTGGTATATACCGAAACCGAACCGTATTTTAATTTCATACCATATTTACCGAAGTATTAATATCGTACAAACCGAACCATGTAAACCGAATAAACCGAACGCATAGAGTGAGCAATCCGCCTCAGTTCTTCTCGTCTGTGCTCCATACGCCTGGTGTGATCCTCCAATTTCCCCAGATGAGTTGGTTTGCAGTCTGTTTGTGACGACCCCGGCTTAGTCGTGCACTAATCATACACGCAAATGCGCACGATCAAGCCTAAGGACTCACTTGAAGATATCACAACACAACCCTAAAACTTAAATAAAGTCATATAAGCTTTATATTACAAGCCAGGGCCTCGAGGGCTCGAATACATAGCTCGATGGCATACAAGCGTCAGCGGAAGCATTAGATATCTGGGTACAGATATATTACAGAGAGAGAAATAGGCCTTCGCAGAGGCGGGGTAAAATAAAATACTACGATTGAAAGGCGTAGGCCTCCTGCCCTGGACCCTCCGATCCTACTCCTGGTCGTCAGTCGGCTCCTCGTAGTAGTAGTACTCGCCAGGCGGGTAGTAGTACTAGTCGTCGGCTGGGGCGTCTGACTCAGGGGCTCCGTCGTCTGGTGGCATCAAATGGGATATGGGGAAAAAAGAAAGTAAAGCAAACATGAGTACTCATCCGAAGTACTCAGCAAGCAAGGATCTACACTACATATGCAACATTTTCAAAGGGGGCTGTATATGTGGACTGGGCTACAGAAATGCCAGAATAGAAGGGGAAAGTCTAGTCCTATCGAAGACTAGCATCTTCATCAATCTTCGTCAGTCTTGCAGCAATAGAAGAGATCAGATGAACATAATGTAAAGTAGTAGTAGTAGTATCATCAACCTCGACCTGAGATCCTTTCTCGACTTCCTGCGAGAAAGCAATCCCAGAGCCGTACTATCCAGTTCTCATCACATGTTCTAGTTGTACCGATCGGGATACAACTCCGAGTGTCCGTTACCGTAGGACAGGCTATTGATAGAAGTTTCTTCCCTGCAGGGGTGCACCAACTTACCCACCACGCTCGCTTAACTCCGGCCGGACACACTTTTCTGGGTCATGCCCGGCCTCGGCTAAGCAACACGCCGCAAACCGACCAAATACTTAACAGAGATGTCAGCACGCCGGACTAACCTATGCCCCCAGGGGTCTTGGGCCATCGCCCCGGACGCTCCTGCACGTTGCGTACACCGCCGGTGAGCAGACCTAGCAACCCCTTAATACAAGCGCGGTTGCGTTCCCAGTCCAACCCAGCGTGTGCCGCTCAGTTGCTGACGTCTATTAAGCTTCGGCTGAAGTATACGACGCAGAACGCCCATACTATGGCCATGTAATGGTTAGTGCTATCGGGCCAGAGGCCCCTCGGATCAAATATCCAAACCGTAGTGGATTAGGAGCGTGCGGAAACGAGCAGAGACTCATGATCGATGTGACCCCGTCGCCCCGTCTCGAGGACTTGCGGCAAGGGCTAAGAATGCCCGGCCACGCCTCGTAGTTATCTCGCGGGCACCATCCAGGTCAACCCGACTCCACATCACTTCGCGTTAAGCTCGCGCGGGTACCCCTCAGGGCCGACCCGTCTTTAGTATCATGGTTTAGTGCAAGTCATAATATCCAAGGTAACTGTGTGTCTCACACCGAAGGGAACCCTGAGGAATCACCCTCGACGGAATTCCCGCTCGATGTTATCATCAAGGTGAACGAAGGAGGAATTACCCTCGAGGTCCACACTTGAGAGGTTGCATGACGATGTCGTTATCGGGGGTGGTGTAGGAGGAATCACCCTTGCTTACCACGACCGAGTAACTAACCTACAAGGTTAACATCAGAAGTGCTGACGAGGTATCACCCTCGGCACTCGACGATAACCCAGCAGTGTCAGCAACTAAGGGGAAGCGATGTGCGGTGCCAGGGTCTGGTCTTCAATCCCGATGATCGGGTCTTCTGATATCCAGCAGGGCAGTCGGGATGAAGTGGAGGTCTCTGTCGTGTCTCTACCTAGCCTATACTAAGCAGTCTAGGATAACCAGTAAGGTAGCAAGGCAGGTTACAATAAACAGGCTATGCAACAGATATAGGAAACAGTAGCAGTAGCAGTTCTAATGCAAGCATAAGAGAGAAGAGAATAGGCGATATATGCATGTTCAAAATGGGGGTGCTTGCATGTTTGCTCTGGGGCAAGGACAAGGTCTTCAGTGGTACCGTCGGGGACGTAGTCGTACTCCTGTGCGGCGTCTGCCTCGGGAGCTACGTCAACGTCGGGGTCTACCGAGAGAGAAGAGGGGGAAGAATCAGGTAAACATAATGCAAACAAATGCAATACGGTGCGTGTGATGCTACGATGCAGTGCAGGGTTGCCTAATTATGCATCTAAGTCATTTTAGTTATTTTTAGAAATAATCTGGGATTTAATATCCGACGTGTGTGCACTATTCATCTGCCGGATTCGGGTCCGGAGTTACGAGTTCTTCTACGTAGGGGGTTCCGATGGAGAAACAGACGACACGATCAGACTCGGCTCGTCGTTCTGAGCAACTTTCATGTTTTAACTTTTTCGATCCGAGCTACGGTTTAAAAGTTATTAATTTTTAAAGTTTATTTGAATTTCTGGAATTTATTTATTTAATAAACTCAACATTATCCAGAATAGTGCCTGATGATGTCAGCATTGCGTGAGGATGACGTCAGCATGCAACAGTGGCGCTGACTGGTCAAATATGACATGTGGGTCCAGTGGGACCCACATGTCAGCCTCTGTTATTTTAACAGTGGGTTAACTTTAATTCCAGGGTTAATTAGGGGACGGGCCCCACTTGTCAGTGAGACATTAGGCTAATCTAATTAACTTTATTTAATTAAATGCTTAATTAGTTTAATTAGTCGCCGGGGCCCACACGTCAGCGACTGGGGTTGCCCAGTCAGCACGTTGACTGGGTCAACCCAGTCAACCAGGGCCCCCAGGGCCCACTGGCAGCCACCCTGAGGTGGGGCCAGCCCTGCCACGTCGGCGGTGGCCGGCGGCTCGACGCCGGTGACGCCAAACGCGGCGGAGGACGCAGGCCGGCGTCGGAAATCGCCTACAGACGGCCATTTTGCGCGCGCGAGGGCGCGTTCGAACGAGTCGAACGGGCCGCATGCAGTGGTGGCGGTGGTTTCGCCGGAATCGGCCGGAATCCTCGCCGGCGTTGAGCAGCAGCGGCGCCGGAGTTCGGGCCTCGTCGGGTTCTAAGCTACACAGCGCGGGGAGAAGTGCTAGGGGTCTTGCCAGACTCGCACGAGCCCCAGGAGCTCGATGCTGAGTCCGGACGAGCTCGACGGCGTCTGTGGTCGTGGCGGCCAAGTGCACGGCGGCGACGAGCTCACGGCATCAACGCCAGCTAGCTATAGGCGTCGACGGGCAACGCAAGGCATCGGGGAGGGAGAAGGGAAGCTCACCGAGTGGTCACGAAAGATCCGTGTCAGTTTAGTAGCAGCAGAGAGGGTCGCGGCCGCCGGCGAGCTCCGGAGTCGAGGAAGAAAGGGGGCGACGGCGAGCAGCAGCTGCAAGGCCTCCACGCTACGATTCGACGGTGCAGGCGACGTGGTCGATCACGACACGTCTCCTGGACATGATGGCGAGGCGAGGCGGCGTCGCTGGCCACGAGAACGGCGACGAACGGCGGCGGATCCGTTCGGCCTCGCGTGGATCTGAGGGGAACGGGCGGAGCGAGCGAGGATGAGAGGGAGAGAGTGATGGAGGGGAGCCAGGGGGAGTGAATGGCCTCGCCCTTATCCCCCTCCGGCTGTCCGTGGCGTCGGCACCGTCGCCGTGTCGCCGCCCGGCTGGCGCGGGCGCGCGCAGCCAGGGGCGCGCCGACATGCACGAGGAGGGAGAAGGGGTGGGCTGCTGTTGGACTGGGCCGCACACTGTGCACTTAGGCCCAGCCAACAGTAGCGTTTTCCTTTTTCTTATTTCTCTTCTCCCTTTTCTTTTATTCCTTTTTCTGTTTCAAAATGATTAGGCCACTTGTGCTCTTTTGAGAAATGTGGAAGTTGGCCCAAATATTGCAATGCAATATTATCTCTCACCAAAAAGTGGTTTGAGCAGATTTGGAGTTCATTTGTGTTTGAAATGATTTTAAATGGATTTGAATATTCAGTTTAGGTGCTGTTTCATCAAGTTAGAGTCACTTATCTAACTCCAACTTTATTGATGATGATTTTACAAATGTTCCTGGATTATTTGCCATTTAATGAACATTTTCCCAACAGTGTTTGATCAACTTTATAATTTACTTTTGAATTTGAGTTGATTTTCAGATGTGAATTTGAATTGGATCATTAACCCATATGACTTGGCACTGCAAATGATCATGACTTGGCAGTTTTAACAGAGTGTCACAGAGCTTATTACAAGGGGGTGTTACAAGTTCTCCTCCTCTAAAAGAAATTCTCGTCCCGAGAATTTAGGAGGTAGAAGGAAAGAGTCCGGGATATTCTTCCCGAAGATGATCCTCGCGCTCCCAAGTGGCTTCATCTTCAGTGTGATTCGACCACTGCACTTTTAGGAACTTGGTCGTCTTCTGACGAGTACGACGCTCAGCTTCGTCGAGGATGCGGATCGGATGTTCCTTATAAGAAAGATCATCTTGTAGTTCGAGCATCTCATGATCCACTGCACGGTGCGGGGATTCCTTGAAGCACTTTCGGAGTTGCGACACGTGGAAGACATCATGAATATGGGAGAATTGCGGTGGCAACTCCAATTGATATGCCACCTGTCCACGTCTAGCCACGATGCGGAAAGGACCAATATAGCGAGGAGCTAGCTTGCCCTTGATTCCGAAACGACGGGTGCCCTTCATTGGGGTGACACGAAGATAAGCTTGATCACCAGGTTGATAGATCACACCCCATCGCTTGCAATCATAATTACTCTTCTGACGGTCCTGAGCCGCCTTGAGATTTTCCCGGACAAGTCTGACTTGTTCTTCGGCATGCTGAATAATGTCCGGTCCAACAAGAGGTCGTTCCCCAGTTTCTGACCAATTCAGAGGGGTTCGACATTTACGACCATAAAGAACCTCGAAGGGGGCCATTTTCAAGCTGGCTTGATAGCTGTTGTTATAATAGAACTCGGCATACGGGAGAGATTCCTCCCATTTCTTACCGAAGGATGTAACACAGGCTCGAAGCATGTCTTCAAGCACTTGATTAACGCGCTCAACTTGGCCTTGGGATTGGGGATGATAAGCTGAACTCCAGGTAATATGAGTTCCCATTGCTTTCTGGAAACTTTCCCAGAAATGGCCAGTGAAAATGCTGCCACAGTCTGAACTGATTTCCTTGGGAATACCATGGAGTGAAACAATTCTGGAGATATATAGCTCTGCAAACTGACTAGCAGTAATAGTCTCCTTAACTGGCAGAAAGTGTGCAACCTTGGAAAGTTGGTCGACGACGACAAGAATAGCATCGTGACCCTTCTGAGACTTGGGAAGACCAGTAATGAAGTCCATTTGCACTTTATCCCACTTCCATAGAGGAATAGGGAGCGGTTGCAGAATTCCAGCAGGTTTCTGATGTTCTGCCTTCACGCGACGACAAACGTCACACTCGGCAACATAACGAGCAATATCTTGCTTCATTCTAGACCACCAGTACCTTTGACGAAGATCACGATACATCTTGGTACTACCCGGATGGATAGATAGTGGTGTATCATGGGCCTCCTTCATGACTTTGTCAGTCATCAGCTCGAAGCGAGGTACTACAATGCGGTCTCGGAAGTACAAGGTTCCATCTTCAGCAATCGAGAAATCCCTGTACTTTTCAAGGTGAAGCTCTTTCTTCATTAGACCAATTTCAGCATCTTTAGCTTGCGCAATCTTGACAGCTTTCTCAAGATCTGGTTGTATCACAAGGTTATTAAGAGAACCTTGCGGGACGATGCAGAGATTCAGCTTGCACAATTCTTCATATAGCTGGGGTTGAGCTTGCTTTACCATGAGGTTACTACAATATGACTTGCGGCTCAAGGCATCAACCATCACATTAGCTTTGCCAGGAGTGTAAGAAATACCACAGTCATAGTCGGTGATTGTTTCCAACCAACGCTGCTGACGAAGATTAAGTTCCGGTTGAGTGAATAAGTACTTCAAGCTCTGATGATCGGTGTAAATCTCACAACGATTACCAAGGAGGTAATGACGCCACTGCTTCAAAGCATAAATCACAGCTGCAAGTTCGAGGTCATGCACTGGGTAATTCTCTTCATGTGGACGCAGTTGTCGCGAAGCATAAGCAATTACTCTTCGCTCTTGCATTAGGACGCAACCTAGTCCTTGGCGAGAGGCGTCGCAGAAGATCACAAAATCTTTGCGAGAGTCTGGAGGAGCAAGGACTGGAGCAGATGTCAGTTTGTCCTTGAGGGTCTGGAAGCTTTCCTGACATATGTCTGTCCACTCAAACTTAACGCCTTTGTGGAGCAGATTAGTCAGGGGCTTGGCAATCTTGGAGAAATTTTCGATGAAACGGCGACAATAACTTGCAAGCCCGAGGAAACTTCTGACTTGCTTGACATTCTTTGGAGGGGTCCAGTCAAGAATAGCCTGAACTCGCTCCGGGTTAACTGCGATACCATCATTGGAGATGACATGTCCAAGGTAGGTTACCTCAGAAAGCCAGAATTCACACTTAGAGTACTTGGCATATAACTTGTGCTCTCGTAGTCTCTCCAGAACAAGACGAAGGTGCTCAGCATGTTCTTCTTTGTTCTTCGAATAAACCAGAATATCGTCCAGATATACCACGACGAATTTGTCGAGGTAATCCATGAATATGTAATTCATTAAGCGGGAGAAGGTAGCTGGAGCGTTTGTTAAGCCAAACGACATGACTGTGTACTCGTAAGAGCCATAACGGGTAACGAATGTAGTCTTCGGAATATCCTCTTCGCGGACACGGATCTGGTGATAACCCAACCTCAAGTCGAGTTTAGAAAACACCGAAGATCCAGCGAGTTGGTCATATAAATCGTTGATCCGGGGAAGTGGATATTTATTCTGAATGGTGGCCTGGTTGATAGGACGATAATCTTGGACCAACCTATTCGTTCCATCTTTCTTCTTGACGAAAAGAGACGATGCTCCCCAAGCAGAGGAACTAGGGCGAATGAAACCCTTCCTTAAGGATTTATCAATTTCCTCCTTAAGCTCGATGAGGTGGTGCGGAGGCATCTTGTAAGGACGCTTCGCAATAGGAGTGGTGCCAGGCTTCAAGTCGATGACGAACTCGACAGCTCTAGCAGGGGGTATTCCTGGAAGTTCTTCTGGAAAAACATCCGGGAAGTCACAGACAACTGGGATATTCTCGATCCCTTCAAGTGGAGAAGCATTCAACGCATTTAAGGCATAAATTTGAGCCTCAGCGTTCTGGGTGAGATAAGCTTGATAATTCACTATCTCATTCGATGGGTGCAGGAGATGCACGACTTTAGTGGCACAATTGATTGAGGCATAATGAGCCTTCAACCAATCCATTCCCAAGATAAGATCAATCTTGGAAGATTTCAGAATAATGGGGAAAGCTGGAAAATTTCTCTCTTCAATCATAATATTGACTTCGGGGCTGAATATGGTGGCTTGACACCGACCCGCGGGAGTGTTCACTACTAAAGGGTGGTGTAGTGTTTCACATTTAACGTCATGCAATAGTGCAAAATGCTCTGACATGAATGAATGCGATGCTCCTGAATCAAATAAAACAGATGCTGGTACTGAATTAACGAGAAGTGTACCCATCACAGTATCTGGTTGATCTGGAGCTTCAGACATGTTGACGTGGTAACTCTGCCCACGACCATAAGGAGGTCTGGCATTATAGTTGCGCTGTTGAGGAATACCACGTCCAATACCACGGCCAGCAGAAGGAAGAGCCAGTTGATTCTGATTCTGAGAACAATCTCTAGCACGGTGACCTGGCTTGCCACACTTGAAGCATAGTCCGCTGTCAGGACGAGGTGCTGGAGCTCGAGGTGCTGGAGCTGGCAGAGGCTATCTCGGTGGTGGAGGTGGCAGGCGTGGTGCAACATAAGAGGGCCTGTTTGCAGGGGCTGCTGAACGGAACATGCCTTGGGGAAACCAGATGCGTCGCTTCTGGGAAGACGAGCCCGAAGATGAGCCCGACTCACGGGTGCGTCTGGACGCTTCCTTATGCTTCTTCAGTCCAGTTTCAACCATGATGGCCTTATTCACCAAGGTGGCGAAATCAGGGTAATCTTGAACAAGAAGGGCTAACTGAATGTCATGGTGCAGTCCTTCACGAAACTTCTCCTGTCTGCGTTCATCAGTAGGAATGTCCTCTTCAGCGTAGCGAGATAAGTCTAGAAACTCGCGCTGATAGACTTCCACAGTCTTGTTTCCTTGAACAAGGCTACGGAACTCAGCCTTCTTCCTAGCTATGACAGCTAGAGGAATGTAGCGGGCTCGGAAAGCAATCTTGAACTCTGCCCAAGTGACGACAGTACCAGGCGGCAGAGTCTGTCGGTGAGTGGCCCACCATTGGGCTGCGGGACCCTTCAGAAGATAAGTCGCAAAAGTGACATAGTTAAATTCGGCAACACCAGCAGACTCCATCTCATGAGAGATGTCACGCAGCCAGTCATCTGCATCCAGTGGGTTGACTGTATTGCGGAAAAATGATGGACTGAGCCTCATGAATTCTAGCAAGGTGATGGATGGTGGCTGCTGATTAGCATCAGGACGAGGGGATTGCTGCATAATCCCCGTCATAAACTAGCGGTTGAGTTCAAACTGTTGCATCATCGCTGCCATGTAATCAGGTGGTGGCGGCGGTGGCGGGTTGTTGTCAGCCATCCTGCTATTCCAACAGGGGTATTTCAGCAATAGCTTATGCAAGTGTTTATCAACAAACATGATGTAACTCGACATTATTGAAAGAGTGCAATAGATGCTAAAAGTAGTCATTAAGACATACATATCCATACACAGTCGGTTACAATCGGGCAGCATAATGACGTAAATTGAAAAGCTAGAGACACACTAGGCGGCACGCAGGCACGCGGTAAGGAAGTACACAACGTGACATAGCAAAGGCTACATCAGCGTCGGAGAAAACCACTGAAACGGGGTAACTGCAAGTGCGGACGACGAATGTTCGTCGCGGCAGGATCCTGTGCTCCATGTGCACTCTGATGCAGAACCCGGTCTCGAACTGTAAGAAGAGGTCCACGTGCAGGCGTGTGACCTCCCACTGCAGGCCAATTAATACCTGGCGGCATCTCGGTCCTGCGTGGGTAAAGGATATACTCCGGATGTATCCCTGCACGAACAGCTGGTAGCAACTATGTCATAGCCTCGTAGTAGCGTGCTCGAGTGGCGAACAACTCGATGGCAAGAGCCCGAACAGTGCGATCCAGAGCCTGAGTGCACTGAATCAGAACCTGCGGGTCGTAGCGTCGAGACTCGTACGGGGCACAGATAGCTGTGTAAAATCCAGTAGCATCTCCAACAGGTGCATACGGAATGTACCGAAACACAGTATCATCCAAGTTAGCATTGTGCTCTCCTCGGAGACATGCGACAGCAGAGTAGGCGGCATCATGTACTGCCATCTCAATCGTCACGCCTATTCCGTGAAAAAGGTGTAGCTTGGTGTCTAAATTGTTCTGCTGATCATAGATCCGAACTTCAGCATAGTACTGCTCCTGGTTGAACTCGCGGTAAACCTCATAGACCATGTACTCGGGATACCAGCGGTAACCCAGTCTACTCAGGAGGGCGATCAGAACAGCTGGAAATCCAGGGGCATCACGAGCCCAAGTGCGACGCACAAGCTGGGTCGTAGGCCGCGGTGGAAACAGTCGATCCATCTGAAACAGAGAGGTTCAGGGTTGTCATAAGACAATGAGAAATATAACCGATCTCAGAATGAAAGGTTAAACAAAACAATGGAAAGGAAAATGATTATCAGACTAATCAGATCAACGTCAGGGAAATCGCACTGAATCCAGCTCTCCGGGTGGACAGGATTAACGAGAACCTAAATGTCGGTGTTAGTAAATTTTATTAAACCCGAATAGATGAGAGATTAGAATCCCAGAGTAAAGACGAAGAATAAAAGATCCTAATACCACCCAGTTGGCGACGTGGGCCCATAAGCCACACAGCCAAGTTAGTAAAACAGTTTTTGACCACTAGACTCAACTTCGGCCAAGGAATTGGGAAGGGGGATACCTAGAGGCAGTCGGCTCTGATACCAACCTGTGACGACCCCGGCTTAGTCGTGCACTAATCATACACGCAAATACGCACGATCAAGCCTAAGGACTCACTTGAAGATATCACAACACAACTCTAAAACATAAATAAAGTCATATAAGCTTTATATTACAAGCCAGGGCCTCGAGGGCTCGAATACATAGCTCGATGGCATACAAGCGTCAGCGGAAGCATTAGATATCTGGGTACAGATATATTACAGAGAGAGAAATAGGCCTTCGTAGAGGCGGGGTAAAATAAAATACTACGATCGAAAGGTGTAGGCCTCCTGCCCTGGACCCTCCGATCCTACTCCTGGTCGTCAGTCGGCTCCTCGTAGTAGTAGTACTCGCCAGGCGGGTAGTAGTACTGGTCGTCGGCTGGGGCGTCTGACTCAGGGGCTCCGTCGTCTGGTGGCATCAAATGGGATATGGGGAAAAAAGAAAGTAAAGCAAACGTGAGTACTCATCCGAAGTACTCAGCAAGCAAGGATCTACACTACATATGCAACATTTTCAAAGGGGGCTGTATATGTGGACTGGGCTGCAGAAATGCCAGAATAGAAGGGGAAAGTCTAGTCCTATCGAAGACTAGCATCTTCATCAATCTTCGTCAGTCTTGCAGCAATAGAAGAGATCAGATGAACATAATGTAAAGTAGTAGTAGTAGTATCATCAACCTCGACCTGAGATCCTTTCTCGACTCCCTGCGAGAAAGCAATCCCAGAGCCGTACTATCCAGTTCTCATCACATGTTCTAGTTGTACCGATCGGGATACAACTCCGAGTGTCCGTTACCGTAGGACAGGCTATCGATAGAAGTTTCTTCCCTGCAGGGGTGCACCAACTTACCCACCACGCTCGCTTAACTCCGGTCGGACACACTTTTCTGGGTCATGCCCGGCCTCGGCTAGGCAACACGCCGCAACCCGACCAAATACTTAACAAAGAGGTCAGCACGCCGGACTAACCTATGCCCCCAGGGGTCTTGGGCCATCGCCCCGGAAGCTCCTGCACGTTGCGTACACCGCCGGTGAGCAGACCTAGCAACCCCTTAATACAAGCGCGGTTGCGTTCCCAGTCCAACCCAGCGTGTGCCGCTCAGTTGCTGACGTCTATTAAGCTTCGGCTGAAGTATACGACGCAGAACGCCCATACTATGCCCACGTGATGGTTAGTGCTATCGGGCCAGAGGCCCCTCGGATCAAATATCCAAACCATAGTGGATTAGGAGCCCGCGGAAACAAGCAGAGACTCACGATCGATGTGACCCCGTCGCCCCGTCTCAAGGACTTGCGGCAAGGGCTAAGAATGCCCGGCCACGCCTCGTAGTTATCTCGTGGGCACCATCTAGGTCAACCCGACTCCACATCACTTCGCGTTAAGCTCGCGCGGGTACCCCTCAGGGCCGACCCGTCTTTATTATCATGGTTTAGTGCAAGTCATAATATCCAAGGTAACTGTGTGTCTCACACCGAAGGGAACCCTGAGGAATCACCCTCGACGGAATTCCCGCTCGATGTTATCATCAAGGTGAACGAAGGAGGAATCACCCTCGAGGTCCACACTTGAGAGGTTGCACGACGATGTCATTATCGGGGGTGGTGTAGGAGGAATCACCCTCGCTTACCACGACCGAGTAACTAACCTACAAGGTTAACATCAGAAGTGCTGACGAGGTATCACCCTCGGCACTCGACGATAACCCAGCAGTGTCGGCAACTAAGGGGAAGCGATGTGCGGTGCCAGGGTCTGGTCTTCAATCCCGATGATCGGGTCTTCTGATATCCAGCAGGGCAGTCAGGATCAAGTGGAGGTCTCTGTCGTGTCTCTACCCAGCCTATACTAAGCAGTCTAGGATAACCAGTAAGGTAGCAAGGCAGGTTACAATAAACAGGCTATGCAACAGATATAGGAAACAGTAGCAGTAGCAGTTCTAATGCAAGCATAAGAGAGAAGAGAATAGGCGATATAGGCATGTTCAAAATGGGGGTGCTTGCCTGTTTGCTCTGGGGCAAGGACAAGGTCTTCAGTGGTACCGTCGGGGACGTAGTCGTACTCCTGTACGGCGTCTGCCTCGGGAGCTACGTCAACGTCGGGGTCTACCGAGAGAGAAGAGGAGGAAGAAACAGGTAAACATAATGCAAACAAATGCAATACGGTGCGTGTGATGCTACGATGCAGTGCAGGGTTGCCTAATTATGCATCTAAGTCATTTTAGTTATTTTTAGAATTAATCTGGGATTTAATATCCGACGTGTGTGCACTATTCATCTATCGGATTCGGGTCCGGAGTTACGAGTTCTTCTACGTAGGGGGTTCCGATGGAGAAACAGACGGCACGATCAGACTTGGCTCGTCGTTCTGAGCAACTTTCATGTTTTAACTTTTTCGATCCGTGCTACGGTTTAAAAGTTATTAATTTTTAAAGTTTATTTGAATTTCTGGAATTTATTTATTTAATAAACTCAACATTATCCAGAATAGTGCCTGATGATGTCAGCATTGCGTGAGGATGACATCAGCATGCAACAGTGGCGCTGACTGGTCAAATATGACATGTGGGTCCAGTGGGACCCACATGTCAGCCTCTGTTATTTTAACAGTGGGTTAACTTTAATTCCAGGGTTAATTAGGGGACGGGCCCCACTTGTCAGTGAGACATTAGGCTAATCTAATTAACTTTATTTAATTAAATGCTTAATTAGTCGCCGGGGCCCACACGTCAGCGACTGGGGTTGCCCAGTCAGCACGTTGACTGGGTCAACCCAGTCAACCGGGGCCCCCAGGGCCCACTGGCAGCCACCCTGAGGTGGGGCCGGCCCTGCCACGTCGGCGGTGGCCGGCGGCTCGACGTCGATGACGCCAAACGCGCCGGAGGACGCAGGCCGGCGTCGGAAATCGCCTACAGACAGCCATTTTGCGCGCGCGAGGGCGCGTTCGAACGAGTCGAACGGGCCGCATGCAGTGGTGGCGGTGGTTTCGCCGGAATCGGCCAGAATCCTCGCCAGCGTTGAGCAGCAGCGGCGCCGGAGTTCGGGCCTCGTCGGGTTCTAAGCTACACAGCGCGGGGAGGAGTGCTAGGGTTCTTGCCAGACTCGCACGAGCCCCAGGAGCTCGATGCTGGGTCCGGACGAGCTCGACGGCGTCTGTGGTCGCGGCGGCGAAGTGCACGGCGGCGACGAGCTCACGGCATCGACGCCAGCTAGCTATAGGCGTCGACGGGCAGCGCAAGGCATCGGGGAGGGAGAAGGGAAGCTCACCGAGTGGTCACGAAAGACCCGTGTCAGTTTAGTAGCAGCAGAGAGGGTCGCGGCCGCCGGCGAGCTCCGGAGTCGAGGAAGAAAGGGGGCGACGGCGAGCAGCAGCTGCAGGGCCTCCACGCTACGATTCGACGGAGCAGGCGACGTGGTCGATCACGGCGCGTCTCCTGGACACGATGGCGAGGCGAGGCGGCGTCGCTGGCCACGAGAACGGCGACGAACGGCGGCGGATCCGTTCGGCCTCGCGTGGATCTGAGGGGAACGGGCGGAGCGAGCGAGGATGAGAGGGAGAGAGTGATGGAGGGGAGCCAGGGGGAGTGAATGGCCTCGCCCTTATCCCCCTCCGGCTGTCCGTGGCGTCGGCACCGTCGCCGTGTCGCCGCCCGGCTGGCGCGGGCGCTCGCGGCCAGGGGCGCGCCGACACGCACGAGGAGGGAGAAGGGGTGGGCTGCTGTTGGACTGGGCCGCACACTGTGCACTTAGGCCCAGCCAACAGTAGCGTTTTCCTTTTTCTTATTTCTCTTCTCCCTTTTCTTTTATTCCTTTTTCTGTTTCAAAATGATTAGGCCACTTGTGCTCTTTTGAGAAATGTGGAAGTTGGCCCAAATATTGCAATGCAATATTATCTCTCACCAAAAAGTGGTTTGAGCAGATTTGGAGTTCATTTGTGTTTGAAATGATTTTAAATGGATTTGAATATTCAGTTTAGGTGTTGTTTCATCAAGTTAGAGTCATTTATCTAACTCCAACTTTATTGATGATGATTTTACAAATGTTCCTGGATTATTTGCCATTTAATGAACATTTTCCCAACAGTGTTTGATCAACTTTATAATTCACTTTTGAATTTGAGTTGATTTTCAGATGTGAATTTGAATTGGATCATTAACCCATATGACTTGGCACTGCAAATGATCATGACTTAGCAGTTTTAACAGAGTGTCACAGAGCTTATTACAAGGGGGTGTTACACTGTTTCAGAGATACTCCCTCCGTTCCTAAATATTTGTTTTTTTAGAGATTCCAAATGGACTACCACATACGGATGTATTAGACATATTTTAGAGTGTAAATTCACTCATTTTGCTTCGTATGTAGTCACTTGTTGAAATCTTTAAAAAGACAAATATTTAGGAACGAAGGGAGTACATGGTTGACAGCAATCTGTCCCATACAACCAACAAGCTTTTCGATCTATGGCCCCGGGAACAAACAGCATTGCCATAATTCAAAAGAGTCCATGATGAAGCAGCAGAAATTAACATTGCTTTCCTCGAAAAGGGGGGAAAAAATCAACATCGCAGGCATTATATTTTCGAGCGCTACCCCACCAGGGTTCAAAATGAATACCCATGTTAGCCAAAGTTCGTCAGAGACGAGTTTCCAGATATTTTTAGCAAAACACCCAAGCAAAGAATAGGTGATGACAAATTTTATTTTCTTTTTTCTTTGCGGGTGACAAATTTCATTTTCAGCACAAAATGAAACAAGATGGGTCATCCACAGTTGGGCGTTCAGCACGGTTATCTCTGGTCAGTATTTTGTTCTTACTAAAAAGCCAAAGAAACACATGCGCACTTAAGGAATAGTAACATTCCAAGCAGCATGGGTATAAGCAGGAATAATCCCCCGGTTACTCACAATGGCATATAAGGATTTCACTGAATACAGACCAGAAGGGTGATACATTCTTGCAAGACAATCTTTCTCATCAGACAGAGAGACACTACGAGCAATCTCACAAAGGTGAAACAACTGACCCATGAGGCGATCATCAACAGTTCTACGAAGCTGAAGCTTTGAATGCACACCATCTCAGACCTGGGCAATGGAGCAATTCTGTTCATTAACAACAGTAGTATATACTAGCTCCCAGAACTGTGTAGCCAGGCAGCAGTGCCCAAATTAGATATCCTCCCAGAATTAACGCTTTTGTCATTATACCAATGTTTCCATCCATAGGCCATAGCCGATCTTTACTGCTCCAACTGCCCAAGCCACCCCCTTGCAGGAAAATGCCTGGCCGTTGTTTACAGCTTTGCAGGAAGTATCGAATACAAATGAGAATGACGTCTTCAGGGGGAAGACATGGCACAGGCACAAGCAGGACGACATGTCCACCGAGCTACCGTAGAAAACCAGTGAATCAGTATAAGCAAAAGTTGTAAAAACCCATGCCCAGACCTGCTTCTGTCAGATGATGGACACGAGAGACTGGAGAAAACCGAAAAATAATTATCATTTCTGTCTAATTTATGTGCAAGGAACGACACTTGTGTTTGTGTGATTGTGCTTGGCCTGGGCTTCTCTCACCCCTGCTACTGCTGTTAGGAGGCGTGGCGACGACGAGGCCCAGTATGGGCGAGCCCACCGTGCTGGCCGAACCCCCGCCGCTGCCGCTTCCACTTCCACTTCCGCTGGACGGGCCGGCGGAGGTGGAGGCCGAATCGCACCCCAGCCGCTGCCACCGCCGCGGCTGGTGGTGGTCGTCCTCCGACTGGCACGGCGTCGCGGGCTCGTCGTCGTCGATGCCGTCCTCGGCGTCCTCCTCCTCGTGCGACGCTCCGGTGGACTGCACGATGCTGTAGAGCTCCACGATGTTGTCGTAGTTGTCCGCCCACCAGCGCTGCGCCGCGCGGGGCCCGTCGAACAGCTCCTCCCGGAACCTCAGCTTGCGGAGGTGGTTGGTGCCGTCGGGGCGCGACACCAGCGTCATCAACACCCCGGGCTCCGGCTCGGCCACCCACTCGACGTCGCTCTGCTCCCCGGCCGTATGGTCCGCCGCTGCCGCCGCCTCCTCCTCTTCCCCCTCCTCGGGGACGTCTTCCAGGCCGGAGCGGCACCGGTCGCATGGCGCACGCGTCTTTCCCTCTCGCTCCTCCGGCGCGATCTTGGCGGACGCCGACGCCGCGGCCACGTCCTTGTCCTGCGGCTCCAGGTCCTCCTCCCCCTCCGCCCCTTTCCGCCGCCGCCGCCGCGCCCGCGCGTTGCCCCCGCCGCCGCCCGCCTTCATCTTGAGCGACATGGACTTCATCTGCACACAAACACAGACACGTCAGGCCGTCGATGCATCCGCGCACGCGCGTACAAAGTGTACACGGGAAGGATGGAACGGAATCTGACGGATGGCGCTGGGCTGCCAGCGTACGTTCTTTGTGAGGTCCCTGATGATGCTGATGGTCTTGGTCCTGCCGCTGCCGCCGCCGCCATGGAAGCACGCGTGCATCTCGTCGATCCAGGCCGCCCGCCCTTCCCCTCTCTCTAGACGACACCTGGACGGTTGTGGGCTGCGAAAACCCTGCCCTGCTCTGCGCTGCTCTGCTCCGATAAGTCTGGCCGAAGGAAGGAGGAGGTGGGGATTTGAAATGGGCGTGCGCAGAGCAGAGGGGGCGGCACGGGATTAACGCAAGGACGAACGCGGGTGTCCATCTGATCTGGGGCAGCAGAGCCGCATGCAGTTAATGCGGATTGCCGAGAGTTAAGGCTCCTATTTAGACTTCGAACCTGTACTGCTACTAGTGGCTAGCCGAAGGCGAACCAACCAACCCGCTCGTACTGGGGCTGAGCGCGCGCGGCAGTTGGCGCGAGGTACGGCGAATTTTGAATTATCGCTCCACCCGCGCAGGTCAGGTTCATTCATGCCATATCCAGACGTTGCCTCGCATTACCAGCTTGCCGTGGTATGAACGTCTGCACGTACGCATCAATGAAGGAGAGGATACGGGCCGGCGGGATACGCCTGAAACATAAATTGCACCAGCTCACACGTCGCGTTGTGATACGTACTCGGACAATCCGAACCATCGCTGGCGAGGTTTATTTACTCCATCTTCGTGTTTGAATTGAAATGCACAGAAACCAAAATGGTTTTTCAAGAAAATATTGGGTTGACTTTATTCTCAATCACTAGTAGTATTATTATTTGTCGCTTTGGTTAAGAAAATTAGTTGTTGCTACTTTCTCACTTAATGTCGTATAAAAATAACTGGGTAGTTATTGTTGAGTATATTAGCAAAGAAAATATTAATATAATTCAGAGATAAATCATGATCATAGCATTGACAGTGTTAATATCGTACTGATATCTAACTACGTGATCACGTACTAGGCATATAGTAGAAACATCTACACAAATACTAGCTAATACGGCTAACAAAAAAATAAAGAGGAGGAGAAATTAAATTCCAGGGAACCGAAAGAGGCGCCCACCCCATCCGCCCGCCCATGCCCGCTCCTACGACTCGCCCACCCCATCTGCCGCCCACCGCCACCGCGCCAGCTAGGTGGCCCCCATGCCTCACCGGACCAGATCCACGTGCTCGCCGCCTCCTCCACAGCAGCCACGGGATGTGGAGGTACCTCGGATGCCGCTCCTGTTCGTTTATCAGGCGTTTCCGGAGATGCTGCGACCAATCGGATCTGTGCAACCGGCGATACTAGAGGAGACGAGAGCACAACGGTGGAGGGAGCGACCGATGAGGATCTGTGACGACACGCTCTCATGGTTGCAGTGCGTGCGGGAATGGAAGGAAGCAGAGCAAGACATGGAAGAGGATCCGGATTCGTGATCCAGATGGAGGGGATATGCCCAGATATGCAAAGACTAGGCGGATCAGGAGCTGCTTAGTTTGGCCCGGCGGATCTATTTCGAGGGCACCATGGAGGAGAAGCGCAGGATATCGCACCCAACTGCTCCGTCGGTGGCGTTCGTCAACTCGGCGAAGCGGGAAGGGAAATCGAACGACCTGCGACGCAAGGCGAGGTGGGAATGTATTGTAGGTCTGATGCCCACCAGTGTCCCGCCAGAGCCAAAAGCGGTGGATCCCTGGCCATTCTTGTCACCGACACCAGCAACAGACTGAGTCGACAGTCGGACTACATTGGAGGAGCTGGCGAGGTTCCAACTGATGCTATCTATAAGGATCTGAGATCTCTCTTTGAAGCTGAGAACAATGGGGAGAAACAGCCGCTCCCTGCAAGTTGCAGTGAAGAGGAGGGAAAACACACACCTCCTGATCTGGGGCTGAGGAGGCACAGGGAGAAGGTCACCGCTAGAAAGCAAATTCCGGCCTCCCCATGCCCACACATTTACCACGATGGAGAGTGGGTTGTGGTTCAGAAGTTTCTCGTGTGCAATAGGGTTGCCATTGTTTCAACTGCGAGAGCAAGCTGCCAATATAGACGCCATCAGTTTTTGTTGAATATGGTGGTTCGATCGAGCAACCAGAATGCGGTATTGGTTCCTGTCCTTCCACACCAAGAGTTTGGCAGAAGATAGAGGATCTCCTATGACAAACACAACAACTACTACCAAATTTTGGTGGGCAGCATGCAATGTGGACTGAGACTTGGGAGAAGAGCTGATCTGAGGAAGGAAAACAAGGCAATTATCCTTGATCCTACACAAATATTGCTGCTGCTTGTTCTTGATGTTCCGGGGATCCACTGTTCACCTACTCAAAATTTTCAGAACAGAAGTGCACGCCAGGCTCTGTTTGATCGCAAAATTCAGAAGCCTGAAGGAAATGATAATGGTGCTGGTACAGAGAAGCTACTACAACCGTTCAAAATATGTCCTAGAGGCAATAATATTGGTATTATTTATTTCCAAGTTTATAGTTAATGTTTATATTCTATGCTATAACTGCTATGGTTCTTGAATATGTGATTCCGAGGAAAACTCATAAGCACGTGTAGAAGTATAAATGGTAAAACCTGATTCCTAATCTTGCATCTACGACTAGCTCAAGTGTTATAATGATGGTTCCATTTTTCTGATCATGGGCATATGCCAATAACATTTGAGAGCACGATATTGGTAGAACTCTCATGTTGAATTGACCCAAGTTGTTTGTTATACATAAGAGATTATATCGTCTGAAGTCTTTAGTTCATAACACAGGAGTTAACATATGTATGATTCCTTCGACCATGAGAGTATCGAGTCACTCCATACCGAACGTTGCACTTTGAGATTGTTGCAACGTCATCCGTAACAGGGTGATCATACCGGCAACTTACGGGTTCATCGGAAATGTATGACGAGAGACTAGATAGCTCGAGACTGGGATTTGCTCCTCCGACGATGGAGAGATATTCTTAGGGACCCCTCGGTGTGACGGCATCCATCATCATCTGATCAGACATAGGTGACTCTATCATAAGGATGTCTGAACATGACAATGAGAAAGAAGAACAAACCCGGTAACCAGGAGACAGGTATAGTGAGCATGTGAATGACTCGCGGGGATACCGATATATATCACCTCGAGTTTTGTAACGCATCGGGAAGCAAAGGGAATAACATATGATAACCAACGGTTCACTCGAATATCATTCTTGTAAGTATAGGGATGAATATGGATGTCCATGGTTCCGCTATTAATCATTGAACAAAAGGTGTTTTCATTCATGTCTATATTTTACTGAACCTACAGGGTCACATTCTTAAGGGATTACGATCTCTTGAGTTCTATAGGACTTAAGAATATGAAAAAAAAAGATTATCCAAATAGTTTAAGAAATAAAAGAAATCATTTTGAGAGAAACCAGAAGCGTTTCGGGATTACCGGAAGTGTTTCGGGGCGTATCGGGTAATACTGGGAATTAATATATAGGTGGAAATTGTTTCCGGGGACTTAAATATAAAAGGGCTACAATATTATTGTGAGGTCTCGGGAATTTATTTAAAGTCAACGGGCTAAAGAAAATACGTAAAGCCCTATTAGTGGAGACTTAATGCGCCCTAAGGCCCATTAGTGGAGGCGCCCCAAGAGGAGGCCGAATTGGGAGGTGGAGTTGGACTCCACCTCCCCCTACGGCCGGTGCAAGGGGAGGGGAACCCTCCCTAAGTCGGCCACCCCTCCCCTGTCCCCTACACCTATACACTAGTGGAAAAAACGGCTAGCCACAATTTTCGTTGGTGGCGCGCCATTTTCCATCAACGTCGGCACTATTTCTTTTAAATAGTGCTGGCGTTGGCTTAAATCACACGTCAACTTTACATGGTTAGTGTTGGCGTTGCTTTTTTTAACACGTCAAAAATTTGTTGGCCTATCTGTACTCACCATGTGGAAGATAGTGGTGGCGTCGGATTTCTATGCACGCCATAGGTAATTAACTAGTGCTGGCGTGCTAACTTATGTTACGCCAGAAACAATTTTTCCATTTTATCAAGTGTTTTAAGTATTTAATGATTATCCTAGTCAAAAAATAATAAACATTTTATATTATAATTTTGTCTTTATTATTAGTAGTATTTTTATCATTTTGGGTCTTTTATTTATTTCTATCAGTTATAATTTTGAGTTTTTTTATTATGTTGAGTCTTTTATTAATCTTAGTTTTTTTTATTTGGGCTGTTATTAGCTACGGCGTTGTGTTTTAGACCCACGCCAGCACTGGCCTACCTGAGTTAACTGCCCACCTTAGTAAAAGACCTAGCTAGTCGACGCCCTCATTTCACCCACACACTCCCCCTCAACCAGCCGCCGCCGCCACCTCCGGACCTCGCCACCCTTCACCGCCTGTCGCTGCCCCTCGGGCACAGCCGGCAGCAAGGTTCCGTCCTATCCTTCCCCTCCCATCGCATCTCCTTCCTCTCCACTCCCACCTCCTTCGTCCGCGGACGCCACACGGAATCCATGGGTTCCTGCATATATAAGTTGATTTGTGTAGAATTTAAGTAGTGTTGAATCAACATTTGTAGTGATGTAGAACCCAAAGTTAGTTCCATGGATTGCTTTGTGTAGAAATTTTAGTGGTAATCCGATTGCTATTGTGCAGAATCCTATTTTAGTAGTGTATTTTGAGTAGAATTTTTTTGAGTGTCTAGAATATTAACGTTTCAAGTTCAACTTAATTTGGTAGTGTAGTCTGGAATGTTTGAAATAAATAAGATGAACTCCTATAAATTAGATTGATGGTGTAGAATTTGTTTATTTGTGTCTCCCTCGGTGGATTTTGTTTATTTGTGTATACAATTACTAGTGTAGAATTATATTTAGCACTGTAGTATCCAATTATGTTTAGTAGAAATTGATTTACTAGTGTAGAAACCGATTATACTTAGTGTTGATTTAGTAGTCTAGAATCCGATTATACTTAGTTTTCAATATGTTTTGTGTAGAATGGTGCAACCATCACCATATCGAGTGTGCAAGTCAAGGTGCGCAACTAGCCTTGCAACTGGCATGATGTTCGGCATCTACTTCCAGCCGAGTTTTGTTCCTGTAGCGGTAACAGATTATATGAACCTTCTAACAGTTAATTCATTTGTTTTTGTTTCTATTTCCACTAATGCATTGTGTGTGTTTTTTGTTTTTTCTTACACAGTCTCATGCAATGTGAGATTGGAATTCAATGAGCTCATTACCGGAGGCACTGTGATCTTCGACATTCTTGGGGGGCCCTACATTATGGAGGTCGAGAAGGGACGAAAAATATCCCAGATTGGAGGAGATGAATGTGATCGTTTCATCATTGTCGGTGTAAAAACCGGCAGACCTCGGGGTAGGGGGTCCCGAGCTGTGGATCTCAGATCGATGGTAATAGAAACAAGGGAGACGATATTTACCCAGGCTCGGGCCCTCTTGTTGGAGGTAAAACCCTACGTCCTGCTCTTGTTTATATTGATGGAGATGTATCGAGTACAAGCTTGATCTACCTCAAGATCATAAGTTGTGTTCTAACCCTAGGACTAGGAGAATGTAATTGTGATTCGGTCCCCTCTACGGGCGAAACCCTTTGGCTTATATACATGCCATGTAGGGCATCTAGGGTTACATAGTCGGTATCCAGGGGCACATATGGAGGCGGCAAGAGATGTCTTGGAGTGTACGTCAAGTATTCGGCATGCGTAGTCTTGATCCATCGTGTAGCTGTCGGAGTCCACCTCGTAGAGAACGTGGGCCCACCGGCCCATCTGAGGACTACAAGCTGATTGGGTCAGTACCCCCTATTCCAGGACACCGTCAGTAGCCCCTGAACTGGTCTTAGACGCCGAGGACGATATTCTCGAACTTCGGTTCCGGAGTCTTGACAGGCAAGTTCCTTCATGGTACCTTCTTCAGCTCGGCTTTGAAGTCTTCGGTCTTGTAGACGGTTTTGCTCGAGGCCCGGTCCCACAACATGTGGCGTAAAATCCCCAACCTCGATCATCGTGCGTTTTTAGGAAACCGAGTCACTTTATGGTGAGACGTTGAAGCGCCAGCCTCTTTTTGCTTTATTTATAACCATATAGTCAGGGTTACAGCAGAGCGCATCTCGACCCCATCCTTAACAATATTCATGTGCTTTCTCCTCCTCTCCCGGGTCCAACCTGAGAGTCTTAACAATGGCGAGCGACGCGGGTTCCTCGAGGCGACCTCATGGTCCCGTCAAGGGTGTCTGGGGTAGCTGCTCCATCCCACGTCTCCAAATAGAGCGTCTGGCCACCCGGGCTATTTGCCAGATTCAGATCTAGCCTCCGCCTGCCTGGGATTGACATCCATGAACGGGCAAGCGCACGTCGAAAGCCATCCATCCCCACGCAAGGGTGAATGGGTATGCTTCGTTCCCTTCCTCCTCCGTGGCTTGGTATTCTCGATTCACCCCTTCCTCCGGAGCCTGCTTGAATTCTACGGGCTTCAACTCCACCACCTCTCTCCCAACTCGATCTTACATATCGCTGGGTTCGTTTCCCTTTGCAAAATGCACCTCGGATGCGAGGCACACTTTGGGCTTTGGCGGAGGTATTTTTGCATAGTGCCCTGTTCCCCGACCGGGGTGTTGTGTGAGGTGGGCGCTGCCAAGGTCTGCCGACTTGAGGGGACCGACTATTCTCCAGGCACTCCTCGAGAGGATACCGACTTCTGGTCGCCTAAATGGATTTATATAGATGTACCACTATATGACCCAGTTCGGCCCGGGCTCCCCGCATTCTCCTCGGAACCCCCAAAGAAGCACTATAGCTGGAGACCGTGGACCGCTACTCAGGAGGATGACACCAACGTAGTCAGCCTAGCAGCCCAAGTAAAACTGCTGACAAATACTGGCCTCGCCATTATAGATGTAATGGCCACGACAATCAGCCGAAGAGTCGAGCCACTTCGGCAACGCCCACACTTGTTGTGCATGTACAACGGAACCGATGACACCTCCCGATCCATCCGAGCAAACCTCGATGACCCAATGGTCTTTGGGACCACCCTGGCCGGCATTTACCAGGGATCAACGGAGGAGTTCGCAAGGCGGCAGTTCCGAGACGGGCTGTCTTATTACAACCTTGCAGAGATAGTAAGTTTCCTCAGCCTTCCTCGTCTATCTGAGTTGTTTTATGGTTAATTCCTCTGACCATCCCTTTACTGATCCTGGACAGAGATGGAGGCACTAGGTCGAGAAGCTAAGCAACCCTGCACCCGAACCGGGGACACATCGCCAGGCTGATGACCCTCTCTTTAATGAGGACGAAGAACTGTCCCTTATATACGAAGAGGGGAAATTCCATTTGGAGAGCCTTGACGGCTCAAGGGTTGCCGTCACTCTGGACGTGCCGGGAATATGGCCGGCTTCCTCGGTAAATCCCCATACCTCTACTTGAAAGAGAGCTTCTCGTCCCGAAGTCCCTAGTCCCCTGACTTCTACTCCAAAGGGACGACGCGCAAAACGTCCACGTGGAGAACCGGCCCCTCAAAGGAGCTCTCTGCAGGAGATGCCGGGAGTTCGGGTGCGCATAGCGGCCGTGGGGGCGAGCCGAAATACTTCCTCAGCTCATAGGTAATATTATTACGTTTTCAAGAATAGCTTATCATGGATCTTAATTCTTTCAATCCTCGCAGGCAGCCTATTCCCCTTCCAATAGCGGAGGACACAAGGGTCAATAGGATGTTGGTTCCGAACAGCGGTGCGGGGCCCCTCCCTACCTTGGGAGCTGCTCCCGGGGTATCTCAGCCGAAGGATTCTGGAACCTGTTTGGCTACCACTTCCGAGGTCCAGAGCGCCATGAACCACCGACGACGGAAAGCCTCCTTAAGGGATTTTGCCTTTACTAACCAATATTTTAATGCCCTTAGCTCGGTGGAGCCTACCTCGGGGCGACCCGTTCTGTCTTTGAGAAAGCAGTGGGCGTTTTATCGCAGGGCTTGCAGGTGAGGTTTTACTCGAAGCCACATTGTTTTGGCCATCTCTTGTGCCGGTCATAATTTGTTTGCTTGAAGTCAAACTTAAACTGACAAGCACGACAGTAGCCCCTAAGGCTTGGTGTGGGCACTTGTGACCGTATCGAGGCTTGAGACTAAGTAAGAATGATGTCTTTGACAGGGAGCTCGGGAGAAAAACAATCAACTCTCTAAGGTACTCGACCAGACGAAGGGGAAGCTGAACACTGCTTTAACCGAGGTGGAGCGTGTAAAGGAATTCACCCGAGAAGCACATGGTAAGCCTCTCTGTTTTACCATGCGTGCTATTGGGGTGATTATCCCGAAGTCGTATGGCATGGTGCATTTCAGAAGCTCAAGCCCTTGGTCATTTAGAAAGGGATCTTAAGTAGGCCCGCGAAGATTTGCATTATGCGGAGTCGCAGTGGCAAGTTGGTCAGCATGTGTTAACCCAAAGAAGGGAAGACACGAGCGTGCTGAGGGCTAAAAGTGCTTGACAAGCGCAGGAGATTGAAAATCTAAAATCTCAACTGGCCGCCGCCCAAGCGAAAGAGCGACAAACGAGCGAAACAATTTTTGGTAACCTTCTGTGTCCATTTTAAGATGGTTTCCCGGTTATAATATCACGAAAGATAATTAGTAGGCTAATATGTGTTTTCCTCGCAGTTTCCCTGGCTGGTCAGCCCCTTGAGCCTGCTGAGCCATTGCTCGAGGATGCCATGAATCATTTGGCCATGGTGCATGAAAATGCTCGGAAGGCGATGAAGCGAGTATTTAAGGCTTTATGGCCAGAGGAGGAACACGTGCCTGAAGACATGGCGGTCCTTGCCGAGTGTCTTAAGAGAGCTCGGTGCCGGATTCAAGCCTGGAAGATATCAGCCTGCCGTGAGGGAGTGAGGGAGGCTTGGGCCATGGTCAATACGCGGTATACCGGCATGGAGACAGCACATCTGTCCGAGGTAGGGCCCATGGGGCCTGACGGGAAAGAAATACCCACAAGCCTTGTGTATGAAAGTGTCATGCCCACCGCTCGCTTTTCACAGAAAGACTGCGCCCTAGATACCTTAATAGATGGGCTAGATTGATAACTCACGAGTATAGGGGATCAATTGTAGCCTTTCTCGATAAGTAAGAGTGTCAAACCCAACGAGGAGCTAAAGGTAGAATTAATATTCCCTTCAACTTCTATCAACCACCGATACAACTCTATGCACACTTAACATTCGCTTTACCTAGAACAAGTATGAAACTACTTTGTAGGTGTAATAGGATAAGTTTGCAAGAATAAAACTAGAAGTAATTTGCAAAATAATAATAGTTAGTTGTTTAGTAGAAAGCTTTTTGTAACACAAGAGAAGGATTTGTCCCTAGGCAATTGATAACTAGACCGGTAATCATTATTGAAATTTTATATGAGGGAGAGGCATGAGCTAACATACTTTCCATACTTGGATCATATGAACTTATGATTGGACCTCTAGAAAGCATCTGCAACTACTAAAGATCATTAAGGTAAAACCCAACCATAGCATTAAGTATCAAGTCCTCTTTACTCCCATACGCAACAACCCCCTTACTCGGGTATAAGCTTCTGTCACTCTCGCCACCCACTATAAGAGAATCATGAACGTATTGCAAAACCCTACAGCGGGAATCCCACACGCTTGCTGTCGGCGTGCGACACCTATGGGATCCCAAAGGACCCCTTTACGATTCGGCGGGGAGAGAGGTATGCGCAAAGAGCAGAACCAACGATCAACGCGGGGTGATTTTACCTAGGTTCGGGCCGCTAATCAGCGTAAAACCCTACTCCTGCCTTGTTTTATTAAGAGTGTTCTTGAGCCCAGGCTCCAGGAGCGCTTGCGATGAACAGTATGTTCAAAGAGCAGCTATGCATGCAGAATGGGCCAGAAGATCCTCCTCCCCTGTAGCAGTTGCCTTGGGCCTCCTTTTATACGTTCAAAGGGGTCACCACAGTGGCAAAATGTACATACATTGAGGTGTAAAGTAGCTACAGGGTCATCATACCTAACCACTGACGGATTAGGATGAATGCATTTAATGCACCGTGAGGTGTCCGTTTAGGTGTCCTCGTTTTCTTGGGGATGGAAAAAGGGGCCATCCCATCAGCACCGCTTAAGCTCTCCTCCACTGGCGCCTTGCCACGCATCCAGAGAAGGACCCAGAATGTCAGGCTGGTTGCTGTGCCGAAGCGGTGGCACAGTCCGGGCGCTGAATCTTGCCGGGCGCGAAATCTTGCCGGGGAGGCTGGCTTTTGGTCTTCAGCTCTTCTTTATCTGCTGATCCTCAGATCCTCGACTTGGGTGTTTCTTCGATAACTTGAATTAACCTCCAACTGTTCCCCGACAAGCCTGGCCACGAGTATGGCTACAACTGCCCGTGCACAAGTACGGGGTACTAATGGCCCAATACTTAGTACACCGACAGGAGCCCCCGGGCCTAGGCCACACACGAGTGCGAGGCGTTGTTGGGCTAGGCCCAAACAGTGCACGGGCACGCGTGGCAGGGGATTAACTGCTCATAAATATCCGCTTATTGTGCCCCCTACTACGCGCGCTGAATGCGCGACGTGGGAAGCGTGCGCTGAATGGTTGCGGCTGCAGCGCGCCTGCAGAGGTGTATTTACATTGGGGAGTAAAAGAGGCGGCCTCGCTCCTTCCCCATAAAAAGGGAAACTGCAGAGGCGCAGCCTATTTACCCCCCCTTCTTCTCAATCTGGACTCCGCCATTACTTTCCCCTTCTCGAGCTCAAAGCCAGACTTCTCCTAATCCGCTCTTCACTTCTGCACCCGCTCTATCCTCAGCCTCCGCCTTCGCAATCGCCATGCCGCCCAAGGCTAGCAAGGGCAAAGGCAAGAGCAAGGAGATGAAGGCCGATGTCCCGGAGAGCGAGCTGGTGAAGATGCGGAAGAAGTACGTCATCTTCGCTCCGACGCTCGATGCGAGGGCCTTGAAGAACCGGTACCAGTGCATGTGGGCGAAGGAGACGCAAGCTCACCCCGCAACTCGCGTGATTCCAGGTTCTTATTCCAAGAGCGGACCTGACAGATATCGCTTATTCACCGCTTATTTCTATTGCAGACTCTGTCCTCCATTCTCTGACTTCTTCAACGACATTATGTACACATACGGCTTCCATCTTCTTGATTTCACGCCGAACGCCGTAATGTGCATGTCCGTCTTCGCTCATCTTTGCGAAAATTTTGCTGGAGTAGTTCCCAACACTGCCCTCTTCCGCCATTACTTTATTCCTCGCATCCAAAAGGGGGAGGCCCTTTCCGGTTCTATCGCATGGATTCCACGGGCTTGGAATAAGGAGATATACCCAGATGGGGTCTACCGCGAGAAGTGGGATGAATGGCGGCCTGAGTGGTGCTGGATCAAGGAAGCAGATCCCCATCCGTTCTGTTTGCCTCGACAGCAGAAGGCGGTTCGCGGTAGCGACTGGAGCGATCTCGCCATGGAGGACAAGAGGCTCACGATTGCCACCACCAGAATCCTTCGCCTGAAAGCTGCCGGGCTCACAATGGAGATGATTGGCTTCGATTTCCTCCGCCGCCGCATCGCCCCCCTACAGAGCAGGGGAAGACCATCTTGGGAGTACCGGAACACAGCGGACATCATGAGGCTGCGCCCTGGATTGAACAACAATTTGACAGCCATGCAGCTCGGTGCTCTCCGCCACAAACTATTCCAGCGCGATGACAAACATCAGTTGCTGGCAAGAATAGTCCCTTTGTGCAACAACTCCGCCCTGAGGTCAATCATCGCCACCATGCCAATGTTCAACACCCATGGTCTTGACGCGACTTGGGCCGAGCCAACCGAGGAGGAAGCACAAAAGTTCTTCGACAACTTGTCGGAGAGGGCCATCCGGGAAGAGACGGACCTCATTCGCGCCACCACTGACGAAGAAGTGGCGTATATTGCCACTAGGGTGGAAGAAGCGAATCTTGCCGCGGAGGCCGGCAGCATCGGTTTCACAGAATGGGAAACCAGCGACGCGGAGGTTGTGATGGAAGAAAATCTTGCTGGGGAGGCTGAGGCTGCCGAGGAACAGAGCAACGCGGCCGCCGAGGGCTCGTCCGACGAAGACGTAGCCGAAGAAGAGCCACAGGAGGAGCCCCCAGCTCCGAAGAAGACTAAGCGCGTTCTTCGAAAGGCCGCTTCTGACATCGCGGCTAGCCAACCCTCTTCGAGTAGCGAGGCTCCCGGCAAGAAGGCGGCAGGCAAGACTGCGCCGCGGCAAGGAGTTCGACAGCAACCTGCGCGGCGCGCGAGACCCGCTCCTGCGGCAAATACTGAGGCGGCAGGGGCGTCTCACACAACCGCACCGGAGGCTGAGGTGGCGGAACCACGCCAGTCTCCTGCGCCTGTTACAGCCAAGCAACCCAGGACCCCTCCTCCGCCCCCTCACACGGACACTGCAACGGAGGTTGATTTCGACATCTCCGGCTTCAGCCCGGAACGAGAAGAGGAAGAGTAAGCATCCTGTCATAGCCTTTACCTCCCAAATTTCGGAGTAATCTTATAGCCTTGCTTTGTCTTGTCTCTGCAGCGATGCAGAAACCTTGGCGGAAAGGGCGGCGAAGAGGTCGAGGACTTCCACGGGCGACGAGCTCCCGGCTGGCTCTACGAGCGCGTCGGAAATTGTCGTCGTTAGCCCGGGGCTCAGCCCTCAACGCAGCCCCCAGCGTGAGTTCTCCACTCATTTTCTGCTGGCAGGCGCTGAGGTTTCTACCCTTGCCGCTGATACCTTCGGGCTTGCAGGAGAAGAACAGCAACAGGGAGAGGTGGAAACCGCCCCCGTTGTGCCGCCTCCGTCAACCGCATCGCCCACAAGCGCATCCCCAACAAGAGTTACCACCGACGAGCCCATCTTGGTTGAGGAGGAGCTGGTACGCATGGGTACCGGCAACATTTCCCCGGCAGCCAACGTTACCGGGAGGGGCGAGGCCACCTCTCAACAACTCGACGCAGGTAACTGTTTGCCTTAGAGCGCTTGCTATCCTTTTATTTATCTTTCTTTCTTTTTGTCTTCTTGAACTTCAACCTTGATCTTATTTTGTTTCCTTCCTTCGTCCTCCAGAATTCCCTGTGATGGAACACATGGATGTCGACGTTGTCATCGAGGAGACCGCCAGAGACGCCGCCGCCGAAGCTGACAGGATCGCGGCTAGCGAGGCCGCCAAAGACGCCACTGTCGAGGTCGGCGAAACTGTTGCCGAGGAAACCGCCAAGGAATCTGCCGAGAGGGCCGGCGAGGGAACTGATGACCACACTGACGGCATTCCTGCCGCAGGAGCGCCAGGCGCTACATCGGCCACAGAGCCCCCAGCCACCGGCAAGACGAACGTCGAGGACCAACCATCGACATCCGAAGCCCCCTCATCGAGCAAATATCTCAAGGTTGGCGACAACCTATTCATCAACTTGCCGGGCACGGCAAATATTGAAACGCCGACTGAAGGGGAAACCTTTGATGAAGAAATCATCGCTGCTGCCGGGCTCGAAATCGTTGATGATCCAAGTGCCAACAGTGGTAAATCTGAAGAGGATCAGCTCCTCCAGGACATGGGCAAAAATTTCCGCAAGCTCCAAGCACTCCACCGTGCTCGAAAAGAGAAAGCAAATTCCAGAATGGCAGTTGTCGAAGCAGCCGAAGCAGGTTTTCAGAAGCGCGTTGAGCAGATGCAGATCTGGTACGCCGAGGCTCTTCAGGAGTTGACTGCCAGCCGGGAACAAGTGAGCCAAAGCTGGACGGAGCTCCTCTTGAAACAATCTGACATGGAGAAAGCGCAAGAGGAAGCTGCACAAGGAACTGCCGCTGAAGATGCTCTCCTGATGGAGCGTCGCATTGTGCTTGATGCCCACGAGGAAGATCTTGCCGCACGTGAGCAGGCGCTCGCCGCCAAGCTTCGCGGCAAAGATGAGGAGATCGATAAGCTTGTCGCGCAGCGGATCCAGGAGCTGGAGCAAAAGCACAAGGAGGCGCTCGAAACTCTAACTGTAGATCACGCCGGCAAGCTCAAGGAGGCTGTCGATGCTGCCGAGGCTGCAGAGGCCACCAAGAACGAGCTGAGCGACAAAGTGAAGAAGCTGGAGGAGGATCTTGAAGAACACGGCAAGGAGCTCTCGACGCTCAAAGGGGACAGGGAGAAAACTCTCTACAGCCTGGCGGAGATGCAAGTTGCCATGTCCGACAAGACCAAGTAGCTCTCTTCAGCCAACGATGCCATTGCCGATCTGCGGCTAAAACTGACCACGCTGGAGAAGTCTCTTAAGGACGGCAGGGCCCGCGAGAAGGCCCTAAGCAAAGATCTTTAGGATGAGAAGAACTTGCTTAAGAGCGCTGCCGCCACCCAAATTGACTATGAAAAGGGTGTGAAAATCTGGACTGATCGCCTTGTCGACACCGCGGAGAGGCTCACAGCACAATTGTCAACCATGGGCCAGGATGGCCTGCAAAACTTCAGGTATTCCTCCGAAGAAAGGATATCTTCGAGCGCCAGGTTGACCATGTTCTTCGAAAGCATCATTGACGCTTTTAAGCTGCTACAGTCCAACCGAGCGACCCAACTGGCCAATGAATCCTGCAAACTTTGCCGGGCCGTCCCCCACAAAGTACTCGTCAAGGTGGTGCATAAGAACCCTGGCGTTGATCTCACCAACGTGCTCGACCGCTTGCCGAAGGATGCAGATCTCAAGGCACTTGAGGAGCTTGTCGCACCCATCCTTGAGAAGGTAGATTCAATCAAGAGGGTCGAGGGCCAACACAGGGACTAGCCACCTCATTTTCCCTTGTCGCCACCATTCCATGCCAAAAGACAATCAAGTCTTGTGTTAGAACTGCGGCACCTTATTGATGTAATATAACTTGCGTATGTTTGGGTATATGCATGCTATTTTCCTTGTCTAATTCCTTTATGTACGGAGTACTCCCTACGCTTACTGAAAACTTGCCGGCGCGCAACCTGCCGCGAGCGCTGGGTGCGGGACTTCAGCAGCCTGCTGGAGGTGCAGCGGCCGGCAAGACACCTTGGCATTCTCAGTGCAGCCACTTAAATTGTTGAGCGGACTCGAAACAAAATAAGGGCGCAACCGATTACGACAAGGGTTCCTTCGCGTGCAGGTTTTCCATACAAAAGTCAAAATCGTCTAAGGAAAATAACTTTGTAATAAAAGAAACTTGCTTTAAGTTTCATGACTTAGCTTTCTGTCGCTGTTCTTCCTCCGGTAAGGCGTCAATTCTGAACGTCGCCAACTGGTACTCATATCTTCCTTCCCCCCCGGCAAACGTGCATGCGAGGAATCCTTCTATCTTTTGAGAAAAAGAAAGAAGAGAAAATAAAGATATGGAACCTTGGCGGTTCGTTAATTCTTACCGGGAACAAGTGTCATACAACGTCTTAGACAAGCATGCATATATATATATATATAAACATGGAAATCGATAAGGAAATGCACAACACTTAAACTTATTCATCTGGGCACAGGGTCTGCGCCTGGCTTTGTACAAAGGATTACATGCCTTGCCGGTAAAACTTGTACAAAAAGGTGGTTGCCGGGGGCTCCCGGCAACCGCGCCTTATGGGTAGAACTTGCGAAGATGCTCGATATTCCAGGAATTGCTCACTGGAACGCCATCTTCGGTCTCCAGGCGGACAGCGCCGGACCTGGTGACTCGTACTACCCGATAAGGGCCTTCCCACTTCGGCGTCAACTTGTTTGAATTCTTGGCGGACTGAATCCGTCGAAGAACAAAGGTCGCCTTCCTCAAGACTTCGGGCATGAACTTTGCGGCTATGGTAGCGGCGCAAAGCTTGCTGGTAGCGTGCAGCTCGCACAGCAGCCTGAAGACGATTCTCCTCAAGGAGCACAGCGTCATCTTGCCGCAGTTGCTCTTGCTCAAGCTCATCATAAGCGAGCACTCGAGGTGATCTGTATATGAGTTCCGTGGGGAGAACTGCATCCGCTCCGTAGACCAGAGCGAAGGGCGTCTGGCCAGTGGCTCGATTTGGTGTCATTCGGATTGTCCAAAGAACCGCCGGCAACTCATCAATCCAGCGTCTTCCGCATTTTCTCAGCTTGTCAAAGGTTCTGGTCCTGAGACCGCGTAGCACTTCAGCATTAGCCCTCTCTGCTTGGCCGTTGCTTCTCGGGTGAGCAACAGAGGCAAAACAAATTTTGCCGCCAAGGTCTTGGACGTACTGCATGAAGGTGCGACTTGTGAATTGCGTGCCGTTGTCGGTGATGATCCTGTTGGGCACACCAAAATGGCAAACTATTCCTTTAAAGAACTTGACGGCTGATTGTGCTGTCACCTTTCTCACCGCTTCCACCTCCGGCCACTTTGTGAACTTGTCGATCGCAACGTAGAAGTACTCAAAGCCCCGGGTAGCACGGAGGAAGGGGCCTAGTATGTCAAGCCCCCAGACCGAAAATGGCCAGGAGAGAGGGATCGTCTGAAGAGCTTGAGCTGGCTGATGTGATTTCTTCGAATGAAACTGGCACACTTCACACTTGGTTACTAGTGCAGTTGCATCCTGGAGAGCGGTGGGCCAAAAGAAACCTTGCCGGAATGCTTTCCCGACAAGTGCTCTTGATCCTATGTGAGAGCCACATATGCCTCCATGTATCTCTGCCAACAGCTCTAGTCCATCCTCCCGAGGAATACACTTCAATTTCACACCGTTTGGTCTCTTTCTGTACAGGACGTCATCGACGAACTGGTACATAGCAGACTGATGGGCTACTTTTTCCGCTTCTTCCTGCTCCTTAGGGAGTTCTCCTGTCTGAAGGAAATTGACAATGTGCTGTGCCCATGCTGGAGCCTGGGGCTTGACAGCTAGGACTAAAGGCATCTCTTCCACCGGGGGAACATTTGTCTCGACAGCGAAAGCGTGAGGTTCCGCCGGAGCCTGTCGTTCCCCGGCAGGCTTGTCGCTGATCCCGGGAAGTTCCTTGCCGGCGGCTCCAGGGAGCTCTGCCGGAAAGTACTGTCCAGAATTCAACTTTCTTCTCTTTTCTTGTCTCATTGATGGTGCCACAGATGGTTGAGTCAAATGGAGCACAAAAGTTCCTGGTTCCACAGGCAACTTGAGAGCAGCGCCCTTTGACAGGTCGTCAGCAATACTGTTTTCGGCATGAGGAATGTGCTTCATTTGCAGACCATCAAAGCGCTCTTCCATTTTTCTCACTTCATCCACGTAAGCTTGCATCAATGGACTCTGATAATTCTTGTTAACTTGCCTAACAACAAGCTGCGAATCGCCTCTGACGACGAGCTTCTTGATACCAAGGTCTGCCGCGATCCTGAGACCAGCAAGCAGCCCTTCGTACTCCGCAGTGTTGTTTGTCGAACTCTCCCGGGGGAAATGCATCTGGATTACATACTTGAGGTGCTCTCCGGTGGGTGCGACAAGCAGCACGCCAGCACCAGCGCCTTGTAGCGAGAAAGCCCCGTCAAAGTACATAACCCATTCTTGATCAATTTCCTTACCGGGGAGAGTCGTTTCTTGAACCTCTTCGTCTGGCGTTGGGGTCCATTCCGCAATGAACTCTGCCAAGGCCCTGCTCTGAATTGTCGAAGTACTTTCAAACTTGAGACCAAAGCTTGACAATTCCAACGCCCACTCCACAATCCTGCCGGTTGCCTCTGGATTTCGCAAAATCCATTGCAACGGAAAGCGAGTGACGACGGTAATTTCATGTGCTTGAAAATAATGGCGCAGCTTCCTCGAGGCCATAAGGAGGCCGAAGAGCAACTTCTGCACACTAGAGTATCTTGACCTAGCTCCTTGCAAAAGGGAGCTAACAAAATAAACTGGGCGCTGCACCATCTTTTTGTTTTGCACTGGTTCTTCTAACTGCGCAGATCCTGTCTTGTCGGGACCAATCCTTGCCGGGGAAGATCCCGCCGCGTCACTTGGCGGTCCTGCCGCTGGTGTTACCTCCTCATCAGCTTCTCTCTGTGCCACTAATGCAGCACTAACCACTTGATTTGTCGCTGCCAGATACAGCAGCAACGACTCTTGTGGTTTAGGTGCGACTAGTGTCGGCGGAGAAGAAAGGTATTTCTTCAAATCTTGCAGCGCAGCCTCCGATCCGGAGTCCATTTCATTGGACCTGCCTTCTTCAAAATTTTGAAAAAGGGCAGGGCGTGCTCAGTAGATTTGGAGATAAACCTGCTTAGGGCAGCAACGCAGCCGGCAAGACGACGTACATCCTTGACGCGCCTTGGCGCTTCAATCTGCTCAATAGCTTTGATCTTGTCGGGGTTCGCTTCGATCCCTCGCTGAGATACAAAGAACCCGAGAAGCTTGCCGGAAGGAACACCAAACACGCACTTCTCAGGATTGAGCTTTAAATTGATCTTGCGCAGATTTGCAAATGTTTCTTCTAAATCTTGTATGAGCGTCGCTTTGTCCTTGGTTTTGACCACTACGTCATCCATGTATGCCTCCATATTTCTATGGAGCTGAGGCTCAAAACCAATTTGGACCGCTCTCGCAAATGTAGAGCCAGCACTTTTCAACCCAAAAGGCATTCGTATAAAACAATACGTACCACATGGGGTGATAAATGCGGTCTTTTCTTCATCTTCTTTTGCCATGAAGATCTGATGATACCCTGAGTAGGCATCAAGGAATGACTGTAGGTCACAACCTGCAGTGGAGTCCACAATCTGGTCGATGCGCGGCAAAGGAAAGGGATCTTTTGGACAGGCTTTATTGATGTCTGTATAATCAATACACAACCTCCATTTCCCATTCACCTTGCGCACTACAACCGGATTGGCCAACCACGTTGGGTGAAGCACTCCCCTGACCAAGCCTGCCGCTTCTAGTTTCCTGATTTCTTCGGCGATGAATTCTTGCCGCTCCAAAGGCTTGCTTCCTGACCCTCTGCTTGACGGGCCGCGCGTGAGGACAGACAGCAAGGTGGTGCTCAATTACCTCCCTGGGAACACCGGGGATGTCAGACGGTTGCCATGCAAACACGTCGACATTCGCCCGCAGGAAGGCAATGAGCGCGCTTTCCTATTTGTCATCTAGGGTGGAACTTATGGTGAAAGTTCCTCCCGTTCCGTCCTCCCTGACAGGCACCTTCTTGATCTCTGGTGGAGCAGCCTTGGGTTTCTTGTTCTTGCCGGTGGAACTCTCTGGTGCATCCTCAACGGAAGCGCAACACTCCGAGGAGGTGCGCTTGCCGGAGTTTGCGCCAAGATTCTTGCCGGTCTTCTCCTTCCCCCCGGGAGTTCCAGTGGCAGGAGCAGATGCCTTGACGGCAGGTGCTGCAACTGCTTCCCAGTAGAGTTGGTCGGCATAGATGAGCGCATCCTTTTTGTCGGAGTGGATAGTGATGACACTCAACGGCCAGGGCATCTTCAGCACATTATACACATAGTGTGATGCCGCCATGAACTTAGCCAGCGCTGGGTGGCCAAGGATCCCATTGTATGACATAGGGATCTTGGCGACATCAAACACTACCTTCTCTGTCCTGTAGTTGAGCTCGCTACCAAATGTCACCGGTAACGTAATCTTGCCTTTTGGCTGGGTCCTTCCTGGATTGATCCCTTGAAACGTGCCCGTTTCCTCGAGATCTTCATCAGGAATTTGGAGCCTCTTGAGCACGTCCGGCGAGATTAGGTTCAGTCCGGCCCCACCGTCAACTAGCATTTTCGTCACCTTGAGGTTGCGGATTGTCGGTGAGACCAACAATGGCAAGCACCCGACCGCGGTTGTGCGATCAGGGTGATCCTCGGCGTAAAAAATGATAGGCGTGTTGGACCACTTCAGGGGTTTACGTGCATCGAACGATGGCTCCGTTGCATTAACCTCTCGCACCCACTGTTTAAGTCGACGGTGGGAAGAATGCAACGAGGCGCCTCCATCGATACACATGGCCTCTGTAGCTTTCTAAAATTCGTGCTCACTGGACTCATCATCTTCTCCATCATCATCATCACCCTCTTCTTTGTCACGGCCTCGAGCGGGCCTTTCCCTCTGTTGCTTGGCCTTGCCGCGGCGACCCCCTCGGCCACCGCGCTTCTTGCCGGACCCCTCAGCATCGTCCTGGGCCTTCTCCTTGTCTCGTCTTTCGTACTCAGCTCTCTGCTTCTCGACAAGCTGCTCAACTTGCCGGCAGTTTTGGAGATCGTGGCCCTTGGTGCGATGGATCTTGCAATACTGCTTGCCGGAGCTTTCCGACTTGTCGGCAGCCGCCAAGGCCTGGCAGGAGGCGCACCCGACAACTTCCTTGCCGGGGTCGTCAACCTTGGCCTTCTTGGCGGTGCCGGGGTTGCCAGATTCCTCGACAGCAAGCACGGCCCTGCCTCTGCGCTTCTTCTTCCGCTGCCGGCCTTTCTTTGATGGGGTTGCAGCGTCTTCGTCTTCTGATTCGCCCCCTGCACCAACACCCTCGCCAGGGAGTTTCCTCCCTTCTTCAGCCCGAGTGCACTTGTCGGCCAAAGCGTAAAGCTCGGCAATACTCCTGACCTGGTTCATCGCCAGCTCTTCACGCATTTTGCGGTTACGCATGTTCTGATGAAACGTGCTAACAACAGCGGCAGGGTGAACATCGGGAATATTGTATTGCACTCGGCTAAATCTCTGGATAAACTTGCGCAGGGGTTCGCCCTCCTTTTGAGGGAGGAGATGCAAATCACTCTCTTGTCCAGGAGCTTGGTGGCCTCCAACAAAGGCGCCAACAAACTGATGGCACAGGTCTGACCAAGAAGAAATAGAATTCTCCGGCACATGCATCAACCACGACCTGACGTTGGGTTTGAGCACCAACAGGAAGTAGTTGGCAAGTATCTTGTCGTCTCGGCCCCCGGCAGCCTGCACCGCAATGGTGTAGATGCTCAAGAACTCTGAGGGGTGAGTCTTGCCGTCATATTTCTCTGGGACCTCTGGCTTGAAGGTTCGGGAGTTGGGCCACTGGACTCGCCGCAGCTCATGGGTAAACGCTGGACAACCTACCTCGTAAGGCAAGTCGCCTGCGTCCCCTGGCGCAGGCTTGTCGACAGCGGGTCCTGCGCGCTTATCAGATTGATGGCGCGCTTCCCGTTGCCGCTCGATGGTAGTTCGAGCATCCTCTTTGCTTCGTTCCCGAAGAACTTGACGCTGGTCGCGACGCATATGTGGATCGGACGACGCTGTGGAATCATCATCACGGCCATCAGTCCACTGGGTTGTCGACCGCCGCTGGTGTCGTGGAGGGGAGTGCACCCTGGTCGCACCGCCTCCAGTCTTCTCCGCATCGGCTCGCGCCGGATCGATGGACCACTGTTGTGAGGGCCCTGCCTGCTGCGGCCCATCTTTGTTGACGAAGCCAATGAGGCTCTGGATAGTAGATCGCCAGTCCTCCATCTTCTCCGGAGCAGGAGGGAAATCGAGGAGCAACTGCGCACGTGCCAAAGTTTCCGCTGGCGTAGGCGGCGGCGACAGGTGCGAGGTACGTGAGGTGCTCTGACTCCTAACAATGTTAGAAGGAGCACCGTCATGATCACGCGACCGCGCGCCACTTCCACCGGCAGTTTGACATGCATGCTGGGCCTGCGCACCTTGGGATCGATGCGCAGAAGTCTTTTCATGGGGACGCCCTGAACCACCAGCGCCATGGTGCTGCTCATCACACACGACCTGGGAAGGCCGTGACGCTTGCGCCGGCGCGGGAGTCCTAGAAGGCGTCCTCCGATCTCTAGAGTTCGTTGTGCCGCCCGTGGGCAGCACAACCCCATCTTTGGATCCAGCGGCGTGTGGATTGCTGTTGCCACTGCGAACGACGCCGCTCGCCTGGCTTGGATCACCGAAACACCGTGGAGGCTCTAAACCTCTTCCTTCTGCATCCACGCCATCACCCGTACGCGAGGGCACAGGCAAAACGGATGTAGATGGTAGCGCCGTTGCGGCACTCTTCTTCTTGGGTGGCATGATGATGAAGATGATGAAGAAACTAAGGCGCCGATCACTGGATCAGGTTCGCGCAACCTTTTCCCCCTACCTGGCGCGCCAAAGATGTCGGCATGCGACACCTATGGGATCCCAAAGGACCCCTTTACGATTCAGCGGGGAGAGAGGTATGCGCAAAGAGCAGAACCAACGATCGACGCGGGGTGATTTTACCCAGGTTCGGGCCGCTAATCAGCGTAAAACCCTACTCCTGCCTTATTTTATTAAGAGTGTTCTTGAGCCCAGGCTCCAGGAGCGCTTGCGATGAACAGTACGTTCAAAGAGCAGCTACGCATGCAGAATGGGCCAGAAGATCCTCCTCCCCTGTAGCAGTTGCCTTGGGCCTCCTTTTATACGTTCAAAGGGGTCACCACAGTGGCAAAATGTACATACATTGAGGTGTAAAGTAGTTACAGGGTCATCATACCTAACCACTGACGGATTAGGACTAATGCATTTAATGCACCGTGAGGTGTCCGTTTAGGTGTCCTCGTTTTCTTGGGGATGGAAAAAGGGGCCATCCCATCAGCACCACTTAAGCTCTCCTCCACTGGCGCCTTGCCACGCATCCAGAGAAGGACCCAGAATGTCAGGCTGGTTGCTGTGCCGAAGCGGTGGCACAGTGGTAGAATCTTGCCGGGCGCTGAATCTTGCCGGGCACGAAATCTTGCCAGGCTTCGCAGGCCACCCCGGCAAGATCTTGCCGGGGAGGCTGGCTTTCGGTCTTCAGCTCTTCTTATCTGCTGATCCTCAGATCCTCGACTTGGGTGTTTCTTCGATAACTTGAATTAACCTCCAACTGTTCCCCGACAAGCCTGGCCGCGAGTATGGCTACAACTGCCCGTGCACAAGTACGGGGTACTAATGGCCCAATACTTAGTACACCGACACTTACGCGACATGGAGGGCACCATAGGACAATACCAAAATAAAACATACAACTCAAACCAATCACGATCATCAATCAACCCATAGGACAAAACGAATCTACTCAAGCATCATAGGATGGCAACACATCATTGGATAATAATATGTAGAATTAAGCACCATGTTTAAGTAGAGAATTACAGCGGGAATAGAGAGGTTACACCACTGCATAGAGGGAGAGAGAGTTGGTGTTGACGGCGGCAAAGTTGTTGGTGTAGATCGCCATCACGATGATTGCCCCGGCGGCGATCTGGCGCCATCGGGAGAGAGGGGAAAGAGCCCCCCTCCTTCTTCTTCTTCCTTGGACCCCCTAGATGGGAGGATATTTTCCCCTCTGGTCCATGGTCTTCATGGCTCCCGGAGGGCAAGAGCCCCTCCGAGATTGGATCTCTCTCTCTCTCTCTCTCTCTCTCTCTCTCTCTCTCTGTTCTCTTCTGTTTCGTGTTCTTGTTTTCTGGCCCTTCATCGTTTCTTAAATTCCCGGAGATCCGTCACTCTGATTGGGTTGAAATTTTGAGGAGATTTTTACCCATAAATTATCTTTGTTGCGGTGAAAGAAGGGATGCAACCGCCTTACGAGGGAGTCACAAGGCACCATGGCGCGCCCTACCCCCCTGGGCGAGCCCTACTGTGGCCCCATCGGGCACCGTCTTGCGTTGATTCTTCTTCCAAAAAATCACATATATTCCAAAATAATTCTCTGTAAATTTTTATCACGTTTGGACTTTGCTTAATATGGATATTCTGCGAAACAAAAAACATGCAACAAATAGGAACTGACACTGGGCACTGGATCAATATGTTAGTGTCAAAAATAATATAAAATGTTGCCAGAAGTATATGAAAGTTGTAGAATATTGGCATTAAACAATAAAAAAATATAGATACGACGGATACGTCTCATAGACCAAGTGTAATTAAATGTGTGTGTGTGACTCTATGTATTAAAGTACTTTATGTCATTAATCAATCTGCGCATCCAAACTCTGTCAACCAGCCATCGGCTTCTACCTCCCCATCTAGTGACCGAGTGTCCCTTACTACCGGCCAAAGTAATCGGACCAGATACGTTGGGGATAAGGCAATCTGGCTATAAGGTTCAAAAGACAAGAGTGGGTCAGAAAGTTATGTTATATTACTTTTGAACGTAAGAAACATCTTCCGAGAAAAATAGTTCTTCCACAGTTCCTTTCCTCGGGTTATTGTACCGAGCACTTTTATCCGAAGATGGGTGACCTCGGGGGTAAAGCCCCTGGTCGGGGTTTGAAAGACCCCCTCCATTATATTCCTATGTCATGGCCGACCAATTCAAATGCTTAAGAATTCTAGCTTTCGGCTTTATCCGTCTGAGGTACTGCTCCAGATTACCCGGGAGTAACAATCACAACGGTGCTCCCTTTGCTCCTTAGCCAAATAACCGGGAACGTAAGAAGCACGCACAGGAGCCAGGCAACCCAACTTGGCCAAATCTTAAGTCAAATTGATGCATATTTTGGCTTTAAGGACAATAGGGTATAGGAGATGTGATCAACGCACATTTTGAAAGGAACATGCTATATTTCTTTCTGGCCCCCAAGGGAAGACATATGAAAGATGCCCTCGAGGTGACCGAAAACACAAAGTAATTCTAAATGCAATAAATGGAAGAAAATGTATGTACATAGGAAGATGGTGCTCGGGGTTAGCCGTAGAAACGCCGGAGCAGTGTGGCATTCCAAGGATTGGGTTCTAGGCGCCCGTCCGTCGGATCTCGGATTCGATAAGCACCTCTAATGAGAACCTAGTCGATGATGAATGAACCATCCCATTTAGGTGAGAGCTTGTGATTCTGCTTCTCCGGATGTAGTCTCATGACCAGATCTCCTACGCCGAATTCATTTGCCTAGACCTCCCTGCTGTGGTAGCGTCTTGCTTGCTGCTGATAAAGTGCAGAACATGCCCGAGCTACATTGCGCTCCTCCTCCAAGGCATCCTGCCTATCTAGCTTGGCCTCACGTTCCTCGTACATACGTACCCGAGGTGCATCGTGGATTATGTCACAAGGGAGTACTGCCTCAGCGTCGTATACCATAAAGAATGGGGTATATCTGGTGGATCGATTTGGCGTGGTGCGCAACCCCCATAGGACGGAATCGAGTTCTTCTACCCATTTGCAGTCTGCTTCTTTAAGGAAACATACTAGCCCTGGTTTGATACCACTGAGTATTAGTCCATTGGCGCGTTCTACCTGTCCGTTTGACTGCGGATGATAGACGGACGCGTAGTCGAGCTTTATGCCCATCTTGGTGCACCATGCATTTCCCTCTTTGATTGTGAAGTTTGTTCTGTTATCTATTATAAGACTGTGGGGGATACCATAACGGTGTACTACCCCGGATATGAACTCGATTACTGGAACTGCTCCGGCTGAGGTAACTGGTTTTGCTTCGATCCATTTGGTGAATTTTTCTACCATGACAAGTAAATATTTATTTTTACATGACCCTCCTTTAAGTGAGCCAACCATGTCCAGTCCCCAGACCGCAAAGGTCCAAGTGATCGGGATAGTGCGGAGGGCTGTGGGGGGGCATGTGGCTTTGTTTGGCAACACCTGACAACCAGGGCAACACTGTACTAAAGCTGTTGCATCAGCCCTGCTGTCAGCCAGTAGAAACCAGCTCGGAAAGTCTTGCTGACCAAGGTCCGAGCAGCGACGTGATGTTCGCTCATGCCGGCGTGTATTTATTGAAGTAGCGATCTCCCTTCCTCTTCGTATATACACCGCTAGAGGACCCCCATGGTGCTTAACTTATAGAGCTCACCCTCGTGAACCCTATAGGCCTTAGACTGCCTTATAATCCGGCGTGCGTCGGTTTGGTCTTCGGGGAGCTTCTTGCGGAGTAAGTATGCTAGGAGTGGCTCGGTCCAGGTTGAAATGACTGCCACGACCTCATGTGCCGAAGTCATTTCCTGGACTGCCAATCCACCCATTATGTCTTCTTTCGTGTCATCCTCGAGTGGGGTTGATTGCCCTACGTCGCTTGACTCTGACGTTGCTTTGTTGTCCTGCCAGACTATGGATGGCTTAAAGAGCCATTCGAGGAAGGTGTTTTCGGGGACCTTGCCCCATTTGGCGCCCATTCGGGCGAGGATACCGGTGACCTGGTTGCTGTCTCGGGGGATATGATGAAATTCAAGTCCCTCGAACCTGGCCGAGATTTTTAGGACGACATTCCTGTAAGCTGTCATCTTCGGGTCCTTTGTGTTGAACTCGCCATTTACCTGGGAGATGGCGAGGTTGGAATCTCCACGTACCTCGAGGCATTTGACGCCCATTGAGAATGCTATCCGGAGTCCATGTAAGAGGGCTTCTATTCGGCCGCATCGTTGGAGTCGGTGTACAAAATTTGTAACACGTATCGAATGCTATCGCCAGTTGGCAATATAAGCACTACTCCAGCCCCTAGCCTAGCAAGCATTTTTGAACCATCGAAATACATGGTCCAGTGTGAGTATGTGATGTATTCTCTAGGGTGTTCGGCCTCTGTCCATTCAGCTACGAAGTTGATACGTCTCCAACGTATCTATAACTTTTGATTGGTCCATGATATTATATTATCCATCTTGGATGTTTTATATGCATTATTATACTATTTTATATCATTTTTTGGGGCTAACTTATTAACCTAGTGCCCAGTGCCATTTACTATTTTTCCTTATTTTTGTCTTTTACAGAAAATCAATACCAAACGGAACAAAACTTTTTGAGGATTTTTCTTGGACCAGAAGACACCCAGGAACCTTCGGGAAGAGGTCAGAGGGGCCACCAGTTGGCGACAAGCTCGGAGGGCGCACCCCCCAGGCTTGTGGGCCCCCTGATGCTCCTCTAACCCTAATCTTTGCTCTATAAATACCCAAATATTCCTCGTATACCAGAGGTCAGACCAAAAATACTTTTCCACCGTCGCAAGTTTCTTTCTTCATGAGATCCCATCTGGGGACCTTTTCTGGTACTCTGCCGGAGGGGGAATTGACCATGAAGCACTTCTACATCAACCTTGCCGCCCTTCCGATGATGTGTGAGTAGTTTACCATAGAACTACAGGTCCATAGCTAGTAGCTAGATGGCTTCTTCTCTCTCTTTGATCTTCAATACAATGTTCTTCTCGATGTTCTTGGAGATCTATTCGATGTAATCTTCTTTTGCAGTGCATTTGTTGAGATCCGATGAATTGTGGATTTATAATCAGATTATCTATGAATATTATTTGAGTCTTCTCTGAAATCTTTTATGCATGATTAAGATAGCTTTGTATTTCTCTCCGATCTATTGATTTGGTTTGGCCAACTAGATTGATTTTTCTTGCCTTGGGAGATGTGCTTTGTAATGGGTTCAATCTTGCGGTGCTCATACCCAGTGACAGAAGGGGACATGACACGTATTTGTATTGCTGCCATTAAGGATAAAAAGGTGGGGTTTATTTCATATTGATTGGATCTATCCCTCTACATCATGTCATCTTGCTTAAGGCGTCACTCCGTTCTTGTTAACTTAATACACTAGATGCATGCTGGATAGCGGTAGATGTGTGGAGTAATAGTAGTAGATGCAGCCAGGAGTCGGTCTACTTGTCACGGACGTGATGCCTATATTCATGATCATTGCCTTAGATATCGTCATAACTTTGCACTTTTCTATCAATTGCTCAACAATAATTTGTTTACCCACCATATGCATTCTTTCAAGAGGGAAGCCTCTAGTGAAAACTATGGCCCCCGGGTCTATTTTTATCATATTATTTTCAGATCTATAAAACCAAAAACCCAAAAATACCTTGCTGCAATTTATTTACCTTTACTTTATTTTGCACTTTTATTTATCTTTTATACCTATCTCTATCAGATCTCATCCTTGCAAGTAACCGTGAAGGGATTGACAACCCCTTTATCGCGTTGGGTGCAAGTATTTGTTTGTTTGTGTAGGTGCAACCATTGGTGACTTGCGTGTTCCTCCTACTGGATTGATACCTTGGTTCTCAAACCGAGGGAAATACTTATCTCTACTTTGCTGCATCACTCTTTCCTCTTCAAGGGAAAAACCAACGCAAGCTCAAGAAGTAGCAAGAAGAATTTCTGGCGCCGTTCCCTGGGAGGATCTACATCAAGCGTACCAAGTACCCATCATAAACTCTCATCTCTTGCATTTACATTATTCGCCATTTTCCTCTCGTTTTCCTCTCCCCCACTTCTAAAATGTTTTAAAAAAACACAAAAATATTTGCCTTCTTTCCGTTCGTCTTTTTGTTTGCTTTTTGTTTGCTTGTGTGCTAGATTGCTTGCTTTGTCACGATGTATCAAGAAAATACTAAGTTGTGTGATTTTTCCAACACTAATAATAATGATTTTATTAGTACTCCGATTGCTCCCGCCACTAGTGCGAATCTTATGAAATTAATGCCGCTTTGTTGAATCTTGTTATCAAAGAACAATTTTCTGGTAGTCCTAATGAAGATGTTGCATCCCATCTTAATACTTTCGTTGAATTGTGTGACATGCAAAAGAAAAAAGATGTGGATAATGATATTGTTAAATTGAAGCTATTTCCATTCTCACTACGAGATCGTGCTAAAACTTGGTTTTCATCTTTGCCTAAAAATAGTATTGATTCAAGGAATAAGTGTAAAGATGCTTTTATTTCCAAGTATTTTCCTCCCGCTAAGATCATCTCTCTTAGGAACTACATAATGAATTTTAAGCAACTTGATCATGAACATGTTGCACAATCATGGGAGAGGATGAAATTGATGATAATAAATTGCCCTACTCATGGTTTAAGTTTATGGATGATCATACAAAAAATTTATGCCGGATTGAATTTTGCATCTAGAAATCTTTTAGATTCTGCTGCGGGTGGTACTTTTAAGGAAATCACATTAGGAGAAGCTACTAAACTCCTAGATAATATTATGACAAATTAGTATCAATGGCATACCGAAAGATCTTCTACTAGTAAAAAAGTGCATGCTATTGAAGAAATTAATACTTTGAGTGGAAAGATGGATGAACTTATGAAATTGATTGCTAGCAAGAGTGCTCCTATTGATCCTAATGATATGCCTTTGTCTACTTTGATTGAGGATAATAATGAATCTATGGATGCGAGTTTTGTTGGTAGGAACAATTTTGGTAGTAACCCGTATAGAGGCAATTTTAATCCTAGGCCATTTCCTAGTAATTCCTCTAATAATTATGGTAATTCCTACAAAAATTCTTATGGAAATTATAAGAATATACCCTCTGATCTTGAGAACAATATTTAAGAATTTATTAACTCCCAAAATATTTTCAATGCTATGGTAGAAGAAAAATTGCTCAAGATTGACGATTTGGCTAGAAACGTTGATAGAATTTCTCATGATATTGGTTCCTGTAAGATTAGATCTATGCCACCCAAGCTTGATATTAATGAGTCTCTGAAATCTATTCAAATTTCTATTAATGAAAGTAGGTAGAGAATCTCTAGGATGCGATCTAAGAGAGAATGGCTAGAAAAAGTATGTTCTTCTAGTTTTCACGATAATCATGATGAAGATCTTAAAGTGATTGGTGTGACCCCTATTGAATCTTTTTTTGCTAATATAAAGATTGATAAAGAAGGGACTGGAGATGAGTCAACTTTAGCTAGAAGGCGTCCCAATAATTTGGAGGGTGAAGATCTTAATGAAAAAATTGATGAAAGTGGGTTTGGTGAGGTCAAAACTTTAACTAGTGATGAGCCCACTCTTTTGGATTTCAGGGATTTTAATTATGATAATTGTTCTTTGATTGATTGTATTTCCTTGTTACAATCTATGCTCAATTCACCTCATGTGTATAATCAAAATAAATCTTTTACTAAACATATTGTTGATGCTATGATGAAATCTTTTGAAGAAAAACTTGAGTTGGAAGTTTCAATCCCTAGAAAGCTTTATGATGAGTGGGAACCTAATATAAGATCAAGATTAAAGATTATGAGTGCAATGCTTTGTGTGATTTGGGTGCTAGTGTTTCCACTATTCCAAAAACTTTATGTGATGTGCTGGGTTTCCATCAACTTGATGATTGTTCTTTAAATTTGCACTTAGCGGATTCCACTATTAAGAAACCTATGGGAAGAATTAATATTATTATTGTTGCAAATAGGAATTATTTGCCCATATATTTTATTGTGCTCGATATAGATTGCAATCCTACATGCCCTATTATTCTTGTTAGGCCTTTCCTTAGAACGATTGGTGCAATTATTGATATGAAAGAAGGAAACATTAGATTTCAATTTCCGTTAAGGAAGGGCATGGAACACTTTCCAAGAAAGAAAATTAAGTTGCCATATGAATCTATTATGAGGGCTACTTATGGATTGAATACCAAAGATGACAACACCTAGATCTATGCAATATGCCTAGCTAGGGGCGTAAAACAATAGCGCTTGTTGGGAGGCAACCCAACTTTATTTTATGTTTTTTGTTTTTGCTTCTATTTTTCAATAAATATGCAATTATACTTCTGTTATGATTGTGTTTTAATGTTTTAATTAGTGTTTGAGCCAAGTAAGACCTTTGGGATGATTTGGAAGATCGTTGATTTGATTCAGAGAAAAAACTGAAACTTTTGTGTCCAGTAGCAGAATTGTTAAAATTTGCTGGAACATGGAAAAATTCTGAATTTTTTACACAATATTTCTATACAGATTTCCTAAATTTTCTAAATTTTTCAGAATTTTGGAGTTACAGAAGTATGATCTTAATTCGGGTCTTTACAGACTGTTCTGTTTTTGACAGATTATGTTTTCATTGTGTTGTTCCCTTATTTTGATGGATCTATGGGTAGTATCGGGGGGGTATGAACCATGGTGAAGTTAGAATACAGTATATATAATGCAAATATAAAATTGGAATGAGTTTACAACAGTACCTAAAAGTGGAGATTTGTTTTATTATACTAACGAATCTCATGAGTTTTCTGTTGAGTTTTGTGTTGTGAAGTTTTCAAGTTTTGGGTAAAGTTTCAATGGACTATGGAATAAGGAGTGGCAAGAGCCTAATCTTGGGGATGCGTAAGGCACCCTAAGGTAATATTCAAGGACAACCAAGCATCTAAGCTTGGGGATGCCCTAGAAGGCATCCCCTCTTTTGTCTTCAATCTATCGGTAAATTACTTGAGGCTATATTTTTATTCACCACATGATATGTGTTTTGCTTGGAGCGTCTTGTATGATGTGAGTCTTTGATTTTTAGTTTTACACAATCATCCTTGCTGTACACACCTTTTGAGAGGGACACACATTAATCGTGAATTTATTAGAATACTCTATGTGCTTCACTTATATTTTTTGAGCTGGCAGTTGCTCTAGTGCTTCACTTATATCTTTTAGAGCACGGCGGTGGTTATATTTTGATGAAATTGATGAACTCTCATGCTTCACTTATATTATTTTGAGAGTCTTATAAATAGTATGACAATTTTCTTAGGTTATGAATTTAGTCCGAATATGATAAGGTATTCAAGAGGGATATAATAAAAACTTTCATGAAGATCATTGAATATATGAGAAGTTTGATTCCTTGAATTTGTTTTGAGATATAAAGATGGTGATATTAGAGTCATGCTGGTGAGTAATTGTGGATTAGTAAGAATATTTGTGGTAAGGTTTGTGATTCCCGAAGCATGAACGTATGGTCTCTCGTTATGCGATGAAGTTGGAGCATGATTTAATTTTTATTGTCTTCCTTATGAGTGGCAGTCGGGGACGAGCGATGGTCTTTTCCTACCAATCTATCCCCCTAGGAGCATGCATAGTAGTACTTTGATTCGAGGGCTAATAAACTTTTGCAATAAGTATGTGAGTTCTTTATGACTAATGTTGAGTCCATTGATTATACGCACTCTCACCGTTCCGCATTTTGCTAGCCTCTTCGGTACCGTGCATTGCCCTTACTCACCTTGAGTTGTGGTGCAAACTTCGCCGATGCATCCAAACCCCGTGATATGATACACTCTTTCACACATAAGCCACCTTATATCTTCCTCAAAATAGCCACCATACCTATCTATTATGGCATTTCCATAGCCATTCCGAGATATATTGCCATGTAACTTCCACCGTTCCGTTTTATTATGACACATATCATCATTGTCATATTGCTTTGCATGATCATATAGTTGACATAGCATTTGTGGCTTGGCCACTATTCATATTTTTTTATACATGTCACGCTAGATCATTGCACATCCCGGTACACCACCAGAGGCATTGATATAGTCTCATATTTTTGTTCTAGTATCGAGTTGTAATTCTTGAGTTGTAAGTAAATAAAAATGTGATGATCATCATTATTAGAGCATTGTCCCATGTGAGGAAAGGATGATGGAGACTATGATTCCCCCACAAATCAGGATGAGACTCCGGACTTAAATAAAAAAAGAGGCCAAAGAGCCCAAAATTAAAAAAAGAGAAAAAAAAGAATAGAAAAAATGAGAGAAAAAGAGAGAAGGGACAATGTTACTATCCTTTTCCACACTTGTGCTTCAAAGTAGCACCATGTTCTTCATGATAGAGAGTCTCCTGTTTTGTCACTTTCATATATTACTAGTGGGAATTTTTTTCATTATAGAACTTGGCTTGTATATTCCAATGATGGGTTTCCTCAAATGCCCTAGGTCTTCGTGAGCAAGCAAGTTGGATGCACACCCACTTAGTTTTCTTTTGAGCTTTCATACACTTATAGCTCTAGTGCATCTGTTGCATGGCAATCCCTACTCCTTGCATTGACATCAATTGATGGGCACCTCCATAGCCCGTTGATTAGCCTCATCAATGTGAGACTTTCTCCTTTTTTGTCTTCTCCACACAACCTCCACCATCATATTCTATTCCACCCATAGTGCTATATCCATGGCTCACGCTCATGTATTGCGTGAGAGTTGAAAAAGCTGAAGCATGTTAAAAAGTATGAACCAATTGCTTGGCTTGTCATCGGGGTTGTGCATGATAAATACTTTGTGTTAAGAAGATAGAGCATGCCGAGATTATATGATTTTGTAGGGATAACTTTCTTTAGCCATAATATTTTGAGAATACATGATTGCTTTTTAGTATGCTTGAAGTATTATTGTTTTTATGTCAATATTAAACTTTTGTTTTGAATCTTATGGATCTGAATATTCATGCCACATTAAGAAAGATTACATGATAAACATGTTAGGTAGCATTCCACATCAAAAATTCTGTTTTTATCATTTACCTACTCGAGGACGAGCAGGAATTAAGCTTGGGGATGCTTGATACGTCTCCATTGTATCTATAATTTTTGATTGTTCCATGCTATTATATTATCCATCTTGGATGTTTTATATGCATTATTATGCTATTTTATATCATTTTTTGGGACTAACCTATTAACCTAGTCCTAGTGCCAGTTGCTGTTTTTTTCCTTGTTTTTGTCTTTGACAGAAAATCAATATCAAACGGAGTCCAAACGGAATGAAACTTTTTGAGGATTTTTCTTGGACCAGAAGACACCCAGGAACCTTTGGGAAGAGGTCAGAGGGGCCACCAGTTGGCGACAAGCTCGGAGGGCACGCCCGTCAGGCTTTTGGGCCCCCTGATGCTCCTCTAACCCTAATCTTTGCGCTATAAATACCCAAATATGCCCCGTATACCAGAGGGCACAGCAAAAATACTTTTCCGCCGCCGCAAGTTTCTGTCTTCGTGAGATCCCATCTGGGGACCTTTTTCGGTACTCTGCCGGAGGGGGAATCGACCACAGAGCGCTTCTACATCAACCTTGCTGCCCTTCCAATGATGTGTGAGTAGTTTACCACAGACCTACGGGTCCATCGCTAGTAGCTAGATGGCTTCTTCTCTCTCTTTGATCTTCAATACAATGTTCTCCTCGATGTTCTTGGAGATCTATTCGATGTAATCTTCTTTTGCGGTGCATTTGTTGAAATCCGATGAACTGTGGATTTATGATCAGATTATCTATGAATATTATTTGAGTCTTCTCTGAACTCTTTTATGCATGATTAAGATAGCTTTGTATTTGTCTCCGATCTATTGATTTGGTTTGGCCAACTAGATTGATTTTTCTTCCAATGGGAGAGGTGCTTTGTAATGGGTTCAATCTTGCGGTGCTCATACCCAGTGACAGAATGGGACATGATACATATTTGTATTGTTGCCATTAAGGATAAAAAGGTGGGGTTTATTTCATATTGATTGGATCTATCCCTCTACATCATGTCATCTTGCTTAAGGCGTTACTCCGTTCTTGTTAACTTAATACACTAGATGCATGTTGGATAGCGGTCGATGTGTGGAGTAATAGTAGTAGATGCAGGTAGGAGTCGATCTACTTGTCACGGACGTGATGCCTATATTCATGATCATTGCCTTAGATATCATCATAACTTTGCGCTTTTCTATCAATTGCTCAACAGTAAAATTTTTACCCACTGTATGCGTTCTTTCAAGAGAGAAGCCTCTAGTGAAAACTATGGCCCCCGGGTCTATTTTTATCATATTATTTTCAGATCTATAAAACCAAAAACCCCAAAATACCTTGCTGCAATTTATTTACCTTTACTTTATTTTGCACTTTTATTTATCTTTTATACCTATCTCTATCAGATCTCATCCTTGCAAGTAACCGAGAAGGGATTGACAACCCCTTTATCACGTTGGGTGCAAATATTTGTTTGTTTGTGTAGGTGCAACCATTGGTGACTTGTGTGTTCCTCCTACTGGATTGATACCTTGGTTCTCAAACTGAGGGAAATACTTATCTCTACTTTGATGCATCACCCTTTCCTCTTCAAGGGAAAAAACAACGTAAGCTCAAGAAGTAGCAGAAGTCGGCCAGCACCTGAGATTTAGTAGCTCGGCGTGGCCGGTATATTATTTCAAAGGGTAGGAGCTCTATGGCCCACTTGGCTATATGCCCCGTCGCATCCCGGTTATTAATTATGTCACGTAGGGGGACATCGGATGCCACAGTTACCGAGCACTCTTGGAAGTAGTGCCGAAGTTTTCGTGACACCATAAAGACGACATAGGCTATCTTTTGATAGTGAGGTTAGCATGTCTTGCACGGAATTAAGACCTCAGAGACATAATAAACGGGCTTTTGGACTTGGAACTTGTGGCCCTCCATATATTGTTTGACTACGAGTACTGCGTTGACCACCTGGTTTGTGGCCGAGATGTACAGTATCATCGATTCACATATGCCTAGTGCTGCTAAGATGGGGTTTGTGGCAAGGAGGGGTTTAATATCTTCTAGGCCCGCCATAGCCTCCTTGGTCCATTTGAGAGTCTTTGTTTGTTTCAGCAGCCTGTATAGAGGTAAGGTTTTTTGCCCGAGTCTTGAGATAAAGCGACTTAGTGCCGCCATGCAGCCTGCTAGTTTTTGGACATGCTTGAGCTCGGTTGGTGATACGTCTCCAACGTATCTATAATATTTATTGTTCCATGCTGTTATATTATCATTCTTGGATGTTTTACAATCATTTTATAGCAACTTTATATCATTTTTTTGGACTAACCTATTGACATAGTGCCCAGTGCCAGTTGCTGTTTTTTGCTTCGCAGAATATCCCTATCAAACGGAGTCCAAACGCAGTGAAACTTTTTGGACCAGAAGACAACTTGGGAGCCAAGGAAGCACCATAGGGGAGGCCCGTGGAGCCCACAAGACACCAAGGCGCGCCAGAGGCCCCTGGCGCACCCTGATCGGTTGTGGGGCCCACGGAGGTCCTCTCCATCGCTTCTTAGTTCTATAAATACCCAAATATTCCAGAAACCCTAGGGGAGTCAACAAAACATAATTCCAGCCGCTGCAAGTTCCAGAACCATGAGATCCAATCTAGAGCCCTATTCTGGCACTCTGCCGGAGGGGAACACAGGGGTTCATCATCCTCATTGGTGCTCCTCCGATGATGAGTGAGTAGTTCACCATAGAACTACGGGTCTATAGGCAGTAGCTAGATGGCTTCTTCTCTCTTTTTTGATTCTCAATACAATGTTCTCTTGGAGATCTATTTGATGTAATGACTTTTTGCGGTGTGTTTGTTGGGATCCGATGAAGTTCGAGTTTATGATCAGATCTATATCCATGAATATTATTTGAGCCTTCTTTGATCTCTTATATGCATGATTATTTATAGCCTCATATTTCTTCTTCGAATCTTTGGTTTAGTTAGGCCAACTAGATTGATTTTTCTTGCAATGGGAAGAGGTGCTTTGTGATGGGTTCGATCTTGCGGTGTCCTCACCCAATGACAGAAGGGGTAGCGAGGCACGTATGCATCGTTGCTATTAAGGATAAAAAGATGGGGTCTATTCCTACATGAATAAATGTTGTCTACATCATGTCATCGTTCTTATTGCTTTACTCTGTTTCTCCATGAACTTAATACACTAGATGCATGCTGGATAGCGGTCGATGTGTGGAGTAATAGTAGTAGATGCAGAATCGTTTCGGTCTACTAATCTTGGACGTGATGCCTATATTCATGATCATTGCCTTGGATATCCTCATAATTATTTGTTCTTCTATCAATTGCCCAACAGTAATTTGTTTACCCATCGTATGCTATTTTCTTGAGAGAAGCCACTAGTGAAATATACAGCCCCCGGGTCTATCTTTTATCATATTGCTTTTAGATCTATCTTTTATCATATTTGTTTTCAGATCTATTATTCCAAAAACCCAAAATACCTTGCTGCACTTTTTCTTTACTTATTTTATTTCATGTTTTATTCAGATCTATTTATCAAATCTCATACCATTTAATCTATCTTTTTATCGAGGAGGGATTGACAACCCCTCTTACGCGTCGGGTTGCAAGTATTTGTTCTTTGTGTGCAGGTACCGTTTACATAGTGTTGCTTGGTTCTCCTACTGGATTGATACCTTGGTTTCACAACTGAGGGAAATACTTACCGTAGCTGTGCTGCATCATCCCTTCCTCTTTGGGGAAATACCGACACAGTCTCAAGCCACGTCAGTTGGCACCTCTAATCGGTCCAAGGCTCGTATTTTTGCCGGGTTGGCTTTGATTCCTTGGCTAGATATGATGAAGCCGAGGAGCTTGCCTGCTGGTACTCCAAAGACACATTTCTCTGGGTTGAGTTTAATTTGATATTCCCGCTGGCTGGCAAATGTATCGCGGAGGTTATCTACCAACTGTCCGACGTGTTTAGTTTTGACAACCACATCATCGACGTAGGCCTCGATGGGTATTCCAATGTGTTTTTCCAAGCATGATTGAATCATGTGCTGGTATGTAGCGCCAGTGTTCTTCAGCCCAAAAGGCATTGTGTTCAAGCAAAATAGCCCGTAAGGCATGATAATTGCTGTTGCAGCTTGGTCGAAGTCCTTCATTTTTATTTGATGATATCCTGAGTAGGCGTCTAGAAAGCACAGCGAATCGTGTCCGGATGTGGCATCCATGATCTGGTCAATGTGTGGTATGTGGAAGGGGTCCTTGGGGCATGCCTTATTGAAGTCTTTGAAATCGACGCACATGCGCCAAGACCTATATTTGTTTGGTACCATGACCAGATTGGCAAGCCAGTCAGGGTGTTTAATGTCTCCGATGAATGCGACTTCAAGGAGTTTGGCCAGTTCCTCGCCATTGCTTGATGCTTGGGTTCAGAGAAACGCCGAAGTGCTTGCTTGACGGGCTTATAGCCCTTTAAGATATTCAAGCTGTGCTCGGCGAGCCTACGGGTATTCCTGGCATGTCTAAAGGATGTCAGGAAAATATATCCCAATTTTCCCTAAGGAAATTGCGCAGGGCCTCATCAATCTCCTTCTCGAGGTTTGCCCCAATTGACGCAGTTTTGGCTGGTGATACGTCTCCAACGTATCTATAATTTTTTATTGTTCCATGCTATTATATTATCAATCTTGGATGTTTTATATACACTTTCAAGCAATTATATATCATTTTTTGGGACTAACCTACTAACTTAGTGCCCAGTGCCAGTTGCTGTTTTTTGCTTGTTTTTGACTTTGCAGAACATCAGTACCAAACAAAGTCCAAACGCCACAAAACTTTTTGGAGATTTTTTTCTGGCAATAAGAGACCCTGGAAGCTTCGGGAAGGAACGAGAAGATGAAGGAGGGGCCCACTAGGCACCAGGGCGTGCCCTGGTGGGTAGTGGGGCCCACAAGACTCCGTTTGACCTACCTCCGCCTCTATAAATACCCTAAAATCAGAAAACCTACCAGGGAGTCCACGAAATACTTTTCCCGCCGCCGCAAGCCTCTGTTCTCGAGAGATCCCATCTAGGGACCCTTTCTGACACTCTGCCGGAGGGGGAATCAATCACGGAGGAGTTCTTCATAATCCTTGCTGCCCATCCGATGATGCATGAGTAGTTTACCACGGACCTATGGGTCCATAGTTAGTAGCTAGATGGCTTCTTCTCTCTTTTTGATCTTCAATACAATGTTCTCCTCGGTGTTTTTGGAGATCTATTTGATGTAATGACTTTTTACGGTGTGTTTGTTGGGATCCGATGAATTGTGATTTTATGATCAGATCCATCCATGAATATTATTTGAGTTTTCTCTGAACTCTTTTATGCATGATTATTATAGCTTCGTATTTCTTCTCCGATTTATTGGTTTGGTTTGGCCAATTAGATTGATTTATCTTGCCATGGGAAGAGGTGCTTTGTGATGGGTTCGATCTTGCGGTGCTCAATCTCAGTGACAGAAAGAGACATGACACACATGTATTGTTGCTATTAAAGGGTAACAAGATGGAATTTATTTCATCTGTGAGTTTATCTTGTCTACATCATGTCATCTTACTTAAGGCATTACTCCGTTCTTTCATGAACTTAATACACTAGATGCATGCTGGATAGCGCTTGATGTGTGGAGTAATAGTAGTAGATGCAGAATCGTTTCGGTCTAATCTTGGACGTGATGCCTATATACATGATCATTGCCTTGGATATCGTCATAATTATTTGCTTTTCTATCAATTGCCCAACAGTAATTTGTTTACCCACCGTATGCTATTTTCTCGAGAGAAGCCTCTAGTGAAAACTATGGCCCCGGGTCTATTTTATATCATATATTAAAACCAAAAATACCTTGCTGCAATTTTCTTTTATTTATTTTATTTTGTATTTTTGTTATATCTATTTATCAAACCCTATACAATTTAATCTTGCTCATAACCGTTGAGGGATTGACAACCCCTCTACACGTTGGGTTGCAAGTATTCGTTGTTTGTGTGCAGGTGCTGTTTACATAGTGTTGCTTGGTTCTCCTACTGGATTGATAACCTTGGTTTCATAAATAAGGGAAATACTTATCTCTACTGTACTGCATCATCCTCTCCTCTTCTGGGAAATCCCAACGCAACTCACAAGTAGCAGGAAGAATTTTTGGCGCCGTTGCCGGGGAGACATCATCAACATCTATCAAGTACCTACACATAAACTTTCATCTCCTTGCATTTACATTATTTTCCTTTTGCCTCTCATTTTCATCTCCCTCACTTTTAAATAGTTTTCACAAAAACAGAAAAATATTTTTTATTTGCTTGTGTTGCCATGTGCCTTCTAGTTGCTTGCATCTTCGCTTGCTAAAAATCTATTGATATGGATCCTCATACACTTGCTAATCTTTTCAAAATACCAAATTATGATGAACTAATTGCTAGTGAGTTGCTTGATTATCTCTATGAAGTTTTGCTTGAAAATCATGAATCTGAAAATTGTGATGAAGTGTTAGAAGAAAAAATTTATATGGTGATTCATGATAGCTCCTTGAATAAAAAGCACGATTGTAATGATCTTATTATAAATTCTATTAATGTCAATTGTGCTAATTATATGCAAATCTACAAGCTTGGGGATGATAGTTTTGTTATGTCCACTACTTATTGCAATGATAATGATTGGGGTGATAATGATTCTTATGATCTTGAAAATTTATTTAAGCCTCATGATGAATGTGTTTGCGATAATATTGAAAGTGGGTTTGAAAGAGCGTTAACTTTAGTTAAAAATAATCCCACATATTTGGAGAGTGTTCAATCTTATGATTTTTTTTTATAAAAGTGGGTTTGGTGAGGTCATGAGTTTACTTGATGTTAATCCCACTACCTTGGAAGATTGTGAAACTTTTATGTGTGTGGTTCATGGAGAGAAAATTTTATATGATAGATAAATTGTTGAATTTGATTATGATCCTACATGTAATTACTATGAGAGAGGAAAATATGGTTGTAGAAATTTTCATGTTACTATATTACCTCTCGTTATGTTGAAATTGTCAATGTTTTATTCCTCTCCTTTGCATATGCTATATATTTCTTGTCTTGATAATTTGTTTCCTTATAAAATTCCTCTGCATAGGAAGTGTGTTAGACTTAAATGTGTTTTTTACATGTTTTATGATGCTCTCTTTGTGTTTCAATTATTATCTTTCATGTGGGCATCATTAAAATCTCAAGCCTATCTTAATGGCTATAAAGAAAGAGCTTGATGGGAGACAACCCATTAGTTACCTTTTATGTTTTTCAATAAGCACTGAATTATTCTACTGTTATGATTGTGTTTTTTATGTTTTAATTAGTGTTTGTGCCAAGTAAAGCCTTTAGGATGGTTTGGATGATAGTTGACTTGATTCTGTGAAAAAACAGAAGGTTTTGTGTCCAGTATCAGAATTATCAAAAATTTCTGGAACAAGGAAAAAGTCTGAATTTTTTACAAATAATTTATATACGAATTTCCCACGTCGTCCTAATTGTTCAGAAATTTTGGAGTTACAGAAGTATGAGATTAATTTAGGTTTCGACAGACTGTTCTGTTTTTGACAGATTCTGTTTTCGTTGCATTGTGTGCTTATTTTGATGAATCTATGGATTGTATCGGGGTGGGGGGGGGATATAAGCCATGGTAAAGTTAGAATACAGTAGGTATAATGCAATAACAAAATATGAATGGGTTTGCGACAGTACTTAAATTAGTGATTTGTTTTCTTATACTAACGGATCTCACGAAGGTTTTGTTAAGTTTTGTGTGATTGAAGTTTTCAAGTTTTGGGTGAGATCACGATGGATGAAGGAATAAGGAGTGGCAAGAGCCTAAGCTTGGGGATGCCTGAGGCACCCCAAGGTAATATTCAAGGACTCCCAAGCAACTAAGCTTGGGGATGCCTTGGGCATCCCCTCTTTCTTCTAACAACCATCGGTAATTTTACTTGGAGCTATATTTTTATTCGTCACATATCATGAGTTTTGCTTGGAGCGTCTTGTATGATATGAGTCTTTGCTTTGTTTGCTATTTAGTTTGGCACAATCATCCTTACTGGACACACTTATTTGAGAGAGCCATATGTTATCATGATTTGTTAGAATTGCTCTATGTGCTTCACTTAAATTTTTTGAGCTAGGAAATTGCTCTATGTGCTTCACTTAAATATTTTAGAGCACGGTGGCAATTAAATTTTGAAGAAATACTTGAACTCTCATGCTTCACTTATATTATTTTGAGAGTTAGTAAATTTTGAAGAAATGCACTCTCATGCTTCACTTATATTATTTTGAGAGTTGATATGTGAAATTTTTTGAAGAGATATTTTTGCTCTCGTGCTTCACTTAAATCTTTTTTGAGAGTTGATAATAGCAATGGTAATTTGCACGAGATATGAATTTGGTCCCAAAGTGATGAATATTCAAGAGGGGTATAATAAAAACTTTCATGAAGATCATTGGACATTATAAACTTGATTCCCTGCAATAGTTTTGCGATATGAAGATAGTGATATGTGAGTCATGTTGGTGAGTAATTATGCTTTAGTAAAAATGTTGGTGTTAAGGTTTGTGATTTCCTATGCAAGCACAAAAGTCAATAGTTATGCAACGAAGTTATATCCTACTTATGGTGCATTATTCAGTGTTAGTTATGTTTAATGCGTGTTTATGACCGTTTTTGATTTTTGGTTGGTCGCTTCTCAATCTATTTGCTAGCCTTCATTTGTACTAAGCACGAATGCTACTTGTGCATCCAACTCCTTAAACCAAAGTTGTGCCAAATGAGTCCACCATACCTACCTATATGCGGTATTTCCATGCCATTCCAAGTAAATTTGTATGTGCCAACTCTAATATTCAAAATGAATTTCCATTTTGTGTGCCCGTACCGCTCATGAAGCGGCAGGGGGTGGCCAATATTTTTCATGCTAGATATTATATTCTCAAGATGAGTGTTTATTCACTTGTCATTGCACAAGAGTGTGGCAGGTAATAGGGATGCCCAATCCCAAAATGAAAAAATATATTATATGTTGTTAATAATAAATTCCTTGGAAAGTGTTGGTATGGAAGGCACCCATGGATACGGCTAGCCATGGATTGTGTGAGAATGATGGAAAGGAAATAAACTTTACTTTCTGTTTGGGAACCGCCTATGATTTATCTAGCATGGAAGATATTGGGAATTCTCGGTCGTTTTTGTTGACAGGAAAAGCATGCCTTGTCGGTGTCAAAACCGGCGGATCTCGGGTAGGGGGTCCCGAGCTGTGGATCTAGGATCAATGGGGAACAAGGGACGAAGGACACAATGTTTACGCAGGTTCGGGCCCTCTCGAAGAGGTAAAACCCTACGTCCTGCTTGATTATATTGAAGTGTATAGGATGATTACAGAGTCGATCTACCACGAGATCAGATGAACTGAACCCTAGATGAGTAGGATGATGTTTGTTGTTCTAGCCTCTACGGACTAAACCCTCCGGTTTATATAGGCACCAGGGGTATTAGGGTTACACATAGTCGGTTACAAGGAAGGAATAATCATGCCGAATCTTCTTATCTTGACTTGGAAGACACACCAAGGCACCAAAGATCTCCTGTCCGGATATGAAGCCACCTCATAGCTCGGTCTTCTAGCAGTTCTAGTGCGGCCCACTGGTCTGGCCCATGAGAGATAAGTCAGCGGCCCGAGAACCCCCTAGTCTAGGACTCCCTCAATAGCCCCCAAACTAGCCTCCAACGCCAGCGTTCGTGATTGCCAGCCGCCCTGTGCGCCCCAAAGTCTTTGGCTTGCGTGGCGAGTTCTTCACCCCTTCCCTATTCGACTGTTTTAATAGTTCGGCCGCCGATGATCTCTTAATCCGTCAAGTCATTGTGGGACCCTGATGCGGCTTGAACAACGTCGGTATTTCCCCAAAGAGGAAGGGATGATGCAGCACAGCTACGGTAGGTATTTCCCTCAGTGATGAGACCAAGGTTATCGAACCAGTAGGAGAACCACGCAACACCACGTAAACAGCTCCTGCACACAAAGAACAAATACTTGCAACCCGACGTAAGAGAGGGGTTGTCAATCCCTCACGGGTAAAAAGATAGGTAAAATTGTAGTAGATTGGATAAATAGATCTCGCGGGAACGTGAGATAAAATAAATAAATAAAAATTGCAGCAAGGTATTCTTGTATTTTTGGATTAATAGATCTGAAATCAAAAGCAAATAAAAATAGATCGCGGAGGCAAACATATTAAAGAAGAGACCCGGGGGCCGTAGGTTTCACTAGTGGCTTCTCTCGAGAAAAATAGCATACGGTGAGTAAACAAATTACTGTTGGGCAATTGATAGAACTTCAAATAATCATGCCGATATCCAGGCAATGATCATTACATAGGCATCACGTCCAAGATTAGTAGACCGACTCCTGCCTGCATCTACTACTATTACTCCACACATCGACCGCTATCCATCATGCATCTAGTGTATTAAGTTCATGGAGAAACAGAGTAATGCAATAAGAACGATGACATGATGTGGACAAGATCTATTTATGTAGAAATAGACCCCATCTTGTTATCCTTAATGGCAACGATACATACGTGTCGGTTCCCCTTCTGTCACTGGGATCAAGCACCGTAAGATCGAACCCATCACAAAGCACCTCTTCCCATGGCAAGAAAAATCGATCTAGTTGGCCTAACTAAACCAAAGATTCGAAGAAGAAATATGAGGCTATAAGTAATCATGCATATAAGAGATCAAAAGACTCAAATAACTTCCATGGATAAAAACATAGATCTGATCATAAACTCAAAGTTCATCGGATCCCAACAAACACACCGCAAAAAGAGTTACATCAAATAGATCTCCAAGAGACCATTGTATTGAGAATCAAAGAGAGAGAGGAAGCCATCTAGCTACTACCTACGGACCCGTAGGTCTACAATGAACTACTCACGCATCATCGAAGAGCCACCAATGAGGATGATGAACCCCTCCATGATGGTGTCTAGATTGGATCTGTGGTTTCTGGAACTTGCGGTGGCTGGAATTGATTTTCGTCGTCTCCCCTAGGGTTTATGGAATATTGGGGTATTTATAGAGCAAAGAGGTGGTGCGGGAGGCCACCGAGGTGGGCACAACCCATCAGGGCGCGCCTGGGCCTCCAGGCGCGCCCTGGTGTCTTGTGCTCACCTCGGCCCCCCTCTCCGGTACTTCTTTGGCCCACTGGATGTCTTCTGGTCCAAAAAAATCTCCAAAAAGTTTCGCTGCGTTTGGATTCCGTTTGATATTGATTTTCTGCGATGTAAAAAACAAGTAAAAATCAGCAACTGGCACTGGGCACTATGTCAATAGGTTAGTCCCAAAAAATGATATAAAGTTGCTATAAAATGATTGTAAAACATCCAAGAATGATAATATAATAGCATGGAACAATAAAAAATTATAGATACGTTGGAGACGTATCAGCATCCTCAAGCTTAATTCCTGCTCGTCCTCGAGTAGGTAAATGATAAAAACAGAATTTTTGATGTGGAATGCTGCCTAACATGTTCATCACATATTCTTTTCTTTGTAGCATGGACATTTGGACTTTTATATGATTCAAAGCAATAGTCTAGTTTTGACATGAGGACTTTAATACTCAAGCATATCAACAAGCAACCATGTCTTTCAAAATATCAACGCTAAAGCAAGTTATCCCTAGCCCATTATGCTCAATCATTGATCCATTCATGAAACACACTCGCATATTAGCTACACCCAATGCTCAAGTACGATCATAGTGCCCCTTAGTTGGTGCTTTATAAGAGAAGATGGAGACTCAAGTAAAAATAAAAATTGCATAAAGTAAATAGAAAGGCCCTTCGCGGAGGGAAGTAGGGATTTGTAGAGGTGCCAGAGCTCAAAGCGAAAAAGATAGAGATAAAACATTTTGAGTGGCATGCTTTTCCTGTCAACAAAAACGATCGCGTAGTTCCCAATAATTTCCATGCTAGATATATCATAGGCGGTTCCCAAACAGAAAATAAAGTTTATTCTTTTTTCCACCATACTTTCATTTTCCATGGCTAGCTGTATCCACGGGTGCCCTCCATACCAACACTTTCCAAGGAATTTATTATTTGACAACATAAAGTAAATTCATTTTTCATTTCGGGACTGGGCATCCCTAATACCTTTGCCATACTCTCGTGCAATGACAAGTGAATAAACACTCATCTTGAGAATAACACATCTAGCATGGAAATATATCAGCCACCCCCTACCGTTTCATGAGCGGTACGAGCACACAAAAGAGAAATTTATTTTGAAAATTAGAGATGGCACATACAAATTTGCTTAGAACGGCACGGAAATACCGCATATAGGTAGGTATAGTGGACTCATATGGCAAAACTGGTTTAAGGATTTTGGATGCACAAGTAGTGATCATACTTAGTGCAAATGAAGGCTAGCAAAAGATTGAGAAGCATCCAACCAAGAAACGAAAAATCTCATAAGCGAGCATTAAGCATAACTAACACCGAATAATGCACCACAAGTAGGATGTAATTTCATTGCATAACTATTGACTTTCGTTCTTGCATAGGGAATCACAAACCTTAACACCAATATTCTTACTAAAGCATAATTACTCATCAACATGACTCACATATTATATCAACATATCGCAAAACTATTACAAGAAATCAAGTTTATTTTGTCCAATGATCTTCATGAAAGTTTTTATTATATCCCTCTTGAATATCTATCACTTTGGGACTAGTTTAATGTGTTGCTTTTGATAGCTCAAACAAATCTAAGTGAAGAACATGAGCATAAAAAATTTCTTCTCTCAAAATAATTTAAGTGAAGCAAGAGAGAATTTCTTAAAATTTTTACTAACTCTCAAATAAATCTAAGTGAAGCATGAGAGCATTTCTTCAAAAATACTAAAGCACACCATGCTCAAAAAGATATAAGTGAAGCACTAGAGCAATTCCATAGCTCATAAAGATTTAAGTGAAGCATAGAGAGCAATCCTAACAAGTCATAGCATAATTTTGTCTCTCTCAAATAGGTGTGTCCAGCAAGGATTCATGACTAAAAATAAAAACCAAAACAAGCAAAGACTCATATCATACAAGACGCTCCAAGCAAAACTCATAATATGTGACGAATAAAAATATAGTTTCAAGTAAAATACCGATGGTTGTTAGAAGAAAGAGGGGATGCCACTCGGGCATCCCCATGCTTAGTTGCTTGCTTCTCTTTGGATAATGGATTGGGGTGCCATGGGGCATCCCCAAGCTTAGTCTCTTCTTACTCCTTATTTCTTCATCCATCGTGATCTCACCCAAAACTTGAAAACTTCAATCACACAAAACTTAACAAAACCTTCGTGAGATCCGTTGGTATAAGAAAGCAAATCACTACTATAAGTACTGTTGCAAACCCATTCATATTTTATTTTTGCATTATATCTACTGTATTCAAACTTTTCTATGGCAAAAACTCTTCAAAGCAAACCATAGAATCATCAAAACAAGCACACAACGCAAAGAAAACAGAATCTGTCAAAAACAGAATAGTCTGTAGAAATCTGAATATTTCGAATACTTATGTAACTCCAAAAATTCTGAAAAATTAAGAAGACATAGGAAATTTTTATATAAATATTTTGTAAAAAATTCAGAATTTTTAGTCGCTTATGTGAATTTATAAAATTGTTTTACTGGATGCAAAAGTTTCTGTTTTCCAACAAGATCAAATCAACCATCACTAAAGCTATCCTAAAGGCTTTACTTGGCACAAACACTAATTAAAACACAAAAAACACAATCATAACAGTAGCATAATTGTGCAAACACCCAAGAACAGAAAGAAAAAGACAAAAATAAATTTTATTCATTGGGTTGCCTCCCAACAAGCGCTATCGTTTTATGCCACTAGCTAGGCATAATTTTTATCGATGCTCACAAGAAAGATAATAATTGAAACACAAAGGGAGCATCATAAAATATGTGACAAACACATTTAAGTCTAACATACTTCCTATTCATAGGAATTTTATAGGAAAACAAATTAGCAATAGAAGCAAGATCTAGCATATGCAAGGAATAAGAAAGAAACAATAGCAACCTCAACATGAAGAGGGGTAATTTAGTGACATCAAGATTTCCACACCATATTTTCCTGTCTCATAATAATTACATATAGGATCATAATCAAATTCAACAATATAGCTATCAAATAAAATTTTCTTTTTATGATCCACATGCATGCAAAGTTGACACTCTTCCAAAATAGTGGGATCATCAAATAAAGTCATGACCTCTCCAAGCCCACTTTTATCAAAAATTTCATGAGATTGAACACTCTCCAAATATGTGGGATTATTTTTACCTAGAGTTGACACTCTTCCAAACCCACTTTCAATATTATTGCAAACATTATTATTAATAGCATATTCATCATGAGGCTTAAATAAATTTTCAAGATCATAAGAATCATTATCACCCCAATCATGATCATTTCAATAAGTAGTGGACATAGCAATATTAGCATCCCCAAGCTTGGGGTTTTACATATTATTAGCACAATTGACATTAATAGAATTTATAATAACATCATTGCAATCATGCTTTTCATCCAAACAGCTATCATGAATCACTTTATAATTTTCTTCTTTTAACACTTCATCACAATTTCCAGATTCATAAATCTCAAGCAAAACTTCATAAAGATAATCTAGTGAACTCAATTCACCAACAATAGGTTCATCATAATTGGATCTCTTGAAAAGATTAGCAAGTGGATGAGGATCCATATCAAAAGATTTTTAGCAAGCAAAGATGCAAGCAAATAGAAGGCACATCGCAACACAAGCAAACATGAGATCTGACGAGAAAAAGGCGAAAGAAAAAAGAGGGCGAATAAAACAGCAAATGTTTGTGAAGTGGGGGAGATGAAAACGAGAGGCAAATGGCAAATAATGTAAATTGCAAGTAGATTAGATTTGTGATTAGGAACCTGGTAGATGTTGATGATGTCTCCCCGGCAACGGCGCCAAAAATTGGCGCTTGGCCGGGAGACTATCTTGACTTGATCCTCCCCGGCAACGGCGTCAGAAATTCCTTTTGATGCGGCTTGAACTACGTTGGTATTTCCCCAAAGAGGAAGGGATGATGCAGCACAACTACGGTAGGTATTTTCCTCAGTGATGAGACCAAGGTTATCGAACCAGTAGGAGAACCACGCAACACCACATAAACAGCTCCCGCACACAAAGAACAAATACTTGCAACCCGACGTAAGAGAGGGGTTGTCAATCCCTCACGGGTAAAAAGATAGGTAAAATTGTAGTAGATTGGATAAATAAATCTCGCGGGAACGCGAGATAAAATAAATAAATAAAAATTACGGCAAGGTATTTTTGTATTTTTGGATTAATAGATTTGAAAATAAAAGCAAATAAAAATAGATCGTGAAGGCAAATATATTAAAGAAGAGACCCGGGGGTCGTAGGTTTCACTAGTGGCTTCTCTCGAGAAAAATAGCATATGGTGGGTAAACAAATTACTATTGGGCAATTGATAGAACTTCAAATAATCATGATGATATCCAGGCAATGATCATTACATAGGCATCACGTCCAAGATTAGTAGACCAACTCCTGCCTGCATCTACTACTATTACTCCACACATCGACCGCTATCCAGCATGCATCTAGTGTATTAAGTTCATGGAGAAACGGAGTAATGCAATAAGAACGATGACATGATGTAGACAAGATCTATTTATGTAGAAATAGACCCCATCGTGTTATCCTTAATGGCAACGATACATACGTGTCGGTTCCCCTTCTGTCACTGGGATCAAGCACCGTAAGATCGAACCCATCACAAAGCACCTCTTCCCATGGCAAGAAAAATCGATCTAGTTGGCCTAACTAAACCAAAGATTCGAAGAAGAAATACGAGGCTATAAGTAATCATGCATATAAGAGATCAAAAGACTCAAATAACTTCCATGGATAAAAACATAGATCTGATCATAAACTCAAAGTTCATCGGATCCCAACAAACACACCGCAAAAAGAGTTACATCAAATAGATCTCCAAGAGACCATTGTATTGAGAATCAAAAGAGAGAGAGGAAGCCATCTAGCTACTACCTACGGACCCGTAGGTCTACAATGAACTACTCACGCATCATCGGAGAGGCACCAATGAGGATGATGAACCCCTCCGTGATGGTGTCTAGATTGGATCTGTGGTTTCTGGAACTTGCGGCGGCTGGAATTGATTTTCGTCGACTCCCCTAGGATTTCTTGAATATTGGGGTATTTATAGAGCAAAGAGGCGGTGCGGGAGGCCACCGAGGTGGGCACAACCCATCAGGGCGCGCCTGGGCCTCCAGGCGCGCCCTGGTGTCTTGTGCTCACCTCGGGCCCCCTCTCCGGTACTTCTTTGGCCTACTGGATGTCTTCTGGTCCAAAAAAAATCTTCAAAAAGTTTCGTTGCGTTTGGACTCCGTTTGATATTGATTTTCTGCGAAGTAAGAAACAAGCAAAAAACGGCAACTGGCACTGGGCACTATGTCAATAGGTTAGTCCCAAAAAATGATATAAAGTTGCTATAAAATGATTGTAAAACATCCAAGAATGATAATATAACAGCATGGAACAATAAAAAATTATAGATATGTTGGAGACGTATCAGACCCTCAGTATTAATTTTCATCAAGGGTTAAAGACCACCCTCGACTTCCGTGCGCCAGTCGAACAGGCCAGCGCTCTTTTACAGAAACGCCCCTCTAGGACTAGAAAGCATACCCATTTAATAGGTCAGGAGCGCGACGGGTGGTTCATCCATCCCGAAGCAAGAAGCCAAGACCAAAACAAAGAAATCTTGGGACAAATGGCTAGCGCCCTAGGTTCATCCACACGCCCTCATGGCCCTCTCCCGGGTGACTGGGCCAGCTGCTCGGTTTCACTCCTCTAGTTAAGCAACCTCCAAACACAAGGATATCTTCGTGCCGCAGATCTCGTATCTATCCACGCCGGATTAACTTCCATGAAGGGCGAGGCTTTTGCGGAGAACTTCCCTGCTCCAAGCAAGGAAGAGAGGGTATGTTTCGTGCCTTTTCTTCTACGAGGTCTAGGCTTCCCCATTCACCCCTTCTTGAGGGGCTTGCTGGAATTTTACGGGATCCAGCTTCATCACCTCACCCCTGGATCCATATTGCACATCTCCGGCTTCGTTGCCCTTCGCGAGATGTTCTTGGGCTGTGAGGCTCATTTCGAGTTATGGAGGAAGTCTTCTGCCTCGTCCCCCGCACCCGTGGGGAGTCAATTTTTTAAGTAGGCGGAGCCGAGGTATGGCGTATAGCCGGGACGGGGTATCCCATTGGGACCCCAAAGAAGGATTCCGAAGAGTGGACCTTGGAATGGTTTTATATTGAATACGTTCCCCTATCCGAGCTAGTTCGGAGGGGTCTGCCCGAATATTCATACGCTCCTCTAAAGAAGCGGTTCAACTGGCGGCCAAAAAGCCCTTCTCAAGAAGAAAATGTCGAGGTGCTGCGCTTGGCCGCCAAGGTACGGCTGCTGGCCCACAGCAAATTAACCATTATTGGTGTGATGGCTGCCGCCATCGCTCAATGCGTGCAGCCTCTTCAACAAAGGATGCACCCCCTGTGGTGTTATAACGGGACAAATGACACGACCCGTTACAAGTGGCAGGGGCCGGATAACCAGGCGGCAATGGCTGCCATACTAGCCGATCTCTTCAAAGGAGAGGAAGAAGAGTTTTCCCATCTAAGGAACAGGGATGGCTATGCGAGCTATAACCCCATAGAATGGGTAAGTTCAACTTTCGTTTCACAGTTCGGACATTACATCCGTATATACTGATCAGATCTACTATTTTTTCGAACAGAATTGGAGGCGCCAGGTCGAGACCATCAGCTGCCCTTTGATACGTCTCCAACGTATCTATAATTTATGAAGTATTCATGCCATGTTTACAACAATTTTATATGATTTTGGTATGATTTGATTAGAACTAACCCGGACTGACGTTGTTTTCAGCAGAACTACCGTGGTGTCATTTTTTGTGCAGAAATAAAAGTTCTTGGAATGGGCTGAAAATTTACGGAGAATATTTTTGGAAAATATAAAAAATACTGGACCGAAAAGATACTGGAGAGGAGTCCCGAGGCAACCACAAGGGTGGAGGGCGCGCCCCCCATAGGGCGCGCCCCCTGCCTTGTCGTCGCCTCGTGGGCCCCCTTGACTTGTCCCCGATGCCAACACCTCCTATAAATACCAAAACCTCCAGAAATAAACCTAGATCGGGAGTTCCACCGCCGCAAGCCTCTGTAGCCACCAAAAACCAATCGGGTCCCTGTTCCGGCACCCTGCCGGAGGGGGAAATCATCACCGGTGGCCATCTTCATCATCCCGACGGCCTCCATGACGAGGAGGGAGTAGTTCACCCTCGGGGCTGAGGGTATGTACCAGTAGCTATGTGTTTGATCTCTCTCTCATGTTCATGATTTGGCACGATCTTGATGTATCGCGAGCCTTGTTATTACAGTTGGATCATATGGTGTTTCTCCCCCTCTAACTTCTTGTGATGAATTGAGTTTTACCTTTGAGGTTTCACTATTATCAGATTGAATACTATTATGGATTTGAGAACACTTGATGTATGTCTTGCGTGGGATACCCGTGGTGACAATGGGGTGTTCTATTGATTCACTTGATGTATGTTTTGGCACTCAACTTGCGGATTCCCGAGGTGACATTGGGGTAATCTATGCATAGGGGTTGATGCATGTTTTCGTCCTTGTTTCTCCGGTAGGAATCTTGGGGCACTCTTTGAGGTTCTTTATGTTGGATTGAATATTATGAATCTGAAGTTGTTTGATGCATATCGTATAATTGACCCACGGATACTTGTGGTGACATTGGAGTATCTAGGTGACATTAGGGTTGATTGATGTGTGTCATATGGTGTTATTTTACTACGAACTCTAGGGCTGTTTGTGACACTTATAGGAATAGCTCAATAGATTGATCGGAAAGAATAACTTTGAGGTGGTTTCATACACTACAAGCAATTTCATCTTATGTTCTCCATGATAGGAACTTTGGAGTGACTCTTTGTTGCACGTTGGGGGACTGCCATATGATCTAATTATGTTATCATTGTTGAGAGAACTTGCACTAGTGAAAGTATGAACCCTAGGCCTTGTTTTCAAGCATTGCAATACCGTTTTCGCTCACTTTTGTTACTAGTTACCTTGCTGTTTTTATATTTTCAGATTACAAAAACCTATATCTACCATCCATATTACACTTGTATCACCATCTCTTCGCCGAACTAGTGCACCTATACAATTTACCATTGTATTGGGTGTGTTGGGGACACAAGAGACTCTTTGTTATTTGGTTGCAGGGTTGTTTGAGAGAGACCATCTTCATCCTACGCCTCCCACGGATTGATAAACCTTAGGTCATCCACTTGAGGGAAATTTGCTACTGTCCTACAAAACTCTGCGCTTGGAGGCCCAACACGAGTCTACAAGAAGAAGGTTGCGTAGTAGACATCACCCTTCTCCACAGCCAGAGAGTCATTCCTTTGACGACGACCCAGGATTTCACGACATCCCAGAGACGTCTATCGATTTTGAGGACGGGGTCCTTTTCCAGGAAAGCCTTGATGGTTCCAAGGTGACCCTTATAGGCGATCACCCAGGGGCCCTCCCTTCTTCCGCTGTAAGTAGCAAGAAGGCCTCTTCCCGAAAAGGGCGTTTACCTCGCGGCACTCCGAGTATGCTGACTTCTACTCCCAAGGGTCGCCGTACCATGTGCCGAACACCAACGTGAGTGGTCTCGACTATGTCAGCATCAACCAACAACGGAGCTTCCAAGCGCAAGGGAGCCGCGGGAGCTGCATCGACCGCACCTCCAGCCAAGAGGTAATATATTTGAGATTATAAAGTATCATCAATGTAACCACTGCAGGCGCTCATAACATTACCGAGACCTGCAGAAGAAGTGTACCTCTACCATCGTCTGAAGACGTCCAGGAGGCGCCAGGGGGTAATCCCGAACTGAGATCCTCGGCACTGGCCGGGGCCAATGCGGAAAGCTTCTGCCCCAGGCCAGCTTCTAGAGGATCCTGGGGATGTCTCGGTTACCAATTCCGAAGTTGAAAGTGTGATGAACCATCGAAGGAGGAAGGAATCCTTGCGTCATATCGCATTTTCCAACCAGGAATTTAATGCATTTAGTTTGGTAGACGCATACCTCGGAGTAGCCCAAACAGGTTTAGACATGATTGCCAACCTCCTGTCCACCAACATGTAGGTACGAGATTGGTTTTGAGAACCGAACATAAATCCTAACCCAGTAGCCCCTGAGCCTTGATTCGGGCGGGACGGCCGAGTTAAGGATCTGAGAGTATATGTATTTGTGTTTTTTTGTAGGCCTCAAGGGAATAGAATAAAAAACTATCCGAGTACCTCGAGCTAAACCGAACACAGTTGGCCGCTGCAAAAGCCGAACTGGAGGAGGTCAAGAAGTTCACCAGTGAAGCCCATGGTGAGAAAAAAGCTTTAAAATGCATGAATTGTTTGGGGTGCCTTGTTTAACACAAGCTTCCCTTATAGCAGCTGAATCCATAGATCAACTACAAAAGGACCTGGACATGGCCAAAGAATCTCAAAGGTATGCCGAATCACAGTATGAAGTTGGCCGCCGAGTACTGACATGAAGTCATGAGGAAAAGAACAAGCTCAAGGCGGAAAACCAACAACAGGCCCAAGAAATCAAGAGTTTGAAAACTCAATTAGCGCAAGCCCTTGAGGAGAACCAGAGATTGAAAGGCGGCATGTTCGGTCAGTGATGTGGAAACTTGTGATCACGTAGAATATGTGTATTGCATGAATGTAAAAGACCTGCCATTCCACATGTTAGGTCTCCTCACCGGGCACCCCAAAGAAGAAGTTAACTCATTTGGGGGAAGCTTTTAAAGGAGTTGTCCATCGTCCACGAGCGAGCTCGGAAAGCTATGAAGAGCATGGTCAAGGCGTTATGGCCAACCGAGGCGCCTTCAGAAGGGATGGCCGAACCGGCCAATCATTTTAAAGGGGCTCGGCGACGCTTCGAGTTATGGAAGATATCGGCCTGCTGGGGGGGAGCGCGGGAGGAATGGGGAATGGTGAAGACCCATTTTACCAAACTCGAGCCAGAGCATATGGGTCGTCTTGGACCGGAAGGGCCGGATGGGCAAGAAATACCTCTTCATTTGGTATATGACCAAGTGATGCCTGCTGCTCAGTACTCCTAAGAGGACTGTGGCCTAGATAGCTTGATAGATAATATTGACAAGGAGCAGGGCGTTTGATTCTATGTATCTATGTACTTTACATCAAGCATTCTCTATCCGCACTGTAAACACTGTCTTAACCGGCCATCGGCTTCCGCCTCCCCAGCTAGTGGCCGGGGAGTGTTCTGTACTATGTGACCTGAGGCAACAGGAAATCACTTCGGGTAACCAGGCAGTCCGGCCATTCTGTGTGAACAGACAAAAGCGCGTGTGGAGAGTTATGTTATATTACTTTTTAATGTAAGAAACATCTTTCGAAGAAAATAGTTCCTCCATGGGTTCCTTTCTTCGGGTTTCATCATGTTGACCATAGATGTTGTATTCGGATACCTACAGTATGTGGGTGTTAGTCATTTTGGGAACTAAACCCCAGGATTTTGGTGGTGAACACCCTAATTATTTTCACTTCCCTCGTGGCCGACCCATTATTTTCTTAAGAATGCTAGCTTTCGGCTTCACCCGTCTGAGGTACGTACGCGGCTGACCCGGTCATAGCAATCACAGAGGTGCTCCATTTACCCCCTAGTCGAACAATCGGGAACGTAGGGGGTAAGCACAGGAGCCAGGCAACCCAGCTTGGCAAAAACTTAAGTCAAATTGGTGCATATGATGGCTTGAAATGGTACGGGAAGGGTGCAAACACGACAAAGTTGAATATGTGCACGAAAGGTATATTGATTGGCTTCTTTAAAGGAGCCCCCAGGTAGATCCGGGTAGTACATTTGAAGATGTATACTTAAAGAGCCTAACGCAGTTCGGTTTATCCGAACATAGCCCGGGAGGTGCTAACTCCCCAAAAACTAAAAGGAAAAAAGGAAAAAATTATAACAAAGAAAAAGGCTAGTTAAAGTGACGACACCGGACTAGCCATAGAAGCGCCAAAGCTGAGCTGCGTTCCATGGGTTTGGTTCAAGGCGATTGTCCGCTGGGTTACGAAGATGATATGCTCCTCCTGCTAGCACTTCATCGATTATGAAGGGACCCTCCCATTTGGGCGAGAGCTTGTTCTTCTGCTTCTCAGGGAGACGGAGGACGAGTTCGCCTATGTTGCATGCCTTCGCTCGAACTTCCCTGCTCTGGTAGCGCCGGACCTACTGTTCATAGAATGTAGAGCGAGCCCGGGCTATGTCGCGCTCTCCTTCCAGGGCATCCAGGTCGTCCAGCCAATCCAAATCGGCTTCCTTTTCTTTGTACATGCGCACTCTAGGCGCGTCATGAATGAGGTCGCATGGGAGGACTGCTTCTGTGCCGTACACCATGAAAAAAAGGCATGTATCCCATTGATCGGTTGGGGGTGGTGCGCAATCCCCATAATATGGAGTCAAGCTCCTCCACCTAGTGGCAATCAGATTCCTTCAGGGAACGGACCAGACGAGGCTTTATGCCACTCATGATTAGTCCATTGGCCCGTCAACCTATCCGTTGGTCTGTGGATGATACACCGAAGCATAGTCGAGCTTGATGCCCATGTTAGTGCACCAGTCTTTGACTTCCTGGGCTGTGAAATTGGATCCATTGTCCATGATTATGCTGTGGGGAACATCATAACGGTGCACCACGCCGGATATAAAGTCGATGACTGGTCTAGACTTTGCTGAGGTTACTGGTTTTGCCTCGATCCATTTAGTGAATTTGTCGACCATAACCAGTAAGTATTTGTTTTTCTTGGTCCCCCCTTTAAGTGGTCCGACCATGTCCAGCCCCCAGACCGCAAAAGTTCAGGTAATCGGTATTGTCCGGAGAGCCGTGGGGGGCATGTAGTTTTGATTTGCAAAAAGCTGGCATCCAACGCAGTGTTGGACTAGAGTGTGCGTCCTCATGAGCGGTGGGCCAGAAAAAACATGCTCGAAAGGCCTTGCTTACCAGGGCCCAAGCTGCCGCGTGGTGGCCGCCCATGCCAGTGTGCATCTCAGCCAAAAGTTGCTACCCCTCCTCTTCAGATATGCATCACTGGAGGACTCCGGTGGTGCTTTTCTTGTACAGCTCGCCCTCATGGACCTTGTAGGCTTTAGAACACCAGACTATGCGCCGTGCCTCGGTCTGGTCGTCGGGGAGCTTTTGCCGAAGAAGGTAGGCAAGGAGGGGCTCGGTGCATGGTGCGATTACAGCCATGACTTCGTGAGCCGAAGGTGTTTCTTCGAGCGCCGAGTCACCGATGATTTCGTCGTCTGACTCAAAGTCCGGAGAGATGATCTGTTCAGGGCCATTGGCTACCGCGTCCTTGTCCCCGTCCTGCCACACCACGGATGTCTTGAAAAGCCGTTCTAACAAGGTGTTCTTAGGGACTGGGTCACGTTTAGCGCCCATGCGGGCGAGGACGTCCGCAGCTTGATTGTTGTCTCTGGAGACATGGTGAAATTCTAACCCTTCGAACCGGGTTGATATTTTAAGGACGGCATTCCGATATGCCGCCATTTTTGGGTCTTTGGCATCAAAGTCGCTGTTGACTTGGGAGATGGCGAGGTTAGAGTCTCCCCGCACCTCAAGCCGTTGTACGCCCATTGACGTTGCCATCCGAAGACCATGCAACAGAGCCTCGTATTCGGCTGCATTGTTAGAATCCGTGTACATAATCTGTAGTACATACCGGATATTGTCGCCCGTGGGAGACATAAGGATCACCCCAGCCCCCAGTCCGGCTAACATCTTGGAGCCGTCGAAGTACATTGTCTAATGTGAGTATGTACTATATTCCCGGGGAGCTCGGCTTCTGTCCATTCGGCGAGAAAATCGGCCAACACCTGAGATGTAATAGTTCAGCGTGGTTTGTACATGATTTTGAAGGGAAGGAGCTCTATGGCCCATTTTGCAATGCAGCCTGTGGCGTCCCTGTTGTTGATGATGTCATTCAGGGGTACCTCGGATGCTACTGTAACCAAACACTCTTGAAAGTAGTGTCGGAGCTTTTGGGATGCCATAAAAACTGTATAGGCTATCTTCTGATAATGTGGATACCGGGATTTGCACAGGGTAAGCACTTCTGATACGTAGTAGACTGGCTTCTGCACCCAGAGCTTGTGGCGCTCCGCTTCTTGTTCTACCACGAGGACCGCGCTCACTACTTGATTTGTGGCCGAGATGTATAATAACATGGGTTCGCCTACGCCGGGTGCTGCTAGTATAGGGTTGCCTGGTAGTAGTGTTTTTATTTCCTCCAGTGCAGCAGTTGCTTCATCGGTCCACTCGAAGTTTTTGGTCTTTTTGAGCAATCTGTAAAGTGGCAGTGCCTTTTCACCAAGGCGGGAGATAAAGCGGCTCAAGGCTACCATGCAGCCCGCCAACTTCTGGACGTGTTTAAGCTCCGTGGGTATTGCTAGCTAGGATTAAGCTCGGGTTTTAGCCGGATTGGCCTCTATCCCCCTGTGGGAAACAATGAATCTGAGCAATTTTCCGGCGGGAACCCCGTAGACACATTTGTCCGGGTTGAGCCGTATATCGTAGGCCCGCAAATTTTTGAAGGTCTAGCGGAGGTCGTCCACCAACTGGCTAATGTGTTTGGTTTTAATGACCACGTCGTCTACATATGCTTCGACTGTTTTGCTGATTTGGTTTTCCAGGCATGTTTGAATCATGCGCTGATATGTGGTGCCTACGTTCTTCAACCCGAAGGGCATTGTGTTGAAGTAGAATGGCCCATAGGGGGTGATGAAGGCGGTTGCGGCTTGGCCGGACTCCTTCATCTTGATTTGATGGTATCCGGAGTAGGCGTCGAGGAAGCACAATGAGTCGTGTCCGGCGGTGGCGTCGATGATCTGGTCTATGTAGGGTAAGGGGAAGGGATCCTTAGGGTAGGCCTTATTTAGGTCTTTCAAATCGACGCATAGCCACCATGATTTGTCCTTCTTGGGCACGATGACCAGATTTGCCAACCACTCGGGGTGTTTTATTTCTCGGATGAATCTGGCTTCAAGTAATTTTGCTAATTCTTCCCCCATAGCTTGACGCTTGGGTTCAGAAAATCGACGCAGCGCCTGTTTAACTGGCTTGAAGCCCTTGATTATATTCAGGCTATGCTCCGCTAGTCTTTGAGGGATTCCTGGCATATCCGAAGGGTGCCACGCAAATATGTCCCAGTTCTCGCGCAGGAATGTCCGTAATGCTTCGTCGACTGCGGGGTCCAGCTGGGCTCCAATGGACGCTGTTTTATTGGGTCCGTTGGATGCACTTAGAATTTGACTATTTCGTTAGCTGGTTTGAACGATGTGGATTTGGACCTTTTACTGAGGACCACGTCGTCCCTATCCACCATTGCGTGGAGTGTAGTTAATTTCTCGGTTGCGAGAGCCTCGGATAATGCTTTGAGGGAAAGTGATGATGTTTTGTTTTCGGCTCGAAGGGCTCTATCCGGATCGCTTGCGATTGTGATCACGCCATTGGGCCCTGGCATTTTGAGTTTCATATACCCGTAATGTGGTATGGCCTGAAACCTTGAGAATGCATCACGCCCCAATAGGGCGTGGTATCCGCTATGGAAGGGCACAATGTGGAAGAGTAGTTCTTCGGACCTGTAGTTCTCGGGACTGCCGAATACTACGTCCAGAGTGACTCGTCTGGAGCAGCGCGCCTCTCTGTCGGGGATAATTCCTCGAAAGGTAGTATAGCTCTGTTTGACGCGAGATCTATCGAACTGCATTTTGTCAAGGGTATCCTTGTAAATGAGGTTGAGACCGCTGCCTCCGTCCATAAGCACCTTGGTTAGTCTAAAGCCGTCCACTATAGGGTCGAAGACTAGTGCGGCGGGTGCTCGGACGGGGTGGGCCCTTGGTTCGTCTTCTTCATCGAAGGTGATTGGTGTGTCCGTCCATGAATTTGCGGCTGTCACCTGGTGGACTTGGCCAAGCTCATGAAGTGCTCTTTTCCTCTAATTGTTTGAGGAGAATGTCTTGTAGATCGTCAGAACATCATTGTCGTTGTATGGGGGTGTTGCTGATCGTCTACTGGGGGGTGTGAGTCCGAGGATAGCTTCGCCACTCTTAGCCACCTGCCTAACCACCCAACATGCTCGAAGCCTGTCGATTGGATTTGTGTTCCGCAAGACCGAGTGTATGGGGTATGGTTTGTCCAGTAGCTCATCCAGGACTGTTCTGGGTCCGGAGAGGGATCTATTGTTATTTTCGGCAGGCTCATGTCCGGGCGACCGCCGTGGGTATGTGCGTTTTGCCTAAGCTTTTCTGGGTTGCTCGGCATGGGTTGATTCCATGCGCATTTGTTGTGCTTTCCAGGCACTTTCCATGGCGCAATATTTGTGTACCAGGTCCGATAATTCGGTGAAGCTTTGCACGTGGTGACGGGCGAGGGCATTCAAGATTCCTTCGTCTCGACAGTTAAACCGAAAGGTCGCTATGATTTCTTGGTCACAGCAATCCATCATCCTGTCTTTGACCAGGAGGAATCTAGCCCAAAAGTGATGGACCATTTCTCCGGGCTGCTGCTTTACGTACATCAAATCCCATACGTCAGGATTTCCTGAGTTACTTGGGGAGTACTCGAAGTGGGGGGTGGGCGCGAAAAAACTTTGCGTTCCAACGGGTTGCATATCCGGAACTTTGGTGGCGGTGTCCAGCACGCCCGGAATATCCGATACGCCAGGTTCAAAATCCGGACTGTCTGCATATTGTCGCGCAGATTCGAGGTCTTGTTTCAAGTCGAGGCTTGGTTTCGGGCTGTCGTGGGAAAACACGGCCACCTATGGGCCATCGGCCCCTTGTGGTTCGGCAGGGGGGAAGGATGCATTACATAAAGAGCGGAGGGCGCGGAGCAGCACGACAGCGCTCACACGGGCAATTTTTTCCCAGGTTCGGGCCGCCGCGAGGCGTAAAACCCTACTCCTGCTTTGGTCGATTGATGAGAGGACCGTGGTGGAGACGCAACGCTCTAGCCCGGCAGGGTCGCCTCGGGGCGAGAGCAGCTACGCGTGTATGAGTGTACAAGGGTCCGAATCCTTTCTAAGGTTGCCATGGCCCTTCTTTTATAGATCAAGGGGTCACCACAATGGCAAATTAGTCATTGCGTACTGATTAGATAGCAAACAGTGCTATCATACCTAACTCTGCAGACAGGACAGAGTGCATTAAATGCACCGCTTAGTGTCACATCGTAGCATAGCCCGGCAAGCCTTGCCGTGCCGTTTGGCCACCTTCTCACCTGCCTGCATGACACGTCCCTGGACGGGTGTCATTTGGAGGTGATTTCCTCTGGAAGTGGCCGCCACGTGCCAAATAGCGGCCACTTAGCCACTTGGGGGCTCGACACCGCACTGATCGATGACTTGCGTTGCTGTGAGGTGGAGCGGTGGAGCCTTGGCGGGGTAATCCGCCCTCGGCGCCCCCGGCAAGCCTGCCGGGGCAATCTTGAGACTTGTCTTCGGGGCAACCTTGTCCCCACCAGGCTCGCCTGCCCGGCAAGGAAGGTTTTTCCTTAGTGGTATCTTGCTCCTTTGGTTGGTCTTGGTCTTCTTGATCCGCCCTTTGATTTCTCAAAGAGTTAATCCCTTCTGCTTGATCTTGTCTTGAATGCCGCAACCTTGTTCTTGAGCTTGTGTACAGTCTGGGCAACACACCTAGGGTTTGTTGCACCGACAGGAGCCCCCGGGCCTGGCCTGAATGTGCTGCCGAGCATCGTCAGGGTAGGCCATGTCCAGTACACAGGCGAGGAGGCTGCGGTAGCTCACCCTTTGAGATCTTCTTTGCTTCTTCATTATTCTGATCTTGAGTCAGTTTCCGGTTTTCCCACGCGTCGTGTAACGCCAATTGTAGTGGGGGAGACTATGAGCCACGATCCATGGGCTATCCACGTCCCACTTACAGCGCTTCCGCCACGTGTACCGCATGCATTGCGCGGGGTTGGTGGCGGACGCGGAGGGTGTGGAGATGCGTGCTATGGCAGAAAACCCAGACGCCATGGATTGGTGCTGAGGGTCGGCCTTGATTCCACGAGCCGTTGGTGGCGCGGGGAAGCCAGATTGGAGGAGTAGGGCGGGTGCCTTCAGGGAGAGGAGTCAGCCCCCTGCCCCGTTCGCCTATGAAAAGAACATAGGGCAGGGTGCTTCTCCACACATCTCACCCCTTCCTTCTCTTTAGCAGTTCTCGTCCACCATGGTGAGGGGCCGGGGTAATGGCGGTTCTCCGGCGGTGGCGACGAGGGCTTCTACTCGACAGCACCTTCCCCCTCCTGTTGAAAACGCGGGGGCGGAGCCCGCCGCGAGAGGAGGTGGGAGGGGGCGAGGTCGTGGCCGCCGTGGTGCCCGGGGTCGAGGAGGACGGGGTGGTGCTCTGATTGCACCTCCGCCGGCCGCTCATCCCCCAATGGAAGGCCACGTCAGAGATCAACCGCTGGAGTTCATCATTAGGTTGTATAAGCCCCCGCGCGGCCGCCTCCGCCTCCCTACTCAATTTGCGAGGGTGATGGAGCTTGAACAACCGCGCGCACCGAAGCTGCACATGAGGGGTTGCTGTAATGGAAACATGTGGGTGGATGTGGATTTCCCCGCCCCTCATGTCATGCTCTTCCGATGCGGCTGGAAGACTTTTCCCCGTGCCCACAACTTCTCGGAGGGGCACGTCCTCCATTTTAAATTAATGGATGCCGAGCTGCTCTCCGTCAAGGTCTTCGGATGCTTGGGTGCTTGCTTAGGGTGCTGCGTGGAGAGCTCGACCGACGACAAAAGCTCCTCCTCGAGCGATAGCGACGAGGAGGACAGTGACGGCGACGGTGACGTCACCGATGTGGAGGACGACAGCTCCGACTCCGGCTGAACGCCAGCCGCACCATCACCGTCAGGTGGCGGCACCATCATCTGCACCTGTACCTCATTCCCGGCAAGGCGATTTGCCGGGGAGTTGGATGCAGAGGTGGGGATGATGTCTTCAGCTCCTCCAGCAGCCTTCCAGCTAGGCCCCGACAGGCTTCCTCACGGGCTGCAGCTTCGTTCGCCCTGCCGCGTCCTGCTGGCCCTGGTGGCGGTGGTCAGGGGGACCCTTCCGCTGCTCTCTTCACCATCACCTTCGCCCGTGCCCTCCTGATCTTGTCGGGCTCCCTGTCATGGGGCCCTACGGGGTCAGGCTGGGCTTCTGCCCAGGCACCCCATTTGCCCTCTTCTCTTCTCACCGTAGTGCCTAGGAGGAGAGGGACAAGAAAGGGATTACGGGGCACTTATCTTTTTTCAGTTTAAAATGTGTGGGCATCGGCCAAACTTTAGTCTAAATAATGTAAACTTCCTTATCCATGTTTGTGTTCTGTAAGATCTGCACTTGCTTATCAGCATACTAATGAAAAAGACAAGCTTTGCCGGGCACTTGTGCATGTACCATATCCATGCAGAGGTGAAATGCCTCTATACATTTAAGTAAACAAGTTTCCCCGACAGGCTATCCTGCCGGTGCCCTCAGTTTGTTGCCACGGGGCTAGGCCTGCCGGGCAAAAAACCGTAAAAAGGGACCAGCCCCCCGCCGAACCTTTTCTGTCAAAGGCCACTGCGACCACCCTGACCGAAGCAGCGTTCGAGTCAAAGGGTAGGAGCACCTATGTTTCGAAGGTGGCGGGGTTTTCATATGCACAAGTTTTCAAATTACAGAACAGGTATGGATAAGAAGGAACTTATCTGTTTGGTCTGCCGGGGATCGTCACGTAGGCTCGTCTTCATTTCTTCTCTTCGGGATCAAGTCCACGGCAAGAACCCTGCAACTTAGTGCAGATGAAAACAATGCCACATGCGACCTCATCGACATGATCATGCTATGCTCATGATATGCTTATGCATGCATACAAGTTTCGAGGGCCCCCCAGCGCTTCGTTTATTTCTCTATTGCTCAGGGTCTGTGCCTGGCTTTGTACAAAGGGTTACATGCAACTTCGGCAAAGCTTGTACAAAAGGGTGGCTACCGGGCAGGGCCCGACAGCCGCGCCTTACGGTTAGAACTTACAAAGATGCTCAATGTTCCATGAGTTTTGCAATTGAATGTCATCTCCGGTCTCCAGACGGACTGCGCCAGGTCTGGTGACTCGTACTACCCGGTAAGGGCCTTCCCACTTTGGCGTTAACTTGTTTGCACCCTTGGCGGACTGAACACGCCTAAGGACAAGGTCGCCTTCCTCAAAGCTCTGGGCATGAACCCTGTGGCTATGATAGTGACGCAGGGCTTGCTGGTAGCGTGCAGCACGTGTTGCAGCCCGGAGACGGTTCTCCTCAAGTAGCACAGCGTCGTCACACCGGTGATGTTCCTGCGCTACTTCATCGTAGGCAAGCACTCGAGGAGACCCAAATATGAGTTCCGTGGGGATAACTGCTTCTGCCCCATAGACTAGGGAGAAGGGAGTCTGCCCGGTAGCTCGATTTGGTGTCGTACGGAGGGACCAAAGAACCACCGGCAGCTCGTCGATCCATCGCCTGCCGCACTTCTGCAGCCTATCAAAAGTTCTTGTCTTAAGACCTCGCAGCACTTCAGCGTTCGCCCTCTCAGCTTGCCTGTTGCTTCTGGGATGGGCCACAGAGGCAAATGAGACCTTGCTTCCGAGGGCATGAACGTATTGCATGAAGCCGCGGCTTGTGCATTTGGTGCCATTGTCGGTGATGATTCGGGCAGGTACCCCGAAGCGGCACACCAATCCTTTCAAGAACTTGATAGCTGACTACGCGGTCACCTTTCTCACGGGCTCTATTTCCGACCACTTTCTAAACTTGTCGATTGCGACGAACAAGAATTCAAAGCCCCCAGTAGCTCGGGGGAAGGGGCCCAAGATTTCGAGCCCCCAGACCAAAAATGGCCATGACAAAGGGATTGTTTGGAGAGCTTGAGCAGGCTGATGGATATTCTTGGAGTGGAACTGGCAGGCTTCACACTTGGTGACTAGCTCAATTGCATCTTGGAGGGCCGTGGGCCAATAGAAGCCTTGCCGGAAAGCTTTCCCAACCAAGGCCCTTGATCCGATGTGGGAGCCACACATACCCTTGTGTATCTCTGCCAGCAGTTCCTTTCCTTCTTCCCGGCAAATGCACTTCAATTTCACACCGTTGGGCCTTCTTCTGTATAGCGTGTCGTCAACGAATTGATACATACTGGCCCTCCGGGCTACTCTTTTAGCTACTTCTTGCTCTTCGGGAAGTTCTCCTGTTTGGAGGAAATGAACAATGTGCCGCGCCCAAGTTGGAGCCTGGGGATCGGCAACAAGGACTAGCGGCATCTCCTCGTCGATGGGAGTGCACGCCTCGACCGCAAAGACTGGTAGTTCAGCGGGAGGGTGCGGCTTACTGATCGAAGGGGAGTTGTTCCCGCCAAGCTCTCTGCCGGGGGCTTCGGGAAGCTCTGCCGGGAGAGGCTTGCCGAAATTCAATTTCCTCCTCTTGCTGGCCATTGTTGCTGGGGATACGGAGGGTTGAGTCAGATGGAGAACAAAAGTCCCTAGTTCCACAGGGAGTTTTTGCGCAACGTACTTTGACAGATGATCAACAATGCTGTTTTCCGCACGCGGTATGTGCTTTGTTTGCAATCCGTCAAAGCGCTCCTCCAACTTTCTCACTTCCTCGACGTATGCCTTCATCAATGGGCTTTGATAATCCTTGTTCACTTGTCTCACCACCAGTTGTGAATCTCCGTGGATAATCAGCTTCTTGATTCCCAGTTCTGTCACAATTCTGAGCCCGGCAAGGAGCCCTTCATACTCTGCAGTATTGTTGGTAGCCTTCTCCCGTGGGAAATGCATTTGAACGACGTACTTAAGGTGCTCCCCAGTGGGAGCAACGAGAAGCACGCCAGCTGCTGCACCTTGTAGGGAGAAGGCACCATCAAAATACATAATCCATTCTTGGGGCGCTTCCTTGCCGGGGATGACTGTCTCCAGTACTTCTTCATCAGGGGTTGGCGTCCACTCCGCAATGAACTCTGCCAGTGCTCTGCTTTGAATAGTTGACGTGCTTTCAAACTTCAAACCAAAGCTGGATAACTCCAAAGCCCATTCCACGATCCTGCCAGTGGCCTCGGGGTTTTGGAGTATGCGTTGCAAGGGGAAGCGGGTGACAACCGTGATCTCGTGGGCTTGGAAGTAGTGGCGCAGTTTCCTTGAGGCCATGATGAGGCCAAAAATCAACTTTTGCATGCCAGAGTACCTCGACCTAGCCCCCTGCAGCAGGGAGCTGATGAAGTACACTGGGCGCTGCACCACCTTCTTCCTTGCCGCGATGTTGGAACTGTCTCCGCTGCCTTGCTCTTCCTTGTCTTGAACTGCATCTGACCTTGCCGGGATGGGTTCACTTCCCTCTCCAGAGGGGACGACGGTGGCGGCGGCTGCGTCATCTACCTCCCGCTGTGCCACCAGCGCTGCGCTAACCAATTGATTGGTCGCTGCTAAATATAGCAGCAACGACTCTTGTGGTTTAGGAGCGACTAAGGTGGGAACAGAGGAAAGGTAGGTCTTCGAATCTTGTAGCACAGCGTCTGCCTCCAGGGTCCACTCCACGGGCCCTGCCTTCTTCAAGATTTTGAAGAATGGCAAGGCGCGTTCGGCGGACTTGGAAATGAACCTGCTCAGCGCAGCAACACATCCAGTCAAACGCCTCATGTCTTTAACTGTCTTGGGTGCTTGTATCTGCTCGATAGCCTTGATCTTGTCGGGGTTGGCCTCTATCCCCCGATGGGACATGAAGAAGCCAAGTAGCTTGCCGGAAGGAATGCCAAACACACACTTCTCCGGGTTCAGCTTCAAGTTGATCCTGCGCAGATTCGCAAAGGTCTCTTCCAAATCCTGAATGAGAGTCACTCTGTCCTTGGTTTTGACCACTATATCATCCATGTAGGCTTCAATATTTCTATGCAGCTGGGACTCAAAGCCAATCTGTACTGCTCTTGCAAAAGTGGATCCGGCGCTCTTCAACCTGAAGGGCATCCGTACAAAACAGTACGTGCCACATGGGGTTATGAACGCGGTCTTCTCTTCGTCTTCCTTGGACATGAAGATCTGGTGGTATCCAGAGTAGGCATCCAGGAAGGAAAGCAGGTCACACTCGAAGGTGGAATCCACAATCTGGTCAATGTGCGACAAGGGGACTGGGTCCTTTGGGCATGCTTTGTTCAGATCTGTGAAATCTATGCAAAGCCTCCATTTCCCATTCGCCTTGCGCACTACCACTGGGTTTGCTAACCATGTTGGACGCAACACTCCTCTGACCAGACTAGCTGCCTCAAGTTTCTTGATCTCCTCGGCAATAAACTGCTACCACTCCAACGCTTGCTTCCGGACCTTCTGCTTGACGGGCCGGGCATGTGGGCAGACAGCAAGGTGGTGGTCGATTACCTCCCTGGGAACACCGGGGATGTCAGATGGTTGCCAAGCAAACACATCGACATTCGCCTGCAGGAAGGCAACGAGCGCGCTTTCCTATTTGTCATCGAGGGTGGCACTGATGGTAAACATACCGTCAGCGCCAGCCAGCCCTACCGGGACCTTCTTCACAGTGGGTGCAGCAGCCTTGGATCTCTTGCTATTGGAACTTTTTGGCAAGACATCAACAGGCGCAGTGCACTCCGAAGAGGTACGCTTCCCGGATTCCTTGCTGTCTTTCTTATTTTTCTTGCTTTCCTTGGCAGGAGCAGCGGCTTCCGCGGCCTCTGCAGTGACTGCTTCCTGGTACATCTTGTCCACGCATATGATTGCGTCTTTCTTGTCTGATGGAATGGAAATGACGCCCATTGGCCCTGGCATCTTCAAAGTGTTGTAGGCATAGTGGGATGCCGCCATGAATTTGGCCAGGGCAGGGCGTCCAAGGATTCCATTGTACGGCAGGGGGAGGTCAACCACATCAAACACGATCTTCTCAGTCTGGTAGTTTAAATCCCCCCCCCCCCCCGAATGTTACCGGCAGTGTGATCTTAACCTTAGGATGGCTCCTGCTGGGGTTGATCCCTTGGAACGTACCAGTAACCTTGGGCTCTTCATCTGCTATCTGGATTTTGCTGATGACCTTTAGAGAAATCAGATTCAACCTGGCCCCGCCGTCCACCAACATCTTTGTGACCTTGAGGTTGCAGATCGTTGGTGAAACCAACAACGGCAAGCATCCTACCACGGTAGTGCGGTCAGGGTGATCCTCCTCATCAAAGATGATGGATGTGCGGGACCACTTGAGCGGCTTTCGAGAATCTGCCGCTGGCTCCACGGCATTGACCTCACGTGCCCACCTTTTAAGTTGGCGGTGAGAGGAGTGCAAAGATGCACCCCCGTCAATGCACAGGGCGTCAGTGGCTTTCTGGAACTCCTGCTCGCTGGTTTCCTCTTCATCTCCTTCATCACTCTCGTCCTCGCAATCCTTCTTCTCATGGCCTTTGGCGGGTTTCCCCTGATACTGAGGAGCCTTGCCGAGGCGACCTGTTCTGCCGCCTCGGCCCTTCCTGCCAGCGCCATCTTGGTCTTTCGCCTTATCACGCTTCTCGTACTCAGCCCTCTGCTTCTTGATGAGTTGCTCAACCTGATGACACTCCTGAAGATCTTGGCCCTTGGTCTGATGGATCTTGCAGTATGGCCCATCACTCTTCCCGGCCTTCTCGGCAGCCGTGGCTTCCCGGCAATCAGTGCACGTGGCAGCTTCCTTGCCGGGAACCTCGGTCTTGGCCTTCTTGCCGGTACTAGGTGCACTCGATCCTTCAACGGTCATCACCGCTTTATCGTTGCACTTCTTGTTGCGCTTCTTGTTCTTCTTCTTTTGGTTGGTGGCGTCGTCATCATCCTCTGAGTCAATGTCGATGCCATCTTCTTCACCGGGGAGTCATCTCCCCTCTTCTACTCGGGCACACTTATCCACCGAACGTTCATTTTAGAACGTATCCGGCGGTTGCGCACGTTGGACTGGAACGCGGCTATCACAACTGCCGGGTGGATGTCTAGAATATTCCTGTGCACCCGGCTGAACCTCTGCATGTACTTCCGCAGACTCTCTCCTTCTTTCTCCGGAAGGAGCTGCAAGTCGCTGGGCTGCCCTGGTTCTTGATGGCCGCCCGTGAAGGCGCCAACAAACTCATGGCATAGGTCAGCCCAGGTCGAGATGGAATTCTCTGGCAAGTGCATCAGCTAAGACCTCACATTTGGCTTGAGTGCCAAAGGGAAGTAGTTGGCGAACACCTTCTCGTCTCTTCCCCCGGCAGCTTGAACAGCGATGGTGTAGATGCTCAAGAACTCTGCCGGGTTCAATCTTCCATCATACTTCTCTGGTATTTCTGGCTTGAACATGCGAGCAGATGGCCAACGGACTTGCTGCAGCTCGCGAGTGAAGGTGGGGCACCCAACCTCGAAAGGTAGGTACCCACCTTCACCGGGCGTGGGCTGATCGACGTCGAGGCCATCGCGCCTATCAGACTGGCGTTGGGTTTCACAGCGTCGTTCGATGGTGACGCGCGCGTCTTCCCTCCGTCTATCTTCCAGGACTCGCCGCTGGTCTCGTCGTGCTCGAGGATCGGACGAAGCCATCGATATGTCATCGGGTTCTTGGTCGCGTGGCTTTGGCTGCGGCCCCCGCGCTGGCTGCCGCGGAGGGGATTGCACCATGGGGGTGGCCCCTTCGGTATGGCCTGCAGCTCGGGCCATTGTCGCCGCCTACAGAGGCCATGACGGGCCCGCTCGCTGTGATCCTCCTGCCTCGGCAAAACCAATCAGGCTCTGAATGGTAGCTCTCCACTCATCCATCTGATCGGCCGCCGGCGGAAATCTCAACAGGAGTTGGGCCCGCGCCATGGCCTCCGAAGCAGTGCTCGGCATGGATGACGATGTAGACCGTAACGTCGCCTGTCTTCTAACGGTGCCGGTAGTGGCAGCGTCGTGCTCTCATCGCCGTGAGCTAGTCACCAGGGTGGCGTGGTGATGAGGTGGTTGTGCTTGGGGATCGGCGGCTCCGTTCAGCGCATTGGCTTGGCCAGCCCGTCCCAGGGGTGACGCGTGCCCTGCGGCCGCACCCGCAGCGGGGACGGCCGGAGGGTTGCGGTTCGCCCGAGGGCGAGCGCCACCGCTGTGGCTGCGTCCTTCGGTGGGGTGGAGAGGCGCAGACGGGATGATCTCTCCACCCACACCTTGTGGAGCATGGCCGCTGGAATGTTGTTGGCACTGTCCTTCTCCGGTGCCTCCTGCTCCTGTTTCGGCCATAGGGGAGGTGGTGACGATGCCGCCTGCACCGGCCACGTCCCCCGCAGAGTCCACGTCCCCGTGCGCCCCCGTAGCCCCCACGGCGTCGGCGGATGCGTGCGAAGGGGCCTTCGAGGTGGACGGGTGAGCTGCGGCACTGGGTTTCTTCTTGGGCGCCATGGATGATGAAGTCGTCGATGAAGAGAACGATGATGAAGATGATGCGCTGCGTACGCTCTCGAGTTCGCGCAAGTGCTTCTCCCTACCTGGTGCACCAAAGATGTCGTGGGAAAACATGGCCACCTATGGGGCCATCGGTCCCTTGTGGTTCAGTAGGGGGGAAGGACGCATTGCACAAATAGCGAAGGGTGCGGAGCAGCATGATAGTGATCACACGGGCAGTTTTTACCCAGGTTCGGGCCGCCGCGAGGCGTAAAACCCTACTCCTGCTTTGGTCGATTGATGAGAGGACCGTGGTGGAGACGCAACGCTCTATCCCGGCAGGGTCACCTCGGGGCGAGAGCAGCTACGCGCGTATGAGTGTACAAGGGTCCGAATCCTTTCTAAGGTTGCCATGACCCTCCTTTTATAGATCAAGGGGTCACCACAATGGCAAATCAGTCATTGCATACTGATTAGATAGCAAACAGTGCTATCATACCTAACTCTGTAGACATGACAAAGTGCATTAAATGCGCCGCTTAGTGTCACATCGTAGCATAGCCCGGCAAGCCTTGCCGTGCCGTTTGGCCACCTTCTCGCCTGCCTGCGTGACACATCCCTGGACGGGTGTCATTTGGAGGTGATTTCCTCTGGAAGTGGCCGCCACGTGCCAAATAGCGGCCACTTAGCCACTTGGGGGCTCGACACCGCACCGATCGATGACTTGCATTGCTGTGAGGTGGAGCCGTGGAGCCTTGGCGGGGTAATCCGCCCTCGGTGCCCCTGGCAAGCCTGCCGGGGCAATCTTGAGACTTGTCTTCGGGGCAACCTTGTCCCCGCCAGGCTCGCCTGCTCGGCAAGGGAGGTTTTTCCTTAGTGGTATCTTGCTCCTTTGGTTGGTCTTGGTCTTCTTGATCTGCCCTTTGAGAAACCTTTGGTTGGTCTTGGTCTTCTTGATCTGCCCTTTGATTTCTCAAAGAGCTGATCTCTTCTGCTTGGTCTTGTCTTGAATGCCGCAACCTTATTCTCGAGCCTGTGTACAGTCTGGGCAACACACCTGGGGTTTGTTGCACCGACACGGGATCTCTTTGGGGAAAACATTAGATTCCGGGCCCAAAGCCTGGACGAGATAATCGCAAACCCGGACACAATTTGTTTTTAGCTTTGGTGACTGCGAGCCCTCGGCCAAGTCCTTGATGGTGGCGACGAGGTGTGTGATGGGTGGGATGTAAATTTCCTTGTTATCGGGCTTGAGCTCGATCTGATCGTAGACCGAGGATCGACCATCGGAGATTCCCATGGCTTGGATTCGGTCTAGCAGATCATTCAATGAAGAAAGGTTTACCGGGTCCATGTCATCCGTATATTCGGGACTGACGCGCAGTGTAGCCGCTCCGGGGATGTTAGAGGTTATGCCCAGGTGGTGTTCGGCAGGAACTAGCCCGGTCGAACTGACGGGGTCGGGCTTTAAGGCCGGGCTTCGTATGACATCAGTCCCCGTCTGGTTTACCACTCCCGAAGTTAAAGCATCGGGATTAGTAAGTTTCTCAAGGGGAGCTGAAAATTTTGCTGGAGTAAGATCTCCCCGGTAGTCGGCGGTGAACTCTAGGTTCCCGAACCTGATCTCCTGACCGGGGGCGAAACTTCCATCCTGGCCGAGATGCCTGGTTAGATCAGCGCGCAGTACGACAGTGCTAAACATGAAAACCTGGCCGGGGACGAAGATGTCCTTGGCGTGGATGGCATCGTTGATGAATAGGTGAGCCATTAATCCTTTCGATGACCCAACAGCGGAACTCTCAATGAAAGCACCAATGTCGGTGTCAAAACCGGTGGATCTCGGGTAGGGGGTCCCGAGCTGTGGATCTAGGATCAATGGGGAACAAGGGACGAAGGACACAATGTTTACCTAGGTTCGGGCCTTCTCAAAGAGGAAAACCCTGTGTCCTGCTTGATTATATTGAAGTGTATAGGATGATTACAGAGTCGATCTACCACGAGATCAGATGAACTAAACCCTAGATGAGTAGGATGATGGTTATTATTCTAGCCTCTACTGACTAAACCCTTCAGTTTATATAGACACCAGGGGTATTAGGGTTACACATAGTCGGTTACAAGGAAGGAATAATCATGCCAAATCTTCTTATCTTGACTTGGAAGACACACCAAGGCACCAAAGATCTCCTATCCGGATACGAAGCCACCTCATAGCTCGGTCTTCTAGTAGTTGTAGTGCCAGCCACTACAAAAAAAACCCACTTCCGTGATGATACATGTTTGTCACAGTAGGTCACGTTTTCTGTCATGCATGTACATCCATGACGATTTTATGACAGAATCAAGATAGTCATACCTGTGCTGTCGTAGAAGTGTTCCATGACAATACCAAAATTATCATCACAGAAGTGTCCACTTCCATGAAAATAAATGGCACGTCATGGAAGTGTTTTCGTCAAGGGTAACCGACAAGTGGCATCCACCATAACGGGTCGCCGTTAAGCTGTCGGGTTCCGATTTGGATCCGATAACCCGTTAACAGCCCGGACCAGTGGGGATTTTCCACGTGTGGCTCAGCCCAACAACAGCCCATTCAGGTCAAAAGGCTGGCCCATTTGACTTGGTCAAAAGGAAGCGGGCCGGCCCACGGAAAGCCTGTCAATGGTCTGTTCGCATATAGCCCATTTACAGCCCGCTAACTCACGGCCCGTTATGGCCTATCCGAATTAGGCCTAGTAGTGTCATCTGGGCCATCCAATATGATTCCAGCCCATTGTAACTTCCGGCCCATGTATGGCCCATGACGTCTTTCGGCCCATATGAGGCCCGTTGTAACTCTGGGTCCAATAAAGGCCCGTTGTGAAACTGGCCCAAAATGAACAGTATATCGCTTTATACCCATTAACGACCCATTATTTCATTGGGCCGTTTCCAGCCTGTGTTATCTTTCGGCCTTCTAAGGGCCCATTTATTCTTGGGCTCATTTCCATCATTCGATTACTTACGGTCCGTTACTGGCCTGTTCCGCTTGTGGGCCAAATTCAGCCCGTGGTTATAGTCGGCCCGTTTGTGGCACGTTAATCCATTGAGATGTTTCATAGCGTCATCAAATATGGCCCAATAACGACCCGTTATGCCCGTTGATAGAATTAAGCCTGTTATACAAATCGGCCTATTAATGGCCCGTTATGCGCGGGGCATAAACTCATGATTCTAGCCCGTTTACGGCCCATATAGCGGTCCATTAATGGTCCATGAATAAGTACGGCCCATGTTTGGCCAATCGATCATACGGCCCGTAGAAGGCCCATTGATTTTACGGCCTGTAGAAGGCCCATTGATTCTACGGCCCGTAGAAGGCCCATGGATCCTACGACCCATGGTCACTACAGCGTAGCGGGACCATGGTTACAACGGTCCGTATGTTGCCCATGGTTATTGTGGCCTAGTTTAAAAAAATATTTTATTGTGGCCACTAGCAAACCGCGAAAAAAGAACTACAGTGACTACAACCAAACAAATAAACAAGACAACAGGGAAATAAATCAGTAAGCAACTTACGCTAGGCTATTATGGCTATTACACATATTACATCCACTGGGCATCAAAGCTTGCCACCAGTGCAAATATAGGGAACAAAGCAGCATATTACATACACTGGGCGTCTAAATTGGCCACCAGTGCAAATAAACGCGACAGCAAAACAAGTCCATAACTGAAACAACTTCAGAAGAGCTCAAGAAACGTTATCCTAGGTATCCATCATGCTGGCAATAAGCTTAGCAAGCTTATTAGCTTTCTCCTGTTTGGCACTAAAATCCTCCAACGCTTGTTGCTGCACCAGAAAGTATGCATCTGCATTCTCCAGGGACTTCCTCAGTCCTTCGGCTTCTTGTCGCAACACAACTGATTGATGTCTTTCAGCTTGTAGTTGAGACTCAAGAAACCGAACTGATTCAGACAGTGAGTTCGAAGCGCTTGTGCCAGCGGTAGTGGCCAGTAACTCGAACACTACATCAAGATAGGACTTTGGGATTGTCTCACTGTCTTCAAGATAGTTTTCCTTAGCTGTTTTATCAGCTTTGTTGGAGACCAACAAGGATGTCTCACTATCCTGAACCTTATCTGCATTACCTCCTTTACCATTGCTTAATAAGGTACTCTTCCCCAATATTCTGTCAGCATTCTAAAAGAAGAAATAAGCAGACACATAACAGGTTTAGCATGTAGTATATGAAACTCATTTCGGTGAACCAGTTCAGTAGTAAGGTGGACAGGATTGAACTACCAAGTCTTCTATTGCTAAGTAGTACATAATAAAAGCATCAAACAAACATATATCTATGTGATGTGGTTAGTGCATTGTCTTGCCAAATCAAAATAGAGACACGGTTCAAATCATATCAGTTCAAGACAAAGCAACATTGAAAGAATACAAGTGTGGGAAACTACACAGCACAACAAGATTTTAGATGGGTACCACGGGTATACATGTACAACAACACCATTGGCTACGTTGTGATGCTACTAATGTGCATGATATGAGAAGTCAACTGTATACCCAATTGAAATTGAAATCAACAGAGCAATTTAGAAGAGCAAACCAGTTAAAGAACCATGTTTAAACACACATGTTGTGCCATTGGAGTTTTGATTGAATCCTTCAATTTAAAAATAAGTTTGTATGAGTAAATACAGTGATACAAGAGCTAATCAGTATGCACCATAGCAATGGAATCTTAAATGAGAATAGTTGTTCTTCAGGTTTAAGCACTTGTTCTAGACGAACAGAGTACAGTAAGAGCAGGCATATAATACTTCAAAATAAAAAATGATCTTGTAGACCTTACCACATTCTTGCCTCGGGACCAGTACAGAACAAGGCGTTCCCAGTCATCGTCCCGTAAATGTGTCTCAGGAGAAAGTAAGGGAATTTGATGAGTTTCCTTGCCAGTGAAGTACGTTTTCTTCAGGTAATTCCGATACTGCCACAAAGCATTCTTGAAGATAGCAGAGGTATTAGCACAGGTTACCTCATCTTGAGTTTCCAAATCGGTCCTTCTCTATAGAGAAAAATGGGAACATTTGCTGTATTATAACCAGCATGGAGGTAGAATGTATGGGACAAAGCAAAGTAATTGCCATGAATAACATTACTTACACATAACTCATGGACGAACACCTGCAACTGGCTTTTTCCTTCATATCTTCAGTATAATATTTCCATGATGGGAAGATACACACATAGGATTTAACAACATCAAATGTGATAGATGCTAAACTATGAATGGTTGGTTGTGCTTCATCCATAGGAATAGGTGTACTAACTGGTGGAGTTGGGGCTCGCCGTGGTAGTCCTGGCGCTTTGGGCATTGGAGCTACCTTACTAACTGCTGTTGTTTGGGAGCTCTATGTTGGAGATGGTGTTGTGTTAACTGGAACTGGATTACTATCTACTGGGGTTGGGGTTAGATTGGGTGAAGTTGGTTCTCTGTCCATCGGAGTTGGGGTACAATCTACGAGATTCTGGGTTATGTGTGGCAGGGCTGGTTCTTGTGCATGTACAACCGGGGTGCTATCTCCACCAAGAGGTAGCACTATTTTATTTGAAGACCGTCCTTTTACTCCGCTAGATACTGCCATCACCCCCTCCAATTCAAATGGCTGATAAACAAGAAAAGTAGTTGAATGTACAGACCTTGTATGAGAGACAGATGCAATAGATAGTGTGGAAAAAAGAGGGCATGAAATAGTTCACATATATATTGTTTAAATAAAAAGGATAGCATGACATAATTTCACATATATGATGTCTATCTAAACTGGATAGCATAGCATGACATAATTCAAACATATGATGACTAACTAAACAGGATGACATGAGATAATTATATGATGTCTTTAGTAAAAGGTTCACATGACATAATTCACATACATGTTATCTAAGTAATCAGGATCACATGATATAATTAACATATGTGATTTATATACTAAGCAGATGGCATTCGCATATATGATGTCTGAACTAAGAACAAGGTGTTGAATATTGTGTATATGATGTCTAAACTATGCAATGCAAGACACCATATGCATGATATGAGCAGTGTAACCGTGCCAAGTTAGAGCATACACCTTGGTGGGGGAATAGGACTGGTCATCTGTCTCTGAATCCATCTCTGAGGAGCTATCTGGACCCAGCAAGAGATCTGCTTCGACAGGTAGCACTGTCTGCTCTGAAGACCTTGTTTTCACTCCAGATTTTCCATCATCCACTCAAATGGCTGATTCACAGGAAGAGTAGTTGAATGTACAAACATTGTCGACAAATGGAAATGTAATGAAGAAAAGGAATGGCAAGATATAATTCAAATATATGATGCCTGGCTAAACAGGATGACATTGCATATTTCACATATATTATGGCTGGCTACAAAAGATGAGATTGCATAGTTCACATATAGTATGATATAAAAACTAAACAGGTATCATTACAGAACATGTCTAAACTAAGCAGATGACATATATGATGTCAAAAGTAAGCACTGCAAGGCAACGTTTGCATGATATGACCAACATCATCATGAGAAGTTAGAGCAAACACCCCGGGGGGTAAATAGGAGTGGTCATCTCCGTCTGAATCCACCTCTGAACAGGTATCTTCCTCTGGATTACAATCTGGAGGAGGGGGGAGGGTTTGCCATTGCACCCACCATGGAGCGATGTCTGCATGACATTGTATTGCCGCGCAAAACTCTTCTCTTTTTCTCTACATGTTCAACATGACTGTGTACAATATCTGACATGCATACGAAAAAAATATAGTGAGATTATGTAAGGAGAGCATGCAGAAATCTAGAGTGATGGTAACAACCAGTGGATAGATCCAAAAACAATGATAGCAGGCTGATGATAGCTTTAATTTAATAAAAAGACAGATGATGATTGCTTTACTGTTTGTTTCCCACCCAAGATGAACAACATAGACATACCCTAGGTGAACCAGATAATAGACAGAGATACTATTCATTGTTGCCTCGATATGTGCCCCATGAGCATTTTAAAACTCAAGATTGAACATTAATTTGGACCTGACTTGGAGTCTAAGATGTGAAGAGGACGATAAAGTAGCAGGTAATATTAAGCAATGCATAACATAAGCAGAAACAAAAGAATGCGACCTCTCTTGCGGACCCATGTACTCCTCAGGTTCATTTGCTGAGTCGATGATGGTGATGTAGTGGCGGTGGGTGCTGGCAGCAGGGAAGGAGATCTGAGACAGCGAAAGACGGTCAGGAGTCGTGATGTCTGGTGGGGTGGATGCTTCTGACGATGGAGCAGCTCAGGTGAGGTGGACGATGTCGCGGCAGGAGCAGGACAAACCACACAAAGTTTTCTTTGACACCTATCTGTAACTGAAGTAATTCTGTGAGGGCTCCTTTGACTTGCAGGATTCTAAAAACGCAGGGATAGGAAAAACACCAGAATAGGATAGGAATGCACGTGAGAAACAGAGCATTTGTAAACACAGGATTTCGGTCAACTTGGGTGTTTGGTTCACAGGAATTGGAAGAACAGAGGAATGCAAAGAAACATGGCCAAATTAAAGAGAAACCATATGAAAATGTGTACGGTTACAATGTTATTCTGCCACTAATGCACTTAGTCTTGTTTTCATGCATAGGATTTTGAAAAGTAGGTCCAGGTGGATGTTTTGCTCCATTCCTTTCAACCAAATGCATGAATAATTGAATGGTAGAGTACCATAGGAAAATTTCCTATTGCTATGTTTTTCCTTCACCTTTTCCTTTGAACCAAAATAGCCCTAATGGATCGACATGAATGTAGAGTAATAAGTGATGCGACAAGTGTACAACCTCTTTGGCGTAGCCGTGTCGACCTCGGCATCATTGGGTTGGTCGCTAAAGAAGTTGCGGCCGAGGTGGCTGTCAAAGGTGTGGAGGAAGATCTGATGCGTCTGTAGATGACGTCTAGGGTACTGCTCTGTTGTGATGGATGGTTCCGTCGTTGGAGCAGCTCCGGCGAGCTATAAGACGTCGAGGCTGAAGCAGTACAAGACATACATCGTTAATCTCAAGTGGGATTCTAATAGCATCTCCAATAGATGTTGTAAAATACATTACCAAAAAGTGGTAGATGTCAAATTTATATCACCAAAAAACACCTGACTCCAACAGATGAGGTAAAAACTGTTGACTCTGAACTTAACTGTCAAAACTGAAATTTACTGTGGAATATGAATGTTACTGTCGAAACTGGACGCACTGGTAGCAGAGAAGCACTTCACATGTAGTTTAGGCCGCTCGAGCACTAGTAGTAGAGAAACAGTGATCTAAATCAGCGGGCAATTGATAGGGAAGACACTAGCAGATAGCAGCCGAAGCAGCAACACCTGGAGCAGCAGCGCGAACTAGAGCCAGAACAGCAACGCGTGTAGCTGCAACAGCCGGTGTACGAGCCTCAATAGCGCGAGCGAGAGCAAGAGTAGAGCAGCAGCACGAGCGAGAGAGGAAGTGCAGAGCAGCAGCGTGAGCGAGCTAGCGAGAGAGAGCCGAAGCAGCAGCAGCGCGAGCGAGAGCCAGAGCAGCAGCATCAGCGTGAGCGAGCGAGAGCTGGAGCAGCAGCATCAGCGCGAGCGAGCGAGAGCTGGAGCAGCAGCAGCTCCGGCTAGTATGGACGCTGCCACCGAGGGAGCATGGCACTAGGGGAGAGCCGCCATGGAGATGTCGCCGGCGGTGCTGACTACGAGGTAGCCACACCATGGGGGAGCGGGATCGACCACTGGCGGTGCCAGGAGGTCGAGTTAAGGAGAAGGTGCGATGCGATGAGTGTACAACCTCTTTGGTGGCACCGAGTAGGCCTCGGCTTTGTCCGAGGAGTCGGTGAGGATGTTGCGGTTCCGGTGGAGCAGGTTAAGACGGCGTTGTGGGGATGGACCAATTGCGAAAGATGAGGCGATCGTCGAAGCAGCTCCTTGGAGATGGAGGACGGGGCGGCTGAACCGGCGGGACAATGAGATGGACGACGGATCCTCATCCGGGGCGGTGGATGGGGAAGTCAAGCTATTGCGGTGGACGACGTCGTCGGGGAAGAGGCTCCGGCTGGGCAGCGGACGGTGGAGGGTGGGGCTCGCAGCTGGAGCAGACAGGTTATGGCGGCCTGAGTTTTTGAATGGCGAAAAGGAGGTGATGGGAGGGGGGGAACCATGACCTAGGGATGCGCTTGTCCAAAATGTAGGGTGTTTTACAAAAGTACCCCCACCAATTTGAACTAGCGGCCCTTTCGGCTCAGGGTTAGAATGGGGATTTCGCGTGTCGGGATTTGGCAGCTGGAGGGAGTTTTCGCGCGCGTTGTAATTTCGGGATAGCAAGGCGCGAGTTTTCGGAGCACAAAGAGACAAAGCGATATCTGAATTTTCGGGATAACAAGGCGGGGGTTGAAATTTTGGGACAATCCTAACGTGTAATAATGAACGTACCAAATCAATTCACACTTCTCTGGATGAAAAAAACAAAAATAAAACTATTCGCACCACACAAAGAGAGAGTCTTGTCCCCTTTTACTGTACAAATGCTATTCAAAACTATGAATCCATGTTATGTCCATTTAAATTTTTTTGCTAGCTATATAATGCATGTAACCTACTCATACGAACATTTTAGTGCATTCCAAATGTATATACGACCACTGCAATTCGAACTAAATTTGAATTCGTTTCTCTATTTGAATAAAAATCTACAATCATGATTGTTGCCAAGTTAAACCATCATCTGTATATTATCTTAACAACACACCACATGATTACTATAGAGTTAGATATGAACTATGTGTACTATATATATGAACTCGAATTCAAAATTTTAAATACACTTCATGTCGATTCCAAATAATAGTACATTTGATGTACTAGCTAGATCTTCATACTAAACCATGTTTCATATGTACACTGTGTTTATCACACAATGTATAGTGCCCCGCCTCCTACATTATGACAAGTATTTAGCTGTGAGCTACAAAATGTCACACATTATCAAAAATTCAAATAAATTGTTATATAGTATAACATGTTCATAACCACACCATGTGTATCACCATTATAATCATGCATGCGTGGGTTTAGAACACTATGATCTCTTATTCAAATATCTGAATCCACTTGTATAAAAAATATGATCTCTGTTAGTCTTTTACACCCACACAATCCTCTTCTCTTTGTAGCTTGCGCTAACTTTCTCTCGTGCATGCACACGCCCGCCTCCCTCTCACCCTCCCTTGGCATTCTATCCATCGCGCACATTCGTTATTTCTCTTTAGGTCGTTCACCCATGGTGTGTATAGGCCCTCCAGCTCCTTCTTTCTGGCACACACCGATTGATATACCTCTCTAGCCAGGCGTGCCTACCACAAACACACGCTTTCCCTCTTCTCCTCTCACCGTCCATGCCCCTCTCTGTCTAATACGGTTCCACGTACGTGCACACTCCCGCCCCTCATTTCATCGATCTCATACTCGCACACTCCTCCCCCCTCGATATAGTAGGCCTCTCGCACCACCTCCTAGCCGCATCCCTCTCTCTCTATCGTCTCTCTGGGCCTTATTTGCTTCTAACACATGCATGCATGTATACCAATCGATCTCCCTACACGTAGCTAGGTCGACTATAACTCTTTTTCCCCATGCACCGATCGACGTACCTCACAAGTTATGTCTCTCCCTTTGTCCGACACACGACGATTGATCTTCCTATGTAGTTACGTCTGCTTACCACATCCATATCGTCCCCCCTCATCATTCGTGCATGCCTTCCGACCCGTCTCTCACACGCACGTGCACAGATAGGCAGGCATCCCCTCTCTTATTGATATTGCAGTTGTACCCTCCGTTTGTCTAGTAGGCCTCTCCCACCATTTGTGAGAAGCAACTCCACCACCAACCCTCCGACACTCTAGCTATGTCTCTCTCCCAACATTATTCCTCTCCTACACATATGCATGGATGCCGCTTGATCTCCCTCAATACATAGCTAGGTCCCTCTCCTTCTCCACACATATACCAGTCAATCTACCTCTCTATAGTTAGGTCTCTGCCCCCCCCACACCAATAATCGAACACTGTAGGTAGGTATCTATGCCACAGAGACAAACTGCACCTCTTCCCTCTCACATTTCACTAGGTCGGTGTCCGCCCTATATCTTTGACGTGGGCACACACAAATTCGATGGCACTCTTTATCGATCGCGCACCCACACACTTAATCCCTCTCATCGATTCTATCGATATCTCACGCCGATGATCCCTCCACTCTCTTCTCATGGATCGCTCCCTCTATATATGATATATCCAGGCCTCTATTTCACACACATTGCATATGTTACTTCGCAGACACCATCTCTCTCACGCACACCCACGTACGTGGGGTACCTGCATGTAGAGAAGAGGTGCACGTACGACGCACGTAATCAGGTCTCGTTCCCAGCCACACCCGCGCGGGTACATGGTGGAGCTCATTTCTGTACGAAAAGGCAGCACACGTGATAATTTGATGCGTGTAGCGGTTGTTTACTTGAAGGAGGGTCATGTACCACGTGTACACGGAACAAAGTTCGACTTGACGCGTTAGTTTTAAATAAAATTATATTCCTCAATGGCACGTACAGAATATAAAACGATCGTCATCAAGAAAAAAGAAATCTGCTCCAGTATATACAATGGAGCCTGCATGCCAGGGTTTGTCTCTCTTCACACTATATCTCACACAAGGCGGCGGTGGCCTCTCTCTCTCACCGTTGGTTACTGATCCGGCCGCATCCCGTCCGCTGGCGGAAAGGGAGGACGTGCATCGTTTCTTCGTTCGACGGTGTCGAGGCAGCACGTCCCGATCTACGGTACCCATCGTTCTCTCTGACCAAGCTCCGGTGCGGTAGGGCCTTTGCCACTTGCTTGTTGCTGCAGTATGGTCAGATCCCGGCAGCCGCCGCCCTCCTAGTTACATCCCGACAACCCTCAGGTACAGCTTCCTCCGGCCTTCTCCACTGCCCATCTTCCCATGTTGCTGCATGTGGAAAATCCTGCATGCGGATCTTCTTTAGTTCTTTGCTTAAAACGTATCTCGGCCAGCGTACTTTCCATCTTGCAAATCTCGTCCTCACACAGTTTTTGATAAACCACCATGCTGCTATCTTTCCCTTATGACATGGAATATGCTTCTTTTTGGTTGGCGTATGTGTCTTCAACTGTTATTGGGCAGTAATTGTTTCCTTTCTACCTCCTTTTACAAACAGGGCTATCCATTTCACCTTGTTGCTATTGCGACCTTTTGGTGAATTGCAAAAATCACTTTTTTCTTAAGCGTGTTTTGTGCAGTTCCGCCAAAATATCACACGGGCAACGTTTTTACATTTCTATGGGACTGCAGAAAAGAAGATTAGTTTTGCTATCCTCCTCATCCAACTCTGAGCCTAATCTTCTCCAACAAGTAGTTAGTCTTAAAGAGAGATGGCAGAGGTGATCGGCTTCTATTTGTGTGTGTGTTATGTTTCATCATCTAGTTCCACTATTATTGTAATCACACTGACTGAATATCTTTGCAGACAGGGATGATCAACTCGATTTTAGTGGAACTGCATAAAATGATCGAATTGTGATGTGCTCCATACACCTCTTTCTCGGCTACAGAGTTGCGTGAAACTAGCTGCCAACCAATGAACACCGTGGCCAGGAAATGGAGCCGTGCCTATGAACAACATCGATCAATTATATATTTTTCTTTATTTGTACACCTTCTCACAACTTTGTCTTCAGTTGTGATGTGAATATTGGCGCTGATCTGCAAATCATGGAGATGCGTTAGCAGCCATGGTAGTTACATTTGTATTTGATGGAATGTTGTAACGAGACAATCTTGAGGCAAGAGGACACATGAATCCTAAGTTGAAACCTTTTTTTTGCGGGAACCAAAGTTGAAACCTTCATAGCATTACAGTACAATTTCATTATGCTGGAAAATTATGCGTACATATAAACAAATCCTGAAAGATTGATAGCAATGCCAGAAACAATTCAACTTCGTTTCGCCGACATGTGGGACATCCTTCATCCGGCTCCACCTGCCATGCACCAATATTGAGTGCACAACTGTAGGGGAGATTCACCCCGGTCGTTGCACCGCAGTAATAATGACTAGTGAGCAGTCAAATCACAGAGCCCCACCTTCGCCACAGTAAGTTGCTCGGACGAAGCAACCATCATTTCACTCTTCGTTGAATCCACTGGTACTCCAATATTCCCAGAGTAGTAAGTTGCTCGGAGGAAGCAACCATCACTTCACCTTTCCCACAGTAAGTACTACCTCCTTTTTTTATTCTAGAAACCACCACACGCGAATATTGGACGGTAGCAGGACAACATCAAGTGTACTAGTAGTAGTAGCACTACTCAATTCAAAAATCGAAACCAACCAATGAACTACTAGATGGTGCGCGTTTGATAGTATCATGTACTCCCTCTGTCCATGTATATAGGGCCTAATGCATTTTTCGAGACTAACTTTGACCACCTGTTCGAGCAGTATAGGACATGCAAGTTGCTCAAAGCATACCATCAATTTCGTACGTGAAAGGATCTTCGAATGATATAATTTTCAAATTATATAAAATCTTATCAATAGTCAAAGGCAACCTCGAAGAATACATTAGGCCCTATATATATACATATGGATGAAGGGAGTAGTACTAATCGCAACGCATGCATGCGTGAGGAGTACTACAGTAAACAAGAATGTTTTACATGCATTGGTTAATTATATCTTAATCATGGCACTTAACAATTTAATGCACAAAACAAGAATGGTTGACGGGATTAGCAAAAAGCAAAGCGCCTTTTTAGTGGGGATTTGCATCATTCTATGAAGGTGCAAAACCAAGTGTTACTACTACACCAAACATGGCACTTAACAATTTAATGCACAAAACAAGAATGGTCTGGTTTGGTCTGTCGGTCAAAGCGCTTCCTCTTCTTGGCATAACAATAGAGTACGTGCTACAGTAAGTTTTTTAGAATGCTCTTGGCATGTCACTAACATGTGGGAGTGAGTGTGAGTTAACCAACCTCAATAGACGGCAAAATTGCCAGCCCGCCGCACTTTGAGAGAGACAAGGAGCGAGAAGCGATACGGGCTGGTGGATTACTAGAGCTAGGTGTCGCACGGAGCCCAAGAAATATGGTGATAGCATGAGGTGGGCCATGTATGATGTAACTACACTAGGCTGCCGTGTTTCGGACTCTTCCGGTCTACTAGGATGTGGAGAAGATTGGGTTGATTTTATATCGCTGAATATAAAATATTAAGAGTCCATACGCTCCACCGCGAGGTTCCTTGCTCCTTCTCGGTCGTCGAAAAGCGTTCTTCTTCGTTTTGCTGACACGTGGGACATCCAGCATCCAGGTCCACGTGTCATGCAAGAAAATGGAGTTAAGTAGTAGGAGAGACTCGCCAACGGTCACGAACGTAGGTGGAGTACGTGCATGAATCACCCCGAAAAAAGGAATATGAGCACGAAGAGAAGTGGTGCAGGCACCGACGCAGGTACTCTTTGCCTCTTTGCCTAATACTCACACGTGGGTACACGATGAGCTCATTTCTGTACGAAGAGGCAGCTCACATGATAATTTTGCGAGTGTAGTAGTTGTTCATGGGAACCACGCGTGAACGAATCAAAGTTCGACCATGACGCAGTGGCACGTTTTTCTATTTGATGGCATGTACGCAACATTATTTTCTCAATGGAGCGTGAATCGTGCACGTACTCAATGACGGAGCACGGGATGGTAGCCATGGACATGGTCGGCCCTTTTTGAAGAGAGTACTAAATAACTTTGATGTGTCCCGTCAACTTGCAGAACGATGAGAAGCTTGCTTACTACGCCCTCTCCCTCTCCCACGCGCGCGCGGTGGCTCGCAGCACGAGGAGAAGCTTTTGCTTACAATAGTGGGCTTTATACAAGCGGTGGACGTGCAGCAGTTCATTCGGTGTCAGATTGCCAGAAGTATATATACTGTAGTACCATCATCATTGTTCGACTTACGCAAGAGGCGAAGAGCCAAGCACAAGGTCACCTACTCACAGTATAACCAGCAGTATTTGCACGAATTTGTTTACGTACAATCTGAGTGGATTGCTCCAGTGGTCGTCACACGTGAGCCAATCGATTCACACCCTTCCGTGCTCCATTTTGTCTTGTGTTACTTCCTTTGTCCAGCATGCTGACAACTGGGCCCCATGCTCATGTATGCCAACGTGGTAGTCAATTATTTTGTCAGAGTCAGCTACCACACCCTTCCGGTGCCACATCAACGAATGCACTAGAAACAAGTCTGACTTGTTCGGTTCAACCGCCTCCCTAGGTGTTTGGAGAGGAATTGGCCGGTGCGAGGCAGTTCTATAGGTGGGCAGGCGGCAAAAAACAGGGGAAAACGCGGGAACTAGCTAGATGAGGGAGGGAAGCTTCTACATTCGCGGGGGACGTGTCATTGGCCATTGGGCGGCAACACGCGGTCATCCGGATACACCTAAGGACGCGAAGAGGCATCCTATATCAGCAAGGACCAACTTCCATACCGATAGCTCATCCAACAGAACTCCCAAGTTAACTGTGCTAAGGCTTGAGTAGTCATCAGATGGGTGACCGGATGGGAAGTGGCCTTGATGTTAAATTAACTGATGGGTTGGGTCACTGTAAACATTTAGTTGTCTTAAATTTATATAGTGCTCCGTCCTATTAGTTGAATTAACCTCGAGGTCCTTGTTTTGTATTTTTTTGACATTTTTTGTTTTTTGAACACATGTTAATCGAAGGTCTATCGCGTTACTTTTTGTTTTTTGAACACATGTTAATTGGCTTGAAAGAAGGTCTATCATGTTACTTTACGAAATGTTTCCAAGAAAAGTGATATGACTTCTGTCAACTTATAAGTCATGTCTGTCAAATTAACCTCTGTGTACTTGTTCTCAAATTAACCTCTGGGCCTTGCAGGAGTACTGCAATGTGTCAGCGTCAATTGCAAGATGAGCCAGCAAGCTAGCAGTGGAGTTGCCAACATGCTCAAAGTGCACACAACATTGAGTAGAAAAGAAGCATGCCCAGGAAATTAATGTATGCTTAGGGAGGCCCTTTGCTCAAATAGCAAGTATAATAAGGTACAATCAGCAGGCTATAAGGACGAGGAGCGAGAAGCGATACAGGCTGCTGGATATACTATAACTAGGTGTCGCACGGAGGCCGAGAAATATGGTGAATGCGTGAGGTGGGCCATGTATGATGTGTTTGAGACTCTTTCGGTTACTAGTAAATTGCACGTGCTTTGCACGTCAATTATCATACAGAAACATATACCTAATTAAAATACACATGCCAAACCTATAGATGTTTGTTTTTTTCAATGATATAGAGATGTTATTACACCTTATTACACATTTTTTTATTATTTAATTACAGGTAACATTACATGTGCTTTAACCGGTTTTACGTGTTTATAATGGTATTATCATTGGACTGCCATGTAGGATAAATGATGAGGTGGATGATAGAGACCACAAGAAAATGCATGTCTTCTCTTGATTAATAGATGATCTCTTAGCAACAATATGTCTCACCAAATATTTAGAAATATCACGTTAACAATGATAAGACTAAAAATAACCCACTACAACATATTTTGATGTCTCCTCTACATTACGTGATAGACTTAAGACAAAACTATCTTATCAAGCACTGTGCATGCTCTAAATAGTAACAAACTAACATTTGGGTAGTCGATAATAACATGTGAGATTATGAATATATATTTTCGCAAATATATCAAAATAGAATGTTCAATGTAACTGATTAGCTCCATGCTGGTTTTGACTACTTCAATTTAAAAATGAACCACCTTTTTTCTTTGGTAACACAAAATTAGTAACTAAATGGAGATTGGACACCATGTCCTGCCACGTACGTAAGTGCAGCAAGAAAGATTTATTCACGTACAGGGCAGGCTTGTACTTCTTAGAGAAAAGTAAAGAAAAGAAATGGGGAAGCTGACTATGGCAGCATGTGAAGTTGTGAACCCACATGTTGCATGAGCACATGCCCTGCAAGTCTCCACAGCTTCGCATGAATGTTCAGGATGGTTCACCAGATAGCGCGGTAGTTTCTGCGGTGCAGCAGGATGTGCAAGGTGGCAACAATCTGAGTGCTAAAGAGTTGATCCAATGGCTGGTTTTGTTTGGATTTGCCAACTATTGACCGTTGGATAGAGTGAATCAATGGCTTACATTCAAAGTTATTCTCACACTATAGAATGGTACAGAAATGTGGAGAGATTTGGTTGATTTTATATCGCTGAATAATATAAAATTTTATGAGCGCAGACGCTCCACCGCGAGGTTCCTTGCTCGTTCTCGGTTGTCGGGAATCTATGTTCTTCCACTCTTTTTTTACGTGAGCTTTGTTCATCCTTCTGCCAACACGCGGGACATCTAGCATCAAGGTGCACATGTCATGAAAGAAAATGGAGATAAGCAGTACGTAAGTGAGTCGTGCACTTCGATGGCATGTACTACGCAATATTTTTTCTCCTCGATGGCACGTGTGTAACGCCCCTGTGTAATAGCCACTGTGATCTACTGATAATAATGCCAAGTCATATCATTGCAGTGCTTAAATATAGTGGTTAACCAAAACAATTCAACTCCATTCTGAAAATCAACTCAAATTCAGAAGTGCAAAATAAATTTGCTCAAACACTGTTGCAAAAAATGTTCACTAAATAGAAAATATTCCAGAAGCACTTATAAAAATATAACCAATGATATTTGGATTGGTTAAATAATTCAAACAATATGAAACAGTACCAAAACAGCAAAATATAATACATTTAAAATCATATCAATTTCAAATGAAGCCCAACTTTGCTCAAACCAAATTTTGGTGAATGTTTACATTGCATATTAATATTTGGGCCAAGTCCCATATTTTACAAAAGTGCTAAAGTGTGCTAACTATTTCGAAGCAGAAAATAAATAAAGAAAAACCAAAACAGAAAACAGAAAATATAAGACGAGGCATTGTGCACTGGGCCTAAGTGCACAGTGCCCCGACCGCCGGCCCACCTGGCCCAATCTCTCTCTCTCTCTCTCCCTCGCGTGTCGCCTTCCCCATGGTCGGGCGCGCGCGCACCGGATCGCGCGCGACACGCCGACGCCGCCGACACTACAGGGACGAGGAGGGGATAAGGGCGAGGCCCATTCACTCCCCCTGGACCCCCTCGACCACTCCTTCCCTCTCCCCTCGCTCTCCCCCTCTGGTTCTCGACGACGCCCGACGCGGTCGCCGTCGCGCCCTGCCCGCAGACGCGGCCACCGTCTCCCATTCGCCTCGCCGAGACGTCCTGCGGCTCCGCCTCGCTCCTCTGCCTCGGATACACATCGACATCGAGCTCAGGAAGGACTGCACGGACGGGATCGACCTCGGCCTCTTCTTCTCTGCCGTCGGTGATTCCCGTCGACCCCGAGCCCCCCTGCTGCTACTAAGCTATCGAAGGCTTTTCATAGCCGCTAGGTGAGCTCCGCCCCTTCCCCTGCTTCCTTCCCCGCGTACTTGGATGCCTCCGATGAGCTTCCACCGTAGCTGTGCTCCGACCGCCGCCGCGTTAGCCATTGCCGTGCTCCCGAGCTTCGGCAGCTCGAGCCAGGGGCGCCAACGCGCTCCTGGAGGTCCGCAGCTCCCCCCAGCTAGTTAGCATGCGCGAGAGCGCCGCGCAGCCGCGATTCCATTCAGTCCCGAACTCCGGCGCCCGCCCCGCTGCTCGCCACCGTCGTTTTAGTTCATCTCCGGCCACGCTAGTGCCCCCGCGAGATGCGCCGTCTCGTGCGCGATCGAACGCGGCCAGCCGCGTCCAAAATGATGGCCTGTGGCCATATTTCGGCGAGTTCCGAGGCCGCGCCGCCACATTTTCTGGTCGCCGGCGTCGTCCCAGCGCCGACGCCGACGTGGCTGGCCGGTCCAACCCTTCAGTGAGACTGCCCGTGGGCCCAGTGGCCCCCGTTGACTGGTTTGACCAGTCAACGTGCTGACGTGGCGGTCCTGTGTCACTGACACGCGGGCCCCATCGCCCTGTTAATTAACTAAAACGTTTAATTAAATAAAAACTAATTAGTTAGACTAATCTCTCACTGACATGTGGGGCTCGCCCCCTTAATTAGCCCTGTTAATTAGATTAATTCATTGTTAGTCTAACAGAGGCTGACATGTGGGTCCCACTGGACCCACATGTCAGGTTTGACTGGTCAGCTGTCCTGTTGACTCGCTGATGTCAGCATGGCATCATGCTGATGTCATAATTCAATTCTGTTAATAAAAATAATTCCAGAAAATCATTTAAACTTTGAAAATTAATAACTTTTAAACCGTAGCTCAGATTGAAAAAGTTAAAACATGAAACTTGCTCAGAACGACGAGACGAATTTGATCATGTCGTATGTTTCGATGTTGGAACCTCCTACGTAGGAGAACCCGTAACTTTTCATCCGTATCCGGTAGATGAATAGTGCATAACCACCGGATAATAAATCCAACTTTAATCCAAAAATAACCAAAATGACTTGGACATATCTTTAGGCAACCCTGCACTGCATTGTGGCATAGCATGCCCCGTGTTGCATCTGTTTGCATTATGTTTACCTGTTTCCTCCCCCTCTTCTCTCTCGATTAGACCCCGACGTTGACGTAGCTCCCGAGGCAGACGCAGCTCCGGAGCACGACTACGTCCCCGAGGACACCGCTGAAGACCTTGCCCTTGCCGTCGAGCAGACATGCAAGCACCCCCATTTTGAGCATTCCGATATCGCCCACTCTCTTCTCTCTTATGCTTGCATTAGAAGTTACTGCTGCTACTGTTGTCCTATATCTGCTGCATAGCCTATTTACTTGTAACCTGTAGTTGATACTTTCCTGCTATCCTAAACTGTTTAGTATAGGATGGGTAGAGCCTTATCAGAGACCCACTTGTCCCGACTGCCCCGCTGGACTCTCAGAAGACCTAAGCAACGGGATCAAAGATCAGACCCTGGCACCGCACGTCACTTCCCCCCCTTAAATTGCTCGACACTACTGGGTTACTATCGAGTGCCGAGGGTGATACCTCGTCAGCACTTCTGATGATAACCTTGTAGGTTAGTTAATCGGTCATGGTAAGCGAGGGTGATTCCTCCTACACCACCCCCGATACCGACGTCGTCGTGCAACTGTTCAAGTGTGGACCTCGAGGGTGATTCCTCCTTTGTTCACCTTGATGATATCATTGAGTGGGATTCCATTGAGGGTGATTCCTCAGGGTTCCCCCTTGGTGTCAGACACACGGAGACTTTGGTTACTACGACGGAACACTGAACCATGATACTAGAGACGGGTCGGCCCTGAGGGGTACCCGTGCGAGCATGAATGCGAAGTGATGTGGAGTCGGGTTGACCTGAGAGGTGCCCGCGAGATAACTACGAGGCATGGCCGGGCATTCTTAGCCCTTGCCGTAAGTCCTCGAGACGGGGTGACGGGGTCACATCGATCGTGAGTCTCTGCTCGTTACCGCGCACACCTAATCCACTAACGGTTTGGATATTTGATCCGAGGGGCCTCTGGCCTGATAGCACTAACCATCACGTGGGCATAGTATGGGCGTTCTGCGTCGTATACTTCAGCCGAAGCTTAATAGACGTCAGCAACTGAGCGGCACACACTAGGTTGGACTGGGAACGCAACCGCACTTGTATAAGGGGTTGCTAGGTCTGCTCACCGGCGGTGTACGCAACGTGCAGGAGCGTCCGGGGTGATGACCCAAGACCCCTGGGGGCATAGGTTAGTCCGGCGTGCTGACCTCTCTGTTAAGTTTTTGGTCGGGTTGCGGCGTGTTGCTTAGCCGAGGTCGGGCATGACCCAGTAAGGTGTGTCCGGCCGGAGTTAAGCGAGCGTGGTGGGTAACTTGGTGCACCCCTGCAGGGAAGAACTAATCTATCGATAGCCTGTCCTACGGTAACGGACACTCGAAGTTGTATCCCGATCGGTACAACTAGAACTGAGATGAGAACTGGATAGTATGGCTCTGGGATTGCTTTCTCGCAGGGAGTTGAGAAAGGATCTCTGGCCGAGGTTGATGATACTACAACTACTTTACATTATGATTCTGCACTCTTCTTATGCTGCAAGACTGATGAAGATACTTGAAGATGCTATTCTTCGATAGGACTAGGCTCTCCCCCTCTATTCTGGCATTTCTGCAGCCCAGTCCACATATACAGCTTTCCTTTGAAAATGTTGCATATGTAGTGTAGATCCTTGCTTGCTGAGTACTTCGGATGAGTACTCACGTTTGCTTTATTTTCTTTTTCTCCCCATATCCAATTGACGCCGCCAGATGACTGAGCCCCTGAGATAGCTGCCCCCGTCAACGACTACGGCTACTACTACTACCCTCCCGGCGAGTACTACTATGAGGAGCCGACCGACGACCAGGAGTAGGATCGGAGGGTCCAGGGCAGGAGGCCTACGCCTTTCGATCGTAGAGTTTTATTTTGCCCCGCCTCTGTGAAGGCTTATCTCTCTTTCTGTAATATATCTGTACCCAGATATCTGATGCTTCCGCTGACGCTTGTATGCCATCGAGCTATGTATTCGAGCCCTCGAGGCCCTGGCTTGTAATATAAAGCTTGTATGAATTTATTTATGTTTTAGAGTTGTGTTGTGATATCTTCAAGTGAGTCCTTAGGCTTGATCGTGTGCATTTGGGTGTATGGTTAGTGCACGATTAAGTCGGGGTCGTCACACGTGAATCGTGCACGTACTCAATGACGGAGCACGGGATGGTAGCCATGGACATGGTCGGCCCTTTTTGGAGAGAGTACTAAATAACTTTGATGTGTCCCGTCAACTCACAGAATGACGAGAAGCTTGTTTACTACGCCCTCTCCCTCGCCCACGTGTGCGCGGTGGCTCGTAGCACGAGGAGAAGCTTTTGCTTACAATAGTGGGCTTTATACAAGCAGTGGACGTGCAATAGTTCATTCGGTGTCAGATTGCCAGAAGTATATATACTGTAGTACCATCATCATTGTTCGACTTCCGGAAGAGGCGAAGAGCTAAGTGCAAGGTCACCTACTCACCTTTAGTACAGTACTATAGCCAAAGTTGTGCCACCTTTTTATAGCATGGTTAATAATATAGGCGGCTCTTGCAGCGGCACATCATTTAGAGCAAGTACTCCCTCCGTTTCTTTTCTTTCATCCGTAGGAACTTAAAACACAGGAATAGTAAAAATAAAGGATTGGAGTGGCATGTCCACTTGAATCCCATAGCATTAGCACAGTGTTTGACACAGGAAAAACAAAGGAAGTGAAAAAAAGTTGGAATGGATGCTAGATTGCCAATTAACACATGATTTCATAGGAAAAATTCCTATAGCATTCTATCCTATGAATCAAACGACCAATGTAGGTAAACTATGAGGGGGGGTCTCTCCAACAGTGTTCCTTGGCTCGCACCTAGCATCACGGGGGTCGAACTTGGAGTCATTCATCTGGTACACATGGCATCTCAGATCTGGACACAAGGTGACGTACACCGTCAAGGTCCATTAAGAGGGAAGTGGATCCTCTAACATGAATGAGGAAAGTCATCTAAGCTACAGTGCAAGCTAGTGTAAAACAGAGAAGGAAAGTCACGGGTACTGTAGAGAACACTGTACTTAAGTAGGTACTGTACACAGTTACAGTTGATATAAATTAATTTAAAATTAATTTTATTGCACCATAATTTTGTTTATATGTAATTTTGTGAATGTATAAAGTAGATTTGTAATTTATAAATTTATTCAAGTCATTTTAGCCTTAATCATATGGAAGTGTAGAAGGGAAGTTAGGGAATTGTAGCTTAGGTGACTTCCCTCCTTCATGTTAGAGGATCCACTTCCCATTAAGAGCAAGTATAGTAGGTCCTAGTCAGCTGGCTATAAGCGGTACCAGGTCAGCAAATTCCTAGCTAGAGGAAAGAGAATGAGGGAAAGAGAAGTGAGGCGGCGCTCCAGCAACCGCCCGACGATAGCACGGCACACGAGAGAAAATAAATGCATGCAAGCGCTAGAGGCTGGCGCTGCTCTCTCCCGTCCAATCAATTTTACTTGCCTCCTTTCCCATGCATGCAAAATTTAATTATTACAGCCAGCTTACAGCCAGCCTTTATTATATGAGACTTTCTTGGTACAGGCTATAGATGGCATGGCATAAGTATATAGCCGGTAGCCGGCTCTTCTATGAACCATGCTCTAAGGATAATGTTGTGCTCAAAGTCGGACGTACACGGTCAAGGTCCACGGTCAAGGGGGTCGGGGTGGACGCGACCTCTCACTGTGTCCGCCATTGAAGCGGCGCGCTGGCCGAGGGTGCCGCCCACTGGACTCCCGGCTGTACCCGCCTCCTCGCCGCATTTTTTTGGGGGGGGGGGCCTCCTCGCCGCATTCAAACACCTACATTTAAACCCGCATGGAATGCGAGAGACCCACTCCGGCCACATGTCCGTTCAGGAGGGGGACACCGGCCAAGCTCCTCCTTCCACCATTTTCTCCACTCTTTTAGCGGCATCCGACGAGCAGGAAGAGCAGTTCTCCGGCATAAAAGCCGTCTAGGTGGCCCGCCGAGCCCGGCAGTTATGAGCGAGGCAGCTCACTACTCCACCTACCTTGCCTAGCCCGACGGAGCCAGTTGCCGCCCTAAGCTAGCGCGTGGTTTCGCAGCTGGCCGCTCCAATCCAGCTCGAGGAAGAGTGCCGAGTTGCTCCACGCCGGCTTGTCGGGGAGCACGGCAGCACGGGAATCGTCACTGCCCTTGGCACCGCCGCATCGTATAGCGCCTCCAGTGCTTGCGACTGCGCCATCCGCCGTCGACGCGCGCGTACCCGTGCCTTGCAGGCAGAGAAAGAAGCCGTCGCGGATGTCTATGAGGTGACGCGGCTACGCGAATGTCGACGAGGTGACGGCCAGCACGTCCCCGCCCGCTGCCATCATCGAGGAGAAGTAGAACACGGGAGGCCGCCGTCGATTGTATCCCATGAAGGCCACCACCGAGGCGACGCCGGCGTAAACAGCCGGTGTCTTGCACGATTCTTCTTTAGCCGGATGCTAGAGGAGGACAAAGAGATCGGCCGATGACCATTTAGATTAGGTATATTAATTCTACCTTTAGCTCCGGACTAGCATAGCTTATTTAATGTAAATGTAATGAAATCCGGCCGTGTTTGCACGAGTTTGCGTCCATGTTCGCTCTCTCGGGCGAGCGCTCTCTGTCGCTGGAGTGGGATGATGGACTCCGTCTCTGACAACACCGCAAAGTGCGTCACCACCGTTGTGATGGCCAGGACGCGGCGAAAGAACGACGTCCTTCATTCCGCAGGTGATGGCCATTACCGCGCGCTCGTCTAGATGGCTCGGTAGCTCATGAAGCAGCACCAACAACATGCCTTGTGCGTCTAGTACTCCATTGCAGTCGTAGTTGCTGCATGCGCAACACGGGTTAGAGTTGCAGGTGAGCACGGCGACGCTGCGTGGCCATCCATCAATAGTGGCTGGTATGAGGATGACATCGCCATGTGCATCCTGTTTGTACTAAAAATCATGAATGAAGAGTATAAACATGTTTACGTACAACCTGAGTGGATTGCTCCAGTGGTCATCACACGTGTAGTGTCATGCAAAGCTTCATTTATTAGGTTATAGAGTCATTTTGTTTTGGTATGTGTGACTTACTCATAGAATGAGTAACTAGCTAAGTTACTCAATTTACCTCTCTCCTCATTAACTAATTGCCACATAGGCGAATTTGCTGAGTTGGACCCGATGTTACTCTTGAAGTTACTCCCACTGTGGTTAGTCTTAGGCCTTGTTCGGTTCAACCTCCTCCCAAGGGGTTTGGAGAGGAATGGAGGGGAATTTGGCTTGTACATGATTTAATCCCCCACAATCCCTGTTAATCCCCATTAAAACCCCTTGAACCGCACATGCCCTTAAGGTTAAAAATGACCGGCATTACAGAGGACAGGGTACAAACTTCAAGGATTTAAAGGTGAGGGTTTGTTTCCGACAAGCTCTACAACCTCAAGGTATATAAATCAGACTTCACTCTCCCCTCAGGCACATGCGCGGGTATACTCACGGTGGAGCGCATTTGCACACGAAAAGGTAGGTAACGTCACAATTTGAGACATCTAGTTGTCCACTTAATGTGGGGTCTGGAACCAAATTTCAGCCATACCAAGTGCGACCTGAACGCGGTGGTGCAGTTATTGATCGAGTTTCTTTTTACTGGAATGTTAAATGAAAAGATGGCTCCGCGCGTATTCAATTTAAAACGATCGCTACGGAGAGAAAAACAATCACTGCTCCACTTCGGGACTTGCTTGCTAGGGTTGCTCTCTTCTTCTCACTCTCTCACCCTCTCCAGATCTAAACAAGACGGTGGTGTCCACTCTCTCTCTCTCTCTCTTCTCTCTAGTTGTCACAGATCCGGCCGGATCCCTTCCGCTGGTGGTCGCCGGTGGCGAGGGAGGAAGCCGACGCGCGCCATCTTCTCTGACCTGGTGCCGGCGTGGGAGGTCCTCCGCACCCTTGCTCCCCGCCGTCGTGTTGGCAGATTCCGCCGCCTGCCTCATCACATCCCGCCGACCGGAGGTATAACTTCTTTTAGATCCAGCCTTGTTCTAATGGCCTAGCTCCCCAGGTCACTGCATCCCATTTTTTTCATCAAGTTAGGATTGCTCCCCACGTCGCTGCATCCTGCATGTGTATATTCTTCTAGTATTACAAAGCTCCCCATGTAGCAAGCTCTCTCGGCTTGTCGAACACTTGAACACCACCTTAATTTTTACTATTAAAGGAAAAAAGGTACTGCAGATACTGGCTAACGAACCGATCTCTTGGTTGGAAAGGGAAATAAAGATGCTGGCCTGACCGGTCTCTTGGTCGAAAAAGGACAGAAAGTGTGTGTGTGTGTGGGGGGGGGGGTGTTGGGTCGACAATGCAACCGAGAATGAGCACGTCTAGATTTCCTGTGGTCACATAGGAAAGGTCACTGACGAGAACAAAAAATGCACAAATCCAGACATGATGTACATGTTTGCCGCACTCGGCAACACCTCTGCCTCACCACTTTATGCCTCGATGGATGTAAAACATGCTTGTGCCTCCCCTGTCCCTATGCCCTTACTGCTACTATTAATCTAATATCATAGGTAAAATGAAACAATGCCACTATTAATTAATGTGATGTCGCCGTTAATTAAGTAATGTTGTTGTCAATCTATTGCCATTAATAAACTGAATCAATGCCACCATCGTTTTATGAAATGCTTCTGTCTTGCTTTATTTCTCATAAAGAGTGTTTTGGGCCGTTACACTAAAATCTGACACCGGTAACATAGCTGCATCTCCGTGGAACTGCAGAAAATTTAATTGCACAATGGTAGATATGACGATGTGTTTCTCCTTTCCGTATCACCCTTTGTTAGAATGATCGTTCCTATTAACCGTGCACGTACGTACTGATCAAGTGCTACTCTCAATCTATCATCACAGAGTAATAATGCAATTGTTATGCATGTTAATGTAATCCCCCGTTAATCTAGTGCCAGTGTTGATTTGATGTGATGGCACTTCTTAGTTAATGTCACTTTTTCATACTGTCAGTGTAATGCCATTGATAACATATGACCAATGCAAGATGAAATAAGCTTATTCGTGTGTTGACTTGCTGATTGCAGTGTGGAACGAGCCTGTCATGTGTGGAGGAGCAAACAAGCACTGCAGTCGCACCGTCAACGCAAGATAAAAGAGACCGAGTCATTAATTGCCTGGCCGGCGAGTAGGGGTCGTGCAAATAGCGGTGCATTATTTTAGTGGAACTGCACAAAAAAGATATTGGGGTTAGTCGGACAAATTTTCTACAGCCACACGAAAGGGATTGCGCTCATCGATTGCATTGAATTTCCTCCGTGCCATCATAGGAGATCCCAAGGTGGAAATCAACTAACGACCTATAAAATTATGCATAATCTTCCTCACGCATGTCAGTATCCCCTTCGTCCAGATGATCGTGTTTTGTCATGCCAAACTATTGATATGTGCTACTGTTTTGTGACACCGTTTAAGTACATCGCTTTCCTATCTTTTCACATTCAGGACAATGAAGATGATTTCAGTGGAACTGCACAAAATGGTCTGATGTTGAGTGATCTCTATTGCCTCCTCTGTTTGCTGCAATGTGTCAGCGTAAATTGCAAGATGAGCCATCAAGCTAGCTGTGGAGTTGCCAACATGCTGAAAGTGCACGCAACATTGAGCAGAAAAAACCATGCCTAGGAAATTAATGCGTGTGTAGGGAGGCCCTTTGCTCAGAGAAGCATCGATCGTTTTTTCTTTATTTCTACACCTTCTCACAGCTTTGTCTTGGTTATAGTCTTGTGAATCATTTAGATGCGTAAACATGCTGAACTTAAGTGCTTGTGAATGTTAGCTAGTATGCATACCGTATCTTGTGAAGCTTAGTTTAGTGTGAATGTTGACTAGCGTGTCAACCTTTACAATCTATATTGTGGGCTTGTTATTTGACCCCTCATTTTGCCGCGCTATGACCAGTGTGAGTGTCTGCATGCAATACCGCATCCTCTAATTTGGTGGATGCCAAGCCGACCCGAGAAGGAGCTATACCTTTTTTTCAAGTTGAAAAATGTTACCTATGAGGAGCCATAAGCTGGAGGCGTCTCGTTTTTTCTTCTGAATGGGCAATAAGCTGGAGAGTATCTCTAATGGGCTGCCTCTAGTGTTAAGGCCGTCCAATATGAAACACGGTCAGCCGACTAGGCCGATACAAAAGCCTATCCATCTTAAAGCCCATTTGTTTTTGTTTTTTGTGAGGAAAAGCCCATATTTCTTGAAGAGGGGCGATCCCAGAAAAACCCTCCTTCCTCCTCGCCTCCACTTATACTGTAGCTCGCTGGGCTCTCCCGCTTCTGTCGCCCCCCAATTCCCCCCGCTCCCCATCTTCCTCACTCGTACAGAAAACCCCCGCTCACCTTCTTCCTCACTCGTACAAAAAACTCCTGCTCCTCTTCTTCATCGCTCCTACAAAAAACCCTAGCCCTCCTTCTTCCCCACTCGCACTGCCACTAGGCTCGTCTCTCGCTACTCTACTCAAACCCGTGAGCTCGGCGCGAGGCCTGCAAGGAAAATGGAGTTGGCTGGCCCCAACGCCAAGAAGATGAGGCTCCCGCCAGCGGCGACGCCGGTTGTAGATCCCGCACCCGGCAGCGCGGGGAGAAGTGGTAGCCCCCCCACCGGATTTGAGGAACCCGTGGAATCTCGGGTGGACCGCATCAGCGATCTCCCGGATGCCATCCTTGGGAAGATCATCTCGCTTCTCCCCACCAAGGATTGCTGCCACACCCAAGTCCTCTCAACTTGGTGGCGCCCTTTATGGCGCGCCATGCCCCTTAATCTCCACTGTCGTCACCTATCTGTTGTTTGTGATCTCCTCAGAGCCATCATCTCCTCCCACCAGGGCCCTGTTCAATGCCTCTGCATCCCGACACGCTACCTGTTGTCCATACCCTACACGGTGGATGCCTGGCTGACATCCACTGAATTCGAAAAACTGCAGCAGCTTGAGTTCTACCATTACTATGAAAAATACATACCGCGACCCAAACACCATGTATTTGTGCCCACACCACCGTTGCCCATCTCGTGGTTTTCCTCCTCTCTCCACACCCTCACCATAGCCCGGTGCCATCTACCAGACAATCTGGTACGAGCGATTTGACTCCCACTGCTAAAAAGACTTTCGCTTGTGGTGGTTGATCTGTCGGAGGCCTCACTACACAGCATCATCCACTCCGGTTGCCCTACCCTAGAGCGCTTGCTGCTTGTTTTTGGATTAGAAATCCGTATCCATTGTCTCCAAATAAAGTCGCCTCACCTTAAAAGCATTGGAATTTGTTTTGAAGGACAACAGCTCATCATCGAAGATGCCCCTTCACTTCAAAGGTTGCTCCTTGATGATTGTTATAAATCTTTGCAAATAACTGTCGTCTCTGCGCCTAAACTTGAGACCTTGGGTGTAATTCGTGATCCGTTTAAACATCACGACATGGTGTTTGGCTCCACACTTATTCAGGTACTGCATATTATCATCTACACTTCTGTAATCACAAGCTGCATTTTTCATTTGTGCGCATAAGTTTTATATCATCTTGGAGTACACTTTGGATACTAATATTATGTTATATGCTCAATGTAGAGTTCGTCCATCGATAGCCTATCAATGGTGCTAGATTCTGTCAAGATCTTATATATCAGAATGTTTAGTATTGATCTAAACAAAATTATTGGCTTGCTACGATGCTTTCCATGTCTGGAGAATTTGTACATAAAGGTGATTATTTCATGCACATTGAAAGCCCATATATATTGTACTAGAATTACCGTTCAGCTATCGCTCTTTCGACACTCTCTTTTTTTAGACCTTAACTGTTTTCAATCTTCATCTCCACGTAGGCACTAAGACATGGAGAAAAACATATAACCAATCGATGGCGTAATAAGCACTAGGATTTTCTCAGTTCTCATGACATTCGTTTGAGGACAATAACGATGGAAGGATATGCATCCAACCAGGCAAATAGAAGCTTGGTCACATTCTTCCTTTTGAATGCGAGGTTACTATTGTCAATGAGGCTTAAGTTTTTCAACAAGAAATTTCTCACGGATGGATATGTTGAACAGCAAAAAAAGAAGTTTCAGGTGGACAAATGGGCTTCTGAACGCGCTCAACTTCTATTTACAACAACTTGTGGTCATATTCCAGTAAACTTTTTGGCACGGGATGTTGATTTTATGGATCAGACCGATCCATTTGTTTGTGACTGCCAAGAATAGTGGTTGGGTTAGATGTTATTGCCATGTTCAGTCTGGGTTTTGTCTAAACCTAATGAACAATTAATCCTTGGGCTTTTGTACTGTTTGTAAGCTTGAGTTAGATGTTGTTGCCCTTTTCAACTCGACTGTGACTGTCATATTTTCTTTGAATCAAGGCAAATGGCTTGCCATTTTCTTTATTAAAGTGAGAAATATTGTAAGAACAGGGGCCCATCAGCTCGCCCAGTTGTAGAGACGGAGCAGGGTATCAACTGCGCTATGCGGGGGTTGTGGCCCATCTAGCCCAGGCTTTTATTTAAGCACATGACGAGCCCAGTTGATATCTTTTTTCTTTCTCAAAATGGCTAGCCCAGTTCTATTTTTTTTGGACAATACCCAACCCAGGCCTACTTGCTTTTCTCAGCCCTGCTGGGCTGCAAATCTTTAAAGACAGGGGGGGGATGTATTCGGCTTCCCCAGAAAATGGGCTATAAGTAGTAATAAATGGGTTGTAAATTTTAAAAACACAGAAAAACGGCAACTAGATTCATATTTTTTTCTTCAGGATTTCAAGATTTTAAATTTCATTGTTTTTTTTTGCAGGGAAAAATTTGTTGTATTTTAATTTGAAATAAAATTATTTTTATAATTAGTTTTAATGTGACTCAAAATTTCCTGATTAAAAGAGTTCGGACCCCACCGAAATATGCAAAATTTTGTTGAATTTTTTAGCAGTGGCCAGAATATGGTCTGTAATGCTAAAAAAAAGAATATGGGCTTCAAGATATCCTTAAGAGTTAGCTAATGGGTTGTAAATTATTAAAAATAATGGCAAATGGGTTGTGTGCTGTTTTCCACAGATTTGGAGGCTGACTTGTGGGCCTACTAGGTTGATGCTGACGCTGTCCTAATTTTTTTTACGCGTACGCAAGGCTTTGTCAACTTAGTCAACACAGAGCAGTGACTGTTGGATGTCTATCCAACCGCCGTCGTGCTTCTTCAATCTCTAATCTTCCTGCTCCAGCCGCCCAAACAAGCGATGGCGGGACTACCTGCTCCCTCCTTCTGTGCCTGGCTGTGCTGCCGTGCAGGCCTCACCGGCCCACCCTACTCCCACTGCTGGCCAGGCCATCCCTCTACCCACCCGCACCTCCTGTTATTTTCCGGCTACGGCAGCCTCACCCCGCAACCGACTAGTCAGCCCTCGTACTCCCCTCAGTGTGGGCATCCATTGTTGTGGCTTCGCCGGCTCTGGGTCGTTCCCTTCCTGGGCCTCGCCGTCGTCCACCGCGTTGGTGCTCTCGGCGCGGCGTGGTCAACATGGTCAACAAACGACAACCATCGGAAGAGGGATGTAAGTGAAGAGGCTGATAGTAGGGACCCACACAAGCATGTGCCTCCTTATTACATGAAAACAATGATTGCTCCTGCTGATAGCTGGGACCCACCGGCAAAATCTTCGCATGGAAGGAAGTGCCTCTTATTATGCGAAAAAACCATTCTCCCGATGACAGCTGGGACCCGGCAGATTTGGTGGCTGACTTGTGGGCCTACTAAGCTGACGCGTCCGCAGGGATTTGTTAACTTAGTGAACAAATGATTCTAGCAGCTGGACCATTGGATGTTAATCCAACAGTCGTGCTGCTTCTTCAACCTCTGATCTTCTTGCTCTAGCCGCCCAAACCGGCGCCGGCGGGACCGCCTGCTTCTGCCTCCCGTGGGCAGCAGTGCTGCCGCGCAGGCCTCACCGCCCCACCCTAATCACAACGCCGGCCAGGCCTTCCCTCTACTCACCCACACCCCGTGTTATTCTCTGGCGACGGCAGCCTCACACCACAGTGGAACCAGTGAACCCTTGTACTCCCCTCCGCGTGGGCATCCACTGCCTTGTCTTCCTCGGCTCCGCATCGTTCCCTTAGCAGGCCTCACCGTCGTCCACGGCCTTGGTGCTCTCGGCACGACATGGTCAACGTTGTCAATGAACGACAGCCATCAGAAGACGACTATACACGGTGAGGCTGACAGCTGGACCCACCAGCTACATCTTCGCACGCAAGGAAGTGCCTCCTTATTACACGCAAAAAAATTCCTCCCCCTGACAGCTGGGACCCACCACATATATCTTCGCACGCAAGGGAGTGCCTCCTTATCCTCCCTGACAGCTGGGACCCTCCCGGTCGAACCGTACGTAGGGTTGTCTGTCTGGTCGCGAACGTGTACATATATACTGGTTGATCGGTCTCTCTGCAAGGATGAACCATGGCCGAGTAAGTAGCGGCACGTGTCGTAGTAGAGCCCTCGACGTAGCAGTGCAGGCAGTCCCGTCTAAATCGTGTACACGTACCTACAGCCACACGGCAAAAAATACGACCATGTACGTACATACGGGCAGGGTCTTGAACGCATACAGCAACTGCGTCCTGTTCATTGGCAGCCAACCGACTGAGTCGGAACAGAGAAACAGCGCCGTGTTCATCGGGAGGCAACCGACTGGGTCGGAACGCGTCCTGTTCATCGATCAGGAGCCAACCGGCTTAGACAGAACAACCGAAACGGGGTCCTGCTCATCGGGAGGGGTCTGGTGTACCGCAAAACGGAGGAAACGGCCTTCTGTTCGACCGCCTATGATCGAAACGGGGTCCCGTTCATCGGCTCGGGGTCTGGCGTACCGCAAAATGGACGAAATGGAGTTATCTTCGACCTCTTACAGTCAAAACGGGGTCTTGTTGATCAGGAGGCGTGTGGCGTACCACAAAACGGAGGAAACATACTACTCTTCGAGCGCCTATGGTCGAAAACGGGGTCCTGTTCATCGGGAGGGGTGTGGCGTACCGCAAAACGGGACTCCTGAGGCTACTGTTCATCACCGTCTACTACCTCGCTCCAGCCTCCACGGGCTACTGTTCATCCACCGTCAACCTCCTCCAGCCTCCACCGGCTACTGTTCTTCCAGCCCTCCACGGGGTCTTGTTCACCCACCCCCAACCGGCTGGGCTGTGGCAGCCTCCTCGGGAGTCCTGTTCATCCAACCCCCTCGGGGAACTGTTCATCCACAGCCAACCAACCGGCTCGATCGATCAATGCGTCTCGACTCGTGTCTACGCGTATCGCGCGCGAGGCAGCAACGGGCACTGTTCATCGAGAGGCAACCCAACCGGCTACGTCTCGCACGTACGGGTGCCTTCGGCTTCAGTAAGCAGCGAGAAGGATCGATTGGGTTCAGTTAGGCAGTGAAGGATCGATCGACTTCAATGGCTAGAGGTGGTGCGAGGGCGAGATCGATCGCTCAGGTTCAGTATGTACGAACGCCTCTCCATCGCGCTCGGGTTCAGTTAGCGAACGCCTCGCAGACATGCGTGCTACTTCTTGAGCTTGCGTTGGTTTTTCCCTTGAAGAGAAAAGGGTGATGCAGCACAGTAGAGATAAGTATTTCCCTCAGTTAAGAACGAAGGTATCAATCCAGTAGGAGAAACGCACAAGTCCCCAATAGATGCACCTACACAAACAATCAAACACTTGCACCCAACACGATAAAGGGGTTGTCAATCCCTTCACGATCACTTGCAAAGGTGAGATCTGATAGAGATAGATAGAACTAAACAAAAGATAAAATATTTTTGGGTTTTTTTGGTTTATAGATCTGAAAATAAAAGATTGCAAAATAGTAGATCGGAAACTAATATGATGGAAAATAGACCTGGGGGCCATAGGTTTCACTAGAGGCTTCTCTCATGAAGGCAAATAATACGGTGGGTGCACAAATTACTGTCGAGCAATTGATAGAAAAGTGCAAAATTATGACGATATCCAAGGCAATGATTATGCAATATAGGCATCACGTCCGTGTCAAGTTGACCGACTCCTACCTGCATCTACTACTATTACTCCACACATCGACCGCTATCCAACATGCATCTAGAGTATTAAGTTCATAAAGAACGGAGTAACGCCTTAAGTAAGATGACATGATGTAGAGGAATAAACTCAAGCAATATGATGAAAACCCCATCTTTTTATCCTCGATGGCAACAATTCAATACGTGTCTCGCTACCCCTACTTTGTCACTGGGTGAAATCACGCAAGATTGAACCCAAAGCTAAGCACCTCTCCCATTGCAAGAAAAACCAATCTAGTTGGCCAAACCAAACCGATAGTTCGAAGAGAAATACAAAGATATCAAATCATGCATATAAGAATTCAGAGAAGATTCAAATAATATTCATAGATAAGCTGATCATAAATCCACAATTCATTGGATCTCGACAAACACACCGCAAAAGAAGATTACATCGGATAGATCTCCAAGAACATCAAGGAGAACATGGTATTGAGAATCAAAGAGAGAGAAGAAGCCATCTAGCTACTAGCTATGGACCCATAGGTCTGAGGTAAACTACTCACGCTTCATCAGAAGGGCAATAGAGTTGATGTAGATGCCCTCCGTGATCGAATCCCCCCCCCCCCCGGTAGGAAGCCGGAAAAGGTCCCAAGATGGGATCTCACGGGAACAGAAGGTTGCGGCGGTGGAAAAGTGTTTTCGTGGATTGCTCTGAGGGTCGGTGGACTCCCGAGGGGGCCACAAGCCAGGGGGTGCGCCCCCCCTAGGGCGCGCCCCTATGGCTTGTCGTCGCCTCGTGGGTCTTCTGACTTCATCTCCAAGTCTCATAGGTGTCTTCTGGTCCAAGAAAAATCAGCGCGAAAGTTTTATTCCGTCTGGACTCCGTTTAGTATTCCTTTTCTGCGAAGCTCAAAAACAAGGAAAAAACAGAAACTGGCACTGGGCTCTAGGTTAATAAGTTAGTCCCAAAAATAATATAAAATAGCATATTAATGCATATAAAACATCCAAAACAGATAATATAATAGCATGGAATAATAAAAAATTATAGATACGTTGGAGACGTATCAACACGCGCGTACAAGTGAAACGCGCAAACCACACTGCATCACTCGGCCCCGACCACCCACCGTGACCGGGAACTTCGAGAAAATTTCCTCGCCCTCACTTCTACCACAATTTTTTATGTCATGGACGGCCCAAAGAATGTCATACAGGTGCATCCCCGGCCCGCCTAGGATGAAAAACCCATTTTCTATCATGATTTTTTGTCATAGAAGTAGGAGCCCACCACATCTATAATGATACGTGTTTTTGTCACAATTATCGTCATAGAAGTGTCATAAGCATGACATAACTTTTTTTTGTTCGGGCCATAATGTCACGGATGTTTTTTTCGTAGTGTGCGACCCACCTGTCCGGCCCATGAGAGATAGTTCAGCGGCCCAAGAACCCCCTAATCCAGGACTCCCTCATGCCTCTCAAAATATTTTTTATCTCTCAATTTAAGCTATGAGCTCTGGCACCTCCACAAATCTCTGCTTCCCTCTGCGAAGGTCCTATCTATTTACTTTTATGCAATTTTTATTTTAAATTTGAGTCTCCATCTTCTCTTATAAAGCACCAACTAGGGAACACTATTGTCATACTTGTGCATTGGATGTAGCTAATATTTGAGTGTGTTTCATGAATGGATCAATGATTGAGCATAATGGGCTAGCGATAACCTTCTTTAGCGTTGATATTTTGAAAGACATGGTTGCTTGTTGATATGCTTGAGTATTGATGTTTTCATGTCAAATTATAGACTATTGCTTTGAATCATTCAAGTCCAAATGTCCATGTTATAAAATAAAAGAATATATGATGAATTTGTTAGGTAGCATTCCACATCAAAAATTCTGTTTTTATCATTTACCTACTCAAGGACAAGCAGGAATTAAGCTTGGGGATGCTTGATACGTCTCCAACGTATCTATAATTTTTTATTGTTCCATGCTATTATATTAACAGTCTTGGATGTTTTATATACACTTTCAAGCAATTATATATCATTTTTTGGGACTAACCTACTAACTTAGTGCCCAGTGTCAGTTGCTGTTTTTTTTTTGCTTGTTTTTGACTTTGCAGAATATCAGTACCAAACGAAGTCCAAATGTCACAAAACTTTTTAGAGATTTTTTTTTCTGGCAATAAGAGACCCTCGAAGCTTCGGAAAGGAACGAGAAGATGAAGGAGGGGCCCACTAGGCACCAGGGCACGCCAGGGGCCTGGGGCGCGCCCTTATGGGTAGTGGGGCCCACAAGCCTCCGTTTTGACCTACCTTCGCCTCTATAAATACGCTAAAATCAGAAAACCTACCAGGGAGTCGACGAAATACTTTTTCTGCCGCCGCAAGCCTCTGTTCTCGAGAGATCCCATCTGGGGACCCTTTCTGGCACTCTGCTGGAGGGGGAATCAATCACAGAGGGGTTCTTCATCATCCTTGCTGCCCCTCCGATGATGCATGAGTAGTTTACCATGGACCTATGGTCCATAGTTAGTAGCTAGATGGCTTCTTCTCTCCTTTTGATCTTCAATACAATGTTCTCCTCGGTGTTCTTCGAGATCTATTTGATGTAATGACTTTTTGCGGTGTGTTTGTTGGGATCCGATGAATTGTGAGTTTATGATCAGATCTATCCATGAATATTATTTGAGTTTTCTCTGAACTCTTTTATGCATGATTATTATAGCCTCGTATTTCTTCTCCGATTTATTGGTTTGGTTTGGCCAACTAGATTAATTTAACTTGCCATGGGAAGAGGTGCTTTGTGATGGGTTCGATCTTGCGGTGCTCAATCTCAGTGACAGAAAGAGGCATGACACGCATGTATCGTTGCTATTAAAGGGTAACAAGATGGGATTTATTTCATCTGTGAGTTTATCTTGTCTACATCATGTCATCTTGCTTAAGGCATTACTCCATTCTTTCATGAACTTAATACACTAGATGCATGCTGGATAGCAGTCGATGTGTGGAGTAATAGTATTAGATGCAGAATCGTTTCGGTCTACTAATCTTGGGACATGATGCCTATATACATGATCATTGCCTTGGATATCGTCATAATTATTTGCTTTTCTGCCAATTGCCCAACAGTAATTTGTTTACCCACCGTATGCTATTTTCTCGAGAGAAGCCTCTAGTGAAAACTATGGCCCCTGGGTCTATTTTCTATCATATATTGAAACCAAAAATACCTTGCTGCAATTTTTTTTAATTTTTTTATTTTGTATTTTTGTTAGATCTATTTATCAAAACCTATACAATTTAATCTTGCTCATAACTATTGAGGGATTGACAACCCCTCTACGCGTTGGGTTGCAAGTATTTGTTGTTTGTGTGCAGATGTTGTTTACATAGTGTTGCTTGGTTCTCCTACTGGATTGATAACCTTGGTTTCATAACTAAGGGAAATACTTATCTCTACTGTACTACAGCATCCTCTCCTCTTCGGGGAAATCCCAACGCAGCTCACAAGTAGCAGCTGAGTCCGTGGGGTGTACTTGAAATTTGACTATGTCGTCGGCCGGCTTGAACGAGGTCGACTTCGGCCATTTGTCGTGGATGACATCGTCCCGATCGACTGCGGCTCATAGTGATGTAAGTTCCTCAGCCACGAGGGCTTTGGATAGAGATTCCAGGGCGAGTGACGTCGTTTTATTTTCGGCCTTGAGTGCTCTGTCGAGGTCGCTGGAGATGGTGATGTTCCCGTTGGGGCCCAGCATTTTGAGCTTCATGTAGCCATAGTATGGGACTGTTTGGAACCTTGGAAAGGCATCCCGCCCTAGGAGGGTGTGATATCCGCTCTTGAAAGGGGCAATATGGAACGTTATCTCTTCGGATCGGTAATTATCGGGTGTTCTGAAGACCACATACAAGGTGATTTTTCCGCTGCAACGTGCTTCTCATCCCGGTATTATACCTTTAAAGGTGGTATGTCTCTGTTCGATGCGCGATTTATCGACTTGCATCTTCTCCAGAGTGTCTGCGTATATTAGGTTTAGGCTGTTGCCTCCGTCCATGATTACTTTTCGAAGGCGGCAACCGCCCGCAATTGGGTCAAGGACCAGTGCGGCGGGGCACCTATTCGGGGTGGACCTCGGCTGATCTTTATGATCAAATTTGATTGGCGTGTCTATCCACGCGCCCCGAGCTGGTACTTGCCGGATAGAATTGACTTCCCAGAGATCCCGCTTGCTTTGATTATTGGACGTAAAAGTATCATAGATCATTAGGACCTTATCGTCGCCCAAGGATTCTTCTGCATGCCGGGGCGTGCCACTAAGGAGGGTTAGGCCTCCTTTAGCCACTTGCCTCACCACCCAGCAGTTGCGAAGGCTGTGAGTGGGGCAGGAATTTAGCAAAACAAAGTGTATCGAGCATGGCTTATCCAGGAAGCCATCGAGAATGGTCCCAGAGTGACCAACGATTTTCTTCCTTTTGCAAGGTCGATCAACTGATGTGTGCCACGCGCGGGGCTCGTGCCGAGGTGCGAGCCTGTCGCGCTTCAATTTGTTGTCACAGATCAAATCTGTCTTTTTCCACGCCAGCCATGCGTCTTCGATGTTACAGAATTTCGACACCAGATCGGATAGCTCCGGAAGTGTTTGAACACAACGACGGGTGAGGGCGTTCGAAACGCATGTATCCTTCCATCTGCGCTGAAAGGCTGCTATTATATCTGAGTCCTGGTAGTCTAGTATGTCGTTTTTAACAAAAGAAAACCTGCCCCAGAATTGCCTGATCGATTCGTTGGGCAGTTGTTGCACGTAGGCGAGATCCCAGACATCGGGAGGGCCCGAATTATCGGGATGATACTCGACGTGGGAGGTGGGTGGGAGAGGAATTTCGATCTCCATGGATAGTGGGATTGATGCCCTGTCGTTTTTAGCCCGTGAAGGGTGTGTAGCTGCCGAATTGGCCGAGCTGATTTGAAGATCAGACTCGTCGACTGTTTCTGGCCGGCCGCTGTCAGAATCACTTTCAAGGAAGTACCTCGGCCCTTCACCCTTTACGGGGAGTTCAGCCGGGGTAGAAGGAAGGTCGTGGATCGCTTTCTTGCTCGTGAAGGAGGAAGTGCATATCCGTGATGGGGGTTTCGAGCATCGGAACCGTGCCTTGAAGATTGGAGTCGTTGACCAAAGAACCCATCGATCCTCTGTTGATCTTCACAGTGGAACTCTCAATGAAAGCACCAGTGTCGGTGTAAAAACTGGCAGACCTCGGGGTAGGGGGTCCCGAGCTGTGGATCTCAGATCAGTGGTAACAGGAACAAGGGAGACGATATTTACCCAGGTTCGGGCCCTCTTGATGGAGGTAAAACCCTACGTCTTGCTCTTGTTTATATTGATGGAGATGTATCGAGTACAAGCTTGATCTACCTCGAGTAAGTTGTGTTCTAACCCTAGGACTAGGAGAATGTAATTGTGATTCGGTTCCCTCTACGGGCGAAAACCCTTTGGCTTATATACACGCCAGGTAGGGCATCTAGGGTTACATAGTCGGTATCCAGGGGTGCATATGGAGGAGGCAGGAGATGTCTTGGAGTGTACGTCAAGTATTCGATAGGCTAGTCTTGATCCATCGTGTAGCTGCCGGAGTCCACCTCGAAGAGAACAAGGGCCCGCCAGCCAATCCGACGACTACGGGCCGATTGAGTTAGTACCTCCAATTCCAGGACACCGTCAATCGTCCACACGCATCCTAGTGGGGTTGAATTGATCAGCTTCTCCTTCAGAGGACAAAGTCCAAGGCTGGCTGTTATCTATCTCAACACGGAGGAAGATGATGACGACCCACTTGATGAAGCCCTCTATGCCCAAAGAATAAGGCTGAGCAAGGAGGAATCAGGCAACCTCTAGTACATACTTCCGCCACGTGATGCCTACGTCGGGATGCCATTCGTGACCCGCCTGACAAGGACAAATGTTAACCGCCATATCATGGTATGTTACTTAGTGTAGTAATTTGAAAAATATTCTACTTAAAAAATATTTTTGTACTTTTCTTTATTTTTTTCCTTTTTCCTTTATTTTTATACTTTTCTTTATACTTTAAAAATATTCTACATATATATATCTATACTAGGAAATATGCCCGTGCGTTGCAACGGGAAAATTTAGCACACACATCTATCTCAACGTACTGAGTAGGATCCCTCCTCCCGACCCCGTGCGGCCGCCGCCAGGCCGCATCGGGCGGCCACCTCCCGACCTCCCCTCGACTCCCCGTGCATCCCCCTCCCTCCGCCGCCGCCAGCAACGTCGCTGGGCGAAGGCCCTGTGGCGCGGTGGCGGCGGACCTCCTCTGGCGTCCCAAGATCTGAGGCGGCAGCAGCCTGATTTGGATCTCCCTCCCGACGAGGATGGTGGGCGGCGGCGGCCGGGGCGCGACAGGGGGCTTGGCTGTAGCCGGCGGGAGTAGTACGAGTTGGCGGCAGCGGCGACCGGGGCACGTCCCGGGCTCGATCTAGGACCTTCGGGTATAGGCGGGCGGCTGTCGTTACGTCTTAAACTGCTGCATCTCATCGGATTCGGCGACGGCTCGCTGAAGCACTCCGGGTCTGCATCGCATCACGAGGATTATGGTGGTGGTGGTCATCTTCTACGTCGGAGGTGGTCGACCGGAGACTGGATGATCAGATCTCGAGATTTGTAATCTAGTCCTGGCTGCAAGTCGGGGAGACATAGTTGCCGGTGAAAACCGAGCCGATGGCGGTGTTCTGCACCGTTACCTTGATGAAGGCATCGTTGTGTAACTACTGTCGACCCACTCATGCTGCTCCGGGGGAAACCCTAGGATCTGGTTTTCCAGATCGGACAATGGCGGCACTGCGGTGTCGTTTCTCTCTTGGGAGCATCGTTTGTGGAGCAGCGCTGGAAGTCAGAGGTAGGAGGTGGAGCGGCTTCGTCTTGCACGGAGTTTTGATGGAGATGTCAAGTCATGCCTGGCCGACAGGTGCTACGCTTTGTCATGCCTGGTCGGCAGGTGCTACGCACGACAGATCTTCCGGAGACTTCAAGCTGTGTCAGCTGGTGGTACTTGGCGGCATGGTGCAAAGGTGTATCGGCGGCGACCGCGACGTGCTATGTAGTTCGCACGCATGGAGGTGGTGACGTTGGGCGCCGTGGTGGTGTCGACGGCAGCTAGACCGGGCAAGGATGATGCGTCGGTAGAGCTCTGAAGATGGAGTAGTGGCAGTTGGCGGCAGCGGCCTCTGAGAGCACGCCGGACCGGTGTGTGCTCCATACCCGGCAAGTGGCTTGGTTGGGGCCTCAGGTCTTAGATGTTAGGCTTGGCTGCGAGGTCTGTGGTATTATGCCCGGATTATCAGTATCCCTTCATCAACTGGATAGGAGTAGCGACAGATGTTGCCTAGACGGTGACTTCAGACTTACTGTTGTATTTCTTTGTAAGGTCTTTTGTGAATAATTAATAAAGTGGCTGTATGCATCGCCCAGATGCAGAGGCCGGGGGTCTTCCTCCTTTTCTAAAAAAATCTATCTCAATAATACACAAAATCAAATGAGTGACAACAAACACATAAGAGTGATTGCATGTGATAATAAAAATGTCGTATACTTTGTGGACTGTCCATACAAATATGTTTCTATTGTGTGTATGCTAATGTCGTATAGATGTACTAACCTCCTCTTCTGTTGCGACATATGTAGGGTTCTCCACCGTAGTTGATTCTTTGCATGGTCTGTTGCGCTTCAATTCAGGGTTAGCTGGAATTTGCGCTATTCTAGCTTTCTTTTGCTCTAACTGCATATTTGGGTATTTCTGACTTTCTCTTGCGCATTTTTTTTATTTTTGTGCTAGCTCCATATTTGCATATTTCTTTCTCCCTTGTGTGCATTTTTTTCAACTGAGTTGAATCTTTATTTGTTTTGTTTCGCTGAGAGGCCGACGTCGCTTTTTCAGCCTTTCATATTTTTCTTCATTGCTTATTCGTGCATACCGCTCTCTATCTTTTTTATTTCTTTGTTCTTTACTGGAGATAGTGACCCAAATTGCTTGGCTCAGTTTTTTTCAACTACTGAGTTGAATCTTTATTTGTTTTGTTTCACTGATAGGCCTGACGTCGTTTTTTCAGCTTTTTCTGTTTTTCTTCATTGCTCATTCGTGCATACCGCTCTCTATCTCTTTTATTTCTTTGTTCTTTGGCATCCAGGACTGGAGATAGCGACCCAAATTGCTTGGCTGCATGAGAGTTTTCCATGTTGTATGAATCTGTTATATTTATTAAAAAGAAGGAATTGGTTAGATTTTGCATTAAATAGAACATACGTCGCTACTTATAAGAAACTTTAATTGATAGTGTCATAATCCATACATGGCACGTGATTCACGAGACTTACCAATTCTAACACATGCAACATAATTAGAAGCAGCATGAGCCGGTTTAATCCGGTCTCTCTCTCCTTAATTCTCTCCCTTCAATTCCAAAATTTTCTCCCGGTCTCTCTCTCTCTCTCTCTTCCCCATTAATTCCTTAATTCTTTGAAATAATCCCACAATTTTCTTCCCATCTAATTTTTTTGGGTCAATTTTTTCCCGTCCTCTCTCTCTCTCTCTCTCCATAATCCCACAATTTTCCTCCGTCTCCCGGTCTTTTCTTACAGATTTTCTAGGCCGCTTATATTGATATAAAGTGGTAAAGGTATATAAGTTGATGGTATTTTATGGAAGGGAGCGAGGTGGGACAATATAACACATCTCAGCCTTTCGTTAATACAACCGCGAGCTAGTCAAGTTGGATGTGGACTCGACGATTGAACTATAGGAGTTCGAATCGCAATTAGCCCATATTTTTGGCCCTCTCAGGACTGGATAGTTTACCTGGGCCACGATGTGGTTGGGCTGAGGTCCATGCGGCTAACAGGTCTCACGGGGCAAGGACATTTTTTTACTACGTACTAAAATCTGGCATATAAACGGACGGATGAAAATTCATGACTTACAGACGGACGAAAATTCGAAAGGAAGAAGCAATAGCCCCTTTATTATTAGGGAAAGATATATAATAAGAATTTTAAAAAATGAACAAGTATCTGAAAATGTTGAATAAGTATTAAAAATGTCAAACAAGTATTTTAAAAATGTTGAATAATTATTAATGTTGAAAACCTATTGAAAAATGTTGACCTAGTATTTTAAAATATTGAATAAGTATTAAAATTTTGAACAAATATTTGAAAAATGTTGAAATAAGTATTAAAATTGTTTAAAAAATTATTTGAAAAATGTTGAATAAGTATTAAAATGTCAAACAAGTATTTAGAAAATGTTGAATAATAATTAAAAAATGTTGAACGAGTATATGAAAAATGTGGAACAAGTATTTGAAAATGTTTAATAAGTATTAAAAATCTTGAACAAGTATTTGAAAAATATTGAAAAAGCGTTCGGATAATGTTGAACGTGTGTATAAAAAATGTGGATCACTTTTTTTTTTGACATATACAAAAATGTAGAGTGGAAACGAAAACAAAGATAAGAAAAAAATGGAGAAGAAAAAGAAAACCAAACAAAAAATTGAGAAGAAAAAAAGAAAAGCAAACAAAAAATGGAGAAGAAAAAAAAGAAACCAAATAAAAACGAAGAAAACCATAAAAACAAAAAAGCAGAAAAAAAACACCAAGTAGAAAACGCGCCAACAAGTTATCGCGTGCAAAGACACGGGCGCATTGGCTAGCGTCACGAGCTCTCTCCCTCGAAAACATGCGACGGACATAAACCTTCAACATAGCACGCGCGCTCATTCTCTTTCATATTTTTTTTGTACCTTTTGCTTTCATTTTTATTTCCTATTATTTTAATAAAAGTTAAATTATGTTATAACAAATATATTTTTTGACCAAACAGATTTGTTAGATATTTAGTTAAAAACAGGAATATTCTAACAAATTATTTATTTTTATTTTTTATTTTCCGAATTGTTATACAATCAGATTTGGTACATTTTTAAATAATGTTCTCATAATTTAGAAAATGTTGATCATGTGTTTAATTTTTTTATCATGCATTTTTTTAAAACGTGTATTTAAAAAAGTCCATCATCTATCAAAGAAATTATAATGTAATAAAAAAGTGTCACCATGTATTAAAAATGTTCAGTGTTTATTCCAAAAATGATTGCATTTATTTTACAATGTTCCACATATTTAAGACAAACATTCACCGTGTATTTTCAAGAAAATGTTTTCCATGTGTTTAAAAATGTTCATTGTGCAGAAATGTTTATCATGCATTCAAATAATGTTCGACACTTATTTGAAAAACGTTCAATGTGTATCTGAAAAATGGTAAGAGTATTTAAAATGGAACATTTACATTTATGCCCCTAATTTGCGCCCACTCTTAAATTTACCCCTAACTTTTTGATGTGCTCAAATTTGCCCCTAAAAAGTATTTTAGGTCACGAGAATGCCCTTCCAATTGGTCAAAGTTTTTTGATCGAAACATTGAAAATTCATATGAACTCAGAAGAATGCAGATAAGATATCAAAATATTCATAAAAACATCACCTATACGCGCATGTCATTTACGTTCATCACCTACACATGCTTTTATTTGCATTCATCTTAAATAGCTTTTTAATGTTATAAACCCTAAAAAGCTTTAAAGAGGGCTTTTGCCATGAACGTAAAATGACATGTGCATATAGGTGATGTTTTTATGAATATTTTGATAGCTTATTTTGCATTCTTCTGAGTTCATATGAATTTGTTATGGATTTTTAAAGTTTTGGTCAAACAATTTTGACCAGATGGAAGGGCATTCTTGTGACCTAAAATGATTTTTAGGGGAAAATTTAAGCACATCAAAAAGTTTGGGGTAAATTTGAGTACTGGGTTCAAGTTAGGGACACAAATATGAATGTCCCTTTAAAACAATGGTCAACATGTCTAAAAAATGGTCGACATATTTTTTTAAATGGAAAAAATAAACAAAAAAAGAAGACGAAAACAAAGTAAATGGAAAAGGGTACACATAATAAAAAAAAAGGATATCGAAAATCCGTTGGAGAAAAATACAAAATTTCTTAATAAGAAAAAAAACTGATGAAAGCTTTCGATAATGGGTGAAAGTTTCCCAAAAACGGATGGGCCAGCCCTGATAAAGGCGCATGCAAGAAAGCGCTTGACATCCCTTGCAATATCTCTACTCCTGATGTCTTAGCTCGTTCCTCCCCCTCCCATCGATCCATAGGATCCCCTCTCGTGGCCAATTATTTTCCCAAATAAAGCGCACACTTTCGGTGTCAACCAACCAATCCCTCCCCGTCCTACACTTTCCTTCCTAAAGCATAACAGAATCGCAAAATCACAAACCAACCAATCCCTCCCCGTCCTACACTTTCCTTCCTAAAGCATAACCCTTCCTAAAGCATAACAGAATCGCAAAATCAATCTTCATCCAATCCACCGCATCCGGGCACAGGAGGAGGCCTCTGCCTTCCACCGCCCAGCCACCGTGAAGGTCTCCTGCTTCTCGTCCAACCTCCACAGCGCCGCTGCCGCTCCCCGTCCCTCCCTCCTCGTGCCCGAAACCCTAGCTGGTGGCCATGGCAACCGAGCTGGCGCAGGCATCACAAATAACCCTCTCGTCCAATGCCTTGACTGGTATGAATCCCTCCTCCACATCTTCTGGTTTGGTACATCTCCACATCTGACGCAGGCGGTTGTGTGCAGTTTGCTACGATCTGGTGAAGGGGATACAAGGAGAAGCTGCTGCCGGTCCAAGGGCCCACCATGATGGTGCTCAACATCACTTCCTCGCCTCTCTCCCCCTCTGTTATGAGAAAAAACAAATAGTTGGAATTTTAGTTTCTTATGCAGTGGTCGTTCAAAGGACATGCATTTTTTTCTTAGATTGTAGCTGCACCACTTATAGTTCTGTGAACACCACAGACTTACTGGAAAAAAAATTATATTCATTTTTTAAAATCAAGCAACATATTTGTCGTTAGTAAGTTGCCCATACTTTGATTCCTAGATGCGAGTGCTTGCCACAAGGACAAGATTGTTGGATGTTGATGCATCGTTTGATTTTCTCTTTCTTGGAGCAAATACAATGTATGGTTCCATTAGCAAGCTGGAATAGATTCGTCCACCGGTGAGGAGCTCGAGCCGGGCCAATGAGGCGAGCTCTAGATCAGGGCCAGTCATCATGAATGGTGAGCTAGTTATTACTTTGACCACTCTGATGTGGCTTGATTAGTTTACTGTAGTTTGACTGTTTAGACTGCCCGTGAAAGTTCAATATGATTTATTTTATTTTACTTGAAAAATTATGTGTAGTTCAGAGTTAATAGAAACTAAGATTTTCTGTATTTGTTTGCTGAATTTGGACGTTATTTTTTAGCATCACCATTTGTTTGCTGTATCGGTAGTCAGGAAGTGAGCCTACCGTCATTGACCAGAACAGATTTAGTTTCAAGGCAAGAAGGCAAAAAATGTCCCCTCCCCACTAGCAGGGAAAAGCACATTTCAGTTTTGAGATGATTCCACAATAATCATGTGGCTTCATGAATGAATATTAGCAATGAAATAACTACCGAAGCTGAACATGTATTGATAGCCAACCCTGAGAGAGTGCGGAGCAAAAAATAAATGTTATCATGTCTGTTTTCTCCTACATCTAGGCAACCGAAAGTAAGGCATTCTGATTAGTGCCTGCTAAAAATAGCATTTCTTAGTAATTTGGCTGCAACATTAGAAAATACGAAACAACCAGATTATTCTTTCAATATTTGTTCTTATCATTAGACAGAAAACTCTATTAACAAAATCATCAGTAAATTGAGGCATCTAGCCATCTTCTTGTGAAGAAGAGGCGATTTCCGTTCAAAGATGAGGTGGCCACTGACCGTGAATTTTCCAAGAAAATAGAATCCTTATTCCCAGAAAACACCCCATCTAATCAATCTTGCTACTGGCATTCATCTCCGTATTCACAAGGTTTGAGAAGAAAACGATGTAACAATTGTTCTTTTGTTCTTTGTAACTCTCGGTTTGTGGAATTACTATGAAGTGAGCCTGTGTGACTCCATTGCTTGTGCTTCCTGTTCGTTGTAGCTCCAGAGTTTTGTTTCATATTTTTTCTGCAAAGATTTGGTTCGAAGGGCCTGATTGTGGTTATATTATTGTACCTGCAGTGTTGCGGCTTGCACCATCAACACGGAGCTGAAGGTACACATGAAGCACCGTGATCTAGCAAGACTTCAAAACGTACATAATATCTCACTTATGGTGCACCTTATCTACTGCACATGTGCTTAACATTATTTCACTTACGTTGCATATTCACAAGAAATTTGTTCGTTTTGTAGTGTTTGGACCAATCATTAAAAGCTTTATATATACCCAACATCCATGGAAGAATTAAGTTAGTGGTTTCTCTGCGTGGAGACTACACTTCTTCTGTACCGCTTCCGCGGGTTCTGAATAACAGTGACGTCGTCTGCACTATCATTTAAATGTAGTATGTGATTTTTCTTAACCACTGATTGTCCAGAGTATCTTTCTCGGAGGCTTCTTATTAGTGAGTTTCAACTTCCATCTAGAGTATTGCCATTACACTTGCTAAGCTGAAAAGTGCTTCCATGAGGACTGATGGTGATGCTATATGGCCATTCTCACTAGATAACTATTTGCTCTATATGGTCATTCTCAATAGATAGTTATTTGCACCAGACTGCGATACATATTCCAAGGTATCTAGCGATGGAGAAGAAACATGGCAGCAGGGGCGCCGACAGCAAAGGTAAACTGAGGTGGCACGACCTCTGACGGCGGCAAGTGAGGTTTCCTTTTTGCAAGTGTAAAAATTTGAGTCACTAGATTAATAAATTTGAGTGCCTTTCCTTTTTGTTAACAAATACTATTTAGCAACAAAGCACCGATACGAACACGCATATCAGTATCAGGCCGATACTGATACACAAATTTGCCATTTTGAAAAAGTGCCGATAAGGGGATACGTTTTACTATCTTTTTTAATTAAAAACAAAAAGGTATAAAAGTTAGGAACAACAGATAATCATATAGATGCATGAAAATGAAATGGTTGGCTTGGCTATACATTTTTGGCGTACCTCAAGAATAAAAAGAGCTTGCAATTTTTTAATCCAATTGCTTGCTTATATCATTTAACGAAGCTTTCTCTAATGTAGTATTTGGTCCTTCTCCCCTCTTAGTGCTTGCACTCGATGAAGCAAAACTTGCAGAAAAAATAGACAAGGACACATTTTTTGTTTTGTTTTGCGCTAATGCAGCTTGAGCCATTGCAACCCAGCTGGTGATTTCTCTATAATTGTAACATGGCTCCACAATGGCACCCTTAGATTGGTAGGTTCAGCAGGAGGATCCATCTGAAGGAGAGCATCATAGGGGATAGATCATGAGTGGACAAAAGAGAACACAAAAGAGGAAGTGAGCTTAGCTTTGGTGGCTGGCGGCTGAACGGCTCAGTGTGCATATCTTGGTGGTTGTGTCGACCTCAACCATCGAGCTGCCTCCGGGGATCAAGCTCGACAAGATGTCTGGTCTGCTGCGTGAGAGGGGTTGAGGGGGAGGGGGAGTCGGAGAAAAGGACGATGGGGAGTCGGTGAGAGGAGGAGCAGCTCCTCGTCGGCTTGCTGCCGGCGTGCCAACTGTCGCCGCCGCCTGCTATGGAGCTCGGGAGGAAAGAGGAGGAGGGAAAGGATGGCGCGTCGGGACTAGGGTTGCCTGTGGGTTGGGCCGTATCCAAAAAGCACCTGTCGAGTATTAAATAAGTATCAGATTCATTTTAAATCGTTTATGTCCGGATACTTACATGACACGTATCCACCACGTATCCGAGCAGTATCTGTATCAAATACGGTATCCGATACGGGTATGTGAGGTCAGTGAACTATCCGTGCATTCGAGCTATTTAGGTTCTGCTTGTAATTAAACTTTGAAGGGGGCTGTATAGGCCTTCAACTTCTACTGTCGTGAAAACTCGCAGTTAATTTCCCTAAGCTCATTGCTATACAACTATGCAGGGTGAGATGAATTGTGTAATCAAAATGTTTTGAAACCATCTTTATCATACAGGGTGAGATAAAGCTTATTTCCTTCATAAATCTAGAAGTTGGTTGTTTTTTTATAGTAGAAATTGATGATTGTTGCATGATTTGTGTTTGTTATGCCATTATGTATGATGAATTATCTTCTTGGTGTTGTATATAGGCCAGGGGCGCAACCATCGGAGCGTGGCAGACAACCAATGAGGTCATGTGGACGGACGTAGCAGCACATAAAGCTTCATATTCCTCGTTGACGATAATCTCTTTTGTATGTTCTGGGGTTTAGCTCAGTGTCCCACATCGTTTAGTAGCAGTAGTACAAATACTCCTATGGCAGGTTATATTGCATGTTTTTGCATGAAATGCAACGTGCCTTCTGTTTTTCCTTTGATTTGTATATTTTGTGTGATGTAAGCCTGTAAGAACAGTTCAATAAGAGTTTGGAAATGTCCATGGGGAAAGCTCTTTCCAGTAGAAAATGGTTTTGATAAGGATGTTTTTATAGAGATCCAATTCAGTAGAAAATATGTTTCCATTTGTAGATTTTTACTGTCCTTAGCTTAAGATCATGTTTCGACAAGGCTAATTGATCTGTTAAATTTTGTACAATTTTGGTGTCAATTGATGGGAGGGAGGGATAATCAGTATTTTTGCTATATGAGTGAAAACATGTGTCATCTTCGGCACACATTTATGAATTATATAACACTTGTTTCATCGGTGTCTCTCAATAATTTTTGTGTTGTTCCATAGCAATGGACATACTTTTAGCTATTTAACATTTTAGTGGTGTCAACGAGGGTAACTGGTAAGTCTAGGTTCCACATGTCAAGTGATATCAGTTTTTCGCAAAGAAATTTCTCTTTAGACAGCAGGACAATACTTATTGTGATTTTGCATGCCATCGTGGAACTCTAGCGAACATGTTGAGTTTGTTTGTGATTTTGTTCATACAATATTCAGGTCCGATGTAAGCAGGCGCTGATAATAGTTACTTGAGATTCACACATGGACCGAACAAAATATGTATTTATAGATTATAAAAGGTGTATTCTTTTGCACTACTTTAACGCAGTCAACTGTATTGTAAATATGAAAAAAATTCTGACCCGTAGCAACGCATGGGTATTTAGCTAGTGCAAGATAACATTGCACGAAATGTCTGTCAATCGGACAGAGTGAGCCCCCGACTGGGACGACCCATATTAGTACTAGCGAGCTGTATCGCATTAGCGAGTTCTTTTTTTTCTGTAGCCAAAGGTTTTTTTCTACTTGTTTTCAGTTGTTTTTTTAATTTTATTTCCAAAATAACACGAATTTTTTAAAGTGAACAATTATTGAAATTTGAGAAAATATTTTGAAAAAATGTGCACACTTTTTTGAAAAAATGCGAACATTTTTAAAATGGTTGTGAAACATCTTTTTCTTGTACGTCTTCACTTCCTAGTAAAAAAATTGATTATGCCTACTTTTTGTCATGCCGGAAAGCCAGTAATAAAAGTGATGCCAACTGTGACCTTTGTAGGAAACAAAACAAGGTGCCATCACCGAGGGTTGCCGCATTCTTCTCATGCAGAGGTCCCAGCGCCATTTCATGCACTACTAATAAACAATATATGGAAATGACATTGGCACTGGGCATATGGTAAACTTAAATAGTGTATATGCATCAAATAACCTGCCAAAAGCTCGTGAAAATAAATAAATGTTTATGCATCAAAAGAAAATCATAGGTCAGTTATGTTATGGAAACCAAAATAAAAACGTGAGAACATGTAACACTCAGATGTCGACAAAAAACCACAAACAAAACTAAACACTACTTTCGTAAATATTGGGAGAGCAGCATAATGTACACAGTCTTGCCATTCTACCAAACTTATAAATAAACATGAGCCCATGTGTTACTACAATTCTCATATGTCCGGAATACATGGTTTCTTGATGCATGCTAATTCTATATTATCCAAGTGCAATCGCAGAAAAGTTGTACACACTGAATATCACAGACACAATGACTCTCTGTGTTTTTTATCCAGATTATTTACTTACGTCCACTCTTGCTTCTATAGCAATTGTAATTATGAAATTAATCAAGTGGAGAAAAATGTAACAAATTTCTACAATTATCAAAACAGTTACTATGAAATACAACTTACACAAACTATTTGTATTATATTGTCGCGGAATCCACCAGTAGCAGTCAGTTAGTGGTTGCTCTAATCCAAGAGATGGAGCAGAGGTATTATCAAATAAAAAAATATTATACATATCAGATGCATCCAAGTGAATGATGATGTCATGATATGCAGGCAACTTTAAAAAGTACTCTGTAATTCCCATATTAATTGACGCCGTTTGAGCGTGAACAAATATGGGACGGAGGGATTATAAAACAACATTGGACTATATAATAGCAAGAATGCGAAATTGAGTGGGTGGCTATTAATATAATTATTTTTCCTATTAACATATATAGGTGAACAGAAAACCTAAAATAAGTTTGAGAAACATTTTTTTCTCTTCAACTCGCACCCAAATCTGTGTTGTTTTTTTATTAGAAAGAGGAAAAAACATTGGAGTAAAAGTACATTTGGCCTTTGCTTTGTAGCTCCGAGAAGTTACAATATAAAGTAGATATAAAAAACCTGCACCAACACAGAACTACTCCTGAGGTAAAATATAGCAATAGCTTCTATCGACTGATTGCTATAAAATCTTTTTTTGCGGTGCGATGTAGATGATTGTTGCAAGGAAACAAATGGGATTTTGCCAGTGAATTTATTCTCAATAATTACATGATATGGATAATATAAAAACTATTAGTTTAGTAATGGCTAGGAAGAACGTACATATTTACATGTGATTGTGGTGTGGGGAAATAATTTGCTAGAAAAAAAGGTAACAACGCAGGCATATTAGATGAGAGGCTAGAAGAGTTTCTTGACGGTCACATATACCTCTCTTTGCGTAATAGAATTCTGATATTCTGGAGAAACAAAACATATAAGATATTACACCATCAACAACTCTGAACAGTTGCGAACCAACCTGTGGTTGGATGGTTAGAGGGACAGTGGTATACCCAGCCCACCAGGGTTCAAATCCTGGCGCTCGCATTATTCCTGGATTTATTTCAGGATTTCCGGCGATGCGCTTTCAGTGGGAGGAGACATTCCCGTCGACGACGAGGCGCCTACGGTGACTTTGTAAATCTCAAGATGATATGCCGGCTCAGTCTCTCGAAGGTGCTTATAGGGGTAGGGTGTGTGTGTGCGCGTTCATAGGGGTGAGTGTATGCGCGTATGTATGAGCGATTGTGTCTGTACTGATGTTCAAAAAAAAACTCTAAACAGTTTATAATAAGAAGCATCCAGTCCTATTTACGTAAGTGCCACATGAGGCAACATGTACGTGTTAGTGAGTCCATTATTGTTCGGTTTTCCTCCTAGCTATGTGTTTCATCAAAACTTGATGGGAAAATTTGAGTGCTGATGACTGGAGAGCAAAAGGCCTTTACTTAAAATATATATGATCACACTAATTGTGCAATTAGTATCATCTAAGCTAAATATTTCCGGTCCAAATGGCAATTCCAATTTTTTACGAAAGACTATATCTATTCGTTATAATCAACAACACCTCTTGTTAAAAATTTGCGGGACACAAACAACCATTATTAGGTTTGAAGAAGCTAAAGCAAAAGGCTATCAACATGTGTACTGTATCAACTACAAAGGGGAATTTTTTTTCCTAAGACTATATCCTTATATGCCTAGGCTAGATAATCTACCCATGAGGCAATACAGAAAACACCATGTACAATGCGTACATACTGCTCAAAAAAAAAAAGTACAATGCGTACATGTGGCCATCGAGGGATTTCTTGTGTGTGTGCGTGCCCGTGAGCACGTTCATTTTCTGGCTGGCTGGCCGCTGTGTACGTCCTGCATGTGTTTTGCCGTTGTCTTGGGACTACGTCTTCGACGGCGGCGACATTAAACTGCAGCTGTATTCCTCGTGTGTCCTCACCCTTCAATTGAATAATTTCCATGACTTCTAATCTCGATCTGTTCTGGCCCTGTATGTGGCCTAACAGAAAAAGAAAATCTGTTTATCTGACCGGAGAGTTAGGAATCTTGGGACTATGCTTTCGACGGCGGCGAGATTGAAGTATTGAACTGTAGCTGTATCCATCGCATATCCTCGCCATTCAGAACAAAGGGTTAACTCAATGTGTATAGGGACCTCCGGCAGAAGAACGAGCGATGGCGTGCACCGCACGGCTCCTGTGCGACACGCACCTAACGTGCGATTTCGTCCCCGACCTCGGCACGGCGTTGCTAGTTTTCCGGCCAGGGTTCATACACTGGCGAGGTCAGCGGCTGGTTCTCCTCAACGCCGACGAGCAGGTGGTCGACGCGCGGGGGTGGCGCGACGGGGAGGGATTTTGCGTGGGCCAGATCGTACAGTTCCCGTGCCACCTGACCAGAGTCGCGGAGCCTGGCCGGTGGGGCGAGCACGGCGCAGATTCCGAGGTGAGTAATGGCGAGGGGGAGGGAGAGGAGAGAGAGGATATTAGGCGGCCCACTCCGACTCCTCGCCTCTCCTCCCCACTTCCCCCATCTTCTCCACACCCCACGACTCGCCCCGCCGCACCGCATCGCGAGCTAGGGTTTGATGACGAGCAACAGATGGCGGCGTTGGCCGACGGCGACGAGGTGATGATGGGGAGGCTGAGAGAGATCGACCGCTGGTTCCCCAAAGCAAAGGGCCTCAACGACGCGGCGGACATGGTGAGGAGGAGGCTAAGCGAGGAGGAAATCCTCAGGTGCTTCCCCAACTACGACCGCCAGCCGGCGATGGGGGTGCTGCTCTGGGCGATGCTCGAGGCGGAGTCCCCGATTCCATAGCAGAGAGAGAAGTGGAAAGTGTTTCGGTCCCTGCGCTACCGCCAGATCCATCCGCCGGCGCCAGCAAGGGCGGTAGTGATGGGGATTCCTGCTCCGGGGTCGAGGTGGCTGCCGATCGAGATCGAGGAAGACGAAGAGGAGGAGGAGCTGCTAAGAAGGAAGCGGACCAGGACCCCAGCGGCGCTACCCTGGCGATCCCCCCGCTTCCCGAGGCGTTCACCACGCCTCCAAGCCCTTTCCCGCCGCCAGTAGGGTGCTCGTCGGCCGGCAATCGCTTCTGGTTGTTGGCCGGGGAGGGCTCGGATGAGGAGGGGGAGGGGGAGGCTTCCGACTTCTCTTCAGGTATGGAAAAAGTTTCTAAGTACTTAGCATCTACTATATCAATTGATGTAGATGATGGTAGGGATTTAAATCAAAGGGGCAAAAAAGGGAGGCACATGCCTAAAACTAGAGGCAGGGGAGAAATTTCTCCTCGATCTGTAGAATTAAAGAGTAAAGTTGCTGATGCAACCAGGGGGAAAAGCTTTCAGATGGTTTATAAGGAGGGGAAAATGGGGAAAAAAGTAACCTGAGAGGGATTGATGCTGATATTGTTAAAAAACATATGAGGCTTGGAAACATTCCACCAATTACTTCATGGTATGAGGAAAATGAGATTGATCTTGGGGAACTGGTGATTAATGGAACTCCTATTGGACCTTATTTGGTTTCAAGGGAGGGAAATGATGAAAAAAGAGGTAATGAGGAAAAATGGAGACCTTCAATTATTTTTGGAGGCTCGGTGGGAAATGACATAAACATGGATGTGGAGATGGACCTAGGTTGGTGGGCTGAAGATGGGCCTAAAAGGGGCCTGGCCCAAGGAGAGGTGAGGGAGCAGGAGAGTATAAAAAGACACGAGAGAGGTGGGGGAGACAAGCATACCCATTTCTTAGGGTTTCCCGCTCCCCCTCCCACACCGCCGCCTGAGAGAGAGAGGTGTCTGGGAATTTGGAAGGGGTTTTGGAGGAGCAAGATTCAACAGAGGAGGTGGTGTGGGAAATGCTGCTGGCAGGTTTAATCAGATAGGCAGAGGATTTGGGGGGAACAGAAATAGACCCCCCCTTCTTTGATAGAGCTAGGGATTTTGGTAGAGGAGGAGGACGTTCTGGATCCGGAAGTGGGCTGGGCAGAGGAATTGAAGATGAGGTGGAGTTCTCAGGAGAGGGATCTGGAGAGAGACTGATCTAGCAAGCAAAAACAGGGAGGAAAGATGACACAGATACTAGTAAAAGGAGAGAGGATAAAGAACTGGGGAGATCAGGGGAAGAAAAAGAGAATGAGGATGAACAGCTAGTTGGAAAGGAATAGAACCAACAACAACAGCTGCTGACGGCCTGCTATCTCAATTGGTTCAGGGAATGAAAAATGGTGAGGGAATGCAAAATGAAGGAGTGCTTGGAAATCTCACAGGCCTGAGAAATGGAGGGGACACACAGAAAAGAGATGACAAGGAAGGGAAAAATGTTCAAAGAGCATATAAAGGAAATGAGAATGTCACAAACCCTGAGGGGAGAAAACAAGTGGGGAGAGGCCCCTGGCAGCAGACTGTGGAGGAGAGTAGGAGAGGAACTGAGAAATTCAATAAGCAGGTATGTGGGAAGTGCAAAGATCCAAGACATTCCACCAGAGACTGTAAAGTGGGACATTGCTTGATCTGTGATAGGGACAATCATATTACAGGAGAGTGTAACTTGTTGAAACAGATGAAACCTGTCCCAAAATATGTTGGATATGCAGCTAAAGGGCTGGGGGTCTTGCTGGTTCAGAGCTATAAAGACATTCTCATTGTAGAACATATGAATCCTCTGGGAGTTGTAGTGATTAGAGATGGACAGATTAATGAAACAGAATTGGTTAAAGCTTTGGGGGATATGTTTGATTGGGGATGGCAGTGGAGAGTGAAGGAATATGGGAAAAATTGCTACATGATGAGATTTCCCAATAAAGCAAAACTGGTGGAGCTTGCAAAATTTAATGATTTTAATCTGCTTGGAACAGGAGTGGTGATCAAGGTGCAGCCATGGTCTCTTGATCATCAAGCCATTGGGAAAATGCATACTGCCTGGATAAGACTAGATAAAGTACCTGACTGCTTTAGACATTTTTTTGGAATCTGTGAAGTAGCTGCTGCAGTGGGACCTGTGCTGGAAATTGACATGGATACCATTAATGAGGAAAAAGTCAGAGTAAAATGTGGGATCAGAGATGTGGAAAGAGTGCCTTCACATGTGGAAATTACATCTCCTGACTTACTCATGTTTAGAATTGGGACAGAAATGGAAAAAGTTGTGGAGATTGGATGGTATAAAGAGGAGAAAAGGAAAAGTGAATCTGTAAGTGAACTAGAAGACAGAGAGGAAGAGGAAGACAAAAAAAAGAACAAAGTTGGATGACAAAGACATCAGAGGAATGGGGCTGGGAAGTTTGTCTCTAAGAAAAAGTGAAGAAATAGATAAGAAAATTGAGAAGATGAAAACAGAAGTGGAAGAAACCATGGGGCAGTGGCAAAATGATATGAACATAGAGAAGAGAAAATGGCAGAAGAAAAGTGATATAATGTTTAACAAGATCAAAACATTGGAAGAAGATAAAGCTAGACACAATGCACTGTGGGCAAAGGCTGAAAAAAGAATAAAGGAACTGGAACTTGCACATCAAAAAATGCAAGAGAGAATTGAACAGCAACAGGGGGAAATTCAGAACCTGGTACAGGAGGCAGCTAACAGAGAACAATATGAAATGGAACTAGCAAATATGGATGTGGAAGAATTTGAAAAGGAGAACCAGGTATGGAAGGAAGAGACTGAGTCTGAAAAATACAATGAGCCAATTGATTACAATGCTAGTCAGGAATCAATAGGTACTTTTGGAGAAAAATTGGCTGAAATTCATGGAGTGGAGGTGCTGGAGAAAGATGAGGAAGGGAAGGAGGTGGAGTTGAAAAGAAGTCTCAGGAACAAAGGAAGAGAAGATAAAAAAGTGGAAGAGATGGCAAAAATCAGAGCTGAAGAAAGAGATAATTATGGTAAGAATCTTGAGTCAGAGTTTGATGATCCTTCTTTATTACATATTAGTTCTTTGGTTGGGATTGACTTAGGATGTTCCATTGATATGATTGATAAGAATCTAGATATTATTAGGAAAATGAATATTGCTAGAAGAGAAGTATATTTTCAGAACATAAAAAATAAAGAGGGAGTGCAAAAAGGAAATGAGAGTAGGGGGAGTAAGAATTTGGACACTCCAGTGCACATTAGCACTGGGGAAGTGGATATTGAGGAATTATACTCTGATCTGGAGCACTCGAATGCTGATATTGAGGAACAACAGTTTAAAAAACTGAGATCTATGTTCTCAGGGAAAAAGAGTGGGGGCAAAAGCTCACCAGCATTAAACTGTGTGAAGCAAACAATAGGGATTGGGGTGTTAAAAAGGAAAAAGAAAGAAAAAAAGACTAATTAGTCTTTTCTTAAACTTGAGTGGGTGGACCTGGCTTATAAATTTGGTTATTCTTTACATAAAATTTTGGGGGGGAAATGAAAGGGTTTTTTTGGAATGTTAGAGGAATAGGACAAGACCATAAGAAAAGATTTATTAGAGAAATGATCATTGATCATAAACTAGATTTTATAGGGATTTCCGAGACTATCAAACAAAACTTTTCCAAACATGAGTTACACAATTTATGTGCTGGGAGAAACTATGAATGGTGCTGGGACCCACCTAGAGGGATGTCTGGGGCGATCCTGGTAGGAGTTAATAGAGATTTATTTGACATAGAAAACATAGAAAAAGGACAGTACTTCTTGAGAATATTGGTGTTTGATAAAAATGTTAAAATGCATTGGAATTTGGTTATTGTATATGGGGATGCACAAATGGAAGGGAAGGCCAGTTTCCTAGCTGAACTAGCTAGACTTTATCATGATAATCCACTGCCCTGCCTGGTGGGAGGTGATTTTAACATTATTAGAAATGAGAAGGAAAAAATAAACCTGTTCATAATGATCAGTGGTCCTTTATGTTTAATGCAATAATTGAGCAGGCTGGATTAAGAGAGCTACCTCTAAATGGGAGACAATTTACTTGGGCTAACAATCAAGAAAATCCCACCTATGAGAAATTGGACAGGGTTCTGATGTGTCCAGCATGGGAGGAAAAATACCCATTAACCATACTTCAAGCCTTTGCTAGGGAGGTATCTGATCATACTCCTCTGTTTTTGGACACAGGAGAATCACAAAAAAGCAAATATATATTTAGATATGAAAATTCATGGGCTCTGAGGGAGGGGTTTAAAGAAATGGTATACAAAACCTGGAATGAGAGATATAGGGGAGATGTCCTGGAAAGATGGCAGCTAAGGTTGAGGAACCTGAGGAAAAAAGCTAAAGGATGGAATAGAAATGTTGATGCTTGGTATAGAAAAATTAAAATTGATATCATAAAAGAATTAGATGAGTTGGACAAAAGAGCAGAGATTATGAGGATGACTGCTGCAGACAGAACAGAGCAAAAAGAGCTAAGAGCACAACTTAAGAGGATAATGATACAGGAAGAAATTAAATGGTTACAAAGGTACAAAGATAAGGAGATAACTGATGGAGATGGGAACACTACGTACTATCATGCTAAAGTGAATAGGAGGAGAAGAAAAAATAGGATTATTTCTTTGGAACAAGAAGGGACAGTTATAGAGGGAGATGACAGACTAATGGAATACATAACTAACTTCTATAAAGACCAATTTGGGCACCCTGAGGAGACACAGATCTCTATGAGAGGGGTAGAAATGAAGAAAATTAGTAAACAGGAAAGGGAGGAACTTATGATACCCTTTTCCTTAAAAGAAATCCATGAGGTGGTATTTGGGATGAAAAAAAATAAAAATCCCGGACCAGACGGATTCCCTGCTGATTTTTATCAGGAATTCTGGGACCTGGTCAAATGGGATCTTAAAGCTCTGGTGGAAGGATTTGCCAAAGGAGACATAAATATTGCCAGACTTAACTATGGCATTATCACTCTTGTCCCAAAAACTGCTGAAGCCAAACAAATTCAAAAATTTAGACCTATTTGTCTGCTTAATGTTAGTTTTAAGATCATTACTAAAGTGTTGATGAACAGGCTTACTAGATGTGTGTCTCCAGTTATATCTAATACACAAACTGCCTTTATAAAGGGCAGATACATAATGGAGGGAGTGGTGATTTTGCATGAAGCTCTTAATACTTTTCATAAGAAAAAAGAAGATGCCTTAATCTTTAAAGTTGATTTTGAAAAAGCATATGATAAAATAAAATGGCCGTTTGTGATACAAATGCTAAATCTTAAAGGATTCCCTGACAAATGGTGTGACTGGATGATGGAAACAATGAGGGGGGGGGCATGTAGGGGTCAAGGTAAATGATGAAATTGGCCCATATTTTAAAACATTTAAAGGGCTGAGACAGGGGGATGCTATGTCTCCTCTCCCGTTTGACCTAGCTGCAGATGCTCTAGCTATTCTCATGAGTAATGCACTAGAACATGGTTTGGTCAAAGGGGTCCTGGGAGATGGAAGTAATAAAGGGGTTAATATGCTGCAATATGCAGACGATATTATCTTCCTGATACAGGATGATGTGGACAGTGTGTGAAATCTTCAATTCATCTTGGGAGCTTTTGAAGAGATGTCAGGTCTCAAAATAAACTTCCATAAAAGTGAACTGATGCTATTTGGGAAAGCTACAGAGAAGCAACAATTATATCAGGAAATTTTGACCTGTAAAATGGGAGACTTACCCATTAAATACCTAGGGATGCCTGTATCTGATGTTAGGATTAAAAACATGCATTGGAATTGTGTGACTGATAAAATTGAGAAAAGGTGCAGCTGCTGGCAAGGGAAATTGCTGGGCTCCATTGCTGGCAGAGTCACCTTGGTTCAATCCTGCTTAACAAATATCCCACTCTTTATGATGTCATTTTATGCTGTCCCCAAAGGGATAATTAAAAAAGTTGATTTCTTCAGAGCTAGACTGGTCTGGCAAGAAGATGAAAATGTTAAAAAATATCACCTAGTTAAGTGGAAAACATGTTGCTTACCAAAAGATGTTGGGGGATTGGGAATTCTCAACTTGGAATTGATGAATATTGCTCTGCTAGCTAAATGGCTGTGGAAGCTGGAGACAGAAGAAGGGATGCGGCAAAGTATAATCACTAGAAAATATGGGGGGGGGGGGAGATGCCTTATCACTGATGTCCAAAAAACCTGGTGACTCCTAGTTCTGGGCTAGTCTGATGGAGATAAAAGAAATCTTCTATAGATTTGTTAAAAATAAAATAGGGAATGGAGAAAATACTAGGTATTGGGAAGACACATGGGTTGATGAGAAACCTTTAAAGGAAGCTTATCCTAGGATTTATGACATTTGTTTTGACCATAATATAACGGTGGTTGATGCTATTCAAAAAGGATGGCATGGTTTTAGATTTAGGAGAACTCTACATGGAGAAACTCTACGATTGTGGAATAGTGTAAAAAACAGATGTGAGGAGATGAGTATGCAGGGGGGGAGAGATAAAGTAATCTGGACTCTTACTGCTGACAACAAATTTTCTGTTGGTTCTTGAAGGAAATATGCCCTAGAGGCAATAATAAAGTTGTTATTTTATATTTCCTTATATCATGATAAATGTTTATTATTCATGCTAGAATTGTATTAACCGGAAACTTGATACATGTGTGGATACATAAACAAAACACCGCGTCCCTAGTAAGCCTCTAGTAGACTAGCTCGTTAATCAAAGATAGTTAAGTTTCCTAACCATAGATATGTGTTGTCATTTGATGAACGGGATCACATCATTAGGAGAATGATGTGATGGACAAGACCCATCCGTTAGCTTAGCATAATGATCGTTCAGTTTTATTGCTATTGCTTTCTTCATGTCAAATACATATTCCTTTGACTATGAGATCATGCAACTCCCGGATATCAGAGGAGTACCTTGTGTGCTATCAAATGACACAACGTAACTGGGTGATTATAAAGATGCTCTACAGGTATCTCCGAAGGTGTTTTGTTGGGTTGGCGTGAATCGAGATTAGGATTTGTCACTCCGAGTATCGGAGAGGTATCTCTGGGCCCTCTCGGTAATACACATCATAATAAGCCTTGCAAGCAAATGACTAATGAGTTAGTCACGGGATGATGTATTACGGAACGAGTAAAGAGACTTGCCGGTAACGAGATTGAACTAGGTATGTAGATACCGAGGATCGAATCTCGGGCAAGTAACATACCGATGGACAAAGGGAATTACGTATGTTGTCATAACGGTTCGACCGATAAAGATCTTCGTAGAATATGTAGGAGCCAATATGAGCATCTAGGTTCCGCTATTGGTTATTGACCGGAGAGGTGTCTCGGTCATGTCTACATAGTTCTCGAACCCGTAGGGTCCGCACGCTTAACGTTCGATGACGATATTGTATTATATGAGTTATGTGATTTGGTGACCGAATGTTGTTCGGAGTCCCGGATGAGATCATGGACATGACGAGGAGTCTTGGAATGGTCGAGAGGTAAAGATTTATATATGGGAAGTCAAATTTTGGGTTCCGGAAAAAAGTGCAGTTTTTTTGGTATTGTACCGGGAAGCTTCCAGAAGGTTCCGGAGGATTCCGGAGGGGTCCGGAAGTCCACAAGTGGGTCCACCATGTCGCAAGGGCTGACATGGGCTAAGGGGAGGCGCCCTGGCCTTATTGGGCTAGGCGCACTAAGTCCTCAAAAGCCCATGTGGCTAGGGAAGGCAAAAAAGGGAAGGAGTCCTACTAGGAATAGGATTGGACTTGGAGTCCAAGTCCACGTGTACTATTCATGGTCACTGTTCATGTGGTACTATTCCTTCTACTCCAAGCCCCTACACATATATAAATAGAGGAGAGGGGGCGCCCCAAGAGGACAACATCAATTATTAGCCGTGTGCGGCGCCCCCCTCCACAGTTTACACCCCCGGTCATATTCTCGCGGTGCTTAGGCGAAGCCCTGCGCGGATCACATCACCATCACCGTCACCACGCCGTTGTGCTGACGGAACTCATCTACTACCTCGACACCTTGCTGGATCAAGAAGGCGAGGGATGTCATCGAGCTGAACGTGTGCAGAACTCGGAGGTGCCGTACGTTCGGTGCTTGATCGGTTGGATCACGAAGACGTTCGACTACATCAACCTCGTTAAGCTAACGCTTCCGCTTTCGGTCTACGAGGGTCTCTCCCCCTCTCATTGCTATGCATCTCCTAGATAGATCTTGCATGAGCGTAGATTTTTTTTGAAATTGCATGCTACGTTCCCCAACAGTGGCATCCAAGCCAGGTCTATGCGTAGATGATATACACGAGTAGAACACAAAGAGTTGTGGGCGATAATAGTCATACTGCTTACCACCAACGTCTTACTTTGATTCGGCGGTATTGTTGGATGAAGCGGCCCGGACCGACATTACATGACCGCGTTCATGAGACTGGTTCTACCGACGTGCTTTGCACACAGGTGGCTGGCGGGTGTCTGTTTCTCCAACTTTAGTTGACTCGAGTTTGACTACGGCCGGTCCTTGTTGAAGTTAAAACAGCACACTTGACGAAAAATCGTTGTGGTTTTGATGTGTAGGTAAGAACGGTTCTTGCTAGAAGCCCGTAGTAGCCACGTAAAACTTTCAACAACAAAGTAGAGGACGTCTAACTTGTTTTTGCAGGGCATGCTATGATGTGATATGGTCAAGACATGATGTGATATACGTTATTGTATGAGATGATCATGTTTTGTAAAAGTTATCGGCAACTGGGAGGAGCCTTATGGTTGTCGCTTTATTGTATGAAATGCAATCGCCATGTAATTGCTTTACTTTATCACTATGCGGTAGCGATAGTCGTAAAAGCAATAGTTGGCGAGACGACAACGACGCTACGATGGAGATCAAGGTGTCAAGCCGGTGACGATGGAGATCATGACGGTGCTTTGGAGATGGAGATCAAAGGCACAGGATGATGATGGCCATATCATGTCACATATTTTGATTGCATGTGATGTTTATCTTTTATGCATCTTATTTTGCTTAGTACGGCGGTAGCATTATAAGATGATCCCTCACTAAATTTCAAGGTATAAGTGTTCTCCCTGAGTATGCACCGTTGCGACAGTTCGTCGTGCCGAGACACCACGTGATGATCATGTGTGATAAGCTCTACGTTCACATACAACGGGTGCATGATAGTTTTGCACATGCGGAATACTCAGGTTAAACTTGACGAGCCTAGCATATGCAGATATGGCCTCGGAACACTAAGACCGAAAGGTCGAACGTGAATCATATAGTAGATATGATCAATATAGAGATGTTCACCATTGAAAACTACTCCATCTCACGTGATGATCGGACATGGTTTAGTTGATATGGATCACGTGATCATTTAGATGACTCGAGGGATGTCTATCTAAGTGGGATTTCTTAAGTAATATGATTAATTGAACTTAATTTATCATGAACTTAGTCCTAGTAGTATTTGCAAATTATGTTGTAGATCAATAGCTCGCGTATAGCTCCCTTGTTTTATTTTTGATATGTTCCTAGAGAAAACTAAGTTGAAAGATGATAGTAGCAATGATGCGGACTGGGTCCGTGATCTGAGGAATATCCTCGTTGCTGTACAGAAGAATTATGTCCTTGATGCACCGCTAGGTGACAGACCTATTGCAGGAATAGATGCAGACGTTATGAACGTTTGGCAAGCTCGATATGATGACTACTTGATAGTTTAGTGCACCATGCTTTACGGCTTAGAACCGGGACTTCAAAAACGTTTTGAACGCCACGGAGCATATGAGATGTTCCAAAGAGATGAAATTGGTATTTCAGACTCATGCCCGTGTCGAGAGGTATGAGACCTCTGACAAGTACTTTGCCTACAAGATGGAGGAGAATAGCTCAGCTAGTGAGCATGTGCTCAGAATGTCTGGGTACTACAATCGCTTGAATCAAGTGGGAGTTAATCTTCCAGATAAGATAGTGATTGACAGATTTATCTAGTCACTATCACCAAGTTACTAGAACTTCGTGATGAACTATAATATGCAAGGGAAGACGAAAATGATTCCCAAGCTCTTCGCGATGCTGAAATCGGCGAAGGTAGAAACCAAAAAATTGCATCAAGTGTTGATGGTTGACAAGACCACTAGTTTCAAGAAAAAGGGCGAGAGCAAGAAAGGGAACTTCAAGAAGAATAGCAAGCAAGTTGCTACTCCCGGGAAGAAACCCAAGTCTGGACCTAAGCCTGAAACTGAGTGCTTCTACTGCAAAGGAAATGGTCACTGGAAGCGGAACTGCCCCAAATACTTGGCGGATAAGAAGTATGGCAAAGTGAACAAAGGTATATTTGATATACATGTTATTGATGTGTATTTTACTAGTGTTCATAGTAGCCCCTGAGTATTTGATACCGGTTCAGTTGCTAACATTAGTAACTCAAAACAGGAGTTGCAAAATGAACAGAGACTAGTTAATGACGAGGTGACGATGTGTGTTGGAAGTGATTCCAAGGTTGATAAGATCACCATCGCACACTCCCTCTACCTTCGGGATTAGTGTTGGACCTAAATAAATGTTATTTGGTGTTTTGCGTTGAGCATGAATATGATTGGATCATGTTTATTGCGATACGATTATTCATTTAAGTCAGAGAATAATTGTTGTTCTTTTTACATGAATAAAACCTTCTATGGTCATACACTCAATATAAATGGTTTATTGAATCTCGATCGTAGTGATACACATATTCATAATATTGATGCCAAAAGATGTAAAGTTGATAATGATAGTGCAACATATTTGTGGCACTGCCGTTTAGGTCATATTGGTGTAAAACGCATGAAGAAACTCCATGCAAATGGGATTTTGGAATCACTTGATTATGAATCATTTGATACTTGCGAACCATGCCTCATGGCCAAGATGACTAAAACTCCGTTCTCCGGAACAATGGAGCGAGCCAATGACTTATTGGAAATAATACATACCGATGTATGCGCTCCGATGAATGTTGAGGCTCACGGCGGGTATCGTTATTTTATGACCTTCACAGATGATTTAAGCAGATATGGGTATATCTACTTAATGAAACACAAGTCTGAAACGTTTGAAAAGTTCAAAGAATTTCAGACTGAAGTGGAAAATCATCGTAACAAGAAAATAAAGTTTTTACGATCTGATCGTAGAGGCGAATATTTGAGTTACAAGTTTGGTCTTCATTTAAAACAAATGTGGAATAGTTTCACAACTCACGCCACCTGGAACACCACAGCGTAATGGTGTGTCCAAACGTCGTACCGTACTTTATTAGATATGGTGCGATCTATGATGTCTCTTACCGATTTACCACTATCGTTTTGGGGTTATGCATTAGAGACAGTTGCATTCACGTTAAATAGGGCACCATCTAAATCCGTTGAGACGACACCATATGAACTGTGGTTTGGCAAGAAACCTAAGCTGTCGTTTCTTAAAGTTTGGGGCTGCGATGCTTATGTGAAAAAGCTTCAGCCTGATAAGCTCGAACCCAAATCGGAGAAGTGCGTCTTCATAGGATACCCAAAAGAAATTGTTGGGTACACCTTCTATCACAGATCCGAAGGCAAGATCTTTGTTGCTAAGAATGGATCCTTTCTAGAGAAGGAGTTTCTCTCAAAAGAAGTGAGTGGGAGGAAAGTATAACTTGATGAGGTAATTGTACCTTCTCTTGAATTGGAAAATAGTTCATCACAGAAATCAGTTCCAGTGATGCCTACACCAATTAGTGAGGAAGCTAATGATGATGATCATGAAACTTCAGATCAAGTTACTACAGAACCTCGTAGGTCAGCCAGAGTACGTTCCGCACCAGAGTGGTACGGTAATCCTGTTCTGGAAGTCATGTTACTAGACCATGACGAACCTACGAACTATGAGGAAGCGATGATGAGCCCAGATTCCGCGAAATGGCTTGAGGCCATGAAATCTGAGATGGGATCCATGTATGAGAACAAAGTATGGACTTTGGTTGACTTGCCCGATGATCAGCAAGCCATAGAGAATAAATGGATTTTCAAGAGGAAGACTGACGCTGATGGTAATGTTACTATCTACAAAGCTTGACTTGTTGCAAAAGGTTTTCGACAAGTTCAAAGTGTTGACTACGATGAGATTTTCTCACTCGTAGTGATGCTTAAGTCTGTCCGAATCATGTTAGCAATTGCCGCATTTTATGAAATCTGGCAAATAGATGTCAAAACTGCATTCCTTAATGGATTTCTTAAAGAAGAGTTGTATATGATGCAACCAGAAGGTTTTGTCGATCCTAAAAGTGCTGACAAAGTGCGCAAACTCCAGCGATCCATCTATGGACTGGTGCAAGCGTCTTGGAGTTGGAATATACGCTTTGATAAGATGATCAAAGCATATGGTTTTATACAGACTTATGGTGAAGCCTGTATTTACAAGAAAGTGAGTGGGAGCTCTGTAGCATTTCTGATATTATATGTGGATGACATATTGTTGATCGGAAATGATATAGAATTTCTGGATAGCATAAAAGGATACTTGAATAAGAATTTTTCAATGAAATACCTCGGTGAAGCTGCTTACATATTGGGCATCAAGATCTATAGAGATAGATCAAAACGCTTGATAAGTTTTTTCAATGAGTACATACCTTGACAAGATTTTGAAGTAGTTCAAAATGGAACAGTCAAAGAAGGAGTTCTTGCCTGTGTTGCAAAGGTGTGAAGTTGAGTAAGGCTCAAAACCCAACCACGGCAGAAAATAGAAAGAGAATGAAAAGTCATTCCCTATGCCTCAGTCATAAGTTCTATAAAGTACCTCAGTCATAGGTTCTATAAAGTATGCTATGCTGTGTACCAGACCTATTGTATACCTTGCCATGAGTTTAGCAAGGGGGTATGATAGTGATCCAGGAGTGGATCACTGGACAGCGATCAAAGTTATCCTTAGTTACCTAAGAGTACTCAGGAAATATTTCTCGGTTATGGAGGTGATAAAGAGTTCGTCGTAAAGTGTTACGTCGATGCAAGCTTTTACACCGATCCAGATGACTCTGAGTCTCAATTTGGATACGTATTGAAAGTGGGAGCAATTAGCTAGAGTAGCTCTATGCAGAGCATTGTAGACATAGAAATTTGCAAAATACATACGGATCTGAATGTGGCAGACCCATTGACTAAACTTCTCTCACAAGCAAAACATGATCACACCTTAGTACTCTTTGGGTGTTAATCACATAGCGATGTGAACTAGATTATTGACTCTAGTAAACCCTTTGGGTGTTGGTCACATGGTGATGTGAACTATGGGTGTTAATCACATAAAGATGTGAACTATTGGTGTTAAATCACATGGCGATGTGAACTAGATTATTGACTCTAGTGCAAGTGGGAGACTGAAGAAAATATGCCCTAGAGGCAATAACAAAGTTGTTATTTTATATTTCCTTATATCATGATAAATGTTTATTATTCATGCTAGAATTGTATTAACCGGAAACTTGATACATGTGTGGATATATAAACAAAACACCGTGTCCCTAGTAAGCCTCTACTAGACTAGCTCGTTAATCAAAGATGGTTAAGTTTCCTAACCATAGACATGTGTTGTCATTTGATGAACGGGATCACATCATTAGGAGAATGATGTGATGGACAAGACCTATCCGTTAGCTTAGCATAATGATCATTCAGTTTTATTGCTATTGCTTTCTTCATGTCAAATACATATTCCTTTGACTATGAGATCATGCAACTCCCGGATATCAGAGGAGTACCTTGTGTGCTATCAAACGTCACAACGTAACTGGGTGATTATAAAGATGCTCTACAGGTATCTCCGAAGGTGTTTTGTTGGGTTGGCGTGAATCGAGATTAGGATTTGTCACTCCGAGTATCGGAGAGGTATCTCTGGGCCCTCTCGGTAATACACATCATAATAAGCCTTGCAAGCAAATGACTAATGAGTTAGTCACGGGATGATGTATTACGGAACGAGTAAAGAGACTTGCCGGTAACGAGATTGAACTAGGTATGTAGATACCGAGGATCGAATCTCGGGCAAGTAACATACCGATGTACAAAGGGAATTACGTATGTTGTCATAACGGTTCGACCGATAAAGATCTTCGTAGAATATGTAGGAGCCAATATGAGCATCCAGGTTCCGCTATTGGTTATTGACCGGAGAGGTGTCTCGGTCATGTCTACATAGTTCTCGAACCCGTAGGGTCCGCACGCTTAACGTTCGATGACGATATTGTATTATATGAGTTATGTGATTTGGTGACCGAATGTTGTTCGGAGTCCCGGATGAGATCACGGACATGACGAGGAGTCTTGGAATGGTTGAGAGGTAAAGATTTATATATGGGAAGTCAAATTTTGGGTTCCAGAAAAAAGTGTAGTTTTTTCGGTATTGTACCGGGAAGCTTCCAGAAGGTTCCGGAGGATTCCGGAGGGGTCCGGAAGTCCACAAGTGGGTCCACCACGTCCCAAGGGCTGGCATGGGCTAAGGGGAGGCACCCTGGCCTTATTGGGCTAGGCGCACTAAGTCCTCAAAAGCCCATGTGGCTAGGGAAGGCAAAAAATGGAAGGAGTCCTACTAGGAATAGGATTAGACTTGGAGTCCAAGTCCACGTGTACTATTCACGGTTACTGTTCATGTGGTACTATTCCTTCTACTCCAAGCCCCTACACATATATAAATAGAGGAGAGGGGGCGCCCCAAGAGGACAACATCAATTGTTAGCCGTGTGCGGCGCCCCCCCTCCACAGTTTGCACCCCCGGTCATATTCTCGCGGTGCTTAGGTGAAGCCCTGCGCGGATCACATCGCCATCACCGTCACCACGCCATTGTGCTGACGGAACTCATCTACTACCTCGACACCTTGCTGGATCAAGAAGGCGAGGGACGTCATCGAGCTGAACGTGTGCAGAACTCGGAGGTGCCGTACGTTTGGTGCTTGATCGGTTGGATCGCGAAGACGTTCGACTACATAAACCTCGTTAAGCTAACGCTTCCGCTTTCGGTCTACGAGGGTACGTGGACACACTCTCCCCCTCTCGTTGCTATGCATCTCCTAGATAGATCTTGCGTGAGCGTAGAATTTTTTTGAAATTGCATGCTACGTTCCCCAACAGTTCTTTGTATAGAAAGTTGATCACATCTGATCTGAGGTTCCCACAGAAATTTCTGTGGAAAACCAAAGTCCCTGCAAAAATCAAATTTTTTCTGTGGTTAGTTAACAGGAAAAGTATACTAACTAGAGATTCTCTGCTCAAAAGAGGGTGGAAAGAAGAAAAAACATGTGTGTTCTGTGGGAAAGATGAATCAATTGATCATCTATTCTTCACCTGCTCGGTGGCATCTCTATTATGGAGTTTAGTCAAATGTGTTGTGGGGCTTAGAACTATTCCCCTATCTGTCAAAGATTGCCTGGATGGGTGGCTGGGCAAGTTTAACAAAGATGACAGGAAAAAAGTCATGGCGGGGGTGTCTGCTTTGTTTTGGGCCATTTGGAAAAGTAGAAATGAGGTTATCTTTGAAAATAAAAGGATAAATGATCCTTTTGTTCTAATCAAACTAATGAGCCGTTCGATCGTTGATTGGTCTATTTTGCAGACAAAGGAGCCACAAAAAAAGGTGCTAGAGCTGGGAGCAAGACTGTTAGAACGAGTAGCAAGTGAAGTGTACACAGCATCGCAAGGGTGGAGGATCGATGTGGCGAGGCTGGAAGGAGGATGAAAAAGGCCCTGCTACCTGTTGAAGTTGTTGTTCCTGAGCTTTGCTGTCTTGCTTTAGTAGTTGATCTTTTGGAGGTTGATAGAATCTGTAGTTTTTCGCTAGGACATGTAATGAAGACTACCTTTCGTCGCGCGATGGCGCTTTGGCGCTAGACGCCCCTTTCTTCTGGCTGGAAGGGGGGCTCGTGGCTTTTGCGTTTCGTTTTTGTTGCTGGATAATCTTACAGTAGTTTGTTTAGGGTCTGGATGCTTGGGTTTTCAGTAATGAAAATCGGAAGGGGGAAGCCCTTCTTTGATAAAAAAAATCCTCACCATTCAATTGAAAAAATGGCCATGACTTCTAATCTCGATCGCTCTACATGATGCAATCTCCACTCCTGGCTGTCTTTGCGGCAGATCGCTCCGGCTCCACCAATCAATCGCACGTCCCTACCCTTATCCCAACACTGTGGTTGCAAATTCTCCACCTTGCTCCAGCCTCCAGACCTCCAGTATTACACGAACCTATAGAGGAAGGCCGAAGGATTGGATTGTTGTCCTCGCTAGATCGAGGAGGAAGTGGAGATGAAGACCAATCAGAGATGGGCCCAGGATTGTATACTCCTCTCTGCCAGATCATAGAGGAAACAGAGATGTCACGTTGATGGTACTGCGGGAGGGATCTGCGGCGGCTCATGGATAACTGGAGGATGAGGTCGAGAGAGAGGGAACGGGACGCATAAGCTTTCAGGCCATGAGGGGCAGATATAGACTCTAGGTGTTTTTTTTCCTTGAATTATGTGCGTGTAGGCTGAAGCTGGGAAGAGGAAGATGATATGGACTCTGTACGTAAAAAAGATTGTAATCAAGATAGAATTATGTACGTGTAGGTTGACCTACATGTATTTTCTTTGAGCGTTTTCTTTTAGAATTCTATATATGGTTTGCTAGGAGGGCCGATTATTTTACGATATGGACTCTGTAGGTAGAATGATGTACGTGTAGCTTGACCCATGTATTTACATTGTTTTTTTTCTCTGAGAATTATGTGCGTGTTTTTTCTTTTTGGAGAATTTTGTACGTGGTTTGCTAGGAGGTATGATTTTTTTTTTCTGCTAGTCATTACATGCGTGCATGTTGGGTCAGATTTGTGTCTTTTTTTGACAATAGTAATGTAACGTAAATCGTAAGGTCGAGATAAATACATTATATATACTAGGACAATGCCCGTGCGTTGCAACGGGATACAACACCCAGAGCAAATCTCAAACACGTACGGTTACAAACGTATGTTCCTTGGTGAGCGCCGTTTGTGTCCGACGAAATCAGGTGTGTTGCACAAAGATCCTCCTTCAGTAGGCACACACATCCTGCCATCTCTCGTTTGCTCTCATCCCGGCACATAACATCATATCAGGCAAGAGCGTTAGACATTGTCGCCCATACCGCCGAGAAGAGAACAAAGTTTCATCCATCACTTCCGATCTGACGACTTCGATTTTGCCGTAGACATCTACAAATGAAGCAATCCTTACAAAGGTTACACCGAGGACCACATTAGCAAAATAAAAATAAAAATCTTGTATTGTGCAAAGTCATACAAACTATATACCTTAAAAATAATTGAAAGAAATGAAATCTCAACTAAAAAACAAATAAACAACAACTTAAAAAAAACAATGGTAATCTCATGCACAAAAAAAAAGAATGGTTAGGTAACAGAACCAAATGATTAACATGTGTGTATACCTAGAACAAGCATTGCTGGTTCTATCTTGTCTTAGCGAGGCATTGGCAATAATAATCCATGAAAAAAAATGATCATCCATCATTATTTATTTCCCATGAAGTAGCTTAGATTATAATAATGATTTAAAATTGATTAGCAATTAATTTTAGATTGTAATGTACGTACAGAAAAATCCTTTTCTTATAATTGAAGCCTTGACAATAATAATTCCACAAAGTGCATTGTCAACAAGAATAAGGAGGGGAAGGACCTAGGGAGAGAAAAAGTTAGTACGTACCATGCCGGACATAGTAGTATAGTAGCACGTACATGTCTATGCCTTGTCTCCATTGTTTTACACACATGGGCAGCTCTATATTGTCTCTGAATATTAATTGTACCCAGGATCTGCACGGTGGCCTCCTTATTCTCTGAAATTGTTGCCTCTCTTCCGTTTCCCATGGATAATTGGGAATGCCTCGCCTCATTTCCCTGCTTTATCAATTGTTGATCAATGCCTCACTCCCTATTTATCAATTGCTCCACTACCTCTTTCGTTTCTCAATCGATAAATCGGATGAACGCCTCATCCTCTGCTTTACAAATAGGTTTATGGTGTCAGTGATTCCCTACAAAAATGCTTGCATTACCGAACATATTTCATCCCATTACCAAGTGCTAGGTCAGACTGTCTTGTACAAAGTTTGCATGCTACTCTTTGGTTGTGTGTCTAAGTACAGATTAATTAGGTCATATCGCTCAATAATCAAACAAATTAGTGAAATATGTTGAATGGGAGAGAAGTGCCACTAATCAAGGCAGAGGAAAGGCTTGGACAGCAGCGTCCTTGACAAGAAATCAACACAGCAAAGCTTATGCAGGATCACCGCATCCGTGTGCCCGCTAATTGCAGTGTGCCCTTCCCTACAGCCTACAGTGATCTCCAGGACACGGAGGGCTATCTCCCTATCTATATTGTCATAACTTTCAGATATCAAAATCCTTGAATAACATGAAGACATGACCTCCAAGAGAATCATTGAAAAAGTATTACTATGATCCTTATTTCTGTATGTAGTCCTTTCTAAATGAACCACATTCTGAGTTTGACAGGAGAATAACTATAGTAAAATCGTATATAAGTCATCAAATGGTTTTGTTTTTGTGATGAGGTCATTATGTGGACATCAGAGCCGTGGTTTCAGACTCATGATGCAACCTCATTGTCATGTTATCCTACTTCTGAATTTATTGGACATGCATATACTAAGTAGCTTCACTGATCAAATCTTGACTTGAGGAAAGAGAGCATGCACATAGCTCATTATGCAGGAAAGCATCTGAAGAAGTACAATATGCAAGCCATTGACCCTTATAAAGAGCAGCTACCTGAAAATATTTCATGGCCTTAGAAAAGAGATCGCACACACACCCCTCAGTATGCAGGAAATGCATAAAAAATAGCATGCAAGCAAATTTAGTATATGTACAAAATCAGTTTGTTCCACTTTCTTACTGCAGCAGTAAATGAACCGACTTCTTATAACCACTAACATTTTATGAATCTACCTCTTTGCTTGATAACCAATTATCGACATGTCCATTACTTCAATATTTTTTATCAAAAATACATCAGTTTCGAAACATTGATTAATGCAACATCAGAAAAGAGCATATGCTCATTACCGGTTGAACATGAGAAATATTTATACAAAACACACGTATCATAAAGTCAGAACAATATACTCACTCATGTCAAATTATAAATCTTGGTATTGGATCTCCCCCTGCCTACAAAATCAAATGAACTTGGATAAGAAAACTGCTACTATTTGACGCGAATAATATGAGGCGAATTAATCAGCAAGCAGTTTAACTTCTGAGCATAAACCCAGTACTGCACCCTCATATGCTCGCCAGATTGATAAAACTTTATAAATCGCATTAGAAAAGTCCCATGTTAATTTACCAGACAGGGAAAGAGGTCAAGAAAATGCAGGTTCTAACTGAATCATCAGCTCTCACTGGCTTGTTATCCGCAACCTTACAAAATGCAAAACAGTTCCAGTTCTATGTAAGCACATCAATCAAATGTTAGGCACTGCTAAGAAAGGCTGCATGGTAATTACATGAACACCACTGAGAAATTGCACATGAAAGAATTAACATAGTGGAAATTCAGGTAGCCAACTCAATTGAGAAAACTGAAGGGCATGGAAAAGCAATACCGTGACCCTTTCAGGCATCGACTTATTCAGAGCTTACCAAGCATATACTAAAGAACATACATAATTAATTAGTAGTTGACGACATATGCAAATTGATGAGACTGTAGTATGTACCTCAGGTCAGACGAAGTTCCGGCAGATGGTGGAGTACGTGCAGACGGATTTCCGACGAAGTCGACGATGTGTAGGCATGGCGATGTCGGAAACTGGTGGCATGCCGATGAGCGAAACAACTACAGATTATCCCAGACAGTTAGAACACAAAATTATTTAACCTTGCAATTAGAAACAAAGGGTTTAGTGATGTATTTTTCCCTTGATGACAGAGGAAAATTATCTGGATATAAATATAAATTGGGTACTACTGACTGGTGAGACTATATCAATAACAACAGCAATCAGTAGCAAAGCTACATCTATGTCTAAATGTGCATCAATCAGTAGAATCATGCACCTCACAAGAAGCACCATACATATATCTGAATGTCCAGCAATCAACATCCCACTCTGCTCTCTCTATCTCGCATCTCTCTCTCTCTCTCTCTCTCTCTCTTCCTCACCTATCTCTCTTTTTTCTCCACAAGACCAGATCAGCAGGCGTTCGAATCCATCTCTCCTTCTCTGTTCTCTCTCTCTCTCTAGCAGGAATGGCCAGCAGCAGCTCCAGCAAGCCCACGTTGTCATCCCCTCCAGCAGCAGCGCCCAACATGCCCTCTGCTCTCTCCCCAGAGCAGGAGCTCATCCCTTCGAGTGCCTCCCCATCTTCAGCCATGGCGGCAGGTCCATGGCGTCTTCACATCTCCGTGAAGAAGCCCTTGACGGCGGCGACCGTGGTGGATGGGGAACTCCCGACGGCGAGCTACATCTGCTTCTGCAGCAGAGGATATGAAGAAAAGATGAGGTGTAGGGGTGGCGGATCCCGACCAGGAAGGAAGAGGGACGAACCTGGGGCCGTCGGAGACGCGCCGGCGAAGCCCTGCCCGAAACCCTAGCCATGGGGTTGGGGTTGCAAGCGGGCGGTAGAGTTCGGGAGTGGAGAATCTGGCCGGAGGGGAGGGAGGCGCGGACCGTGGGGATCTCGGGGGCGTGCTGCGCGGCGCCGGAGCTCGCTGGAAGCTGCCGGCATGGGTGGTGGCGGCGGCGGCGAGGACTTGGGCGAGAGGGAGAGGAGGCGAGCCCGTGCTCCTCCTTTGGTCGTGTTTTTTTTTTTACTTTACACAAATCTGCTCGGACCATGGGTTGAATAATCCAAACTACGGGGTGTTTTGTGCAAAAACGAAGCGTTTTTCCCGATCCACTTAAACAGGGACTGCGGGTTGAATTTTCGGAAATAGCGGGGCTTTTTTGCAAGATTGTTGACGACGTACGGCCAGAAGCCATAGGTGCTTTATTAGTACGTAAAGATTGAACGTGGACATTTCTACGGAGTCCGAAAAAATTAGGAAGATCTACAACGTTATAATTCGGCCCCACTAGATTAACGGCTAGTAAATTTTAATTAACGTGAAAATTTCTAGGGAGTTCGTAATTACTATAAGTATAGATATAGATAGATTCTAATTAACGTGAAAATTTCTAGGGAGTCCATAATTAGTATAAGTATATAGATTGATATAGATATAGATACTAATACAGCCACGCGAGAAATGCGCACCCTACCGACCTAATCTCAGGGTAGATGTACGTGCCCGTGTCCGTGTGTATTGGCTGATGCGGCAGCTAGCCGCGTGCTGACGATCCGGCTACAGCTAGAGTCAGTCAGCGCGCGCATGCATGGTTCACGAGCAGCACAGCCACCGATCCGCAGCAACACTATTATACACCAGCTCTCTTCCTTCATGCGAGCAATTCCAAAAATCAACACAGACCGAGCCTGTGTCGTCCCTGTCACTCTGATCGCCACTCACAGACAGCAGTTCCAAAAATCAACACATGCGAGCATGTGTTCTTGGTCTCTAGCACATAAAAAACACTACACATGGCTCCCTGCCATCTCATCTCAGAAGAAGAAATTATTGGCCCAGAATGATTTTTCTGCTAGATACCGGCCTATATAGGTGGTGCCAAAGGGAAGCCTTTGACGCTGCAACATAGCCCCTGCCATCACACCACATGGCTGCAAGAGCGCCGGTGGCGGCTGTCCTCCCGCTTCTCCTTCTGGTTGTCGGCACCAGCGCCTACGGCGGCGCCCATGGTCGGCGGCCGATAAGCCGGAGGAGCTTCCCCAAGGGCTTCCTCTTTGGGACGGCCACCTCGTCCTATCAGGTTTCCACTCGCTGTTACTTCATTGATCCATGGATGCCGTAGCTTGTTGGTTTCCTTTCTTAGTTCAGCACAATTTGTTAGCATGAAAGCTGTAGCATAAGCTGATGCTGCGTGGCCGGACTCTCTTAGGAATACAATCAAAAGTTAAAACAGGGTATGTTCTAGGAAATGCATGGACGGAGCAGGAAAAAATGGTCCGGAATTATGAATGATAGTAACAAGTTGGAGAAAAATAACTTTTCTCAAGTTCAGCATATATGAGTTGATCCTTGATCTGGACCTAGTATCAGTGATTGGCTAATTGTCTCTCTACATTATGAAATCTTCGGTTCTGGAACTGGTCTCCTCTTACAATTATGAAATCTACATTATGAAATTTTTGGTTCTGACATCGTCTTATTACAAATTTGCTGGACATTCACATGCATGCAGTACGAGGGTGGTGCAATGGAGGGGGGCAGGGGACCAAGCATCTGGGACAACTTCACTCACCAGCACCCAGGCATGTATATACATCTTCTACACGCAGCGTATATATCTTTTTATAGAAAAATGTTCAGCGCTCAGGAACATTATCAAAGACCTTTTTAGGGAGCGAGAGCTACAGAAATTAGATTTTTTATTTACTTCACAGCGTGAAATGTTCATAAAGTCTTACCAAATTTCGATGTCCAAATTTTTAGTTTTGTTGACAACTAGGCCATTCTGTTGACCAATGGTGTGATAACTGATGACCAGCAAAGTAATTTTCATTTCAAACTGAAGTTCAGAGTAGCCTTTTTCTCATAAAGGTAAATAACTTTGGCAGATAAAATCGCCGATAGAAGCAATGGGGATGTGGCAGTGGACTCCTACCATCTTTACAAGGTAGGGATAGTTTATATGTCCTGCTTTTTAATTAGATCTTTAAGATTTGTCATAAATCATGTGCTCAAAGTTGTTGATTAAGATCATACTGTGACAAGATCTTTGAATATCAGTTCCAATCCAACAAGAAGAAACTAGGTAGTACTGATCCTAATTTGCCAAAAACGTAGGAAGATGTGCGCCTCATGAAGGATATGGGAATGGACGCATACAGGTTCTCCATCTCATGGACAAGAATTCTTCCAGGTATGATATTTTCAGACTCAATACTCTCATTTTTGTTCTCAACTAGAATATTTTGCACTATCTTGCCATTTCCTAATTTATATATTATGTTCGCATCGATCATATAATGTCTTAATGCATGACAGATGGAACTCTCAAAGGTGGAGTCAACCGAGAAGGCATCAAGTATTACAACAACTTGATCGATGAGCTGCTGTCCAAAGGTAGGTCGTCTAACTGCCAGTATTTAATTGGGTTTATTATATCCAATGTACCAAACTGCATGGAACATCAGGCCCTTTATTTCATCATACAATTCTTAAGATTTGCTATCTTTATATACCTGCAGGTGTGCAGCCATTTGTGACCCTTTTTCACTGGGACTCTCCACAGGGATTGGAAGACAAATATGAAGGATTTCTTAGCCCTAATATCATGCAAGTCAACAACTATTTATCTTCTAAAACCTGTATACGTTAACTTGCAAAATAACCTAGTGACACTGGTGCAGAAATGACTACAAAGATTATGCTGAAGTCTGCTTCAGAGAATTCGGAGATCGGGTGAAGCACTGGATCACGTTCAACGAGCCCTGGTCCTTCTGCGTCACGGGTTATGAAAGGGGCGTATTTGCGCCGGGCCGGTGTTCGCCCTGGGAGAAGGCAAACTGCAGCGCCGGAGATTCAGGAAGGGAGCCGTACACTGCAGCCCACCATCAGATACTCGCTCATGCAGCAGCAGCTAGATTGTATAAACAGAAATATAAGGTGACTGACCCAGCCCTTCGCCATATATATCATGCAGTTGCAGTTCATCCATGAACGTGATTGATATGCTGCACATCAATGAAATGCAGGCCGAGCAGAAGGGGAAGATCGGAATAAGTTTGGTGTCAAACTGGTTCACTCCCTTGTCCCGTTCAAAATCAAGCGTCATCGCGACGAGACGCGCCATAGAATTCATGCTTGGATGGTAAACTCTCTACGTGTGATTCCTGCGTAATTTCATTTTAGAAGTCTAGAAAAGAATGCAGATTGATCTCACCAAGAATAAAAACACTGTAGGTTTTTGGACCCGCTCGCCAGAGGAGACTACCCCGGGAGCATGAAAGAATTGGTCGGAAACCGTCTGCCGCAGTTCACCAAAAAACAGTCTGAATTGGTGAAGGGTTCATTCGACTTCATTGGAATCAACTACTATACTACAAACTACGCGGGTAGCCTTCCTCTATCAAATGGCCTGAGGAACAGCTACTCTACCGATGCTCAAGCAAATCTGACCGGTGAGTTGATCACGCTCAGTCAATGATCAATCTGTTTCTGTTCTCGTTTGCCAGCCTAAAAATGTTAAGGAAATGATCCCATTTTAGAAAGACATGCTAACATTGCCCAATTATGCCAGGTGTTCGAAATGGTGTCCCCATAGGTCCTCAGGTAACTTGCAACTTTTACCCACATAAGCAAGCAAATCTTCCATCGGTTTTCTCCCCCTTGTCTGGTGGTTTAGTTGACCGAGTGAATGATATGCATTTAGGCTGCTTCACCTTGGCTCTATGTCTACCCTAAAGGGTTCCGTGATCTTCTACTTTATCTCAAGGAGAAGTACCGCAATCCGACCGTCTTAGATGTGCGCCGGACTGGTGGGTGCCCCATACCCGGCAGGCGTCCTGGTTGGGACCTTAGGTCTTAGATGTTAGGTTTGGCTGCGAGGTCTGTTTGGTATTAGGCCCAGACTATCAGCATCCCTACATCAACTGGATAGGAGTAGCGACAGATGTTGCCTAGACGGTGGCTTTAGTCTTACTGTTGTATGACTTTGTAACGTCTTGTGTGAATAATTAATAAAGTGGCTGTATGCATCGTCCAGATGCAGAGGCCGGGGGTCCTCCTCCTTTTCTAAAAAAAACATTACTGAAAACGGCAAGTACATTTTCCTCCCCTAGAAATGCTGAGCAACCAGGTAGAAACTTGTCTGCAAAATTATTTGTCTTCTATCTATATTTTAGGCGTCGATGAAGCCAACAACAAGAGCCTACCACTCGAGGAATCCCTCAAGGACGATGCAAGGATAGAGTACCACCACATGCACCTTGAGGCCTTGCTGAGTGCGATCAGGTCGGAGCTAGCACCTTGACTTTTACAATCCAACTATGTCAAGACATCAACTGAGAGTTCATTGTGCTGATTTTTCTGTAGGGATGGGGCGAATGTGAAGGGGTACTTCGTGTGGTCTTTGTTAGACAACTTCGAGTGGGCAAGCGGGTACACGGTGCGCTTCGGGTTACACTTCGTGGACTATGACCATGGTCGGAAGCGGTACCCCAAGCGCTCTGCCGACTGGTTCAGGAGGTTCCTCAACAGATGATTTCGCAGATCAACTAGAAACCAGTGAGAAATTATGGATGCATTGTATTTTGGGGTTTACTTCAGTACGCCCCTTTTAATTGAGACATTGGTGGAGATTAAAACATACCCCTTCGTATGTGAGGGGCCATTTTGGAATAAAGGAATTTTGCAGGAATTTCACAAGAATGAAATTCTATAGGAAATTCTTCCTATGGGCCCTTTGGATTGTAGTATTGACTTTGAAAATTTCTAGAGGAATCCTTCCTTCCCTTCACATGTTGGAGGATTCTTAACATTTTCTCAAACCTCATGTTTTCACTTCCTTTGAGAAGACCATGGGCGTCGTTCCCTTCTTGAAGGCACCGTCGCGGTAGCCCTTTGTCTTTCACGGTGCTTCGGGTGAAAACCCCGATCCTTTGGATTGAACGGTGGCAGCGCTCCAGTGTTGTGACCTTCTTGAAGGCACCGTTTTGGAGTCCATGTCCGTCATGGTTCGGCTTCATCTCTTCGCAGTGGCACAGTAACTGTTTAGAGCTCTGTCGACTCCTAGTGATACTCTATTTGTCCACTTGTTATTCGCTTTGAGTTGTCTGGGATGGTGTTGTTGTTCGTCGCTGTGTGTTTGTGATGACGTGTTGTATGTGAGTGTCGGTATGTTGGTCATTGCTTTATGTAAACCGAGCCATGAGCCTTTTCCAGTAGAAGGGAAAGAAGCACACTCGCCGATTAATGCCGCACACCCTTATCACCAAGAAAAAACCACCACAAGAAGAATAAACTGTTTTGCTATATCTAAGTCGCATGAGACTTTTTATCAAAAGATTAGTCGATGAAGATAAACTTAGAAAATAAGTATGATTCAATGTCTAACAAAAAAAAGTGCGTTGCAAGAAACCGCACGTTCCTCTCCCTTACAAATGCACCAAGCCACACACACAAACTTTGACCACTCAAATAAGTATGGTTTGGCTTCATCTCTTCGCAGTGGCGTGGTCAAGGTTGAGAGCTTTATCGACTCTTAGTGATGCTCTATTTGTCCACTTGTTGTTTGCTTTGAGTTGTCTGGGATGGTGTTTTTGTTCGTCGAGTCCTTTGTATCTTGTCTTGGTTGTGTGTTTGTGGTGGCGTGTTCAGTATGTTGGTCGTGGTTTTATATAAACCAGACCGTAAACCTTTTGACAGAAGGGAAAGAAGCCCACTCGTCTATTAACAGCACACACCCCTGTCACCAAGAAAAAACTGCCACGAGAAGAATAAACTGTTTTGCTAAATCTAAGTCGCACGGAATTTTTTGTATCAAGATTAGTCGATGTAGATAGACTCAGAGAATAAGTACCGTTCAATGTCTATCAAGTGCTTCGCAAGAAACCGCACGTTCCTCTCCCTTGCAAATGCACCAAGCCACTCACAAAAACTTTGACCACGCTTTGGTTGCCTTCATGATCACATCAATCCAGTTGACTAATTTCCTTTTTTTTTTTTGCGGGAGCAGATCATCCAGCTGACTTGCACTCCTACAAATAGCTGAGCAGCATTCTCTGTTACTCACTCGTAGCAGTTCCATCGGTCAACATGGCCAACCACGTTGCACTTCTCCTACTACTGTCTCTCCAGCTCACCGCGTCATTCTCTCAGCAGCCCGGCGACGACCCGGACTTCCGGACGCTCCTCAAGATCAAGGAGCAGTTCGGCGACCAGGCCGCGCTGGTGTCCTTGCAGCCCGGCACCGACCAGTGCAACTGGGCGTACGCCTACTGCAACCAGTACCGCCGCGTCGTCGCCATCTTCCTCCAGAACGTCAACATCACCTCCACGATCCCACCGGCCATCGGCGACCTCGACCAGCTCCACACCATCAGCATCCACAGCATCCCGGGCCTCCATGGCCCCATCCCGGACACGTTCGGCAAACTCTCGCACCTCTCCATCTTCAACATCATGCGCACCTCCGTCTCGGGCTCCCTGCCGGCGTCGCTCTCTCGCACAAACCTCACCTCCGTCAGCTTCTTCAGCAACAAGCTGACCGGAAGGATCCCCAGGTCGCTCCAGGACCTGCCTTACCTCACCTACTTCGACGCCTCCAACAACCGCCTCGTCGGCCGGATCCCGCCGCGGCTGGAGAGCGGCGGCACGCGCGACAGGCATCTCGGCCTGACGCTGACAAACAACCGGCTGACGGGGCCGATCCCCCGGACGTACGGGCGCGAGAGGTACTTCATGAACTTCCGGGTGGCCAACAACAGGCTAAAGGGGGACGCGGCGTTCCTGTTCGGCCGGCAGAAGACGGTGTACGACATCAACCTGTCCGGGAACAGGCTGCGGTTCAACCTGACCGGCGTGGTGATGCCCGAGAACCTGCTGTTCCTCAATATGAGCCGCAACCGGATCTACGGCGGCGTGCCGGCGTCGCTGACGCAGTTGAAGAAGTTGGTGACGCTCGACCTCAGCTACAACCAGCTCTGCGGGGAGATACCCACCGGCGGGAACATGGGTCGGTTCAAGCCGGAGGCCTACGAGCACAACAAGTGCCTGTGCGGGACCAATTGCCGACGTGCTAGGTCGTGGGTCGCTGAGGCTGATCGACCTGTCACGTTCTTCTGTCTTGCGGTGATACTGCATTGCAATAAATAATTTCGGGCTTCCATCCGAGAGTTCCCACTCTCTCTTTTTAGTGAAAGAGTTTCTTTTCCATGGTAATACGTGTCTCATTTATATTATAAGGATCATATGCAAGACATGTACCCACCAACCTGACAAAACTGAATACAATGCAGAACGCTAGCCTTTGCACAAAGAAACATCAGCCAAGAAGTAAAATTACAAACAAGATCGAGAAAACCTCTGAGCTTGACACCAACGCCCATCACCTGCCTCTGGCACCACCACAGCAGCCACTAAAGAAAGAAGTGGCGGATCACCACCACACCCGAGCTCGACGCGGCTCCATCGCTGATAAGCAGCTTTACGGATCTCCAAGGTGGCTCGCCAAAGGCGAAACCATTACCGTTGAACGAATCAAACCAGGGCAACACCCCGGACACGCCATCGAACTCCAAATCTGACACCCCCACATGACTAAGACGTCCAAGGAGGAAACCATATCTGCCATCCACGTACCACGAACCCAGCACACGATCCACCATCTTACAGATGCCGCCAATGCAGACCACAATCTGCATCCGCTCCTGGACTACCTCCCAAGCTCCGCACCAGCGCTGGAGCAAACGCCGTCGCAACGGCGGAGCCCGATGACACAGGTCCACCACAAGGATGCCGCCGCTGCACCATCGTTACTTGAACAAACTGGATTTCAGATCCATCCCCAACCATAGGACCGATTGCCTTGTCGGAGTAGGATCTGAAGAAATTTTATTCAGCGTCGTCATCGCCGCCGCCGAAGCCAAGACGATGAACAACCTAAAAAACTAAGCTATTTTGGCCTAAAAATAACCACACGCGTGGATCCGGCGACCCCACAGCCCTCGCCACGATAACCCACGTTCAATACTTCTGCTTTCAATAAAGTCAGACCTGATCCTAACCCAAGACGGCTAGAACAAACTCTCCCCTCCAGGCTTCACCGGTGAGCCCGTGGATTTTGCCTCCCCTCTGGCTGCTGCTCCGGCGGCCGGTGGTGTGGAGGGGAATCCTGGTATGCTTGCTCCAGTTAGTAGTTTAGGTCAGGGTTTTTTGTTCCTCGCAGGTGCGACACTCGGACGGATGGTGGTGCTTCTTCTTCGAGTTTGTCTTCCGAACTCCGATCCTCCTCGAGTTTGTTTGTTTGGACGTAGTCGACAGAGTATCAGCGTAGATTACTGCCGCGGTGAGGTTAGGGTTTCCCGTCACGTGGCGAGATTTGGCGTTAGGTGCTTCAGATCTATGCAAGGGTTCGACGGCGATGACTGCAGCTCCAGGGCACTGGTCCTTAAGGACACGCGTATGAAGATTTCCCAGCTGTCATCGACAAGGTCAAGCCGACTCCGATATGGGAGCGGCAACAACGGCGCGTCGGCGGCTCGTTCTAGCGGCAATAGTGGTCGTTCGGTGGTCTCGTAATTTTGATATAACTTTTATTGTGTTTGAGATGTTTTGTCTTTCGAGTGAACTTTTATAATAAATCTGATCATTTAAAAAAAAGACCGGACCTGAAAACTTCTTGTAAAAAATAGCCATTTCGCATGAGACTTGCATGGGCTTCTGGCACATATGTGACCTATTTCATTCCAGTTGAGCTTAGAGCAAGTACAATAAGTTTCTGTAAGCAGACTATAAGGGTTAAAATATTATTTTTCTGCTGACATGGAGGGGAGAGAAGAGGAGAGGGAAGAGAAGCCGGCTACAGAATAAGAGCCAGCTGCAGCACGCGCTCCTAGGCACTACTCCCTCCGTCCTTTGAAGAGTGTACTTCCAACTTTGTTGTAAAGTCAAACTTTTTTATGTTTGACCGTATTTATACAATAATACACCAACATTTATGCTATCAAATTAGTAGCATTAGATTCATGATAAGATATATTTTCATCATATACCTATTTGGTTTCACAAACATTGATATACTTTTGCACAAACTCGGTCAAACTTTGAGATAGTTTGACCCTCCAACAAAGTTGGAAGTACACTCTTTGAAGGATGGAGGGAGTATGTAAGAGTGAGAGGTGGGCCATGTATTAATGAAGTAGCACATCTTTATATCTTACTCCTGTGACGACCCTGGCTTAATCGTGCACTAACCATACACGCAAATGCACACGATCAAGCCTAATGACTCACTTGAAGATATCACAACACAACGCTAAAACATAAATAAAGTCATACAAGCTTAATATTACAAGCCAGGGCCTCGAGGGCTCGAATACATAGCTCGATGGCATACAAGTGTCAGCGGAAGCATCAGATATCTGGGTATAGATATGTTACAGAAATAGAGATAAGCCTTTATGAAGGCGGGGCAAAATAAAACTCTACGATCGAAAGGCGTAGGCCTCCTGCCTAGGACCCTCCGAATCCTACTCCTAGTCGTCTGTCGGCTCCTCGTAGTAGTACTCGCCAGGAGGGTAGTAGTAGTAGTAGCCGTAGTCGTCGACGGGGGCAGCTAACTCAGGGGCTCCGTCATCTGGCGGCGTCAAATGGATATGGGGAGAAAAAGAAAATAAAGCAAACGTGAGTACTCATCCGAAGTACTTAGCAAGTAAGGATCTACAATACATATGCAACATTTTCAAAGGGGGCTGTATATGTGGACTGGGCTGCAGAAATGCCAGAATAGAGGGGGAAAGCCTAGTCCTATCGAAGACTAGCATCTTCAATCATCTTCATCGGTCTTGTAGCATTAGAAGAGTGCAGATTAACATAATGTAAAGTAGTAGTAGTGTCATCAACCTCGCCCAGAGATTCTTCCTCGACTCCCTGCGAGAAAGCAATCCCAGAGCCATAACATCCAATATCATCTCAAGTCACCAGTTCTAGTTGTACCGATCGGGATACAACTTCGAGTGTCCATTACCGTAGGACAGGCTATCGATAGATGTTTTCTTCCCTGCAGGAGTGCACCAACTTACCCACCACGCTCGATTAACTCCGGCCGGACACACTTTTCTAGGTCATGCCCGGCCTCGGCCAAACGATACGCCGCAACCCGACCAAATACTTAACAGAGAGGTCAGCATGCCGGACTAAACCTATGCCCCCAGGGGTCTTGGGCCATCACCCCGGGAACTCCTGCACGTTGCGTCAGGCGGCCGAGAGCAGACCTAGCAACCCCTTAATACAAGCGCAGTTGCGTAACCAGTCCAACTCAGCGCACGCCGCTCAGTCGCTGACATCCATTAAGCTTCGGCTGAAGTATATGACGCAAAACACCCATACTATGCCCACGTGATGGTTAGTGCTATCAGGCCAGAGGCCCCTCGGATCAAATATCCAAACCGTTAGTGGATTAGGAGCGCGCGGTAACGAGAAGAGACTCACGAAAGATGTGACCCCGTCGCCCCGTCTCGAGGACTTGCGGCAAGGGCTAAGAATGCCCAGCCACGCCTCGTGTTCAACTCTCGAGCACCATCTAGGTCCACCCGATTCCACATTCACTCGCAATTAAGCTCGCGCGGGTACCCCTCAGGGCCGACCCGTCTTTAGTATCATGGTTCAGTGTATCGCCATAGTATAAATGGTAACCGTGTGTCCAACACCAAGGGGAACCCTGAGGAATCACCCTCAATGGAATTCCCTCTGATGTTACCGTCAAGGTGAACGAAGGAGGAATCACCCTCGAGGTCCACACTTGAAAGGTTGCACGACGACGTCGTTATGGGGGGTGGTGTAGGAGGAATCACCCTCGCTGACCACGACCGATTAACTAACCTACAAGGTTATCATCAGAAGTGCTGAGGAGGTATCACCCTCGGCACTCGATAGTAACCCAGTAGTGTCGAGCAACTAAGGGGAAGTGACGTGCGGTGTCGGGGCCTGGTCTTTGATCCCGTTGATTGTGTCTTCTGATTATCCAGCGGGGCAGTCGGGATAATGTGGGGGTCTCTGCTGGGGCACTACCCAACCTATACTAAACAGTTTAGGATAAGCAGGTAGGTAACAATAACAGGTTACAATAAAACAGGCTATGCAACAGATATAGGACAACAGCAGCAGCAGTAGCTTCTAATGCAAGCATAAGAGAGAAGAGAGTGGGCGATATCGGAATGCTCAAAAGGGGGGGGTGCTTGCCTGTTTGCTCGGCGGCAAGGGCAAGATCGTCAACTGCGTCGTCGGGCTCCTGAGCGGCGTCGGCCTCGGGAGCTACGTCGACGTTGGGGTTTACCGAGAGAGAAGAGGGGGAAGAAACATATAAATGCACAACAAACAATGCAATACAGGGCATGCTATGCTAAGATGCAGTGCAGGGTTGCCTAAAGTATATCTAAGTCATTTTTAGTTACTTTAAGATTTAAATTGGATTTATTATCCGATGAATATGCACTATTCATATACCGGATACGAGCTCAGAGTTGTGGTTTCTCCTACGTAGGGGGTTCTGGCATCGAAACAGATGACACGATCAAATTCGTCTTGTCGTTCTGAGCAACTTTCATGTTTTAAGTTTTTCGATCTGAGCTACGGTTTAAAAGTTATTAATTTTCAAAGATTTAATCATTTACTAGGGTTTAATTAATTTACAGAAATTGATATATGACGTCAGCTGTGACGTCAGCGAGTCAAACCGGCTGACCATAGTCAAACCTGACATGTGGGTCCAGTGGGACCCACATGTCAGCCTCTGTTACTTATAACAGTGAATTAAACTGACTTATTAGGCTAATTATAGTGGTGGGCCCCATACGTCAGTGGGTAATTAGGTTAATCTAATTAATCCTTAATTATAAAATGTTTAATTAGACTAAATATAACCTGGGGCCCACATGTCAGTGACTGGGGTTGCCCAGTCAGCACGTTGACTGGGTCAACCCAGTCAACGGGGGCCCCCGGACCCACTGGTCAGCGACACAGGGGCGGGGCCCACTGCTCCACATCGGCGTCGGCGCCGGAACAACGCCGGCGACCGAAAACCGTGGCGGCGCAGCTCGAGACTCGCCGGAATCCCACTACGCTGGATCGTTTGACGTGCGGTTGCTTGCGTTCGAACGAGCGCGCTACGCCGCATCCAACACGGGTGGTCTCCGGGCCGGAGGTGGCTGGAAACGACGGCGGCGAGCAGCGCGGCGGATGCCGGCGTTCGGTGAAGATGGGAACGGCGAAGCAACGCGCGGTAGCTCGTGCTAAAGGGTTGGACGTGCTCTTCACGTGCAGGCGAAGCCGTTGGTTACTGGCGCGCGACCAAAAGGTCACCGGAACCTTGCCGGCGTCGAGGTCCACTGCGATGGGCTCGGGCTCGCGTGGAACAGCCGCTACGGGCACGCCGGAGCAGAAAGAAGGGCGCGGGAAGGGCTGCGGCTCACCTTGTGGCACGCACGATGGCCCGTGAAAGGTTAGTAGCTGCAGAACGGCGGGGCTTGTCGGGGATCGCCGGCGACCGAAGCGACAGGGGTCGAGGCGATTCTGGCGCTTTGCTGCCTCCAAGCTCCTGCTGCGACCTCCGGTGGACGAGGAAGACGACGACGGAGTCGAAGGACACGGCGGAGCAGCGAACGGGGCTCGGTGGCCGCGAGGAGGTGCGGGACGCGGCGGCGATGGTGCTCGGCTGCGGATCTGGAGGAGGAAGAGGAAGGGGAGGAACGAGCCGGGCGAGGGGAGAGTGAGCGGGTGAGGACGGTGGAGAGATGGATGGGTCGACCTTATCCCCTCCGCGGCCTTTGTAGCGTCGCCGTGTCGGTGTCTCATCGGCGCGCGCCGGCGCGTCCACGGCCGTGCCGACACGCGCGAGGGGAGAGAAGGAGATGGGCTAGCTGGGCCGGATCGGGGCACTGTGCACTTAGGCCCAGTGCACAGTGCCTCGTTATATTTTTCTGTTTTCTGTTTTGCTTTTCTTTAATTCTTTTCTGTTTAGGTAATTGCTTAGGCCTCTTTTGCTATTTTGTAAAATATGGGACTTGGCCCAAATATTACAATGCAATATTTCTTGTCACCAAAAACTGGTTTGGGTAAAGTAGGATTTTATTTGAATTTGATATTATTGTAAATGATTTAATTAGTGCTATTTTGGTGCTGTTCCATGTGGTTTGAGTCATTTAGCTAATTCAACTATCATTGTTTATATTTTTATAAGTGCTTCTGGAATATTTTCTATTTAGTGAACATTTTTTCCAATAGTGTTTGAGCAATTTTTTTTTGCACTTTTGAATTTGAGTTGACTTTCGGAGAAGTATTTAAATTGCTGAGATTAACCACTATGACTAGGCACTGCAAACGAGATGACTTGGCATTATTAGCAGGTAACCACAGTGGCTATTACACAGGGGTGTTACAAATTCTCCTCCTCTAAAAGAAATTCTCGTCCTGAGAATTTAGAAGGTAGAAGGAAAGAGGTCGGGGTATTCTTCCCGAAGATGGTCCTCACATTCCCAAGTGGCTTCTTCTCAGTGTGATTCGACCACTGCACTTTCAGGAACTTGGTCGTCTTCTAACGAGTCCTACGTTCAGCTTCATCGAGAATTGCGGATCGGATGCTCCTTATAAGAGAGATCATCTTGCAGTTCTAGCATCTCGTGATCCACTGCGCGGTGCGGAGATTCCTTGAAGCAATGACAAAGTTGCGGCACATGGAAAACGTGATAGGTATAGGTAAATTTTGGCAGAGTTAGCTTTCAACCAGTCCATACCCAATATAAGGTCTATGTCAAAAGAGTTCAGGATTATGGGAAATGCTCGGAACCCCATTCCTTCAATATCAACTGCGACATCGGGGCTGAACAAGGTGGTTCGACACTGGCCCGCTGGTGTGTGTACCACTACCGAAGTGTTCAAAGGCTCACATCTAACGTCGTGGGCGTATGCAAAATTTTCTGACATAAATGAATGCGATGCTTCTGGATCAAATAAAACAGAAGCTGCTACTGAGTTAACAAGGAAAATACCCGTCACAATTTCTGGTTGTTCCCGAGCTTGAGCCACGTCGACATGAAAAGCTTGACCATGACCATAAGGCCTGTCATTGTTGTTGCGGGGCTGATTGTTGCCACGGGCATTGGAAGGCAGAGCCAGTTGATTCTGCTTCTGAGTGCATTCCTTGGCACGATGACCTGGATGGCCACATCTGAAGCATAGCCCATCACTGGGGTTGGGAGCAGGAGCTCGGGGTGGGGTAACTTGAAGAGGCTGCCTCGGCAGTGGAGGAGGCAGACGAGGTGCAGCATAGTGCGGCCTTGGTACAGGTGCAGCTGAAGGGAACATGCTGTTGGGAATCCAAATACGGCGCTTCTGCGAAGACAAGCTCGAAGACGAGCCCGCTTCATGGGTATGCTTGAGCGCATCCTTGTGCTTTTTCAGTCCAGTCTCGACCATGATGGCCTTGTTCACCAAGGTGGCGAAGTCGGGAAAATCTTGGATGAGCAGAGCTAACTGAATGTCATGGTGCAGCCCTTCATGAAACTTCTCCTGTCTACGAGCATCAGTGGGGATGTCTTCTTCAGCATAGCGAGACAAGTCAAGAAACTCGCGCTGATAAACTTCCACGGTCTTGTTGCCTTGAACGAGACTACGGAACTCGGCCTTCTTCCGAGCTATAACAGCTTGAGGAATATACCGGGCACGAAAAGCAGTCTTGAATTCCTCCCAGGTGACGACAGTTCCCGAGGGTAGGGTCTGTCGGTGAGTGGCCCACCATTGAGCGGCGGGTCCCTTCAGGAAGTATGTCGCAAAGGTGACATAGCTGACAGGGGGAACATCAGCTGACTCCATCTCATAGAAGATGTCACGCAACCAGTCATCGGCATCCAGCGGATTAACTGTGTTGCGGAATACCGAGGGGTTGAGGCGCACAAACTCTGGCAATGTGATTGAGGCTGGCAGCTGGTTGGCATTGGGACAAGGGAACTGATCCATAATTCCCGTCATGAATTGACGGTTGAGTTCAAATTGTTGCATCATCGCAGCCATATAATCAGGCGGTGGCGGCGGTGGTGGATTGTTATCTGCCATCCTGCTAAATTCAACAGGGGTAGTTTAGCAGAAGCCATTGCGAGTGTTTAGCAACATGCATGATGTAACGCGATGGAATTTAAGTAGTACAACAGATGCTTAACAGTAGTCATTTAAGACATACAGATCCATACAGAGTCGGTTACAATCGGGCAGCACAACGTCGCAAATTCAAAAGCTAGACATGCTAGGCGGCACGCAGGCACGCGGTAAGGAAGTACACAACGAGACATAGCAAAGATTACATCAACGTCAGAGAAAACCACTGAAACGGGGTAGCTGCAAGTGCGGGCGACGAATGTTCGTCGTAGAAGGATCCTGTGCTCCATGTGCATTCTGATGCAGAACCTGGTCTCGAGCTGTAAGAAGAGGTCCACGTGCAGGTGTGTGACCTCCCACAGCAGGCCAATCGATCCCTGGTGGCATCTCGGTCCTGTGCGGGTAAAGGATATGCTCCGGATGTATCCCTGCACGAACAGCTGGTAGCAACTGCATCATAGCCTCGTAGAGTCGTACTCGAGTGGCAAACAACTCGACGGCCAGAGCCCGAACAGTGCGATCCAGGGCCTGAGTACACTGAATCAGAACTCGCGGATCGTAGCGACGAGGCTCGTACGGGGCACTGATAGATGTGTAGTATCCAGTAGCATCTCCAGCCGGGGCATACGGAATGTATCGGAACTCAGAGTCATCCAAGCTAGCACTATGCTCTCCTCGGAGACGTGCGACAGCAGAGTAGGCGGCATCATGGACTGCCATCTCAATCGTCACGCCGATACCGTGGAAAAGGTACAGCTCGGTGTCTGAGTCATCATGATGATCATAGATGCGAACATCAGCATAGTACTGCTCCTGGTTGAACTCGTGGTAAACCTCATAGACCATGTACTCAGGGTACCAGCGGTAGCCCAGTCTAGTCAAGAGAGCGATCAGAACAGCTGGGAACCCAGGGGCATCACGAGCCCAAGTGCGAAGCACAAGCTGCGTCGTGGGGCGCGGTGGAAATAGACGATCCATCTGAAATAAAGGAAATTGAGGATTGTCATTCGACGATAAGAAGTATAACAGATCTTGAAGAGAAAGGTCAAACAAAACAATGGAAAGGAAATTATTATCAGACTAATCAGATCAATGACAGGGAAATCGCACAGAAATCCAGCTCTCCGGGTGGACGGGATTTACGAGATCCTAAGTGTCGGTGTTAGTAAATTTATTAAACCCGAATAGAAGAGAGATCAGAGTCCCAGAGTAAAGACGAGGAATAAAAGATCCTAATACCACCCAGTTGGCAACGTGGGCCCGTAAGCCACACAGCCAAGTTAGTAAAACAATTTTCGGTTTCTAGATTCAACTTCGGCCAAGGAATTGGATAGGGGGATTCCTACAGGCAGTCGGCTCTGATACCAACCTGTGCCGACCCCGGCTTAATCGTGCACTAACCATACACGCATATGCACACGATCAAGCCTAAGGACTCACTTGAAGATATCACAACACAACTCTAAAACATAAATAAAGTCATACAAGCTTAATATTACAAGCCAGGGCCTCGAGGGCTCGAATACATAGCTCGATGGCATACAAGTGTCAGCGGAAGCATCAGATATCTGGGTACAGATATGTTATAGAAATAGAGATAAGCCTTTATGAAGGCAGGGTAAAATAAAACTCTATGATCGAAAGGCGTAGGCCTCCTGCCTAGGACCCTCCGAATCCTACTCCTGGTCATCTGTCGGCTCCTCGTAGTAGTACTCGCCGGGAGGGTAGTAGTAGTAGCCGTAGTCGTCGACGGGGGCAGCTAACTCAGGGGCTCCGTCATCTGGCGGCGTCAAATGGATATGGGGAGAAAAAGAAAATAAAGCAAACGTGAGTACTCATCCGAAGTACTCAGCAAGCAAGGATCTACACTACATATGCAACATTTTCAAAGGGGGCTGTGTATGTGGACTGAGCTGCAGAAATGCCAGAATAGAGTGGGGAAAGCCTAGTCCTATCGAAGACTAGCATCTTCAATCATCTTCATCGGTCTTGCAACATTAGAAGAGTGCAGATTAACATAATGTAAAGTAGTAGTAGTGTCATCAACCTCGCCCAGAGATTCTTCCTCGACTCCCTGCGAGAAAGCAATCCCAGAGCCATAACATCCAGTATCATCTCAAGTCACCAGTTCTAGTTGTACCGATCGGGATACAACTCCAAGTGTCTGTTACCGTAGGACAGGCTATCGATAGATGTTTTCTTTCCTGCAGGGGTGCACCAACTTACCCACCACGCTCGATTAACTCCGGCCGGACACACTTTTCTAGGTAATGCCCGGCCTCGGCCAAACGATACGCCGCAACCCGACCAAATATTTAACAGAGAGGTCAGCATGCCGGACTAAACCTATGCCCCCAGGGGTCTTGGGCCATCACCCCGGGAACTCCTGCACGTTGCGTCAGGCGGCAGAGAGTAGACCTAGCAACCCCTTAATACAAGCGCAGTTGCGTAACCAGTCCAACTCAGCGCACGCCGCTCAGTCGCTGACATCCATTAAGCTTCGGCTGAAGTATACGACGCAGAATGCCCATACTATGCCCACGTGATGGTTAGTGCTATCAGGCCAGAGGCCCCTCGGATCAAATATCCAAACCGTTAGTGGATTAGGAGCGCGCGGTAATGAGCAGAGACTCACGAAAGATGTGACCCCATCGCCCCGTCTCGAGGACTTGCGGCAAGGGCTAAGAATGCCCGGCAACGCCTCGTGTTCAACTCTCGAGCACCATCCAGGTCCACTCGATTCCACATCACTCGCAATTAAGCTCGCGCGGGTACCCCTCAGGGCCGACTCGTCTTTAGTATCATGGTTCAGTGTATCGCCATAGTATAAATGGTAACCATGTGTCCAACACCAAGGGGAACCCTGAGGAATCACCCTCGATGGAATTCCCTCTGATGTTACCGTCAAGGTGAACGAAGGAGGAATCACCCTCGAGGTCCACACTTGAGAGGTTGCACGACGACATCGTTATGCGGGGTGGTGTAGGAGGAATCACCCTCGCTGACCACGACCGATTAACTAACCTACAAGGTTATCATCAGAAGTGCTGAGGAGGTATCACCCTCGGCACTCGATAGTAACCCAGTAGTGTCGAGCAACTAAGGGGAAGTGACGTGCGGTGTCGGGGCCTGGTCTTCGATCCCGTTGATCGGGAATTCTGATGATCCAGTGGGGCAGTCAGGATAATGTGGGGGTCTCTGCTGGGGCACTACCCAACCTATACTAAACAGTTTAGGATAAGCAGGTAGGTAACAATAACAGGTTACAATAAAACAGGCTATGCAACAGATATAGGACAACAGCAGCAGCAGTAGCTTCTAATGCAAGCATAAGAGAGAAGAGAGTGGGCGATATCAGAATGCTCAAATGGGGGGGTGCTTGCCTATTTGCTCGGCGGCAAGGGCAAGATCGTCAACTGCGTCGTCGGGCTCCTGAGCGGCGTCGGCCTCAGGAGCTACGTCGACGTCGGGGTCTACCGAGAGAGAAGAGGGGGAAGAAACATATAAATGCACAGCAAACAATGCAATACAGGGCATGCTATGCTAAGATGCAGTGCAGGGTTGCCTAAAGTATGTCTAAGTCATTTTTAGTTACTTTAAGATTTAAATTGGATTTATTATCCGGTGAATATGCACTATTCATATACCGGATACGGGCTCAGAGTTGCGGTGTCTCCTACATAGGGGGTTCCGGCATCGAAACGGACGACACGATCAGATTCGTCTCGTCGTTCTGAGCAACTTTCATGTTTTAAGTTTTTCGATCTGAACTACGGTTTAAAAGTTATTAATTTTCAAAGATTTAATCATTTTCTAGAGTTTAATTAATTTACAAAAATTGATATATGACGTCAGCGAGTCAAACCGGCTGACCAGAGTCAAACCTGACATGTGGGTCCAGTGGGACCCACATATCAGCCTCTGTTACTTATAACAGTGAATTAAACTGACTTATTAGGCTAATTATAGTGGTGGCCCCCATACGTCAGTGGGTAATTAGGTTAATCTAATTAATCCTTAATTATAAAACATTTAATTAGACTAAATATAACCTGGGGCCCATATGTCAGTGACTGGGGTTGCCCAGTCAGCACGTTGACTGGGTCAACCCAGTCAACGGGGGCCCCCGGACCCACTGGTCAGCGACACAGGGGCGGGGCCCACTGCTCCACGTCGGCGTCGGCGCCGGAACAGCGCCGGCGACCGAAAAACGCGGCGGTGCAGCTCGGGACTCACCGGAATCCCGCTACGCTGGATCGTTTGACGTGCGGTTGCTTGCGTTCAAACGAGCGCGCTACGCCGCATCCAACACGGGTGGTCTCCGGGCCGGAGGTGGCTGGAAACGATGGCGGCGAGCAGCGAGGCGGACGCCGGCTTTCGGTGAAGATGGGAACGGCGAAGCAACGCGCGGCAGCTCGTGCTAAATGGTTGGACGTGCTCTTCGCGTGCAGGCGAAGCCGTTGGTTACTGGCGCGCGACCAAAAGGTCACCGGAACCTTGCCGGCGTCGAGGTCCGCGGCGATGGGCTCGGGCTCGCGTGGAACAGCCGCTACGGGCACGCCGGAGCAGAAAGAAGGGCGCGGGAAGGGCTGCGGCTCACCTTGCGGCACGCACGATGGCCCGTGAAAGGTTAGTAGCTGCAGAACGGCGGGGCTCGTCGGGGATCGCCGGCGACCGAAGCGACAGGGGTCGAGGCGATTCCGGCGCTTTGCTGCCTCCAAGCTCCTGCTGCGGCCTCCGGTGGACGAGGAAGACGACGACGGAGTCGAAGGACACGGCGGAGCAACGAACGGGGCTCGGTGGCCGCGAGGAGGTGCGGGACGCGGCGGCGATGGCGCTCGGCTGCAGATCTGGAGGAGGAAGAGGAAGGGGAGGAACGAGTTGGGCGAGGGGAGAGTGAGCGGGTGAGGACGGCGGAGAGATGGAGGGGTCGACCTTATCCCCTCCGCGGCCTCTGTAGCGTCGCCGTGTCGGCGTCTCGTCGGCGCGCGCCGGCGCGTCCACAGCCGTGCCGACACGCGCGAGGGGAGAGAAGGAGATGGGCTAGCTGGGCCGGATCGGGGCACTGTGCACTTAGGCCCAGTGCACAGTGCCTCGTTATATTTTTCTGTTTTCTGTTTTGCTTTTCTTTAATTCTTTTCTGTTTAGGTAATTGCTTAGGCCTCTTTTGCTATTTTGTAAAATATGAGACTTGGCCCAAATATTACAATGCAATATTTCTTGTCACCAAAAACTGGTTTGGGTAAGTAGGATTTTATTTGAATTTGATATTATTGTAAATGATTTAATTAGTGCTATTTTGGTGCTGTTCCATGTGGTTTGAGTCATTTAGCTAATTCAACTATCATTGTTTATATTTTTATAAGTGCTTCTGAAATATTTTCTATTTAGTGAACATTTTTTCCAATAGTGTTTGAGCAAATTTATTTTGCACTTTTGAATTTGAGTTGATTTTCGGAGAAGTATTTGAATTGCTGAGATTAACCACTATGACTAGGCACTGCAAACGAGATGACTTGGCATTATTAGCAGGTAACCACAGTGGCTATTACGCAGGGGTGTTACAACTCCCTCCGTTTTTATTTACTACGCATATTAGCTTTTGTGAGAGTCAAACTTTGGAAACTCTAACAAAGTTTACAGACAAAAAATATGAACATATACAATAACAAATCAATATCATTAGATTCATTATTGAATATACTTTCCCATCATATGGATTTGCTACTGTAAATGTTCATATTTTTTATAAACTTGGTCAAATTTTATGAAGTTTGACTTTAGTCAAATCTAATATACAGAGTAAATAAAAACGGAGGAAGTACTATTGTATTTGCCGACTACAAGATTGGCTATAGATGACATGACAATCTCATATAGCTATCAGCTGGCTATACTATTAACCATGCTCTTATGGCCTGGCCTAGGGGAGGGAATAGAGAGCTCTTATTGGCTGCCCCCGTGCGTCCAATAGAAGAGTTTTTGCTGAAGGATTCGTGCAATCGGGCGATGAACTCGAGCCATGGACGTAACGCTAGATAGCAACATTGTGGGCCGCTGCATCTAGCAACTGAGTATGGCTAAAGTTGCAGCGCTATATTTAATGTACTACGTGCAACGACAGATCTATTTTTTAATCATCCTTAAAAAATGAATAGGTTTGAATATCGTGAACAAATTGCGAAAGTCAAACTAACTTTTAAAACATGAACATTTTTTGAAAAAAGTGAACAATTACTGAAACATGAACTAAAATTTGAAATTTCAAACATTTACTGAATTTTTATATACAAAGTAATTTTTTTAAATATATATGAACATTTTTGTAATATATGTTGAACAATTTTTAACTACGCACAGAGCATTTTCATGATAGACGCTGAACAATATTTAAATAAACATTGAACATTTTTGTGATATGCGATGAAAAAATTGAAATATAAATTGAATTTCTTTTTGATAGAAACACTGTAAGAGAGGCCCCTACAGTATAATTGATGCAACAAATCCAAATTATAAGTACCGTGCCTTGTGCATGGGTGGGTGGAAGGCATCAACCCCTTTCCACCACTAGGCTCTACCTTAGTCTCCACAATGAACATTTTTGTAATATATGTTGACCAACTTTTAACTACACATTGAACGTTTTTGTGATATACACTGAATAATATTTAAATACACATTGAACATTTTTGTGATATATGTTGAACAATTTCTTAATTGTGAATAAATTTTTAAAAATTGAACAGAATTTGAAATCGTGAACAATTTTTGAAATCATGAAAAAAAAATTCAAACATTTTTTGAAAACAAAGGATAAAAAATGATTAAATTAAACAAAGAAAAAACGAAAAGAAATTGAAACAAAAAATAAAAATGGAAACAGAAAAAAAGGAAAAGGAAAACAGGAAAAAATGAAAACCAGCAAAAGAAAAAAAATCAGAAAAAAAACAGGTTGAGGAAAGGTTTGACCGGCGCTGCTTTAACGCTCAAAGTGGGCCAGCCCGTTCCGTGGTGCTCGCTCACGTGCTTCAGCGAAAGCGCAACAGACGCACGCGGGCATCAAATAGGGTTCGCTAGAGAATATGGGCTAGTTTGGTTCGCACCCTGGGCTCCTTGCCTGGAAAATTTCCGTGCCTGGCGTCCGCCTGGTGAGGTGAACTTTTCGTGCCTGTCCATGCTAGCCGGGCATCCGGGTGTTTGGTTCATCCCTGGCATGCTGCTGCGTCATTTAGCAATTAAAAAACCTTAAGGCTTGATTTGGATGCTAGGGGAGCTATTCCGAGGGAAGAGCCCCCCGGGGTGAAATCATCTTATGCAAACTGACATCCCGTGGAAGACCAACATCCTCATCTGGCCAACGGTGGACCTGGGAAGCCCAAACCACGAAACAAAAAACTGAAGAAGTGGAGAGCTAAGTTTTCGATTAGCTATCTCGTTGCTGTTCGTCGGAGGAGACAGGAGCCACGAGGGGTAGTCCATCTCGCGGAAGTACAACACCTGGGCCGTCGCCATAACCGGGCAGAGGAGGGGCCGGGAGGGGGGGGGGGGCGCTGGTGGCGGAGGGAGAAGCTCCTGGTCGAAGGGACGGGCAGTCGCGAAGAAGCTCAGGAGGATCTAAGTCAGCGTCATCGGCTCATCGCTTCTCGTGGATTTCCTGCCCGACCTGATGAGATCAGAAAATTGCTCCCGGGGAACGGCCGTGGAAAGGGCGGGGTTCCCTCCCGACAGTGCGCTACCAAATGGCGCCTTGGGCGGCCCGGGGCGAAGTCGGCCCGTGGCTTCCTCCCCCAGGGAAAAGGCAGGACCCCCCTGGGATACACTGCAACCAAATGATGCCTAAGTAGTAACCAGGCATGCTGCGGCACGGTCCAGGCGAAAGAAACTGGACGCCTGGGACCAGGCTAATCCCACAGCCTAAGTTATGCATATTTCCCCCTCTTTTTTGATCCCACATTATCAGGCTAATCACAACTCTCCGCCAGCCAGGCCAGGCATGCATTCTCTCTCTCAGGACACATACAAACACAAGTACCAGGCAGACTTCAGGGAGCACCCAGGGCAGGCGTGAGATGGCGTGGATGCTAACCAAACTAGCCCTATGTCTCGCTTAATGCGAAGTGCACTTCAACAGACATGAGAGCTTGCATCAGCGATTCACATCTATGTAACAAATTTATTTGCGTTTATTCTGTATTTCTTTATTTTGAAATATTGCAAATATATATTTCAAACATCACATTATTTCAATTTTCGACACTTTTAGCACACATTTAAAAATGTCCATGCAGTGCACAAAAATGTTCATGCAAGTGTCAAGAAATGTTCGTAGAATTAAAAAAAATGTGACATTTTGAAAATGTAACACATTTCAAAACAAATGTACGTGACAATTTTATAGAAATGGTTATGCAATGTAAAAAAAAGTATGCGTAACTCAAACATATTTCTTACCATTGAAAAAATGTACATTGCATTTATAAAAATGTTACGAGTTTCAAAATATGTTCGTGATATTTTATAATAATGTATGTATAGTTAAAAAAAACTTCACATAGCTTTCAAAAAAACTGCATCATTAGAAAATAAGAGTGTATTTGATTTTTTAATACATATGTTTTTTTTCAAAAAATATGTATTTGAAATAAATATTAATAATATATTTTAAAAACAATTAATGTGTATTAAATGTTTTATATGTATCTCAAAAAATGAAATGTGCATGAAATACTAGACATCAAAACATAGGTTTGTTAAAGTCTTAATCGTGTATTTGAAAAATGTTCAGTGTATATAATTGTTTCTCATAATGTATACAAAAAAAGGTTTACAATGTGTATAAAATATATAGACATGTGTTGAAGAAAAGGGGGAAATGGAAAATAAAAGGGTGACAAACGAAGAAAAAATTAAAATGAAAACCTAAGAAAACTATTGAAAACCCGAAGACAACCGATGCAAACAGTGAAAATGATAAGAAAACCACAGAGAAAAAAATTCGCGCGCAACTATGGTACTGGGTCGGCCAGTACTGCTGCACAGGAGGCGGGACGAAACTACATCTCGCAACAAGCGAGAAATATCCCTGGCGTATGGCCGAGGGACCTACTTTTTGTTACAAATTGGAGGGAAAACACACGTGGTGTGATCGGTCCAGTCGGTGCGTCGGGTGGTCTGGACACCGTATCTTGGAGTCTATCACCCTCAGGTGTTTTCTCCGTTGGCTCGGCATACCATGCTTTGTGCCGTAGACCGACTATTCCTTGGACTTCTCCTCTTTGGAAAGCACCTCTGCCCTTGAAAATCAAGATTTTTGTGTTGCAATTGTTGAGGGTGGGCTCCCAGCTCAAGATACACGACCTTGGTAATGGCTTGTGTCCCCTCTATGATGTCCCGAGACGGGTACCCACATCCTTTTCTCTTGCACAGCGGTGAGAGTTCTCTGGAGCTTTGTTTATGAGGCTCTAGGGCCTGACTGGGAGGCCTTGGACCTCGCTGGGTTCCTTGAAACTAGAGCCAACCAGACCGGGCGGCCGCGGCGCCTATTATGGCTTTTGTTTGCGGCGTTTGCTTGGCCGGTGTGGACAACGCGTAATAAAATGTCTTTCCTCGTCGTGCCTCTGATTCGTTCTTCAAATTCCTTGCTTTCTTGTAGCATTGGCACCCGTTGCCTAGGCAGCGTGACCGCGAGAGTGTAGAACTTATGATGGATGCGTTGCATTCTACCGCTCGCCGTCTATCCTCGCAATATGATCTATGAGTACGTAGCCACTTGGTAGCTTTATTTCTAATTTCTTTTATGCTTTTTTGGACGTGTTTGTGTTGCTGCTCCAACCGTCTATGTTGCTTTGGTGCATTTAAACCTGTTGTATGGATGTTAGTTTTATTTATAAAGCGGGGCAAAAGCCTATTTCGAGAGTTAGAAGCATAGCGAATTTTTTTAATTCTTTGGTCTTTCTTGCTAAAAAAAAATTGTTGCAGTAATACAAAAAAATGTTCCATTTCTTTAAAAGGTGTGTTTTAAAAAAATAACTTGATTTTTTAAAAATGTTCACATAATTTTAAATATTACTTTTTAAAAAAGCGCATGAATTTAAATAATAATATTCTTGAACTTAAAAAAATGTAAGAATTTTTTAAAACTTTCTTCAATTGTAAAAATTGTTCGTGATTTTAAAAAAAGTTCACAAAAATTAAAAATAATCACAAATCTTAAATACATTCTCAAATTTAAAATATTCACAATTGTTTATAAAATGTTTATGATTTGAAAATATTATAAATAATAAAAAAGGTTAGAAAAAGAACAAGAAAAACTAAATAAAAATACCTCGAAAAACCCCACAAAGATGTCTGTGTCCGAAACGGTAAATGAAGCCGGCGCATGCCTCGACGCTCTGTGTGTAATCCCACTATTTTGACCGATAAAGCATCAAAGAGGACTTTGCCCATGGGGGTTAAAAATTAGCATGACGTAGAAAAATATGGATCACATAAATCGCATGGAGTTTCCTAAATCTTTTTGGCTGATGGACTTTCCTAAATCTTTCTGGTTGATGTACTTTCCTAAATCTTTCTGGTTGATGTACTTTCCTAAATCTTTTTGGCTGATGGACTTTCCTAAAGGAAACCCGCATGCACCATTCATTGGTTGGTTGGTTTTGTGGTTATCTCTGTCAGGGACACGGAGTCAAGGATAGCTATGTTTTGCAGTGGTATCATGTCTTCAGCCAGAAGGGTAGAAATAATGAATGGAACTAGATTTTGAAAACATTCTCTTTATATGCTCATTAATAATATTGGTGGAAAAACTACTGAATGGAAGCAAATACCCTCACTCTCATCACTTGATACCATGTGGTCTCACCTTTCGAAATGGTTTCCCCTTCCCATAAGTCACCCTTCAGCTAAGACGGTGATCGCAATGCAGGCAAGGTATGGGTGGGTGGCTGGGAGGCGCTTCGGCCCGATGGTTGTTTCAACCTTACAAAGGGTGTCCTCCTCGACCCACTCAAAATCTGCCACACACTTTCCTCAAAATTTCTCTCGGCACGGGTCCTCTTCGGTCTCGCTGGGGAAAGGACCCCTAGGAGGGCTCGACTGCCTCGACATGGCTGATGGAGGTGAGTGTGGCGACAACGGGGGGATATGGGTCAGGAGTGGAGCTGGCGAAGGAAGAAGATTGATACTCTCCAACGTATCTATAATTTTTTATTTTCCATGCTATTATATTATCAATCTTGGATGTTTATATGCAATTATATGATTATATATCATTTTTCGGGACTAACCTATTAACCTAGTGCCCTGTGCCAGTTGATGTTTTTGCTTGTTTTTGGCTTTTCAGGAAATCAATATCAAACAGAGTCCAAACAGAGAAAAAACTTTGGATTATTTTTTTCTGGACCAGAAGAGACCCTAGAAGGTTCGGGAGAAGACCTGAAGAGTGACGAGGGAGTGACAAGCTCGGGAGGCGCGCCCCAAGGGGGGCGCCCCCTAGGATTGTGGGCCCCCATGGCACCTCTTGACCTAATTCCACCTCTATAAATTCTCAAATATTCCCCTAACATCAGAGAGTCACCCAAAATACTTTTTCCACCGCCGCAAGTTTCTGTTCTCGCGAGATCCCATCTGGAGGCCTCTGCCGATACTCTGCCGGAGGGGAATCGACCACAGAGGGGCTCTACATCAACCTTGCTGCCCTTCCGATGATGTGTGAGTAGTTGACCACAGACCTACGGTTCCATAGCTAGTAGCTAGATGGCTTCTTCTCTCTCTTTGATCTTTAATACAATGTTCTCCTTGATGTTCTTGGAGATCTATTCGATGTAATGAATTTTTGCGGTGTGTTTGTTGGGATCCGATGAATTGTGAGTTTATGATCAGATTATCCATGAATATTATTTGAGTTTTCTCTGAACTCTTTTATGCATGATTGTTATAGCTTTGTATTTCTCTTCGATCTATTGATTTGGTTTGGCTAACTAGATTGATTTTTCTTGCAATGCGAGTGGTGCTTTGTGATGGGTTCGATCTTGCAGTGCTCAGTCCCAGTGACAGAAAGGGACATGACATGTATTTGTATTGTTGCCATTAAGGGTAAAATGATGGGGTTTATTCATGCATGAGTATTCTTTGTCTACATCATGTCATCTTGCTTAAGGCGTTACTCCGTTCTTTATGAACTTAGTACTCTAGATGCATGCTGGATAGTGGTCGATGTGTGGAGTAATAGTAGTAGATGCAGGCAGGAGTAGGTCTACTTGTCTCGGACGTGATGCCTATATACATGATCATTGCCTTGGATATCGTCATGATTATTCGCTTTTCTATCAATTGCCCAACAGTAATTTGTTTACCCATCATGTGCTATTTTCAAGAGAGAAGCCTCTAGTGAAAACTATGGCCTCCGGGTCTACTTTTTGTCATATATTAAAATAAAAAATACCTTGCTGCAATTTTATTTACCTTATTTTATTTTGTGTTTTTGTGCTATCTATCTATCACTATGAGATTTGATCCTTACAATTAACAGCCGAGGGATTGACGACCCCTTGTTCGCGTTGGGTGCAAGTATTTGTTATTTTGTGTGTATGTACTGCTAACGAGGTGTTGCGTGGTTCTCTTACTGCATTGATAACCTTGGTTCTTAACTGAGGAAAATACTTATCTCTACTGTACTGCATCATCCTTTCCTCTTCAAGGAAATCCCAACGTAGCTCACAAGTAGCAGGAAGAATTTCTGGCGCCGTTGCCGGGGAGACATCATCAACATCTATCAAGTACCATCGCATAAACCTTCATTTTTCATTTACATTATTTTCCATTTGCCTCTAATTTTCATCTCCCCCACTTCTAAAATGTTTTCACAAAAACACAAAAACATTTTTCATTCACCTTTTTGCTTGTTTGCTTGCTTTTTGCCTTCATGTCAACACACCAAAAACCAGAAAAAGAACTAGGAAAATTAAAGATATATGGATCCTCATCCACTTGCTAATCTTCTTAAAAGATCCAATTATGTTGAACCAATTGCTAGTGGGTTGAGTGCACTTGATTATCTCTATGAAGTTTTGCTTGAAAATCATGAATCTAAAAATTGTGATGAAGTGTTAAACGATTTTTTTATAAAGTAATTCATGATAGCTCCTTTAATGAAAAGCATGATTGCAATGATGTTATTATAAATTCTATTAATTTCAATTGTGCTAATAATATACAAAACTATGAGCTTGGGAATGATAATTTTGTTATATCCACTACTTATTGCAATGATCATGATTGGGGTGATAATGCCTTTTATGATCTTAAAATTTTATTTAAGCCTCTTGATGAATTTGCTATTGATAATAATATTTGCAATAATATTGAAAGTGAGTTTGGAAGAGTGTCGACTTTAGGTAAAAATAATCCCACATATTTGGAGAGTGTTCAATCTCATGAACTTTTTGATAAAAGTGGGTATGGAGAGGTCATGACTTTAGTTGATGTTAATCCCACTATCTTGGAAGATTATAAGACTTTTATGCATGTGGATCATGAAGAGAAAATTTTATATGAAAGCTATATTATTGAATTTGATTATGATTCTACATGTAATTATTATGAGAGAGGAAAATATGGTTGTAGAAAATTTCATGTTACTGAATTACCTCTCATTATGTTGAGATTGCTATTGTTTCTTTCTTCTTCCTTGCATATGCTAGTTTTTGCTTGCCTTGATAATTTGTTTGCTTATAAAATGCCTATGCATAGGAAGTATGTTAGACTTAAATGTGTTAGTCAAATGTTTTATGATGCTCTCTTTGTGCTTCAATTCTTGTCTTTCATGTGAGCATCATTAATATCCCAAGCCTATCTTAATGGCTATAAAGAAAGAGCTTGTTGGGAGACAACCCAATAGTTATCATTTCTGCTTTTTTTTGTGCACACAATTATTCTACTGTTATGGTTGTGTTTTTGTGTTTTAGTTAGTGTTTGTGCCAAGTAAAGCCTTTGGGATGATTTGGATGATAGTTGATTTGATTCTGTGAAAAAAAAGAAACTTTTGCGCCCAGTTCTGGAATTTTGTAAATTCACAGAAATGTGCTTTTGCTCTGAATTTTTTTACATATGATTAATATAAAAATTGCCCATGCTGTCCTAATTTTTCAGAATTTGTGGAGTTACAGAAGTATGGTCATTGTTCGAATTATTACAGACTGTTCTGTTTTTGACAGATTCTGTTTTTGTTGCGTTGTTTGCTTGTTTTGATGAATCTATGGATTGTATCGAGGGTATAAGACATGGCGAAGTTAGAATACAGTAGGTATAATGAAATAATAAAATATGAATGGGTTTAAAACAGTACTTAAAGTGTTGATTTGCTTTGTTATACTAACAGATCTCATGAAGGTTTTTGTTGAGTTTTGTGTGCTAAAGTTTTCAAGTTTTGGGTGAGATCACGATGGATGAAGGAATAAGGAGTGGCAAGAGCCTAAGCTTGGGGATGCCCAAGGCACCCCAAGGTAATATTCAAGGACTCCCAAGCATCTAATCTTGGGGATGCCCCGGAAGGCATCCCCTCTTTCTTCTACCGACCATCGGTAATTTTACTTTGAGCTATAATTTTATTCATCACATGATATGAGTTTTGCTTGGAGCGTCGTGTATTATATGAGTCTTTGCTCTATTTGCTTTTTAGTTTGTCACAATAATATTTGCTGGACACACCTAGTTGAGAAGGACACACATTATTCGTGATTTGTTAGAATACTCTATGTGCTTCACTTATATATTTTGAGCTAGGCAGTTACTCTAGTGCTTCATTTATATCTTTTTAGAGCACAACGGTGGTTATATTTTAAAAAAATAGTTGCACTCTCATGCTTCAGTTATATCTTTTTGAGAGTTGATAATTGTAATGGCAATTAGTGTGGGTTATGAATTTGGTCCTAATATGATAGGTATTCAAGAGGCATATAATAAAAACTTTCTTGTAGATCACCGAATATGATAAGTTTGATTCCTTGCAATAGTTTGTGATATAAAGGTGGTAATATGTGGGTTGTGGTAGTGAGTAATTGTGGTTTAGTAAGAATATTGCTGTTTGATACGTCTCCAACGTATCTATAATTTTTTATTGTTCCATGCTATTATATTATCTGTTTTGGATGTTTTATATGCATTAATATGCTATTTTATATTTGGGACTAACTTATTAACCTAGAGCCCAGTGCCAGTTCTGTTTTTTCCTTGTTTTTGAGTTTTACAGAAAAGGAATACCAAACGGAATAAAACTTTCGCGAGGAAGGCAGAAGAGTCCTGAGGGCTCCACAAGCCCTCAGGGCGCGCCCTAGGGGGGGCTGGCTTGTGGGCCCCCCGGGAGTCCTCCAACCCTAATCTTTGGCCTATAAATTCAGAAATATTCCCAAACGACCAGAAGCGTCCACCAAAATACTGTTCCGCCGCCGTAATCTTCTGTACCCGTGAGATCCCATCTTGGGGCCTTTTCCGGCACCCTGCCGGAGGGGGATTCCATCACGGAGGGCTTCTACATCAACTCTATTACCCTTCCGATGAAGTGTGAGTAGTTTACCTCAGACCTACGGGTCCATAGCTAGTAGCTAGATGGCTTCTTCTCTCTCTTTGATCCTCAATACCATGTTCTCCTTGATGTTCTTGGAGATCTATCCGATGTAATATTCTTTTGCGGTGTGTTTGTCGAGATCCGATGAATTGTGGATTTATCATCAGTTTATCTATGAATATTATTTGAATCTTCTCTGAATTCTTATATGCATGATTTGATATCTTTGTATTTCTCTTCGAATTATCGGTTTGGTTTGGCTAACTAGATTGATTCTTCTTGCAATGGGAGAGGTGCTTAGTTTTGGGTTCAATCTTGCGGTGTTTTCCCTGAGTGACAAAGTACGGGTAGAGAGGCACGTATTGTATTGTTGCCATCAAGGGTAAAAAGATAAGGTTTTCATCATATTGCTTGAGTTTATCCCTCTACATCATGTCATCTTACCTAAGGTGTTACTCCGTTCTTATGAACTTAATATTCTAGATGCATGCTGGGTAGCGGTTAATGTGTGGAGTAATAGTAGTAGATGCAGGCAGGAGTCGGTCTACTTGACACGGATGTGATGCCTATATTCATAATCATTGCCTTGGATATCGTCATAACTTTGCGCTTTTCTATCAATTTCTCGACAGTAATTTGTTCACCCACCGTATTATTTGCCTTCAAGAGAGAAGCCTCTAGTGAAACCTATGGCCCCCGAGTCTATTTTCCATCATATATTTTCAGATCTATAAACCAAAAAACCCAAAAATACCTTGCTGAAATTTATTTGTTTTTTACTTTGTTTTACGTTTTAGTAAGCTTTTATATCTATCTCTATCAGATCTCACCTTTGCAAGCGACCGTGAAGGGATTGACAACCCCTTTATCGCGTTGGGTGCAAGTATTTGATTGTTTATGCAGGTGCATAGATTGGAGACTTGCGTGTATCTCCTACTGGATTGATACATTGGTTCTTAACTGAGGGAAATACTTATATCTACTTTGCTACATCACCCTTTCCTCTTCAAGGGAAAAACCAACGCACGCTCAAGAAGTAGCAGGAAGAATTTCTGGCACCGTTGCCAGGGAGATCTACATCAAGCCTACCAAGTACCCACCATAAACTCTCATCTCTTGCATTACATTATTTGCCTCTCGTTTTCCTCTCCCCCACTTCTAAAACGTTTTCAGAAAAATACAAAAATATTTGCCCTTTTTTATTTGCCTTCTTTCCGTTTGCCTTTATGTCTTACTTGGCTTGTTTGCTTGTTCGCTTGGAATAATTGTGTATTTATTGAAAATCAGAAATCAAAAAGTTTATGGATCCTCATTGACTTGCTAATCTTTTTAAGAGATCCAATTATGATGAACCAATTGCTAGTGAGTTGTGTGCACTAGATTATCTTTATGAAGTTTTGCTTGAAATTCGTGAATCTGAAAATTGTGATGAAGTGTTAAAAGAAGAAATTTATGAAGTGATTCACGATAGCTCCTTGAATGAAAAGCATGATTGCAATGATTTTATTATAAATTCTATTAATGTCAGTTGTGCTAATAAGATGCAAAACCCTAAGCTTGGGGATGCTAATTTTGATATGTCCACTACATACTGCAATGATCATGATTTGGGTGATTCTTCTTATGATCTTGAAAATTTATTTAAGTCTCATGATGAATATGGTTACAATAATATTGAAAGTTGGTTTGGAAGAGTGTCAATTCTAGGTAATAATGATCCCACTACTTTGGAGTATGATCAATCTTATGAAATTTTTGATAAAAGTGGGCTTGGAGAAGTCATGACTTTATTTGATGATAATCCCACTATTTTGGAAGAGTGTCAACTTTGCATGCATGTGGATCATGAAGAGAATATTTTATGTGTTAGTTATATTGTTGAATTTGATTATGATCCTACATGTAATTATTATGAGAGAGGAAAATATGGTTGTAGAAATTTTCATGTTACTAAATTACCTCTCGTTATGTTGAGATTGCTATTGTTTCTTTCTTCTTCTTTGCATATGCTAGTTTTTGCTTGCTTTGATAATTTGTTTGCCTATAAGATGCCTATGCATAGGAAGTATGTTAGACTTAGATGTGTTTTTCACATGCTATATGATGCTCTCTTTGTGCTTCAATTCTCATCTTTCATGTGAGCATCATTAAAATTATCAACGACTAGCTAAAAGGCTTTAAAGAAAAGCGCTTGTTGGGAGACAACCCAATATTTTTCTTTTCTGTTTTTATGAGAATACACATTATTACCTCTGTATTAATTGTGTTTTGGTGTTTTAATTAGTGTTTGAGCCAATGAAGACCTTTGGGATGGCTTACGGTGATAGTTGATTTGATCTTGCTGAAAAACAGAAACTTTTGCGTCCAGTAACAGAATTGCTTAAATTCACTGGAGCGTGTAAAAACTCTGATTTTTCTACAAAAGATTGATATACAAATTTCCTATGTTGTCCTAATGTTTCAGATTTTAGAGTTATAGAAGTATGAGTACAATTCAGATCTTCACAGACTGTTCTGTTTTTGACAGATTCTGTTTTCTTTGTGTTGTTTGCTTATTTTGATGAATCTATGGGTAGTATCGGGGGGTATGAACCATGGAAAAGTTGGAATACAGTAGATATTACACCAATATAAATAAATAATGAGTTCACAACAGTACCAAAAAGTGGTGATTTATTTTCTTATACTAACGGATCTCATGAGTTTTCTGTTGAGTTTTGTGTTGTGAAGTTTTCAAGTTTTGGGTAAATATTTGATGGACTATGGAATAAGGAGTGGCAAGAGCCTAAGCTTGGGGATGCCCAAGGCACCCCAAGGTAATATTCAAGGACAACCAAGCATCTAAGCTTGGGGATGCCCCGGATGGCATCCTCTCTTTCGTCTTCGTCTATCGGTAAATTTACTTGAGGCTATATTTTTATTCACCACATGATATGTGTTTTGCTTGGAGCGTCATGTATGATATGAGCCTTTGCTTTTTAGTTTGCCACAATCATCCTTGCTGTACACACCTTTTGAGAGGGAAATGCATGAATCGTGAATTTATTAGAATACTCTATGTGCTTCACTTATATCTTTTGAGCTAGGCAATTTGCTCTAGTACTTCACTTATATCTTTTTAGAGCACGGCGGTGGCTTTATTTTATAGAAATTGTTGAACTCTCATGCTTCACTTATATTATTTTGAGAGTCTCTAAACAGCATGGTAATTTGCTTAGGTTATGAATTTAGTCCTAATATGATGGGCATCCAAGAGGGATATAATAAAAACTTTCATATAAAGAGCGTTGAATACTATGAGAAGTTTGATTCCTTATGATTGTTTTGAGATATAAAGATGGTGATATTAGAGTCATGCTAGTGAGTAATTGTGGATTGGTAGAAATACTTGTGTTAAAGTTTGTGATTCCCGTAGCATGCACGTATGGTGAACCGTTATGTGATGAAGTTGGAGCATGATTTATTTATTGATTGTCTTCCTTATGAGTGGCGGTCGGGGACGAGCGATGGTGTTTTCCTACCAATCTATCCCCCTAGGAGCATGCGTGTAGTACTTTGTTTTGATAGCTAATAAATTTTTGCAATAAGTATGTGAGTTCTTTATGACTAATGTTGAGTCCATGGATTATACGCACTCTCACCCTTCCACCATTGCTAGCCTCTCTAGTATCGCGCAACTTTCGCAGGTGCACTACACCATATACCCTTCCTCAAAACAGCCACCATACCTACCTATTATGGCATTTCCATAGCCATTCCGAGATATATTGCCATGCAACTTCCACCGTTCCATTTTATTATGACACGCTTCATCATTGTCAGATTGCTTTGCATGATCATGTAGTTGACATAGTATTTGTGGCAAGGCCACCGTTCATATTTTTTATACATGTCTCTCTTGATCATTGCACATCCCGATACACCGCCGGAGGCATTCATATAGAGTCATATCTTTGTTCTAGTATTGAGTTGTAATTCTTGAGTTGTAAGTAAATAAAAGTATGATGATCATCATTATTAGAGCATTCTCCCATGTGAGGAAAGGATGATGGAAGCTATGATTCCCTCACAAGTTGGGATGAGTCTCCGGACTATACAAAAAAGGGGGAAAATGAGAGAAAAGAGAGAAGGGGCAATGCTACTATCCTTTTTTCCACACTTGTGCTTCAAAGTAGCACCATGATCTTCATGATAGAGAGTCTCCTATGTTGTCACTTTCATATACTAGTGGGAATTTTTCATTATAGAACTTGGCTTGTATATTCCAATGACGGGCTTCCTCAAATTGCCCTAGGTCTTCATGAGCAAGCGATTTGGATGCACACCCACTTAGTTTCCTTTTGAGCTTTCATAAACTTATAGCTCTAGTGCATCCGTTGCATGGCAATCCCTACTCACTCACATTGATATCTATTGATGGGCATCTCCATAGCATGTTAATATGCCTAGTTGATGTGAGACTATCTCCTTCTTTTTTGTCTTCTCCACAACCACCATATTCTATTCCACCTATAGTGCTATATCCATGGCTCACGCTCATGTATTGCGTGAAAGTTAAAAAAGTTTGAGAACATCAAAAGTATGAAACAATTGCTTGGCTTGTCACCGGGGTTGTGCATGATTTAATACTTTGTGTGATGAAGATGGAGCATAGCCAGACTATATGATTTTGTAGGGATAACTCTCTTTGGCCATGTTATTTTGAGAAGACACGATTGCTTTATTAGTATGCTTGAAGTATTATTGTTTTTATGTCAATATTAAACTTTTGTTTTGAATGTTATGGATCTGAATATTCATGCCACAATAAAGAAAATTACATGGACAAATATGTTAGGTAGCATTCCACATCAAAAATTCTGTTTTTATCATTTACCTACTCGAGAACGAGCAGGAATTAAGCTTGGGGATGCTTGATACGTCTCCAACGTATCTATAATTTTTGATTGTTCCATGCTATTATATTATCTGTTTTGGATGTTTTATATGCATTAATATGCTATTTTATATTATTTTTGGGACTAACTTATTAACCTAGAGCCCAGTGCCAGTTTCTGTTTTTTTTCCTTGTTTTTGAGTTTTACAGAAAAGGAATACCAAACGGAGTCCAAATGGAATAAAACTTTCGCGATGATTTTTCTTGAACCAGAAGACACACGTAGGACTTGGAGAGGAAGGCAAATGAGTCCTGAGGGCTCCACAAGCCCTCAGGGCACGCCCTAGGGGGGGCACCCCTGGCTTGTGGGCCCCCCGGGAGTCCTCCAACCCTAATCTTTGGCCTATAAATTCAGAAATATTCCCAAACGACCAGAAGCGTCCACCAAAATACTTTTTCGCTGCCGTAACCTTCTGTACCCGTGAGATCCCATCTTGGGGCCTTTTCTGGCACCCTGCCGGAGGGGGATTCGATCACGGAGGGCTTCTACATCAACTCTATTACCCTTCCGATGAAGCGTGAGTAGTTTACCTCAGACCTACGGGTCCATAGCTAGTAGCTAGATGGCTTCTTCTCTCTCTTTGATCCTCAATACCATGTTCTCCTCGATGTTCTTAGAGATCTATTCGATGTAATATTCTTTTGCGGTGTGTTTGTCGAGAACCGATGAATTCTGGATTTATGATCAGTTTATCTATGAATATTATTTGAATCTTCTCTGAATTCTTATATGCATGATTTGATATCTTTGTATTTCTCTTCGAATTATCGGTTTGGTTTGGCCAACTAGATTGGTTCTTCTTGCAATGGGAGAGGTGCTTAGTTTTGGGTTCAATCTTGTGGTGTCCTCCCGGAGTGACAAAGTACGGGTAGAGAGGCACGTATTGTATTGTTGCCATCAAGGGTAAAAAGATAGGGTTTTCATCATATTGCTTGAGTTTATCCCTCTACATCATGTCATCTTACCTAAGGCGTTACTTCGTTCTTATGAACTTAATATTCTAGATGCATGCTGGGTAGCGGTCGATGTGTGGAGTAATAGTAGTAGATGCAGGCAGGAGTCGGTCTACTTGACACGGACATGATGCCTATATTCATAATCATTGCCTTGGAGATCGTCATAACTTTGCGCTTTTCTATCAATTGCTCGACAGTAATTTGTTCACCCATCGTATTATTTGCCTTCAAGAGAGAAGCCTGATAATCCCCAAGTGCAAGGAATCATCGTAGCAATTTCCAAAGGTGGAAGTGATAAGTATGGAGTGTCGAACCCACAAGGAGCTAAAGGTAAGATCAATATTCTCTCAAGTCCTATCTTCCACTGATACGACTCTACGTACACCGAACGTTTGCTTCCATCTAGAAACGAGAAATAAAACTATGTTGTGGGTATGAAGAGGATAGCTTTGCATGATATCGGAGAACTAAAATATAAAAATAGGTGCTGTTATCATAAAGTTAGAATATATCACAATATATTACAAATAGCGAGTGTGGAATAATGATGGGTCGGTGTGCGGAATTGTCCTAGGCAATTGTTAACAAGATCGGTAATCATTATTGCAATTTCATATGAGGGAGAGGCATAAGCTAACATACTTTCTCTACTTGGATCATATGCACTTATGATTGGAACTCTAGCAAGCATCCGCAACTACTAAAGATCATTAAGGTAAAACCCAACCATAGCATTAAAGTATCAAGTCCCCTTTATCCCATACGCAAACAAACCCCTTACTCAGGTTTAAGCTTCTGTCACTCTAGCAACCCACTATAAGCGAATCATGAGCATATTGCAACACCCTACAGCGGGAATCCTTCACGTGTGCGCGGCACGGAAGGCACCTTAGGACAGCACCAAAATAAAACATACAACTCAAACCAATCTAGATCATCAATCAACCCAAAAGACAAAGGAAATCTACTCAAAACATCATAGGATGGCAACACGTCATTGGATCATAATATGTGGCTGTGACGCCCCCGATTCCATCGTACACTAATCATACACGCAAACGTGTACGATCAAGATCAGGGACTCACGGGAAGATATCACAACACAACTCTAAAAGTAAAATAAGTCATACAAGCATCATAATACAAGCCAGGGGCCTCGAGGGCTCGAATACAAGTGCTCGATCATAGACGAGTCAGCGGAAGCAACAATATCTGAGTACAGACATAAGTTAAACAAGTTGCCATAAGATGGCTAGCACAAACTGGGATACATATCGAAAGAGGCGCAGGCCTCCTGCCTGGGATCCTCCTAAACTACTCCTGGTCGTCGGTGGCGGCCTGCACGTAGTAGTAGGCACCCTCGGAGTAGTAGGGGTCGTAGAAGGTGGCATCTGGCTCCTGAACTCCAGCATCTGGTTGTGACAACCAGAAAGAAAAGAAAGGGGGAAAAGGGGGGGAGCAAAGCAATCGTGAGTACTCATCCAAAGTACTCGCAAGCAAGGAGCTACACTACAAATGCATGGGTATATGTGTAAAGGGCCATATCAGTGGACTGAACTGCAGAAAGCCAGAATAAGAGGGGGGATATCTAATCCTGTCGAAGACTACGCTTCTGGCAGCCTCCATCTTGCAGCATGTAGAAGAGAGTAGATGGTAAGTTCACCAAGTAGCATCGCATAGCATAATCCTACCCGACGATCCTCTCCTCGTCGCCCTGTGAGAGAGCGATCACCGGGTTGTATCTGGCACTTGAAAGGGTGTGTTTTATTAAGTATCCGGTTCTAGTTGTCATAAGGTCGAGGTACAACTCCGGGTCATCCTTTTACCGAGGGACACGGCTATTCGAATAGATAAACTTCCCTGCAGGGGTGCACCACATTACCCAACACGCTCGAACCCTCTGGCCGGGCACACTTTCCTGGGTCATACCCGGCCTCGGAAGATCAACACGTCGCAGCCCTACCTAGGCCTAACAGAGAGGTCAACACGCCGGTCTAAATCCTATGCGCGCAGGGGTCTGGGCCCATCACCCATTGCACACCTGCACGTTGCGTGGGCGGCCGGAGAGCAGACCTAGCAACCTCCATTACAAAGGAAGTTGCGTTACGCGGTCCAACCCGGCGCGCGCCGCTCAGTCGCTGACGTCTAGGAGGCTTCGGCTGATACCACGACGTCGAGTACCCATAATTGTTCCCGCGTGGTGGTTAGCGCGTATAGGCTCGTAGCCAGACTCAGATCAAATACCCAATCTCGTTAAGCGTGTTATTTTGAAGTAACCGCGGACGCCGACCAGGACCAGGCCCACCTGTCTCCTAGGTGGTCACAACCTGCCCTGTCGCTCCGCCACAAAGTAACACTCGGGGGCCGTCGGGAACCTAGGCCCACCTCTGCCTGGATGGAACCACCTGCCCCTTCAGCCCCCATCTCCGAACAGTAACATAAGTATGTGATAGTATATAGTATATGTACCCGTGATCACCTCCCGAAGTGATCACGGCCCAGTAGTATAGCATGGCAGACGGACAAGAATGTAGGGCCACTGATGTAATTCTAGCAACCTATACTAAGCATTTTAGGATTGCAGGTAAGGTATCAACAGTAGTAGCAAAGACAGGCTATGCAGCAGAATAGGTTTAACCGAAAGCAGTAACATGCTACACTACTCTAATGCAAGCAGTAGAGAGAAGGAATAGGCGATATCGGGTTGATCAAAGGGGGGGGGGGCTTGCCTGGAAGCTCGGCAGAGAAGGACAGGTCGTCAATGCTGTAGTCGTACTGGGGGTCGCCGGCAGTCTCGGAGTCTACCAGAGAGAAGAGGGGGAAGAAACAACAAATATAATGCAAACAGATGCATAACGATGCATGACATGACATATAATGGTGCTAGGTGTGCCCTAACGCGGTGAGGGTGATACCGGCGAAGGGGGGAAACATCCGGGAAAGTATTCCCGGTGTTTCGCATTTTCGAACAGACGGACCGGAGGTGAATTGTTGCACGTTCGCTATGCTAGGGACGTGTGGTGAATGAACGGACTGCGTAATTGGATTCGTCTCGTCGTTCTGAGCAACTTTCATGTAGAAAGTATTTTCATCCGAGTTACAGTTTAAAAGATATGATTTTTCAAAGTTTATACAATGTTCTGAAATTATTTTAAATCCAGAAAATGAATTATGATGTCAGCATGATGCAATGCTGACATCAGCAGTCAACAGCAGTGTTGACTAGGTCAAACTGGCAGGGATGGCCCACATGTCATTGACACACTGTTAATCCAGGGTTTAAATTAACCTAATCTAATTCAAACAGTGGGGTGGCCCACATGTCAGTGACCTAACTAACTAAAATTAATTAACCTAATCTGTTTTTAATTAAAACTAATTAAACAGGTCGTTGACCGAGTCAACGGTCAACGACGGCCCCACGGGCCCATATGTCAGCGAGCCAGGGGAGGGCCCAGGGCGCCCACGTGGCGTGCCACGTCGGCCAGGCCGGCCGGAGCGCCCCGGCGAGCGCCAAAAACGTCGGCCGAGCCACGGCGAGGCTCGGGTTTGCTTTGTGGGCGGCCGTTTCGAGCGCGGCCGGTGGCGTTCGAACCGCCCGAGCGCCGCGGTTCGTGTGGTGGTGGTGGTGGCCGGAACAAACGCCGGCGACGATCGAGGCGGAGGCGAGCTCCGGCGTGTGATGGGGAGGGAGCTACGGTGTGAGTTAGAGAGGGGTTTTGGTGGCCCTCGAACGAGCGATCCGCGGTGGTTCAAACGGGGCAAAGGCCAAGTAGAAACGACGACGACGAGGGCCGGACGGTGAAGAGCGGCGGAGGACCCAGCACGGGCTCGCGGCGAGCATTCCACGGTGAACGAGGCGGCGAGCAGAGGAGCAGGGGAGGAAGGGGGATCTCACAGCGAGGTGTAGCCGACAGAGTGGGCTCGGAGGAGAGGCGGAGCAGGTGGTGGCGGAGGAGATCGACGGCGGCGTCCCGAGGTGGGGGACGAAGCAGCGGCGGCGAAGGAGGACGCCCGGGCTCAAATCGGCGGTGCAGCCCGACGTAGTCGACGTCGAGCGAGTTCCCAGACAGCACGACCGAGCGAGACGGGGCCGATGGCCACATCTACGCCGGCGACGAGGCCATGGCCGCGTCGGCTAGGAGGAACAGAGGGGTGGCAGCGGATCTGGGAGAGAGGGGAGGAGTGCTAGGGTTCGGGGGAAGGCAGGGGAAGCCGGGGGAGGCGCTTTATACCGCCGGTGAGCTGGCTGGGCGGCGACGGTGCGCGTCGAGCACCTGTAGCGACCGCTCTGGTCGCTACAGGGGAGGGAGATGAGCGAGAGGGGTTAAGTTGGCCGGGCCGGCGCAGAATAGCAGGAAATGCCCACCTCTCCCTCTCCTTTTCTGTTTTATTTTTCTGTTTTGAGTTTTTGTCTTTTGTTTTTATTTCAAAATACTTTTGTAAAACATGGCACTAGTCCAAATAAATATGGTGCTTTATATGCCGCATCAATAAAATGGTTTTGAGTATAAATGGTTCCATATGGATTTTATTTAAATAAAATGGTATTAAATAGTGTTGATTTGCTGCTGTTCCTGGCTGTTTGAGTTACTTAAGCAATTCAATAGATGTTGCTGTTATTTTTATATTTGCCACTGGATTATTTGCAACATGATGAACATTTTTGTTTCTGGTTTTGAACAACTTTTATTTCTGCTCTAAGTTTGAATTTCCTTTTGAATTTGAACTTGAAATTACTTATGATGCAAATGATGATTAGGCACTATTAATCATGATGACATGGCATCATCAGTAGGGGATTACTGTAGCCAACCCCAGGGGGTGTTACAAATCTCCTCCACTACAAGAAATCTCGTCCCGAGATTTAAGCGGGGGAGTAAGGGGGGAAGGTTCTGGTTACGAAATTCTAACGAGTCTTTTCAGTCTTGGTTGCTCTTATGGAAGAGATCAATCCATTACATTGATTTCTTCATTTCTCTGCTTCAGGTCATAATGGTGAAGTCGTCATCCTTTCTCCGGGAACTCCATCATACTTACGAATAGGTAAGGGGCAGCTTGGCAGCGACAGAATGCTGTATGGGGTAATCATCTGGGGTTATCCCATGAATGAACATATGAGTACCTCTCGAGTTGGAACTCAGGAATGCATCGAGAGAAGTAAAAGTAGGCATGAGAATTTTCAAGCGGATAGGCAAACGTTCGATGCCTGAAACAGAGTGTGAAAGGGGTTCAGAGCAACGGGAATAAGTATTGCGTCTGATACCAGAATAGAGCACTAGGAAGATGGCCCATGATTTAAATAAAAAGCAAAGCATGAGGAATAACTTTTAGAAATAGGGGTGTACAGGAGAGTCAGGTTTTGATCCTGTGGAACTGTGGGTTATGGACCCACCATGTGGGTTAAAGGTAGAAGGAGCAGTGACATCTTGTATGGTCACGATAGCAGGGCAGGTCAGAGAATAGCCTGCCAGTTATATTGGCATTGTTGGTACCAAGGGCGAGGGACGAAGAGAACCATTTTCCTGCTCGTTGAAACGAGGCGGACCAATAGGCAAGGTTCTCGTCCATCGGTGGTTACCAAAATGTTATCAACAATATAGTAACAGGGTCTTACTGACTGAGTTGTACAACGAGGTGTTTACAATAGCAGAGAATTATTACTGCTTAGTTCATATAGATCAAGAAGGTTGAACAGAACAATGGAAAGGAAAATGTGATCAACACATTAATCAGAACAATGGAAAGGAAAATGTGACTTAACACAAGTAGTAGTAGTATATCCTTCCCATGAACAAGCAGAACATGGTATACAGGGTAGGAGAGAAAGTACCCAACCATTTAGATAAAAGGCAAGGAATAATGATGATGTCACCCATACAGCGGTGTTTGGATAATTGACCAAGAAACATTTAGCACTGTGCTTCCAATGTTCTTGTTGAAGATCGGGGTATCATAGTCATGCTTCGAGGTAGCAATGGCATGGTGTTACAGGCAAGGACCAGACTTTGGATACACAAACGATCCAGCAGGAGCAACTTATAAAATAAGTCTTACAATTTCCTCATGGAAGAATGGTTAACCTTGCTAAAAAGGAAACTATATCAATAGGTCCTCCGGCCAGGTGTGCTAGGCATGACATCACCTTACCGGGTCATCAAAGGACCAATATTATAACTCCTGGAATTATGTTCCAACCATCATGTCTGACCGAGTCTCAGATCCAATTGGTGTCAGGATACCTCAGACTCGGGATGCCTGAGAAGAAAAAGGTGCAACACAAATTGACGGGATGACATTGTAAGATTCTCGGGAAAAGAACTATGGAAGCAAGTTCCGAAACAAGAGTTCATCATTTAATCAAAGAGAGGGGAAGGAGGTGGCTGATGGACTCAGCGTCAATTCATCGAGATTTCCAAAAGATGGATTTTCACAATTATGTGAACAAGGAGATAACCTTTGTCAGATCAAATGATATAATGATGTTTGCTCGAGGAAAACATACACAAATAAACATTGGTTGAAAGGTGCACCTGAAATATGGGCTTAGGTAGCTTGGTCAAGGTTAGAATGGTGATTCTATAACCAATAGTCTAAGAACGAACGGTTGACCATTAACTTCAAAGCAATAGGGTCGCTAGAAGTTTTAAATTTACACATCACAGACCATTTGTCGGCATTCCGGTTAGAAACAACACGGAGACCAAGAAAAGAATGGTGATGGTAATAAGTATTACTTGTATCAAGAATTCTGAATGGGTGGTGAAATTCTCGCGACATTCTTGACATAAAAGACGGTAATACTCCAAGGTAAAGAATAACACATGCTGGTTAGCAAGGAACTCAAGGTACAACACAAAACAAAAACAAGTTTTGTGTTGGAAGGAATGCAATAATGTTGTCAATTATAACACAAATCATCGAGCGACAAGGATGATATTTCTCATCATGAATTCAATAGATATCTTGGAAGAGCTCAGAATGTTGATGATGAGCACGACACATTTGTCGAGAGATTTCATGAAGATGTAATCGATCGGCGATGACATCAAGCCAAAGGTATGATGAAACGAAAAGTTATCAGAACCTCGGGTATGACACAAACTCGAAATCAAGTTTGTTGTTCAAGGCGAAAAGATATGATGAGGAAGATCGACGTAAGCTTAGCTCATCGTCGAAAGTTATGCTCCAGGAATAAGGAGTAGGTAGCATAGTTAAAATAAGCACGATGATGATATAGCCAATCAGGCTAATAATGACAGGAGTTGAATTTAAATTTCCCAGCAGTACATTACTAGGAGTATTGAATCACAGGGTGGATTCGATTCACTTATCGATGTTCTCAGTTGTCAAACAACTCAAAACCCATGGGATACTGAATCAGTGAGAATGAATACTTGATGAAGTCTCATAAGAAGTATTGCAGCCCCGTGATATTGTCGGGATACCAGGGGGTAACATTCGAAGGTAGACCCGAATAGAAACTGAACTGGATCATTGACTTGCGATAGCGGATACTTTAATCTCGTCAAAAATAGACGAGGCACTGGAACGGTTTCCTTTCAGATATAATGAATAAGGTTAGTATGGTCGGGACCATAACTGCAAGGGATCCAATTCAAAGACACCGAAAGAATTATTCAAATGATTAAATATTCTTGCAAGAAGCTTTCATGATAAGCTCCACATCGAGTCCATGGGAAAGAACACAAAGGTTCGGGGTCGACTCCCACTTCTTCAATGCATAACCTTTCATTCGCTTCTCGTCTTCAAAGAAGTTGTAGAGTTGAAAAATTTATCTGACAAAACGCCAGTAGATATAGCCCGCATAATCTTCGGGATCACACAGCTTATGGAAGGCATAGGTTCAACCCATCAGGGCATCTTAGAAACATATAGCACAAGCTTCAGGAGTAAATAACTCAAGCTCGGAAGTAGAGCATGGTTGACAAAGCAGAGGATACAATTTACCAAAGGCATTATGTATCCGAGGAAAGACTGACAAAGTTATTGAATATGAAGGACACTGTCGGATAATAATTCGAAAAAGGGTCTGACGGTCAATAGCGGAGCTGATGTGAGCATTTGCACACAACCAGATGAAGAAAGAATGCAAAGGCATCGGATTATAGAACATCTGATTAATTTGATGCTTAGATAATAAAGGAAATATGAATTCCAATACGAAGGATCAGAAGCAGACGCTCTGATCAAGGATGGGTAAGTTGAATAGACCTAAGGGTATGATCGATGACAATTTGATTGGTCGAGAACCAGCTCATGTTCAAAAGGACGTCTGCGCCGGAAGATAATTAGAAAGGATCAACTAATGATCGCGTGCATTCGCACTCATGTTGAATCAATAATATCAAAATGACGGTGTCAAAGGATACTAATGAATATTGCCAGACGTATGGGAAGCATCCATAATGCAAGCAGACAAGTATTTGCAGAGCAATAAGCTGCTACGGATTTTTGGGTGATCGAATAGTATTTCAATGTATCTTGTGAATCATATGAACAAAAGGGGGAGGAACGGATACTCGGTAAGTGTGAGGAATTATCTGTAGTGGGTATTTATGAGGCAAGACTGCAAGGCAGTAACCTCAAGGATTGTCGGAACAACGAAGAGTAGTTCGAGGCATCTTGTAATAACAAGACCAAAGGGGATTGAATGTCAGAGTGGCAAGGGTATGTAGTTATCGATAAGGATATAACAGCGGTATGGAATTTGCAAAGACGGTGGACTCAGGTGTCCCGGGAAAACATCGAATAGCATCTTCGGAATCTTCTGGTGAAGCAGTCGATCATCTGTAATAAGGGGCTCTCCGGGTGGATGTAATCACGAGATCCTAATGTTTGAGTTAGTAAATTCATTTTAACCCGAATAGAAGAGAGATCAGAGTCCCAGAGTATAGACGAGGAATAAAAGATCCTAATACCACCCAATGGCGACGTGGGCCCGTAAGACACACAACCATGTTAGTAAAAGTTTTGCAATGTCTAGACTCGACTTCGGCCAAGGAGTGTGGAAGGGGGGTTCCTACAGGCAGTCGGCTCTGATACCAACTTGTGACGCCCCCGATTCCATCGTACACTAATCATACACGCAAACGTGTACGATCAAGATCAGGGACTCACGGGAAGATATCACAACACAACTCTAAAAGTAAAATAAGTCATACAAGCATCATAATACAAGCCAGGGGCCTCGAGGGCTCGAATACAAGTGCTCGATCATAGACGAGTCAGCGGAAGCAACAATATCTGAGTACAGACATAAGTTAAACAAGTTGCCATAAGATGGCTAGCACAAACTGGGATACATATCGAAAGAGGCGCAGGCCTCCTGCCTGGGATCCTCCTAAACTACTCCTGGTCGTCGGTGGCGGCCTGCACGTAGTAGTAGGCACCCTCAGAGTAGTAGGGGTCGTCGAAGGTGGCGTCTGGCTCCTGAACTCCAGCATCTGGTTGTGACAACCAGAAAGAAAAGAAAGGGGGAAAAGGGGGGAGCAAAGCAATCGTGGGTACTCATCCAAAGTACTCGCAAGCAAGGAGCTACACTACAAATGCATGGGTATATGTGTAAAGGGCCATATCAGTGGACTGAACTGCAGAAAGCCAGAATAAGAGGGGGGATATCTAATCCTGTCGAAGACTACGCTTCTGGCAGCCTCCATCTTGCAGCATGTAGAAGAGAGTAGATGGTAAGTTCACCAAGTAGCATCGCATAGCATAATCCTACCCGACGATCCTCTCCTCGTCGCCCTGTGAGAGAGCGATCACCGGGTTGTATCTGGCACTTGAAAGGGTGTGTTTTATTAAGTATCCGGTTCTAGTTGTCATAAGGTCGAGGTACAACTCCGGGTCGTCCTTTTACCGAGGGACACGGCTATTCGAATAGATAAACTTCCCTGCAGGGGTGCACCACATTACCCAACACGCTCGATCCCTCTGGCCGGGCACACTTTCCTGGGTCATACCCGGCCTCGGAAGATCAACACGTCGCAGCCCTACCTAGGCCTAATAGAGAGGTTAGCACGCCAGTCTAAATCCTATGCGCGCAGGGGTCTGGGCCCATCGCCCATTGCACACCTGCACGTTGCGTGGGCGGCCGGAGAGCAGACCTAGCAACCTCCATTACAAAGGAAGTTGCGTTACGCGGTCCAACCCGGCGCGCGCCGCTCAGTCGCTAACGTCTAGGAGGCTTCGGCTGATACCACGACGTCGAGTACCCATAATTGTTCCCGCGTGGTGGTTAGCGCGTATAGGCTCGTAGCCAGACTCAGATCAAATACCCAATCTCGTTAAGCGTGTTATTTTGAAGTAACCGCGGACGCCGACCAGGACCAGGCCCACCTGTCTCCTAGGTGGTCACAACCTGCCCTGTCGCTCCGCCACAAAGTAACACTCGGGGGCCGTCGGGAACCTAGGCCCACCTCTGCCTGAATGGAACCACCTGCCCCTTCAGCCCCCATCTCCGAACAGTAACATAAGTATGTGATAGTATATAGTATATGTACCCGTGATCACCTCCCGAAGTGATCACGGCCCAGTAGTATAGCATGGCAGACGGACAAGAGTGTAGGGCCACTGATGTAATTCTAGCAACCTATACTAAGCATTTTAGGATTGCAGGTAAGGTATCAACAGTAGTAGCAAAGACAGGCTATGCAGCAGAATAGGTTTAACCGAAAGCAGTAACATGCTACACTACTCTAATGCAAGCAGTAGAGAGAAGGAATAGGCGATATCGGGTTGATCAAAGGGGGGGGGGGGCTTGCCTGGAAGCTCGGCAGAGAAGGACGGGTCGTCAACGCTGTAGTCGTACTGGGGGTCGCCGGCAGTCTCGGAGTCTACCAGAGAGAAGAGGGGGAAGAAACAATAAATATAATGCAAACAGATGCATAACGATGCATGACATGACATATAACGGTGCTAGGTGTGCCCTAACGCGGTGATAGGTGATACCGGCGAAGGGGGGAAACATCCGGGAAAGTATTCCCGGTGTTTCGCGTTTTCGGACAGACGGACCGGAGGTGAATTGTTGCACGTTCGCTATGCTAGGGACGTGTGGTGAATGAACGGACTGCGTATTTGGATTCGTCTCGTCGTTCTGAGCAACTTTCATGTAGAAAGTATTTTCATCCGAGTTACAGTTTAAAAGATATGATTTTTCAAAGTTTATACAATGTTCTGAAATTATTTTAAATCCAGAAAATGAATTATGATGTCAGCATGATGCAATGCTGACATCAGCAGTCAACAACAGTGTTGACTGGGTCAAACTGATAGGGATGGCCCACATGTCATTGACACACTGTTAATCCAGGGTTTAAATTAACCTAATCTAATTCAAACAGTGGGGTGGCCCACATGTCAGTGACCTAACTAACTAAAATTAATTAACCTAATCTGTTTTTAATTAAAACTAATTAAACAGGTCATTGACCGAGTCAACGGTCAACGATGGCCCCACGGGCCCATATGTCAGCGAGCCAGGGGAGGGCCCAGGGCGCCCACGTGGCGTGCCACGTCGGCCGGGCCGGCCGGAGCGCCCCGGCGAGCGCCAAAAACGTCGGCCGAGCCACGGCGAGGCTCGGGTTTGCTCTGTGGGCGGCCGTTTCGAGCGCGGCCAGTGGCGTTCGAACCGCCCGAGCGCCGCGGTTCGTGTGGTGGTGGTGGTGGTGGCCGGAACAAACGCCGGCGACGATCGAGGCGGAGGCGAGCTCCGGCGTGTGATGGGGAGGGAGCTACGGCGTGAGTTAGCGAGGGGTTTTGGTGGCGCTCGAACGAGCGATCCGCGGTGGTTCAAACGGGGCAAAGGCCAAGTAGAAACGACGATGACGAGGGCCGGACGGTGAAGAGCGGCGGAGGACCCAGCACGGGCTCGCGGCGAGCATTCCACGGTGAACGAGGCGGCGAGCAGAGGAGCAGGGGAGGAAGGGGGATCTCACAGCGAGGTGTAGCCGACAGAGTGGGCTCGGAGGAGAGGCGGAGCAGGTGGTGGCGGAGGAGATCGACGGCGGCGTCCCGAGGTGGGGGACGAAGCAGCGGCGGCGAAGGAGGGCGCCCGGGCTCAAATCGGCGGTGCAGCCCGACGTAGTCGACGTCGAGCGAGTTCCCAGACAGCACGACCGAGCGAGACGGGGCCGATGGCCACATCTACGCCGGCGACGAGGCCATGGCCGCGTCGGCTAGGAGGAACAAAGGGGTGGCGGCGGATCTGGGAGAGAGGGGAGGAGTGCTAGGGTTCGGGGGAAGGCAGGGGGAGCCGGGGGAGGCGCTTTATACCGCCGGCGAGCTGGCTGGGCGGCGACGGTGTGCGTCGAGCACCTGTAGCGACCGCTCTGGTCGCTACAGGGGAGGGAGATGAGCGAGAGGGGTTAAGTTGGCCAGGCCGGCGCAGAATAGCAGGAAATGCCCACCTCTCCCTCTCCTTTTCTGTTTTATTTTTCTGTTTTGAGTTTTTGTCTTTTGTTTTTATTTCAAAATACTTTTGTAAAACATGGCACTAGTCCAAATAAATATGGTGCTTTATATGCCACATCAATAAAATGGTTTTGAGTATAAATGGTTCCTTATGGATTTTATTTAAATAAAATGGTATTAAATAGTGCTGATTTGCTGCTGTTCCTGGCTGTTTGAGTTACTTAAGCAATTCAATAAATATTGCTGTTATTTTTATATTTGCCACTGGATTATTTGCAACATGATGAACATTTTTTTTTCTGGTTTTGAACAACTTTTATTTCTGCTCTAAGTTTGAATTTCCTTTTGAATTTGAACTTGAAATTACTTATGATGCAAATGATGATTAGGCACTATTAATCATGATGACATGGCATCATCAGTAGGGGATTACTGTAGCCAACCCCAGGGGGTGTTACAGTGGCATAAAGCACCATGTTCAAGTAGGAGATTAAAGCGGGGTGCGGGAGAGTGGACCGCTTAAAAGAGATGAGGAAGGCGATGAAGATGGTGATGTTGATGAAGACGATCACCACGGCGATGGTTCCCCCGGTGGCACTCCGGTGCCACCGAGAGAGAGGGGGAGAGAGTCTCCCCCTTGTGCTTCCTCCTCCATGGCCTCCCCCCTAGATGGGGAGAGGTTCTCCCTCTGGTCCTTGGCCTCCATGGTGATGATGGCCCCCTCCGGGATCCTCCTCCATGGCCTCCAGTGATGATGAGCCCCTCCGGCAGGGTGCCAGAGAGGGCCTAGATTGATTTTTCGTGGCTATAGAGGCTTGCGGCAGCGGAACTTCCGATCTAGGGTTCTTTTCGGAGGTTTGGGTATTTATAAGAAATTTTGGCGTTGGTCTCACATCAAGGGGGTCCATGAGGCAGCGGCAAGCCAGGGGGGCGCCCTCCACCCTTGCCGCTTCCTTGTGAAGCTTCTGGTCCAACTCTTGTGCTTCGGGGTTCTCTTTTGATCCATAAAAAATCACCGTAAATTTTCAGCCCATTCTGAGAACTTTTATTTCTGCACAAAAAACGACACCACGGTAGTTCTGCTGAAAAAAGGGTCAGTCCGGGTTAGTTCTAATCAAATCATACCAAAACCATATAAAATTGTTGTAAACATGGCAAGAATACTTCATAAATTATAGATACGTCGGAGACGTATCAGCATCCCCAAGCTTAATTCCTGCTCGTCCTCGAGTAGGTAAATGATAAAAGAAATAATTTATGAAGTGTGAATGCTAGCATAGTGCATAAATTAGATCAATGATAGTTCCAATCACTTTTTCTAGCATCATTATATGTCATAAACAGTAGCTCATCTCATAGAACTTCTCATGATCAAGTAACAAGCTATTCACATGTTAAAGTATAGACCATAAAGTTTCTTGAAAACTAACAAACCATGTTCACGGTCATCAAACAATTGCAATTCATCTTATTTTCAGGAAGGGTCTATTTAAGAGCTTTGATTTAGCAAATTCCACATACTCAACTATCATATAGTCTTCCATGATTGCTAACACTCAAAGCATATTTTTAGAACAAATAGCATCCGTCGAACACAGAGAAAGATAGGGGCTTAATGTTTCGCCTCCCAACTTATTTACCATATAGATAATTGTCAACAATAATAATTTATGATCAAATATATTTGAATGGCCATATATGCTTGGATCTTTCCCCACCACATGATGCTTGCCAACTAAAGAATAATTGAGGTTGAAATAAGAAGGAATATTATTGATCTTTCCCCACCACATGATGCTTGCCAACTAAAGAATAATTGAGGTTGAAATAAGAAGGAATATTATTGACTCTTGCATAAAAGTAAATACATGAAAGTAAAAGATAGGCCCTTCGCAGAGGGAAGCAGAGGTTGTCATGCGCTTTTTAATTTTGGATGTGCAAACCCTTAATGCAAAGGAACATCACATTGTATTGCCCTTTGTGATAGCAACCTTTATTATGCAGTCCGTCGCTTTTATTTCTTTACCATCACAAGTTCGTACAACGCTTATTTTCCCTTACAATAAAAGATCATACATATTTAGAAGCAATTTTTATTGCTTTTTGCACCGATGAAAACTTACTTGAAGGATCTTATTCAATCCATAGGTAGATATGGTGGACACTCATGGCAAGAAACGGGGTTTAAGGGTTTTTTGGATGCACAAGTAGTATCTCTACTTAGTACAAAATTTTGGCTAGCAAAAGATCCTAAGCAAGCACCACATGTTGGAGGATCCATAACAATATAACTTCTATACAAATATACCCAAACATAACTCATTACATTGTCTTCCTTGTCCAACTTCAACTAATTTTCTCAAGTTTGAAAATAATTAATGGGGCTCACAATCATAGAAGATGTCCAAGATAGTATATTTATATGTGAAATCTCTCTTCCTTCAATATTCTTTCATGAGTTGTTCAAGTGACCAATGCGGTGTTTGCTAACTTTCAATAAATTTTACCACCTATACTTCTTATATGTGAAGTCATTACTCCCCATGGGATAAGCATATAAAACATATATAATTTCAGATTTATGATATTCAATTCATTCAACCATTTACTCATAGGATATAAGTGAAGCACGGGGGTAAATGACAAAACTACTCCCAAAAAGATATAAGTGAAGATCAATGAGTAGCCCAATAGTTAATTAGCCATGTGAGGACTCTCTCCCATTCAAAATTTCAGATCCAATGATTTTATTCAAACAGCTAGTAAAATAAAATACGCTCCAAGCAAAACACATATCATGTGATGAATAAAAATATAGCTCCAAGTAAGGTATACCGATAGTTTTGAAGACGAAAGAGGGGATGCCTTCCAGGGCATCCCAAAGCTTAGGCGCTTGAGTCTTCCTTGAATATTACCTTGGGGTGCCTTGGGCATCCCCAAGCTTAGGGTCTTTCCACTCCTTATTCTCATCATATCGATACCTCACCCAAAACTTGAAAACTTCAATCACACAAAACTCAACAGAAAACTCATGAGCTCCGTTAGTATAATAAAACAAATCATTCACTTGGGTACTGTCAAGAAAAGATTCATAATTGTTTCCACATAATGCCTACTGTACTCTATCATTTCCACAATTTATATCACTTAATAAAAGCTATGGAAACACTAAAACAAGCAAACTATGCATTGAAAACAGAATCTGTCAAAAACAGAACCGTCTTCGAAGATATGAATTTTTCTCATACTTATGTAACTCTAAAAAATCTGAAAATTAGTACAACGTATAAAATTTGTATATCAATCCTCTGTAAAAAATTCAGATTTTTTACAGATTCCAGTAAATTTTAACAATTCTGTTACTGGACGCAAAAGTTTCTGTTTTTGCACAGAATCAAATCAACTATCAACCACACTATCCCAAAGGCTTTACTTGGCACTTTATTGAAACAAAAGCTATAAGACATGATTAATACAGTATCATAATCATGAGAACACACAAAAACAGTAGGGGTAAATATTGGGTTGTCTCCCAACAAGCGCTTTTCTTTAATGCCCTTTTAGCTAGGCATGATATTTTAATGATACTCTTCCAAGCCCAATTCCGATGATAATTTTATTCATACTCTAAAAGATATAAGTGAAGTTCATAGAGCATTATACAATTGATATAGATTGACCAATATCCAAGCTCTAAATATATAAGTGAAGCACACGAAGCATTCTATAAAGCCATACTCAAAAGATTTAAGTGAAGCACATGAAGCATTCTATAAAGCCATACTCAAAAGATTTAAGTGAAGCACATGAAGCATTCTATAAATCAATGAAGGACTATCTCATACTAGCGTGGTGCATAAAGGAAAAGAAGAACACAAAAGACGCATATCATGTGAACAAAACAAAAACCGAGGTATACCAATAATTGTTGAAGAAGACATATGGGATGCCAACCGGGGCATCCCCAAGCTTAGATGCTTGAGTATCCTTGAAATATTTACTTGGGGTGCCTCGGGCATCCCCAAGCTTGAACTCTTGCCTCTCCTTATTCTTCTCATATCGATAACTCTTCGATCTTCAAACACTTCATCCACACAAAACTTAACAAAAAACCTTGTGAGATCCATTAGTATAATAAAGCAAATCACTACCTTTAGGTACTGTTGTAAACTCATTCCAATTTCATATTAGCATTATATATACTGTATTATAACTTCACCATGGTTAATACCCCCGATACTACCCATAGATTCATCAAAATAAGTGAACAACACATAGAAAACAGAATCTGTCAAAAACAGGACAGTCTGTAGCAATCTGGAAACTTCATATACTTCTGTAACTCCAAAAATTCTGAAAAAATGGAAAAAATAAAAAATTTGCATAGCAGTACTGTGTAAAAATTTCAGAAACTTTTGATATTCCAGTAAAAAATGTAAAATCATGCACTACAGCCAAAGTTTCTGTTTTTGCACCGCACATAGCAAACAAGCAACCTAATCATCATAAAGCCAAACCTTGGCACATTATTTTTATAATACAATGGATATATACAAGGGGATAATTATTTTTGAGAAACTTCCATGAAAAATTCTACATTGTTTCCATGAGCATGAACACAAGTGTTCAAGGTTGACCCTCACTTCTCCAATGCATAACCTTCCAATCACTTCTCTTTTTGAAAAGGGACAGTTATATTTGTGCCCTTAATTGGAACCCACTACTCAAATTTGCCCCTAATTCTAAAGTGTGCTCAAATTTGCCCCTCTTCCATTAAGTGCGGTTATAGGAATGCCCTTCCGTACATTTTCCGTCCAGTCAAAGGCCTTTGACCGTTAAGTGTGCGTATAGAAAAATCTAACGGTCAAAGGCCTTTAACCGGATGGAAAAAATGTACGGAAGGGCATTTCTATAACCGCACTTAACGGAAGAGGGGAAAATTTGAGCACACTTCGGAATTAGGGGCAAATTTGAGTAGGTGGTTTGAGTTAGGGGCTAAAATGTAAATGACCCTTTTGAAAAAGTTTTTAGGCATAAGAGGCAAGTAAATTTTTTGTATTTTGCATTCTTTTAATTTTTTTTGTTTGTTTCACCCACAAATAAAGAAAACAAAAACAAAATGGAAACAAAATCTACTTAGTGAAGAAAGCAAACAAGCACACATGAGAATATCAACCCCACGCTATTGCTCCCCGGCAACGGCGCCAGAAAAGAGCTTGATAATCCCCAAGTGCAAGGAATCATCGTAGCAATTTCCAAAGGTGGAAGTGATAAGTATGGAGTGTTGAACCCACAAGGAGCTAAAGGTAAGATCAATATTCTCTCAAGTCCTATCTGCCACTGATACGACTCTACGTACACCGAACGTTTGCTTCCATCTAGAAATGAGAAATAAAACTACGTTGTGGGTATGAAGAGGATAGCATTGCATGATATCGGAGAACTAAAATATAAAAATAGGTGCTGTTATCATAAAGTTAGAATATATCACAATATATTACAAATAGCGAGTGTGGAATAATGATGGGTCGGTGTGCGGAATTGTCCTACGCAATTGTTAACAAGATCGGTAATCATTATTGCAATTTCATATGAGGGAGAGGCATAAGCTAACATACTTTCTCTACTTGGATCATATGCACTTATGATTGGAACTCTAGCAAGCATCCGCAACTACTAAAGATCATTAAGGTAAAACCCAACCATAGCATTAAAGTATCAAGTCCCCTTTATCCCATACGCAAACAAACCCCTTACTCGGGTTTAATCTTCTGTCACTCTAGCAACCCACTATAAGCGAATCATGAGCATATTGCAACACCCTACAGTGGGAATCCTTCACGTGTGCGTGGCACGGAAGACACCTTAGGACAGCACCAAAATAAAACATACAACTCAAACCAATCTAGATCATCAATCAACCCAAAAGACAAAGGAAATCTACTCAAAACATCATAGGATGGCAACACGTCATTGGATCATAATATGTGGCATAAAGCACCATGTTCAAGTAGGAGATTACAGCGGGGTGCGGGAGAGTGGACCGCTTAAAAGAGATGAGGAAGGTGATGAAGATGGTGATGTTGATGAAGACGATCACCGCGGCGATGGTTCCCCCGGTGGCACTCCAGCGCCACCGAGAGAGAGGGGGAGAGAGTCTCCCCCTTGTGCTTCCTCCTCCATGGTCTCCCCCTGGATGGGGAGAGGTTCTCCCTCTGGTCCTTGGCCTCCATGGTGATGATGGCCCCCTCCGGGATCCTCCTCCATGGCCTCCAGTGATGATGGCCCCCTCCGACAAGGTGCCGAAGAGGGCCTAGATTGATTTTTCATGGCTACAGAGGCTTGCGACGGCGGAACTTCCGATCTAGGGTTCTTTTCGGAGGTTTGGGTATTTATAAGAATTTTTGGCGTTGGTCTCATGTCAAGGGGGTCCACGAGGCAGCGGCAAGCCAGGGAGGCGCTCCCTGGGGGGGCCTCCACCCTTGCCGCTTCCTCGTGAAGCTTCTGGTTCAACTCTTATGCTTTGGGGTTCTCTTTTGATCCATAAAAAATCACCGTAAATTTTCATCCCATTCCAAGAACTTTTATTTCTGCACAAAAAACGACACCATGGTAGTTCTGCTAAAAACAGCGTCAGTCCGGGTTAGTTCTAATCAAATCATACCAAAACCATATAAAATTGTTGTAAACATGGCATCAATACTTCATAAATTATAGATACGTCGGAGACGTAACAAAGCCTCTAGTGAAACCTATGGCCCCCGGGTCTATTTTCCATCATATATTTTCAGATCCATAAACCAAAGAACCCAAAAATACCTTGCTGCAATTTATTTGTTTTTTTACTTTGTTTTACGTTTTAGTAAGCTTTTATATCTATCTCTATCAGATCTCACCTTTGCAAGTGACCATGAAGGGATTGACAACCCCTTTATCGCGTTGGGTGCAAGTGTTTGATTGTTTGTGTAGGTGCATAGATTGGAGACTTGCGTGTATCTCCTACTGGATTGATACCTTGGTTCTTAATTGAGGGAAATACTTATCTCTACTATGCTGCATCACCCTTTCCTCTTCAAGGCAAAAACCAACACAAGCTCGAGAAGTAGCAGTGTTAAGGTTTGTGATTCCCGAAGTATGCACGTATAATCTCCCGTTATGCTAAGAAGTTGGAGCATGATTTATTATTGATTGTCTTCCTTATGGGTGGCGGTCGGGGATGAGCGATGGTCTTTTCCTACCAATCTATCCCCCTAGGGGCATTCGTAGTAGTACTTTGCTTCGAGGGCTAATAAACGTTTGCAATAAGTATGTGAGTTCTTTATGACTAATATGAGTCCATGGATTATACGCACTCTCACCTTTTAGCAATTTGCTAGCCTCTTCGGTACCGTGCATTGCCCTTTCTCACCTTGAGATGTGGTGCAAACTTCACCGGTGCATCCAAACCCCGTGATATGATATGCTCTATCACACATAAGCCTCCTTATATCTTCCTCAAAACATCCACCATACCTACCTATAATGGCATTTCCATAGCCATTCTGAGATATATTGCCATGCAACTTTCACCGTTCCGTTTTATTATGACACATATCATCATTGTCATATTGCTTTGCATGATCATATATCTGACATAGTATTTGTGGCTCAGCCACCGTTCATATTTTTATACATGTTGCGCTAGATCATTGCACATCCTGGTACACCGCCGAAGGCATTCATATAGCGTCATATTTTGTTCTAGTATCGAGTTGTAATTTTCTTTCGAGTTGTAAGTAAATAGAAGTGTGATGATCATCATATTCATTATTAGAGCATTGTCCCAAGTGAGGAAATAAAAAATAAAAAATAGGCCAAAAAGAGCCCACAAAAAAAGGCCAAAAAGAGCGCAAAAAAGAAAAAAAGAAAAAAATAAGAGAAAAAGAGAGAAGGGGCAATGTTACTATCATTTCCACACTTGTGCTTCAAAGTAGCACCATGTTTTTCATATAGAGTCTCATATGCTTTATTTTCTTATAACTACTGGGAATTTTTCATTATAGAACTTGGCTTGTATATTCCAATGATGGGCTTCCTCAAATGCCCGAGGTCTTCATGAGCAAGCAAGTTGGATGCACACCTACTTAGTTTTATTTTTGAGCTTTCATACACTTATAGCTCTTAGTGCATCTGTTGCATGGCAATCCCTACTCCTTGCATTGACATCAATTGATGGGCATCTCCATAGCCCATTGATTAGCCTCGTCGATGTGAGACTTTCTTCCTTTTATTGTCTTATCCATACAACCTCCAACATCATACTCTATTCCACCCATAGTGCTATGTCCATGGCTTGCGCTCATATATTGCATGAGAGTTGAAAAAGCTGAAGCGCGTTAAAAAGTATGAACCAATTGCTCGGATTGTCATCGGGGTTGTGCATGATAAATACATTGTGTTAAGAAGATGGAGCATGACAAGGCTATATGATTTTGTAGGGATAACATTCTTTAGCATTGATATTTTGAAAGACATGATTGTTTGTTGGTATGCCTTATTATACTTGTTTTATGTCAAACTATAGACTATTGCTTTGAAGGATCTTAATATTCATGCCACAAAGAGAAATTACATGATGAACATGATAGGTAGCATTCCACATCAAAAATTCTGTTTTTATCATTTACCTACTCGAGGACGAGCAGGAATTAAGCTTGGGGATACTTGATACGTGATACGTCTCCGTCGTATTTACTTTTCCTAACGCTTTTTTATCATTTCCTAACACTAGCACCTAAGTCACATAAACCATGATAACAATGATCTCCTATTTTAACTGAGACAACAGGCATGCCAACAACATGTCTATGTTTATCTTTTTCATCGGGTTTGGCAATTCTAGCAGCATCATCGCTGAAGTAAATAACATGCCCATCAATATTTTCTACCAGGAGATCTTTAACCATAGCAACACTAGGTTCTACTTTAATTTGTTCAGCATGTTTAGGTGCTCTAATATTACTTTTGTGAACCACATGTGGCGCCCCCGGCTCGATCGTACACTAATCATGCACGCAAACGTGTACGATCAAGATCAGGGACTCACGGGAAGATATCACAACACAACTCTAAAACATAAATAAGTCATACAAGCATCATAATACAAGCCAGGGGCCACGAGGGCTCGAATACAAATGCTCGATCATTGACGAGTCAGCGGAAGCAACAATATCTGAGTACAGACATAGGTTAAACAAGGTGCCATAAGATGGCTAGCACAAACAGGGATACAACAGATCGAACAGGCGCAGGGCCTCCTGCCTGGGATCCTCCTAACTACTCCTGGTCGTCGGCGTCCTGGACGTAGTAGTAGGCTCCGTCCTGGTGGTAGTAGTCGTCGTAGGTGGGGTCTGGCTCCTGGGCTCCAACATCTGGTTGCGACAACCAGCAAGAAGGGAAAGGGGGAAAGGAGGGGGAAAGCAACCGTGAGTACTCATCCAAAGTACTCGCAAGCAAGGATCTATACTACATATGCATGGTATATGTGTAAAGAGGCAATATCGGTGGACTGAACTGCAGAATGCCAGAATAAGAGGGGGATAGCTAGTCCTGTCGAAGACTACGCTTCTGGCAGCCTTCGTCTTGAAGCAATAGAAGAGATTAGTTGGAAGTTAACCAAACAACAACGTAAAGCATAATCCTACCCGTCGATCCTCTCGTCGCCACCATGCGAGAGAGCGACCACCGGGTTATATCTGTCACTTGTAAGGGTGTGTTTTATTAAGTATCCATTTCTAGTTGTCATGAGGTCGGAATACAACTCCGGGTCGTCCTTTTACCGAGGGACACGGCTATTCGAATAGATAAACTTCCCTGCAGGGGTGCACCACATATTCCCCAACACGGTCGATCCCCTTTGGCCGGACACACTTTCCTGGGTCATGCCCGGCCTCGGAAGATCCACACGTCGCAGCCCCACCTAGGCTCAACAGAGAGGTCAGCACGCCGGACTAATCCTAGGCACTCTGGGGTCTGGGCCCATCGCCCAGTGCGCTCCTGCACGTTGCGTACGCGGCCGCGAGCAGACCTAGCAACCCACACGATCACGGCGGTTACGTTAGCGCGGTCCAACACGGCGCGCGCCGCTCAGTCGCTGACGTCAAGAAGGCTTCAGCTGATACCACGACGCCGGGATACCCATAACTACTCCCGCGTAGTTGGTTAGTGCGTATAGGCCAGTGGCCAGACTCAGATCAAATATCCAATCTCGTTAAACGTGTTATTATGAAGTAAACGCGAACGCCGACCAGGGCCTGGCCCACCTGTCTCCTAGGTGGTCTCAACCTGCCCTGTCGCTCCGCCACAAAGATCCACTCAAAGGGCCGTTGGGACAAAGGTCCTTTCAGCCCCCAATCCGTGAATCACTCGCGGGTACTCTTCGAGCCGACCCGACTTTAGTCACCATCTGTATAGTACGCATATATGTATAGTATACACCCGTGATCACCTCCCGAGTGATCACGGCCCGATAGTATAGCAAGGCAGACTAACAAGAATGCGGGGCCAATGATGATAAACTAGCATCCTACACTAGGCATTTAGGATTGCAGGTAAGGTATCAACAACAGTAGCAACAATGACAGGCTATGCAGCAGAATAGGATTAACCGAAAGCAGTAACATGCTACACTACTCTAATGCAAGCAGTATAGAGGAGAATAGGCGATATCTGGTGATCAAGGGGGGGGCTTGCCTGGTTGCTCTGGCAAGTAGGGGTCGTCAACAACGTAGTCGGTCGGGGCACCAGCAGCTGCGTCGGTCTCGTAGTCTACCGAAGAGAAGAGGGGGAAGAAACAGTAAACACACGGCAATGATGCAACAGGGATGCATGACATGTCTAAACGCAGGGCCAGGGTGATATACAGCCTAACTAAGCGATTTAGTTAATTTAGGAATTTATTCGGATTTATTTAATTAAGGTTGGACACTATTCATTTATCGAAATCGGTCTAATTGTTCAACGTTCTTATAGCTGCGGGCATCTGACGGGAATACAGAGGATGTATTCAGGTTCGTATCGTCGTTCTGAGCAAGTTTCATGTACAAAATATTTTCATCGGAGTTACGGTTTAAAAGATATGATTTTCTGAAGTTTTTATAATTTCTGAAATTTATCAATTATTTTTTCAACATTATCCGAAAACAAGTAATGATGACGTCAGCATGACATATGCTGACATCAGCATTAATTAAGTTAATTACTAATTACTGTTTAATTAACACTAATTATTAATTAGATACCTAATCAGATTAATTAACTAATTATTATTAATTATAATTAATTATTTAATTATTTTAATTATTTATTTTTATTTCTATTTCTTAAAACTGTTTCTGGCGTGGGCCCCATTCGTCAGCGTCACAGGGTTCGGGCCCCACTGGGCATTGGCCCAGGGGCGGACACGTCCGGGGCGTGCCTTCGGGACCGGACATGTCCGGTGCCCAAGGGACGCACGGGCGGTCGGCGGCGCGGGCACCTCGAGCCACGGCGGGCCGGAGGCGGGGGCGGCGCTGGTGGCTGAAGCGGCCGCGGGCGGGTCGCGCGAGGCGGAAGCGGGGGGGGGGGGGAGAGGGCGGTTGGGCGGCGAGGAGCGACGCGGGCGCGCGAGCGAGGGCAGTGGGCGCGCGCGCAGCCGCGTGCGCAAGCGCGGCGAGCAGCGGTGCGCGCGGCGGCGTGCGCGAGCAGAGAGGGGGAGAGGCCCGAGGCCTCACCGGTTCCTGGGACGGGGCAAGCGGGGGTCGGGTGGTCGACGGGGACGAGCGGCGATGGGGAGGCAGGCCGGCGGACAGAGCGGCGACGTAGACGAGGCAGACCGCGAGGGAGCGCGGGCTCCGGGCGCGGCTGTCCAACGGCGACGGCGAGGCGGCGCGGTCGGCAGCGACCGAGGGCGACGGGGTCGTTCCCGCGATCCCGATCTGGATCGGGAGGGTGGGGGCTGACGAGGGGGAGGCGCGACGGGGCGGCGTCGGCGAGCGGCTCGGCGACGGGCGGACGGGATCGAGGATCCCAATCCAGATGGGGGGAGAGAAACGAGGGGGGAGGGGATCGGGGGTAGGTGTTAGGTTTGCCGGGGGGGTGGCCGGCTAAGTAGGCGCCGCTGGGCCGGCCTGGCGGCCCGGTGGCTTGCTGGGCCGAGGCCCAGTCGGGGGGGGGGGTTCCTTTATCCTTTTCTGTTTTTTTTTCTTTTCTTTATTCTCTTTCTCTACTGTTAAATGTTTAGCCTCAAATGGTTTTTGTAAAAAGTGTGACCTATTTCATAAATACCAGTGTATTATCCCCTAACACCTAAAATTAGTTTGGACAAAACATAATTCCATATTTATTTCAGATTTAATAAATGGTTATTAAATATTATCTTTATCCACTGTTTGAGGTTGTTCGAGTCACCTATACTTCAATGATGTTGGTTACAATTTTAGAATAGCCTCTGGAATATTTGTTATTTATCTGACATTTTAGTTTTTGTTTGGACAACTTTTATATTCCACTTTCATTTAAATTTGAACTTGGCTTAGGAGTTGAAATGCAATATGATGCTAATGATGATATGCACTATTAATCATGATGACATGGCCTCATCAAAAGGGTGATCTCTGTAGCTTATACAGGGGTGTGTTACAAATCTCCTCCACTACAAGAAATCTCGCCGAATTAGGAGGTAGAAAGAAACAAAGCGGGTATTCATCACGAAGACGATCCTCGCGTTCCCAAGTGGCTTCATCGTCAGAATGGTTTGACCACTGAACCTTGAGGAACTTGATAACCTTCTGGCGTGTGCCGCTCGGCTTGATCGAGAATGCGGACCGGATGCTCTTATAAGAGAGGTCTTGTTGCATTCAAGCAATTCGTGATCTACTCCGCGGATAGGGTCTTTGAAGCAGCGGCGGATGTGTGATACGTGGAACACATCGTGAACCTGAGAAAGGTTCGGTGGAAGTTCCAACTGATATGCCACTCTACCACCGCCTTTCAAGAACAGTGACAGGACCAATTAGCGAGGAGCTAGCTTGCCCTTGTCCGAATCGGTGTGTACCTTTCATCGGTGTGACTCGAAGATAAGCCTTTTCGCCAGGTTGATAGACCATATCTTTGTGTTTGCGGTCATACTGACTCTTTGACGTGACTGAGCAGTTCTTCAAATGCTCGCGGACAACGCGAACTTGATCTTCGGCAAGTTGGATAATATCCGGACCGAAGAGTGGACGTTCCCCAGTTTCTGACCAATTTAGAGGGGTTCGGCACTTTCGTCCGTACAAACTTCAAAGGGGGCCATCTTCAGACTGGCTTGATAGCTGTTATTGTAGAGAATTCGGCATATGGGAGAGATTCTTCCCATTTCCTTCCGAAGGATATGACACAAGCTCGAAGCATGTCTTCGAGAACTTGGTTGACTCGTTCAACTTGTCTGAGACTGAGTTGAAAGCGGTGCTGAAGGACAGATGAGTTCCCATAGCTTCTTGAAACTTGCCCAGAATCTTGAAGTGAATAAGCTTGCCACGGTCTGAACTGATACCTGGAATACCGTGAAGTGAAACAATTCTGGACATGTAGAGAGTTGCGAGCTGTAGCAGTGATCGTCTCTTGACGGCTAGAAATGTGCAACTTTGGAAATGTCGGTCATGACGACAAGAATAGCATCATTACCTTTCTGTGATTTGGGAAATCCAGTGATAAAGTCCATTTCAACATGTCCCATTTCCATTCAGGAACACAATTGGTTGCAGAGTTCCGGCGGGCCTTTGATGTTCTTCTTTGACCGCGCAAACATCACATTCGCACATAGCGAGCAATGTCTTGCTTCATTTTTGACCACCAGAATCTTTGACGTGTTTGGTACATCTTGGTACTGCCGGGATATAGACAACGGAGTGTCGTGAGCTTCTTGCATGACTCCTGAGTCATACCCAGGTTACCTTTAGAGGGGACCACGGACGACTTTTAAAGAACAAGGTGCCAGTATCATCATAGTGAAGAACGGGCCTTCCTTCAGCGAGATGCGCTTAATCTTGTGGGCTTGAGAGTCATAACCCTGCAGCTTCTTGATGCTCGTCCCGATGCTGTTTAGCAACCAGTATTAAGAGAACCCTGAAACAACGTGGAGGTTCATTTTGTAGGACCTTCAGGAGGGGAGCGAGTGCTCCAGGAGGAACAATGTGGAGATTCAGCTTTCTGAATTCTTTAATCGAAGGTTGAACTTCGTGAAACTGGAGGTGACTGCAATAAGACTTGCGGCCAAGGCATCGGCCATTACTTAGCCTTGCCAGGGGTATAAGAAATACCCGTTAAATCCCGTACAGTCTCCATCCATCTCTGTTGACGGAGGTTCAGGTCTGGCTGAGTGAACAGATACTTCGAACTTGATGAGCGTGTAATCTCGCAACGATTACCGAGAAGGTAATGTCGCCACGGTTTTATGCATGGATGACGGCAGCAAGCTCGAGGTCATGTACTGGGTAATTCTCTTCGTGCGACGCAATTGACGCGAAGCATAAGCATTACTCTCGGTCTTGCATTAGGAACACCGCCTAATCCTTGACGGATGCATCACAATAGATGACAAAATCCCTCTGGGAATCAGGAGGGGCAAGCACTGGGGCAGAAGTCAGCTTGTCTTTGAGCGTCTGGAAACTTTCCTGACACTTTTCCGTCCAATCGAACTTGACGCCTTTATGAAGCGGTTAGTCGGGCTTGGCGATCTTGAGAAGTTCTCGAACATCGACGGCATAGCTGGCGAGTCCGAGAAAACTTCGAACTTGCTTGACGTTCTTTGGAGGAGCCCAATCAAGAATAGCCTGAACTCGCTCGGGTTGACGGCAATACATCCTTGGAGATACATGCCCAAGGTATGTTACTTCGCGGAAGCCAAATTCACACGTGGAAAACTTAGCATATAGTTGATGCTCTCGATTTTCTCCAGAACAAGTCGAAGATGTTCGCATGTTCCTCTTTGTTCTTGGAGTATACTAGGATATCATCCAAGTAAACCACGACGAACTTGTCAAGGTATTCCATAATATTTAATTCATCAGGCGGGAGAATGTGGCGGAGCATTGGTTAAGCCGTAATGACATGACTGTGACTCGTATGAGCCATATCGAGTGTACGAAGGCGGTCTTTGGGGATATCCTCTTCACAAAACACGGATCTGGTGGTAACCCAACCTTAAGTGAGTTTAGAGAACACTGATGAACCCGCCAGTTGATCATACAGATCGTTTATCCAGAAGGGGGATATTTGTTCTGGATAGTTGCTTGGTTAATAGGACGGTAATCTGGACCATCGTTTGATCCATCCTTCTTCCTGACAAAGAGAAAGGTGCTCCCAACAGAGAACTTGGGCGAATGAAACACCTACGAAGTGAGCGTCGATTTCCTCCTTAATTCAAGGAGTTCATGCGGCGGCATCTTGTAGGGTCGCTTGGCGATAGGAGTGGTGCCTGTTTCAAGTCGATGACAAATTCGACAAGCCTCGAAGAGGGGTATCCCTGGGAGTTCTTCTGGGAAAACACCTGGATTTCGCGAACAACTGGAATGTTCTTGATGCCTTCAGTGGTGATGCGTTAACGCATTCAAGGCAAAATTCTCGCCTCGGCATTTTGGATGATTTGAGCCTGGTAGCTTATTATCATCAGAAGGGTGTAGAAGATGGACATCTTCGCGGCGCAAACATAGTAACAGTATGCGCTTTCAACCATACCATCATTCGAGATGATGAGTCTACTACAAGACTTTAGTATGAAGGGGAGCGTGAAACTCCACCCTTCAATTTCACACGGTGACGTCGTTGCTACCCAGGAGGTTTGACATTGACCGCGGGGGTGTGTATTACTATTGCAGTGTTCATGACCTCACATTATGTCGTGTTTGTATGCAAATTCCTTCGGACATGAATGAATGCGATGCTCCCGAATCAAATAAAACAGAAGCTGGTACTGAATTAACAAGGACAGTACCCATCACGGTGCAGGCTGGTCCTGAGCTTCATTGATCGGGTGGTTGGCCTGAATACGCCCATAAGTCTGCTTTGTTTGCGAGGCTGATTGTTCCTACGGCCAGTTGCAGGAAGTGCCAGTTGGTTCTGGTTCTGAATGCAGTTCCTGGAAAAATGACCTGGCGTTCCCCACTTGTAGCACAGACTATCATTGGATTAGAGCAGGAGCTCGGGGTGGTGGAGCTTGGAAGTCCTGCTGCCTAGTGGTGAGGCAGGCGTGTGCAGTATGGACCGTCTTGGAGCAGGTGCCAGCTGGACGGTACACGCTGTTTGGGAATCCAGATCCGACGCTTCTTTGCAGGCTGGCTCGAGATGAACCAGTGTCCCGGTTGCGCCTAAGAGATCCCTTTGCCTGCAGACCTTCTCGACCTGGATAGCCTTGTTCACCAGATGAAAATTATCAATTCATGCACAAGGAGCGCTAGCTTGATGTCAGCTTGAAGTCCTTCGCGAACCTTCCTGACGGCGAGCATCAGTGGAATGTCTCTTCAGGCATAGCGGATAATTCCAGAAACTCCCGCTGATAAGCTTCCACTGTCTTGTGCCCTGGGTGAGTTGGCGGAACTCTTGCTTCTTTTCTTCTTTCCGGTCCCATGATCCCCTGGGGATGAAACGGGCAACGGAAGGCAGCTTGGAAATCCGCCAAGTGATGACTGTTGAGCTGGTTGAGTGCGCCTGTGGCTGTCCCACCATTGAGCAGGTGGCGGCCCTTGAGAAAGAAGGAGGCGAAGGTGACATAGTTGCGGGGCACGCACCTAGATTCCAACCAAGTGATTCGGCGAGCCAGTCATCCCGCCAATCCAGGGGCTGAGTGGTAGGCGTGCACGGTGCAGTGTGAGGTGAGTAAATGGGGTTATAGGGGGGTGAGGGCTAACTTGGGTTGGCGCATAATTCAAGGTCCCTGGGCCCGGATACTGGTTCATTTGGGACTAGGAAACTGATCCATGATCCCTGTCATGAACTGACGTTGCAGTTCAAATTGCTGCATCAATTCCAGCCATATAGTTCGCGGTGGTTGGATCGTTGGCACACGTCCCCGACCCGACGGGGCGGTTTCTAACACATCCTGCTTTAAGGTTGGTGGTACACAGGGGGGGTAGTTTAGTAAAAGCAAGCACGAGTGCTTAGCGACAAGCATGATGTAACTCGACAAAGTTTAAGCAGGCATCAAATACATAAAAGTATGCTGTTTAAGACTACAGATCCTACACAAAACGTCGGGTACAAGCGGACAGCATAACGGCGCAAATCAAGCTAGCTTGCATCGTGCGGCAGCCACACGGGGTAAGGAAGTCACAACGAGAGAATAGCGAGGCTACATCAACGTCGAGAGAACCACTGTATCGGGGTAGCTGCGAGTGCGGAGGACGAATGTTCGGCGCGGAAAGATCCCTGTGCTCCATGTCACTCTATGATGCAGAACCCGGTCTCGAGCTGTAAGAAGAGGTCCACGTGTCGGTGTGTGACCCCAACAATAGCCAGTCAATACCAGTCAACATACTGAGTCCTGCGCGGATAAAGATGTCTCCGTATGTATCCCTGCTACGAACCGGGCAGCAACTGCTTCATACATCGTAGAGACGTTCCGAGTGCAACCAACCGACGGCAAAGCCCGAACAGTGCGATCCAGACCTGGAGTGCACTGAATCAAACGCGCGGGTCTTAGCGACGAGCTCGTACGGGGCACAGATAGCTGTGTAGTATCCGTTAGCATCTCCATCAGGGGCCTAACGTAATGTATCGGAACTCGGAGTCATCCAGATAGCATTTGGCTCCCCTCGTAGACGTACTACAGCGGTAGTAGGGCATCATGGACTGCCATCTCAATCGTCACGCCTAATCTGAAAAAGTGTAGCGCGTGGTCTTAGTTGTCTGCTGTCATAAAATCAGAACTTCAGCCTAGTACTGTTCCTGGGTTGAACTCGCGGTAAACCTCATAAAACCAAGTAGCTCAGGGCACCAACGGTAGCCAATTCTGTCATGAGAGCGATCAGGACAGCTGGAAACCCAGGGGTATTACAGCCAAGTGGCGAAGCCACGCTGTGTCGTAGTACGCGTGTGAAACAAACGGTCCATCTGAAAATAGAGGAAATTCAGGTTTGTCAAACGACAATAAGAGTTTAACACACTCGAGAGAAAGGTTACAAAAACAATGGAAGGAAAATGATTATCAACTAATCAATCAACGACAGGAAATCGCACAGATATCCAGTCTCCGGGTCGACGAATTTACGAGATCCTAAGTGTCGGCGTTATAACTTCATTTAAACCCCGAGTATGAAGAAGATCAGAGTCCCAGAGTATAGACGAGGAATAAAAGAAATCCTAATACCACCCAGTTGGCAATGTGGGCCCTAGCACACACCATTTAGTAAAACGGTTTTCCTTTGTCTAGACTCAACTTCGGCCAAGGAATTGGAAAGGGGGATTCCTACAGGCAGTCGGCTCTGATACCAACTTGTGCCAGCTGGCTCTGATACCAACTTGTGGCCCCCGCTCGATCGTACACTAATCATGCACGCAAAACGTTTACGATCAGATCAGGACTCACGGAAGATATCACAACAACTTAAACCAAAACTAAATAAGTCATACAAGCTCATAATCCAAGCCAGGCCACGAGGGCTCGAATACAATGCTCGATCATAGACGAGTCACGGAACAACATATCTGAGTACAGACATATTTAACAAGGTGCCATAAGATGCTAGCACAAACAGGGATACAACAGATCGAACAGGCGCAGGGCCTCCTGCCTGGATCCTCCTAACTACTCCTGTCGTCGCGTCCTGGACGTAGTAGTAGGCTCCGTCCTGGTGGTAGTAGTCGTCGTAGTGGCTGTCTGGCTCCTGGGGCTCCACATCTGGTTGCGCAACAAAGCAAGAAGGGAAAGGGGAAAGGAGGGGGAAAGCAACCGTGAGTACTCACTCAAAGTACTCGCAGCAAGATCTATCTACATATGCATGGGTATATGTGTAAAGAGGCAATATCGGTGCGAACTGCAGAATGCCAGAATAAGAGGGGGATACTATCCTGTCGAGACTACGCTTCTGGCAGCCTTCGTCTTGAAGCAATAGAAGAGATTAGTTGGAATTAACCAACAACAACGTAAAGCATAATCCTACCCGTCGATCCTCTCGTCGCCACCATGCGAGAGAGCGACCACCGGGTTATATCTGTCACTTGTAGGGTGTGTTTTAAGTATCCTTTCTGTTGTCATGAGGTCGGAATACACCCGGGTCGTCCTTTACCAGGGGACACGGCTATTCGAATAGATAAACTTCCCTGCAGGGGTGCACACCTATTCCCCAACACGCTCGATCCCCTTTGGCGACACACTTTCCTGGGTCCATGCCCGCCTCGGAAGATCCACACGTCTGCAGCCCCACTAGCTCAACAGAGAGGTCAGCACCCCGGACTAATCCTAGCACTCTGGGGTCTGGGCCCATCCCCATGTGCTCTCCTGCACGTTGCGTACGCGCCGCGAGCAGACCTACACCCACACGATCACGGCGGTTAGTTAGCGCGTCCAACACGCGCCGCCGCTCAGTCGCTGACGTCAAGAAGGCTTCAGCTGATACCACGACGCCGGTACCCTAACTACTCCGCGGTAGTTGGTTTGCGTATAGGCCGTGTCCAGACTCAGATCAAATATCCAATCTCGTTAAAGTGTTATTATGAGTAACGCGAACGCCGACCAGGGCCTGGCCCACCCTGTCTCCTAGTTGGTCTCAACCTGCCCTGTCGCTCCGCCACAAAGATCCACTCAAAGGGCCGTTGGGACAAAGGTCCTTTAGCCCCCAATCCTGAATCACCTCGCGGGTACTCTCGAGCCACCCGACTTTAGTCACCATCGTAGATAACGCATATATGTATAGTATACACCCGTGATCACCTCCCGAGTGATCACGGCCCGATAGTATAGCAAGGCAGACTACAAGAATGCGGGGCCAATGATGTAACTATCATCCTACACTAGGCATTTGGGATTGCAGGTAAGGTATCAACAACAGTAGCAACAATGTACAGGCTATGCAGCAGAATAGGATTAACCGAGCAGTAAAATGCTACCTACTCTAATGCAGCAGTATAGGGAGGAATAGGCGATATGGTGATCAAGGGGGGGGCTTGCCTGGTTGCTCTGGCAAGTAGGGGTCGTCAACAACGTACGGTCGGGGGCACCAGCAGCTGCGTCGGTCTCGTAGTCTACCGAAGAGAAGAGGGGGAAGAAAACAGTAACACACGCAATGATGCAACGGGATGCTGACATGTCTAACGCAGGGCCAGGGTGATAACACCTAACTAAGGCGATTTAGTTAATTTAGGAATTTATTCGGATTTATTTAATTAAGGTTGGACACTATTCTTTATCGAAATCGGTCTAATTGTTCAACGTTCTTATAGCTGCGGGCATCTGACGGGAATACAGAGGATTATTCAGGTTCGTATCGCGTTCTGCAAGTTTCATGTACAAATATTTTCATCGAGTTACGGTTTAAAAGATATGATTTTCTAAAGTTTTTATTAATTTCTGAAATTTTAATCAATTATTAATTCAACATTATCCGAACAGTAATTGATACGTCAGCATGACATCATGCTGACGTCAGCAGTTAATTAAGTTAATTACTATTACTGTTTAATTACACACTAATTAGTTAATTAGATTAACCTAATCAGGATTAATTAACTAATTAATTAATTAATTAATTATTTTATTATTTTATAATTATTTTATTTCTATTTTCTTAAAACTGTTTCTGGGCCGTGGCCCCATTCGTCAGCGTCACAGGGGTTCGGGCCCACTGGGCAGTGGCCCAGGGCGGACACGTCCGGGCGTGCCCTTTTCGGGCCAACAGCGGCCGGATGTCCGGTGCCCAAGGGACGCAAGTCGGTCGCGGGCGCGCGCCGGCGAGGCCACGGCGGGCCGGAGGCGGGGCGGCGGGCGCGGTGGCTGGAGCGGCCGGCGGCGGCGGTCGTCGCGGAGGCAAGCGGGGGGGGGGCCGGAGCGGGCGGTTGGGCGGCGAGGATCGCTCGGGCGCGAGAGCGAGGGCAGTGGGCGGCGCGCGCGCGCGTGCCAGAGCGCGCGAGGCTCGGTGCGCTCGGGCGCGTGCGCGAGCAGAGAGGGGGGGAGAGGCCCAGGCCTCACCGGATCCGTAGGACGGGGCCGCGGGGTCGGGGTGGTCGACGGGGACGACGGCGATGGGAGCAGCGGCGGCGGACAGGGCGGCACGTAGACGAGGCAGACCGGCGAGGGAGCGCGGGCTCCGGCGGCGGCGTCCAACGGCTGACGGCGAGGCGGCGCGGTCGGCAGCGACCGGGGCGACGGGTCGTTCCCGCGATCCCGATCCGATCTGGATCGGGAGGGGGGCTGACGAGGGGGAGGCGGCGACGGGGCGGCGTCGGCGAGCGCGTCGGCGACGGGGCGGACGGGATCGAGGATCCCGATCCAGATGGGGGGGGGGGAGGAGAAAGAGGGGAGGGGGGGATCGGGGGTAGGGTTAGGTTTGGCCGGGGGGTGCCGGCTAAGTAGGCGCCGGCTGGGCCGGCCTGCGGCCCGTGGCTTGCTGGGCCGAGGCCCAGTCGGGGGGGGGTTCCTTTATCCTTTTCTGTTTTTTTTTCTTTTCTTTATTCTTCTTTCTCTACTGTTAAATGTTTAGGCCTCAATGGTTTTTGTAAAAGTGTGACCTATTTCATTAAATACCAGTGTATTATCCCCTAACACCTAAAATTAGTTTGGACAAAACATAATTCCATATTTATTTCAGATTTAATAAATGGTTATTAAATATTATCTTTATCCACTGTTTGAGGTTGTTCGAGTCACCTATACAATTCCAATGATGTTGGTTACAATTTTAGAATAGCCTCTGGAATATTTGTTATTTATCTGACATTTTAGTTTCTATGTTGGACAACTTTTATATTCCACTTTCATTTAAATTTGAACTTGGCTTAGGAGTTGAAATGCAATATGATGCTAATGATGATTATGCACTATTAATCATGATGACATGGCCTCATCAAAAGGGTGATCTCTGTAGCTTAATACAGGGGGTGTTACACCACAGTTGCAACCTTAGCATGTTCCTTTATCCTAACAGAGAAAGGTGGGTTTTCAATATAAGCAGTAGGCACAACTGGATCAACATTGTAAATAATAGTTTCATCTTTAACTATGACCTGTTCTTTAATTTCTTCTTTAATAGGGGGATGATATTTAAACCACTTCTCCTTAGGGAGATCAACATGAGTAGCAAAAGATTCACAAAAGGAGGCTACTATCTCAGAATCAAGTCCATATTTAGTGCTAAACTTGTGAAAAGCATCGATATTCATAAAAGATTTAACACAATCAAATTCAAGCTTAATACCTGACTCTTTACCTTCGTCAAGTTCCCAATCTTCAGAGTTGCGTTTAATTCTTTCTAAAAGATCCCACCTGAATTCAATAGTCTTCTTCATAAAAGAACCAGTACAAGAAGTATCGAGCATGGATCGATCATCATGAGAAAGCCGAGCATAAAAATTCTGAATAATAATTTCTCTAGAGAGCTCATGATTGGGGAATGAATATAACATTGACTTAAGCCTCCCCCAAGCTAGAGCGATACTTTCTCCTTCACAAGGCCAAAAATTATATATATAATTCCGATCACGATGAACTAGATGCATAGGATAATTTTTTTGGTGAATTCCAATTTCAGTCGATTCCAGTTTCAAGATCCAATATCATCGCATAGCCTATACCATGTCAATGCTTTGCCCTTCAAAGATAAAGGGAAAACCTTCTTCTTAGCTTCATCTCTGGATAAACCTGCAAGCTTAAAGAATCCACAAATTTCATCCACATATATCAAGTGCATATCAGGATATTCGGTTCCATCTCCTGCATAAGGATTAGCTAGCAGTTATTCTATCATACCCGAAGGAATTTCATAACCAATATATTCAGTAGGTGCAGTAGGTTGAGGGGCAACTAATTGTGCTTCCGGTCGAGGTGAAGATACCCTGACCGAAAGAGCAAAGAGTTGCCCCTCAACCTACTGCACCTACTGAAAATATTTATTATGAAATTCCTTCGGGTATGATAGAGAAACTGCTAGCTAATCCTGATGCAGGAGATGGAACATTACATCCTGATTTGCATCTAATCTATGTGCATGAAGTTTGTGGATTATTTAAGCTTGCAGGTTTGCCTGAGGATGAAGTCAAGAAGAAGGTCTTCCCTTTATCTTTGAAGGAGAAGGCATTGACATGGTATAGGCTATGCGATGATATTGGGACTTGGAATTACAACCGATTGAAATTGGAATTTCATCAGAAGTTTTATCCTATGCATCTAGTTCATCGTGATCGGAATTATATATATAATTTTTGGCCTCGTGAAGGAGAAAGTAATGCTCAAGCTTGGGGGATGCTTAAGTCAATGTTATATTCATGCCCCAATCATGAGCTCTCAAGAGAAATTATTATTCAAAAATTTTAGGCTTGGCTTTCTCGTAATGATCAATCCATGCTCGATACTTCTTGTACTGGTTCTTTTATGAAGAAGACTATTGAATTCAAATGGGATCTCTTGGAAAGAATTAAACGCAGCTCTGAAGATTGGGAACTCGACGAAGGTAAGGAGTCAGGTATAAACCTTAAGTTTGATTGTGTGAAATCTTTTATGGATACCGATGCTTTTCGTGAATTTAGCACTAAGTATGGACTTGACTCTTAGATAGTAGCTTCTTTCTGTGAATCATTTGCTACTCATGTTGATCTCCCTAAGGAGAAGTGGTTTAAATATCATCCTCCCATTGAAGTAAAAATAGTAGAACCTATTAAAGCTGAAGAGGAAACTATTACTTATAATGTTAATCCTGTTATTCCTACTGCTTATATTGAGAAACCACCCTTCCCTGTTAGGATAAAGGAACATGCTAAAGCTTCAGCTGTTGTTTGTAAGAGTTATACTAGAACACGTACACCCCCTTAACAAATTAAATTTGAACCTAGTGTTGCTATGGTTAAAGATCTCTTGGTCGATAATATTGATGGGAATGTTATTTACTTCTGTTATGAAGCTGCTAGAATTGCTAGACCCGATAATAAAGATAAACATAGACCTGTTGTTGGCATGCCTATTTTTTCTGTTAAAATAGGAGATCATTGTTATCATGGCTTATGTGATTTGGGTGCTAGTGTGAGTGCAATTCCCTTTACTTTATACCAAGAAATTATGAATGATATTGCATCTGCTGAAATAGAAGATATTGATGTCACTATTAAGCTTGCCAATAGAGATACTATATCACCGATTGGGATTGTTAGAGATGTTGAAGTCTTGTGTGGGAAAATAAAATACCCTACTGATTTTCTAGTTCTTGGTTCCCCACAAGAAGATTTTTGTCCCATTATTTTTGGTAGACCTTTCTTGAACGCTGTTAATGCTAAAATAGATTGTGAGAAAGAAACTGTTAGTGTGAGTTTTGGGGATGTGTCTCATGAGGTGAATTTCTCCAAATTCCGTAGACAACGCCCTGATAAAGAATTGCCTAGTAAAGATGAAACTATTGGTCTTGCTTCTATTGTTGCGCCTCCTACTGATCCTTTAGAACAATATTTGCTAGACCATGAAAATGATATGTTCATGAATGAAAGAAAGGAATTAGATGAGATTTTCTTTAAACATATGCCTGTTTTGAAACACAATTTGCCTGTTGAGACTCTTGGAGATCCTCTACCACCCAAGAGTGATCCTGTGTTTGATCTTAAACAATTACCTAATACTTTGAAATATGCTTATCTTGATGAGAAAAAGATATATCCTGATATTATTAGTGCTAACCTTTCAAAGCATGAAGAAAATAAATTATTGAAAACTCTGAAGAAGCATCGTGCAGCTATTGGATATACTCTGGATGATCTTAAGGGCATTAGTCCCACTCTATGTCCGCACAAAATTAATATGGAACCTGATGCTAAACCTGTTGTTGATCATCAGCGACGGTTGAATCCTAAGATGAAAGAAGTGGTAAGAAATGAAATACTAAAGCTTCTAGAAGCAGGTATAATTTATCCTGTTTCTGATAGTAGATGGGTAAGTCCTGTGCATTGTGTCCCTAAGAAGGGAGGTATTACCGTTGTTCCTAATGATAAAAATGAATTGATTCCACAAAGAATTGTCACAGGTTATAGAATGGTTATTGATTTTAGAAAGTTAAACAAAGCTACTAGGAAAGATCATTATCCTCTACCTTTTATTGATCAAATGCTAGAAAGACTATCAAAACATACACACTTCTGCTTTCTAGATGGTTATTCTGGTTTTTCCCAAATACCTGTGTCACAAGAGGATCAAGAAAAAACTACTTTTACTTTCCCTTTTGGTACCTTTGCTTATAGACGTATGCCTTTTGGTTTATGTAATGCACCTGCTACCTTTCAAAGATGTATGACTGCTATATTCTCTGACTTTTGTGAAAAGATTGTTGAGGTTTTCATGGATGATTTCTCTATTTACAGAACTTCTTTTGATGATTGCTTAAGCAACCTTGATCGAGTTTGCAGAGAGGTGAAGAAACTAATCTTGTCTTGAATTGGGAAAAGTGCCACTTTATGGTGAATGAAGGCATTGTCTTGGGGAATTAAATTTCTGAAAGAGGTATTGAAGTTGATAAAGCTAAAGTTGATGCTATTGAAAAAATGCCGTGTCCTAAAGATATCAAAGGTATAAGAAGTTTCCTTGGTCATGCTGGTTTTTATAGGAGGTTTATTAAAGACTTCTCAAAAATTTCTAGGCCTCTTACTAATCTCTTGCAAAAGGATGTTCCATTTGTTTTTTATGATGAATGTGTAGAAGCATTTGAAATACTTAAGAAAGCCTTGATTTTTGCACCTATTGTTCAACCACCTGATTGGAACCTACCCTTTGAAATTATGTGTGATGCTAGTGATTATGCTGTAGGTGCTGTTCTAGGACAAAGAGTTGATAAGAAATTAAATGTTATCCATTATGCTAGTAAAACTCTAGACAGTGCTCAAAGAAACTATGCCACTACTGAAAAAGAATTTTTAGCAGTTGTATTTGCTTGTGATAAGTTCAGATCTTATATCGTTGATTCCAAAGTAACTGTTCACACCGTGGGCACCCCGGCTCAGAGAAACCGGAGCACCCCGTATTCCAGCACAGAGATCAAGTCTTCTAGAATACAGCACTGCTTGACATAGAACAAATCCGCTCTTATTACAAAGGAGAAGGGATACAAAGGTCTGATGTTACAAAGGATCACATCAGCATGGCGACACTACGCCTCCTAAGGTAGCTCTATGCTAGCAGCGGAATGACTCGTAGCAGCGGAATAACTTCTAGTAGCGGAACAACATCGACGGTGGTGAACTCCACTCCGCAGGGACTCTGGCTGGGACACGATCTAGCTCGCACGTGCGGTAACCTCAACAATCAATCAATCACGACATCACGTGCAATCTGGCATGACACGCCAGCTCAGTACATTGAATGTACTTGCAAGCTCACAACAACCAAAAGCATCAAGGCAAGACAATCACATAGCATTAACAGGTTAAGTTATTAACAACTACTATGAGGTGGAAGCAATAACTAAGCATGATATGATACTACTAGAATTACTGCTGAACCAACATCTCGGATCTCAAGAACCATCTCACTCTTGGCCATCCGACCAAGCAATATATCACCTTGATCACCTCGTGATCAATACCTCCACGTGATCACCTCATGACCACACCACAAACTGAATGATCACCCTCAAGATCACCCCAACCTTATCATCGGCATCATGCCAAACTGTTACTGCTCACATAATCAACATATAAGTCATCTAAAAATTCATTCCGTCATGTGAGTGTTGATCGAACGATGTGACGTAATACGAACTGTGCCCATGACTGAGGACGCGGCTATCGATAGATTAAACACACTCTATAGAGGTTAGCACACTGTACCCACATCACAGAACCCATGGCCTCGTGCTCCCATTCGGGTGGACCAACGGCGTTCCGACAAAACCAATCTACTACATGACACTCTCCCGGCCACTCCTACAAACTCCCCCTTGGGGCTAAGTCATGGGTGGCCCCGGATGCCACTCTGGACATCAAACGGCCACCATCGTGGCAAAAACAAAAATGGTCCCAAACGGGGACAACCCGGGTACACAAGGCTTATGGCCGCCTACTTGATCAGGGTAGCGCACACACATAACCTTCCCTAGTTGGAGGCACCGGCGAGAGGCATGAAAATAGACCGCATTAGGGCCTTCCCATAAAGGCAAATGTGGTTGCACTGGAAAAGCCCGGTTGGGTGGCACCTGACCAACGAAATGACGAAATTTGTCCCCAAGGTAGATCTGAGATAACTGATGCTCTAATATCATATCAACCTGCGATCCAAGTTATAACAATATCCAACAATTGATCCAAAGCACAATATAGTCATATCATAATACTCCGAGGATAGCATATAACTAATATCATGATGAATCCAAGAACCATGATGCTACTAATCCAATAGCAAGAACAAGATAGCTAACCATAGATCAACATGATAGCATCATATCCAAAGTAATACTCCAAAGCATAATATCAAATACTATCATGAAAATAATCATAATATCCACTAATAATCCAATGGCAACATGTCATCCTCATTAGCTGCAAAATATTAGTCCTAGAAATCCAAACAACATCATGGCAATAGCAAGATCAAAATATTACTCCGAGAAATGCCATGAACAAGTCATATGTATCTAATGCAAATTTTAAGCAAGTTTAAATAAATAAACCATGTCATTGCATTGCAATCATGCAAATAGAGGGTGTGGCTTGCCTGGTATGGAAGGATTCACCGGGAAGAAGTGCGAGAAGCTCGCGAAAAGAATCACCGGAAAACTTCTCTCTCGGAGGGGGCTGAATAAGGGCAGGGGCAAAATGGTCATTCTTAGAATGTTATCACATGATGAAAATGATACCTTCGGAACGGGCTCGACGACATGAAGAAGTGGGCTTTCGAATCACCTCATTTGGAGTAGTGAGTGAAAAGATATTACGCTATGTTTGGATGTAGACATTCAAGACCTTGGTATTGCATTGGCTCCAATGCCTAATATCCCAAGGCATTGGTATTGAGCTGCAATGCCACACTTTGTGTTTGGATGTTCTTGTATTGGGCACTTGGAATTCAAGGGACGGAGCAATGCCAAATCTTGTTTGGATGCGCATAGTGTAGAATTGGACATTGTGAAATGTATGAACAATATAATAATTGCTTGTACAAGTTTGGAAATGAAATATGATCATCATGCCATATAGTTGAGATTACGTATTATAATACAATAAAATCGCATGCAAATAATTTAAAAATTGGTACAGACAACATCAGTTGTCCAAAATACATGAAAAATAGGTTGAAAAGTGTACATAGGCAACATGATCATATAATCATGCACTGGACAATATCAACTATTCAAAAGCATGAAAAATAGGCTGAAAACTGTACATTACAGTAGTATATTAGAATTAGGCTCAAAACTGTAGGTAGCAGCATCATATTATGATGAACTTCACAACACTATCAGCTGTTCAAAAACATGAAAAATTAGGCTGAAAACTATACGTAACAGCCGTATATCATGATGAACTTGAGAACAACATCAATTGTCCAAAAATTATCAACAGCAACATATTATGATAGCCTTGCCAACACCATTACATATTATAACATGTCTCACACCATCCATAACACATAACAAGTCTTGTGCATCAACCATGCAACTTTAGGACAAATTCAAAAGTCTCACACAAACTAGGAGAACTAAAAGTAGCAATACACATACATATTATCTATCAAGAGCCATTCTACTAATTCAACATCAACAACCATTCCTTCCTGAAGTTCATGGGAAGCTCAAGAAGCTCTTGGTACAAGTGTTCGCTAAGGATCAACTTACCATAAGATCGCAATATGTCACCACGAGCCAAATCAGGGATCATCTCAAGTGTCGCGAGGATTTCAGCAGGAGGTGTAATTTGGGGCAGAGGTAAAGGCTCAAGTGACTTCAAAGCATCATTAAATGAGCCTTTCATATCCTCAAGTAGGCACAGGATGGCATCACCGGTTCGCTGCTTTTTTTGTGGCACTTCAGGAGAGGCTTCATTGGGTTCCATAGTTGGTTCTACAACAGTTTCAACACCTGTGACAGCACCTTCACCATTTGCATGATCTTTTGAGTATATGGTGGTGATAGCATCCCAATTCTTAATGACCTTGTTCTTGTAAAATGCTAATTTCTTGTTAGCCTGCACACACACACACACACACACACACAGAGAGAGAATTATCAAACAAAGGTATATCTTACATATGTCCAATACAATCAAAATGTGGAACGGATAAATTTCTTACCGTGACATATTTAATCCACACATCTTCACTATCAATTGACAACTTGTTATTGATCCAATCCCACCCAAATCCACTTTGAGAAAGCATCTTGCTAATGGCCTCATAGTGCTTTTCAAAGGTTTTGCACCTTGAACTGATGTTTTCCTTTGTGATGGTCACATTGCACTTCTCATGCACATTACCTATAACAGCACTGTAGACATGGGACTTCCATCCATTCTGGGCATGATCACCATTGTTGTGATGCTCAACAAGGACCTCCAGTAGTGCAATGTCCATTTCATCTGTCCATGTGAGGTAATTTCTACCAAATTTTTTTCCACCTTCTTCAGCCATGGTCCTACAAGAAAATGCATGCACATAATATCCAAACACAAAGACAACGTAAGATGCATGTAAATTGAAACACAAAGACAGCAAGGTAATATCACACACACACACACACACACACACATATATATATATATATATTAATTTCTTAATATGAGGCATGTACAAAATACCCAAAAGGTACCATTAGCAAGCTATGCTATCACACAAGCAAAGTCCATGCAGTGCTGACCCACACATCCTAGCAAAGCCATATCAACTAGCTAGCACAAAAGAAAACACCATTATCTAGTTGACCCACACATCCTACTCCAACTCTAGTTCAGCATGTCTCACGAGGTACTCATCAAACATGTCATTAGCTAGCTGCTCTCTAAAGTTGGTCCAAGAAGTGCTGACTTGAACACTCCTAATTAAGTTAGCATCATCTAGAGGATCATCTTCGGAAGAGGCTATTTCATTATCCACTTCCGCCAGCAACAAATCATCCATCACATGCTGCCTATCCCTTGCAAAGTTGTGTAACACACAACAAGCATTAATAATTCGAACCTGCAATAATATTTGTTTATCGTAAGCATTTTCCATTTAGTTTGCATCTTATTCAGCACCATATGGACACATCATACCTGGTCCTTTATGTCAAAGAAAGATTGACAATGTAGGAAAGCCCACTTTTTCTTCCACAACCCAAATGTTCTCTCGACTACATTTCTAGCTCAGGAATGACGCAAGTTATACAGCTCTTTGGGAGTTTGGGGCTGTTGTTGACTTGATACCCACTCTTTTAAGTGATAGCGAGTCGATCTGAATGGAGCAAGAAATCCAGGACCGTTGGTGTAACCAGCATCAACTAAATAATATTTCCCTAGTGTGGCAAGCAAGTGAGTTAGCTAACAATTACATAGGAGAAATGAATTACCAAGAGAAAGTGTCATACCATGTGGTACAACAAATGCATCTTGGCGGCTCAACCTCATTGCATCACGCAAGACTCTTGAGTCAGAAGCTGAACCCTCCCAGCCAGGCAAGACATACATAAATTTCATATTCCAATCAACCACACCAAGCATGTTAGTGGTGATAGCTTGCTTCCTGTTCCTATATCTCCCTTGGTCACACACAGGCACACAAACATCAACAGGACACCCATCGAGCGCTCCAAGTGCATTACCAAACCACTTCCATTTGTAATCATCAGATGGCTGAGTAGAAGGATTGGGAAGCTTAATGAACTCCCTGGTTAGAGATAGAATCACCGTTAATATATCATCAAAGTGTGTACTAATAGTCCATAAGGAGCGCTTGTAAGTGCCACCCAGAATCCTCATTTTGATACCATGGCCAACTACCAACAAGAACATTGCCACCTTTTCTTCCACGGAAACATAGACACTATCATGAAGACCAGCCCTCTCACGCAACATGGTGCATAAGTCATGGAAGTTTCTTTTAGTTAAACGTAGCTGATCATAGCATGTTACTTCTGCCCCATCATACATTCCTTTTAGCAAATACTTCCAATGAATGTTTTTTTCCTCATCATCACTAAAGCTCCCTAAATCCCTTGGTGCCCTCTGCGTACTAAGATATGCTATCCCAAGAAGAAACGATTCAAAGTACAGTTTGGTCAAAACTATTCTTCTCCTCTTTCTTCTTTTGTTCTCCTCGTTTATGTAAGCAACCAAGTCCAAGTCAGACATGCTGCCGCTACATTACATTTCAGAAATTAGACATGAATGCCTCATTCAATTAGCCATGAAAGACAGGCCATAAAATATTCAACAAGCAAGATATCAATCAGCAGGAGATAAGCAATCAAGCAAGCAAGCTATCAATCGTTCATATATGAATAGCTATAACCAAGACATTGTGCAACAAGTTATCTAAAATTATGCCACAACAAGCTATCAATCAGCCATGAAAGACAAGCATTCAGTCATATGGTGCAGCTAAGACTGTTGTACTAATTTATGCTACAACAAGTTATCAAAATTTCAGCAAGCATTCAGTCATATAAGACATGGTACAAGAAGCCTTCACTATGAGGTATACTGATTTTTTCTCTACATCATATGAAGGCATGACCAAACTAAAAATATTTGTTCCTTGTGAAAAGCACAAATTACTGATTAATATACCTTCAGTCAGCCCAGGGATGTGCCAAACCAAGCCAAATAACCTGCAAAATTTAATTAAGAGAGACATGTACAATTAGGAGCTAGTATCTTAGTATGCAGTAGTTGGATGTATGCAAAGGGAAAGACGATGATTGACAGACGGAGGGGCGACCATGGGGCAGAAGGAGGGACAACCGATGGGGAACAGGGAGGGGCGGCCATTGGATCTGAGCGGGAGGGAGGGCTATGGGATTAGGGATGGGTCAGAGAGAAAGAAGAGGGATGTGGGTGGGAGAGGAACGGGGCTGGGAGAGGGCCATTCAGGGGATGGCTGACCGGCGGCGGGGGCGCAGTGGTCAGAGGCGGGTAGGAGATTGGAGAGGATTGGGGTCGGGGGGGGGGGTGAACCATAAGGAGAAGGCCTGCCAGATTCAGATTTAGGGGAGAAGGCGGAGGACAGCGAGAGATGAGCACCCACCCACGCCGCTTCTCCTTGCTCCGCGCGCCTTCTCTGTTTCTTGTTTTGGGGAAGGGACGGAGAGGTAAAGGGAGCGGGGTTGGGCAATTTCACCTGAAAACCGAGCGGGGAGGTGAGGAATTCGCCCGGGGACTCGCTAGTCTTGGCGGGCTGTGTCCAATATCGGGCTATAATTCCACGACCGAATACTAAAGACATCCAAACGCTGGCATTCGGTAGTTACAAATGCCCAATGTCAATACTACCTCCCAATGCGTACATCCAAACATAGTGTAAGGATTTTTCTGCCAGGGACCTTTCTACAAATAAAATACTCACAAACTGGCCCCTGGCCGAAAAACAAAAAGCGTATCTTCTGGAAATACGCTTTCACTGAAGTGAAAGCGCATTCCGAGCTGAAGCAGAAGAAAAATACGCCTTTGGAAAGGGAAGACGTATTCCTATGGAATACGCCTCCACTTATCCATGCTGGCAGGGCGGGGCCGGGCCTTGTGCCGCTGCCAGGTGGGGTCGCGTGGGAGGTGGGGCCGGCTGGCTGGGTCTTCTTCTCTTTCCTTCAGCGCCTGACGGAGACAGAGCAGGGGCTCGACGCCGGCGCTCGTCCCAACGGCTCCGGCCATCCCCGGTGGAGCTCGGACCACCGACGGACTCGAGAGAAGGTGGCGCATCCGATGGTACCATCAACGGCCGGCGAGGTGGACCGAGGCGACGACTGCTTTGACACCGGCGTACGGTGGTGTCGGGTGGAGATGGGCACGACAGTACGATGGTGGAGAAGAGGGTCCGCGGCCATGGGGTGGATTGTGGCGGCTAGGGGAGCTCACTGGTGGGGTCAGAAGGGAGAGGAGAGGAGAGGCTCGCCGGAATTAGAGTGGACAGAGGCGGCGGCCATGGTGGCGATGGCGGTCGGGGAGGAGCTCCGGGGCTCGGGTGAGTGGCTAGGGAGGGGTAGTGGAGAGCGAGGAGGCCGCTGGTGAGCTCGAGAAGGGTCGGGAGTGGCTATATATAGCCGGGCATCGACGCCCGTGATCGGATGCCGCCGCGAGAAACCGGTCGGCGCTCTGGCAATGGCTGGGAGCGTCACAGGGCGATGGAGGGGACTGAAGAGAGCACGGGAGGGTCACGGAGCAGAGCGAGGCCAAATGCATGAGGAGGAAGAGGACGGGCCGACAAACAGGGACTGTCGGGCACAGTACGCCCGTGGGCGCACGACGGTTAGCTCCGGCGAGGAGGTTTCTGGAGGGGGCAGAGAGCTGGAGAGTGACATGAGGGAGAGAGGAGTCAGGTCGGCACCAGCGGATGCGTGGGCACCGCCAGAGCGACGCGACGCGACGAGGTCAGAGGCGCAGAGCGCGGCCGCAACAGCCAGAGCGTGTGACCAGACGTGCTAGTGTCGTAGTCACCACGAGACAAGGCAATGAGAGGTCAAGAGAGGTTGTCAATTCATGTCTAGCGTGTTGTCCCTGCATCATGGGGACTGTGGGAGGTGAAGGATCAACAAAAGAAGCCAAGGAGAGATGTGAGGCTTCGATGCAAGTTTGCTATAGCAAAATTGACCAGGTTACTGTGATCAACAGAGAAGAGCAAAGAGCCAAACTTGATGTCTGGGATGTTTAGGTTAGGAAGGACTATCATCCTGTGGATTTTGAGGAGAAATGGACCACAAAACAACATAGTTGCTTTGCAACTGCAAATTTGGTCCAGAAACTTGATTTAGATAAGGTACTCATATAGTGGGGTAACTTGAGATGAAATTTGGCAAGGCCTAATGATATGGGCATAAGAAAATGCTGTAAAATTTTCATACCATTTGGACTTGCCAAAATGGTACTTCCTTCACAGATATCCTCTCTGTCCAGAAACTTGGGATAATATTGGAGAGAAATTGGCTTTCTGAAATGATCCCAAACTTTGTGCAGAGAAGTTATATGGGTAGGAGCATGATATGGTAATTTATCAGAATTAATGAAGCAATATAAAATATACTTGCTTCGCAACGTGAAAATATTGCCAGAAACAAATATTTGAAGGTGTGCTCACATAGATAGTTGGGTGGAGCTGAAATTTGGTGGAGAGTCATGATATGAGTACATTAAGGAGCCTGCAAAATTTCAACTCATTTTGATACTCCTTGTTAGTACTTCCTTCAACAAGGCTTCCATCTGACAGAAATTTTGAAAAATTGCTGAGGAAGATTCACTAGGCAAATGGAGCTGAATTTTGACATGAGGCAATTATTTGGATGCAAAAGCATGCCCAAAAAGTTTGGGAGCAATCAAGAAAAGATAGGTGGCACTTCCTTCACAAAAGACCACTCTGGACAGAAATGAAGAATGAATATTGATGACTCATCTTTGGGCTAGGAAAGGAAAGTTTGGACATATTTGGGGCATATATGATCCAAACTATTTATGAGAATTATTTGGGAATTTTGTGGAAGACAAAAATATAGGTTGCTTCACAACCTAGGTCAGACATGGTTATTCCTTTAATAGAAAAAGGAATATTCCTGAGAAAGAGGAATTTTGGAGTTGGGCTAGAAAGGAAGTGACATGATCTTGATAGAAATTTGAGAATGATGAGCCACTAGGGAGGAGAAGAAATGAAGGTCTCCCAGGTTTCAAGTCCACAGAACCACTCCAAAAAGAAAATCAGAGCAAAAACCAAATAAATCAAAAAGAAAAAGAAAGGGCCAAAAACCAGGGTGTTACAAACCTTCCCCCCTTAAAGAAATCTCGTCCTCGAGATTTGGTTACTCAGGGAACAAGTATGACTTGAGGAAACCGTTTCCAACTTGGGTATCCATTTCCTTTATATGTTGTTCCCCTAAGAATTTCATATGATCTGATTACCTTGCTCTGGGGTGGTTTGCTTCACCTTTCCCAAATTCCGACGGCTGTTTGCTCATATACCAAATCCCTTTGCTGACGCTGATTCTTCCATATCTGCGGTGATATCCAAGGGACCTGAGCATAAATTCACTTTTGTCCTGAAAACTTTTTTACTTATGCCATCGGGTTGCCCAATGAATGCATGTCTGCCGGGTTCAATTAATGTTGAGTGCCATAGCCACTCTCCTGACGAGATCTGACTGCTCATAGGTGGTATTGACTTATCTTGATTTGCTTCTTTGTCTCGAACATTTGACATGTACCAAAGATTTGACGGCCTTCTATCGTGAGCAATACAAAGGGGTATGGATTTATAGCTGTAGCATACCTCAAACCATAACATCTTGAGACTGGCCTGACAGGAGTGCTGGCGGGAAGATACTTTTCATGACAGGTTGTCCATGTACTTGGTTCCGCCCATGAGTATACCTGGTCTGAGCTGATTGGTCAACTTTTGACTTACCCATGTGGTCGGTGTACCCATTTGTAGTAATAGGCTGTGAGATGCTTCAACACTGCCGCTGAAGTCAAATTGCGGAGGTTGAAAAGGAATCTTGGATCTGACAGAACAGACTTGGATATTCAATTCCACACTAACCATTTTAAACGGGTCAGCGGGATATGAAGTCCTTGTAGAACAGAGTAGGCCTCTGAGGGTATGCCTTTGTGGATCCATATGGAATCATGGCCTCCAACTGACTTGGGTATCCGGACCCTGATGGTTGCACAAAAATCTTCATACCTTTGATGTCAGTCTCACCCTTTGACGGTCATGATTTTATTTGTAAGGATGCTTTATTAACATAGCTTGGCCACATATGTCCTTGATTCTTCGTGCAACCATGGATGTGGTTAGTGCAATATTTTGGCATCATTCCTTGTGCTTATTTTCTGACCTGGGTCCGCAGATATATGACATATACTCAGGGCATGTCGCTGTACAGAGCTCGTTGTTGAGGCCAATCATACAAGATGGTGACAAGAGTTCGGGATATCACCTTGTCGGGTGCAGGAATATTAGCCTTGGTAACCATTGTCAAGACTGTTGATTCTGCGTTATCAGCTCCAGAACTTGTCGATCCTTGCATTACATGAGATGTGTCTCTGTTTATCTTCGTTTGCATGACTCATGAGGTCGTGGGATCCTTACCTTTCTTAGGTATATCTGCTTAGTCATTGTTGTATCCTTGTATGAGTGACTTGCATGACCGGGGATGCATTCTCACCATATATAATAACTATATGTAGCCGAACACTTGATTCTTGAGGTAGGCATATGTCTTGACTGAATTGTACTTCTAACAAAAATGTTGCGGATCTGATGCTTGAGCTGCACTGTGATATACTGCCAGCTTGCTCTGTCATATCTGTCGACGGTGCGTAGTGTTATACTGATGCAGGTTGGGTGTCTTATGTGGGAAGCCATCCTAGTAGCTTGTTGAAGAAGACTCGATATCTTATGCTTGAAGCTTTTGCCGCAGTTGCGTGCTGGAGAAGCCTGGGTTCCATACCTGAGAAGCTTCCCCTCTGGTTGCTTGTTGAGAAAGATTTAGTTCCTTACGTTGGAAGCCTTTACCGAGGTATCTTGCTGTGGAAGACTGGATATCTTGGACCGGAAACTGTCCATATATCGTACTGAGGAAAATTGAGGAGCCTTGCATCATACGCTTCTTCCGATAGCGTGTGGAAGAAGACTGGGTTTCTCATATCCAAAGCTTCATACTGTGATATGCAGACTGAAAGCCATACACACCCATAATATTTTGCGGCTGGTTACTTGCATGAGAAAAAATGTTTGACTGTCTTCCTTGATCATAGCACATTCTAGCTTTCTTTCGGAGTATAACATATTTCAAGTATCATTCATTGCTGAGCCAAAACTTTGTATATGAGCCATATCTTTGGCTGAAAATATACCATTGCTCTTGTACTTGACTTGTCTTCCTGGTGGCTTGACCATTACTGTGTGAGGATTGAGTACTGATGTAGACTTGATGTGTTTAGCTGAGCTTCTTCCAAATATTTGAAATCCTTATTGCTTCTTTGAGTCCGGTGTCAGTCGATGAGCAACTTTCATAAGGGAAATAAGGTAACACCGAGGGCCCAAAAAGAAAGAAGCAAAAGAAACAACTCAACTAAACAAAAACACACCAAAAAGGATTCAAATCACACACAAGCAATGTCACATGTTACTGCTATTCACACAATATGCATGCCTACTTAAGCACACAAATCTCGCGGAATCTCTAGTTC